>JAYGXS010000007.1:13737489-13869776 GCA_036362985.1 Ligula intestinalis | reverse complement strand
AACAACTATCAAGGTGGTACGGTACTTTTAAGAGAAAATAGTACAAAATAAATACACAAACCTTAAAAATGGATATTCCACGTCAAGAGCAAAGGGAATCTGTCAAAGGGGTATGGGTCCGGTTTTATAGGATCCCAGGGGTCGGTTCCTGGGGGCTCCCATTGGTCTGAATGCACTAGTCCAAGGGTGGGGTGGGTGGACAGACGCGAACAGAGACAGTGTCTTGTTGGGAAAGGGGGGGGGAACGTACCGGAACTGAGACAATGTTTTTTGTGGGCAAAAGGGGGATGCAAGCGCTTGACAGGCAGTTGTGGTGGGGTGACTTGACATGTGGGTCTCGGATCAGCCGCGGGCACTGGGTCAAAAGGGGGGAACAGACGTCTGGGTCGACACCGCCGTCAAGCTGGTCGTAATGTGAGAGTGTCAACAAAGGGCCGAGACCGGGGGAGGGCAGTATTCAGACAGCATTCCAGGGGGGGGGGGTGGTAGCCTTCGGAAGCCGATAAACAATCATTTTTGGACGAGAGTCTCGTAGGCGAAAAGGTGTGGATAATTTCAAACTTGTTCAGCCGGAAATAACAGTTGTCCTCACTGGTTTTGACGTACGCGTGCCTGCTGGATACAGTCAGAGAAGTCAAGAAGGCGAAACACTGGTAAATAATTGTGTAAGCTAGAAGTGGCCAGACCAATCTCCCTTTTCATTGTAGATGGCAGATCCCGCTTACTGGATGCTTTTCTAGTCGTGCACGGCACTAAAGCGTTAAAATATGCAGAATTCTCTTCACCTTCGACCCAGTGGTAGATCTCCGAAAGCGTCATTACAATTAGCGCAGCTTTTGGTGTCGCATCGAGCGTTGATTCGCAGAATCTTAGTCGTGTTACGGAATAATTGGGAGGACTTTTAGCGTAAAATTTGATTATTCGCAGTTTGTAGAGCAGGGAATTTGGTGTTCTGCAGTATTAGGTATCTTCGGGAGTCATTGACTAATTGGATTTGCGATTTGCATGATTCAAAATGCTAAAGCAAAAACTGGAGGCCCGTTAATTGGCCTTAATCGTTTTTTACAAAGAATGTCTTTAAAAAGAACAGGAAGCACAATGCCGCACTAAGTAACCAAATGTTTTAGCAAATCCCTGCACCCCTCAGCAGCGTGACGGAGCACAGAAAACTCTGCGTGTGTAAAAACGTGTTCTTTTATGTTCTTTTTTCCACCTTTTAAAAAGTACAAATAATGATCAAGAGACGTAGGCTTGATTTGATCAGATCTTACTCATACCGAGCTCGGGGTGCCGTCAATCACGTCCCACATTGCTTGTTTACCAGGGTTTTTGAGAGCCTAGTAGTGGGATGAAGGATGAAGCATAAAATTCTCTAAAGTATGCGAATGAATTCGAAAACGAGCATCCCAAGAAGTATAATTTGATCGAAAAGATTCATTGAGAAACGAGAAACCAACTTTTTGTTATTTTCGACGCTGGCATACCAGGTCGTCAGCGGACTTCAGGGAAATGTGTAAAAACACATTGCGCATTTTAGGAAGAAACAGATCCAAGTGGCGCACAAGCCAACGACCGCACTTCGAAAGCAGCTAGGGTTGGCTATTTGGACAGAAAAGAGGTCCTTTACTAAATTCCTTGTGGCGACTGTGATGCAATTTATTGTCGAAAAATAGGAAGCTCCGCCTCTACCCACCTACATGAACATCAATTAGCGGTAAAGAGGCGCGACCACCTGTCCGAAGCCGCAATGCATTCGCTTGAAACTGGGCACAGGTTTGCCTGGGACCAAACCCACATAATAAGTTCCTGTCCATTTAAGAAAGGCCGGGAATTTTTGAACGCTATTTACGCTAACGAATCAATGCACATAAATTTCAAGAAGGCCTTAAAAAAGTGCCGACCACCAGAGCCTACTATTGACTATGCAAGACGAATCCTTATCCATTTTTGACATGTTTGAAAATCTGCAACGTTTTTTACACATTTCCCTCAAGTCCGACGACGACCTAGTGTGCCAGCGTCAAAAATTTACAATAAAGTTGGGTTCCCGTTTCACAGAGAATCGTTTCGATCAAATTCTCTAAAGTTTTCTATAACCAACAAGAGAGACCAGAGCTTGCATTTAACCTGCAAGGTACTACCTCAGATAGAAACTCAGGTTTGTTTTTGTCATAAATGGCTCTTCATTATGGTGTCTTAAATCCTTTTCATTTTCCTCCCACCCCATCCACTCCACCCCTTCTCCTCCTCATACTCCGTTCCGTTTTTTGGCTCTCTCAAGCTTCGCTGGCAGTCGAGCATCGCCTATTATTACAACATTGTCACAGCCTGTATGCCTGTCTTCCCCTTCACTGTTTCCTGGTCTAAGTAATCCACCACTGCCTCAGTTTCCTACACTACAGTAGTCCCCTTTTCACAAAATCCTGCATAAAATTCCCTATCTCCTTCTCACTTCCGTTTATCGCCTCGTTATCCTCCAATTACAAGAAGCGTTTCCAACCCTCATTCGCTCTCATCAACAGTCCTGTCTCATTTGCACTACAATCAATCCTCTCAACCAACCCCCTTAATTTTGTTGAAGCAGTTTTTTCTCCTAAGTTTTGTTTTTTTAAGCAGGGGTTCGCTGAACTCCACCCCAGCTTAAATGGTTGGAGGTTTTTTCTCACTGCTTCCTCCTTAGTTCACCATTATTTGACTATGACTATGAATATGAATATGAATTAATCTACCAACACTACTAAACGCTCCCGCTGCCTATGTGGTTGTTTCACGGAGAGCAGCATTTATAAACTTTGTATTTATTTTTCCACAGCACTAAGTTTGCAATGACGAGGTCCTCCGGGCCTAAAACATAATATTTATTTATTTATTATTATTTATATTTATTTGTCCTGGCCGTATCCCCCCTCCGCTCTCCGCCATCTCCTCATCCAAACACGTCCAGTCAGCCAGCTTCTTTTCCTTTCCATCCTGTCATTGGTGTAAGGACCGACAATGTATGAGCTTATAGTGACCACACTTTGCGTGCAACGCTTGCCTCTTGCGGCTGCTAGCACGTGCGTACACACTTATGTCTGTCCACCCAATCCTGTCTGGCCAAGCATCTGCCTGCCGCTGATATACACGAAAATTGCGTTGTGTGCTCTCACACTTCGTATGCCGACCCTCGCGGCCGGACGCATGCTCGTCCAACTTGTTATGCGGTCAGATCTAACCAACAAAGACATTTGGCTAGGCTCAACGCTTTAGGAAAAGTTCCAAACGTTGCTAGCCTTTGGTCCGGCTAATATCCTAATATAAACTTCCTCCAACCTATTCTTTGCTACCTCTGTACAGAATCTACCTTCCTTCCCAGGCGGCTTCTCAATTCTTCGCTTCCTCTACGGAACCAAGACTGTAGATGAAGGTGGCAAAGGTCTCCCCTTTTTGACTCCTCCGACTGTATCCAGCAGTAACGCGTACAACAAACAAAAAATATAACAACTATCAGTGTGGTATGGTACTATAGGATACGAAGTTGTCCGGTCGGATAATAGAAGATGAACGTATCCCAACGATTATGAGCTAGTAGATAAGATAAGGCGTGCACGCCAGATTCTTATGGAGTAGAATTTAAGACACAGGTAAGTGACTCCCAGACAAGTGAAGTCCAGCCATGAGCGGGCCGGAGTTCAGAGTCGCACTCCGGCGGGTGTAGTCGCAGGGTCCGGATGTCTGCAACTGACCCTAAAGTCGCCAGCTTCGGGAATTTCTGAGCGTAAGCAGTCACCACATTAAGGTCCCTTGTGAACTGGCCTTGGGAAGTGGTTGGCTAGTTAGTCCAAACGCTTGCATGACCTCGATCGGAGGTGGAAACGAGAGTCAGACGTGCGGGACATGCCTCAGACGAGTGCGAGCAAAGCATGGCTTAGAATACGAAGTCGCTAAAGTACTATGAAACAAATAGTAAAGCATAAATCAAGTATGACCAACGCTCCAGTCAACTGAGCTACGAGGCACATCGGGAGCCGTGAATTTAATGATACTTGGGTCGATTTACTTGAGTTACCTGTCCAAAAAAAGACCATCTATCTAGCTGATCTTCGAATTGCCTGACAGACATCTGCCCAAGATAAGCATCTGGAAACGATTCTTAAGGAGGCATGGCTTCCGTCCAGACCACGGAGCCTCCACCAAATCATCTGCGTTTAAACGGCTAACCTCTTCTAAGCTCGTCTTTCAGCAAGAGGATCTTCTCTCTAAACAACCAAACCGTTTCCAGCGGCCTCCATTCCTTTGATTCCTCGATGAAATTTGAATCATGGAATGAAAAAAATTAAGGTCATGACAAAGCGTGTGATGAAGCTGCTACTTCCTACTGGCAGAAGTAGTTAGAAGACCAGTTTCGAAAACACGTATCTTGGTAGGTGGACGCTCACCGATTGGTTACGAGACCAATTCATCACGTTCGGTCTCGGTGCTCGCTTTCGAGAACAACGGCTTGTATTACAGACAAAGACAAGGAGGACTGGAATAGCCGTTTCTGGCCTATTAGCTCTCATCGGCCAGCCATACCAAAACCCAAGTGGTGCACCATCCGAGGCTCGAACCCGTAGCCTGTCAACTAGAAGTTCAATGCCCAACAGGTCGCGGGTTCGAGTCTCGGAAGGTCCCCCACCTAGGGTTCAGTATGGTTGACTGGTAATGGCCGGTAAGCCAGTTATGCTATACTGCTCATATTTTAGTTCTGTTCGCCGATCTAACCTGCTTGCAGGTGGAGATAGACAAAAAATATTATTTACATTCTGTTACTTCGATCAAGAATTATTGCAGGTGACGAGTACTGCGTCAGTGAGCTGTATTGCGAACAGAACCAAGAGCAATTGGCATATCTGTGAAGTAATTCGTTTTCATTTTTTGAAGTCAGCGGATTTTGCCTGACCGTTGATTGCTTAACAGGCGGCCGTTAATTATGCTCGTTTATGTTAGCTACTGCGCATTCTACGTGAAAGTTTTCCGTGCAGTTCGCTTGGAATGCGAGAAACGTCAAAATCGCTTTCGCTTTTAACGCGTAACTCAAACTGGTGGTACCGCCATAATTCACAATCCAGGTGGGCGAGTAGATGCATGCCCCATGGCCACACATCCGTCCCGAGAATGCTGGCAGTGGGCGGCGCCTGTAGCAGGATTTATTGTCTTGCCTTCTGATTGGTCCCTTCGAATCGGCTGTTCCAATTGGTCGTTGTCACGTCGTAGTTTGACGCTGACATCGCACTAACGCTAGTTCGCATTATTTAAGTCGGACTGTGCGCGGGGTTGCTCATCCTTCGAAGGGTTTACAATCTTCGCTTCTGGTGGTGAGTTTTTGGCTTCGCTCAATTTATTATGCGCCGTCAGTAACTCAACATATCATGATTGTTTCTATTTCCGTGTGCTTGGTAGCCAGAGCCTAGTTCGCGTCAAATTTAGGGTGGTCTACTTCTTTCGTTCACCTCTGCAGTTAAGGAGGGGTAATTTGTAGGCTTTCATATCAACCACTAACTGTCAAGCAGTAACTAACCCAAAAATGTAGTCTTACTCGCTTTTCACAAACTGAGTTTTGAAGCAGGGAACAATGAACTGCAAAAAAGGGATATAACAGCAACTCCGGCTTTAGTCGCTATTTCATAAAGTGTCCGCTCCCAGCAATAAAGTCCTTATGAGTACTTGTTCACTTCTGTGTCCCTAATAGCGCATTTTTGACTCAAAAACCCATGTACTGCAAGATTAAGTTAAAAATTCAGATCTCTGAATAACCTAGAAGCGGATCCTACAATTAGTTAATTTCACCCGGTGGTCTCGTCGTCGCTTCATGGCGTCTGGAAACCAGTTGTCACTAATTGTAGGACTCCGTGCCCTTTGATCTCCTAACATTTCCCACCTTTCCCCTTACATACTGCTGATTAGTTGCTTAAACTTCTGCTAACTCTACCCTCCCTTTATATTATTGTGTTGGTCTGTTGATTAATTAATCGAAAACGTTCGTTCGCCTAACTTGACTTCCTAGATGCTTACATGGGTACCATCGCTGAACTTAGAAAAGATTTTAGGCTAAAAAACTAAAGGATTGTCGCTTAAACTAATTCATATAAAAATCTGTCTTGTGCAATTTTTATTGTCCAAAAACTATGATATGCTTTCTGTGGCTACCTTGTCTATTGTTTTCCGTTTCTTTGAATAAACAGGGAGGTAAGTCAGGTCAACTTACGGTTAAGGTGTCTGTCGTTTGCTGACGAAAAACAACGCTGTTTTTGAGCAAAATCTCAGCTACAAATAAAACACAATATTTCCACCACAGAGCCGAGAACCATTAGAACTTGCGCACACAAACGATTGGGGTCTAAATAGAAACCAGGTTATAACCCATCCCCTCCCCCCATCGTGCGGTGTATTTTAAGCTTGCTAGTAATCATATTTCAGATTTTACTGTGATGGAAATCAGACTGGTTAGACTGACATAAGCACAACCCTGTCCCAGCTTTAACTGCAATTATATTTTTAAATCTGCGCTTAAATACAGCTCTAGCCCACGAGATGTGTACACAATACGCATATCTTGCCCATAGAGTATCATCTGCTCTTTACGATTCCATTTCGACTTTATCATTAAAGATCAACTAACTGAGTGTCGAGCCTTTTCAGATGGCCCGACATTTACATCTGATATCATGCTTTTCCACCCTCAGTATACGCCACAACTTGCATTTCTCAGTTCCAGTCGGTAGACAGTTAATGCATACACCGACGTAATTTTCTCCAGCGAGCTCTCCGCGCTATGCACGTCCGGAGCAGCGTCATTTGACGCCATCGCGTTGGATGCAAACGCATCCGGCCATTGCGCCGCGCTCCCATTGGTCCAGAGCATGAAACGAAAAGCGATCGATAAGTCTCCGATGGGCATCGCCCACTATGAAGGCGCGAGCGCGTCCTGACATGAATCATCCGCGGCACTCAGCTGTAGTCTGCGCTCCTCGAGGGCCGACGTTTCCGCTGCGCGCGTGTGAATCCGAGGGCAGTCACGGCGCTGGTCGTCCTCTCTCTGGGTTGGAGAGCTCGCGAAGAGGGGCGTAGACGGGGGGAGATGTCCTGAGGACATGCGGGAACAATAGCGACCCGACTCCCGCGCTTACTTTGTTTATCACACCTGTTCATACGGCGAGTGGTTTTGTAGTGGAAAGGGCTGGGGAACGGAGATGTAAGTAACTGATTGGTTCGGCGCCGCATGCAGTTGATGCTCTAGGCGTTGGGAGCGAATACTTTCAGTGTTTGACGGTAACTTCGGTGCGTGCAAATTCGGGGGAAAGGGGGGGGGGGTCTGAACCCTGTCATGAAATGCTACGAGTCGTACAGAAACCCGTCGTCTTGTGCGTCTACCAGCTTACCCATTTCCTGTACTCTCGGGTTTGAGTGGATGCCGCGTAGGCAGGAAGGAGGCTTATAACGAGATGGGTTTTACCCTCTGATAGCTCTCAAACCGTCTTCTGTGTAGCGAATATGTTATTTGTTTGTTAGCCAGTGCCTATGCGCCCTCCCCGAACGCACTAAAATACCGTAGCGTTAGACTACAGCTGTGGTCACGTTAGAGACTGAGGTCTCTCTCTCTCTCTCTAACTACTCTATGTACAGCGCTAACCACATTCAACCTCATCCGAAATTCTTGCAAGGGCTGACAACCGCGTGAATGATAAATCACTTCAGTCCTGGTTCTCTGGTAGGCGCAGTGACCTCGCGCGGCTCTGCATTCTGTGCTGAGGCTTTGCCTAAGTAGATTAATTAATCACGCGAGTGGCCAAAGATTCCAGTGACAGCAAGCCTGATTACCGAGTCATACTCGAGCCAAGAGTCGATATCGATGATGAACTTTCGAGAAGTAGAAGAAGAAGATGCTATATTGAGAATTTTACAAACCTGAATTTTCAGCAAACATGGCCCCATTCACGGAGAGCAGATGGTAAGGTAAAATAAGGGTCATTTTAAAAGGACAAAGGTAAGAGGTCATGTAATACTCACAAGTTAAGTTTTTCACGACATTCACATCAACTATGGAGAGAGATCGGCTTTCTCCATTTCCGCTTCTTCATAAGCTTTTTTCTTCGTGTTGTCATCCTACGGAGAATCGTCGATGTTGGTGTTGTTGGTGAATTGCATATGCGACAGATTGGCCGCATTTGACAAATATTGGGATGGTGATATGTTGTAGCTAAAATAACTTGTTTTCGTGTATTTAAAAAGGTAGCAGTGTACTGTAGATATGACCTCATGATCACAAATGCAGACAAACAAAGCAGAGGTTTAGAAAGGATGGTATAGGATAATAAATTCCCGCGTGAATGGAGAGCAAAAAATGGCTGGCTTAAATTTGAAAGCCGCGCCGAACTAACAACCAATCATCGCTGAGTCTGCTGATTGTTTGGGTGCGCGATGGCACAGCAATTGCGTACTTCAAATACTGCAACTCTGGCGCCCTTGTCTGCGGCTGCTTCTGATGATGTGTTTAAGAAAGAGTGCGAAACGTCAGGTCAATAAACACCATGTTCCAACGATCGCGTCTTCAGCGTCTAAACCTCCTCCTTTTCGCCTCTATCAGCAGGTTGTTTAATTTTGTGGGAAATACTGCAGTGACCTCAGTCTGCGGCCCATCGGAACAGGTTTCGCATGACAAAGCGAAGTGCGGTAGATGCGGCCAAAGTCCGCTCTTTTATCTAAACAAACTCAGTACCACGGCTACTGCGTGCGACAACTGGCCGACGCGCTGCGCTGGTTTAGGGTCTCTGGCAATCACGCCGAGAGACACGCGGTTCTGTTTACGAATTTCAGGTGCTGTGCCACGTCCTGTACAATGACGTCAGCGTACGACAAGGGCGACCGTTTGTTACTTTTCAAGGTAGTAAATAGTAACAACCAGGGGTTGTCAGGCGTGAAGATCAACAATAGAGCTGACTGTGGGTCCACTTTTTGTCTGCCGATGAACGGTATCAACACCCGTGAGTTTTTTGTCCTACAGGGTAGTGTCCTTAAGTTGGTGGGCCTAAGGCTCTGGATGATAAATGACCCTAAAAACCGCAGTTAACCAAATGTTGATGAAAGGAGAGAAGTTATCGAGTAGGCTTGTGCATGTGGATGCCTTGGGAAACGCCTATTGTGAGTGTATTGGCACTGACCGTTTTTCTTTCACCAGGGCTTTATGTCTTCTTATTTCCCAGAACCTAATTTCTTTCTCGGGGCTGATAAGTATATTTGAGGTTCTGTGTATGTAGACCGAAATTTGATGTGAATATTTTGACCGAAGTCGCTGCGGCATACCGGTGTAATATTCAAAAGTGGCCACCAGACAGGCAGTCGTATAATTTGAGTAATTATTGGCGATAGTGACAACATAGGTACCATCTAAAAGCTCGGACACGTGTTTTGCTGTTATTCTGTCGCTGGCTGACACAACTTACGCATATTACACTGTTATCGTGCAGTGACTGATAGACTTCGGCCCAAGTATTCATATCATATTTCGGTCTACACCTCGAATATACTGATCCACTTCGCGTGAGAAACTCATTTCCGAGGAAACTAAACAAACTGCAGTATCTACCAGAAATGCTGGGCTACCCACTTATGAGCTGCAGACCTCGAAGCTGTGTCAAGCAACGATGGAAAAACGTGCGTCTGGACTTTTAGCTAGTACGTGTGGTGTTAGAATATGGTCAGTAATTACGTATGTTAAGTCTATTGAGAAATAACGTTAGTATTACGTTTCTGTACGAGGAGAGGGATTTGCTGCGTTTCATTTAATTGGCGAGCAATACACGTACATCACACACACACAGACTTCAGGCTTTTGTTTGCAGTTCCGATTAAATCCGATCTTACCTGTTGGGAAACGACCACGTCCAATATATCGTCTTTGCTCAATTGCGTTTCTGGAAACCCTGCAACCTGCTACGAATTTAAACAGCTGCTGGTGTTGTCCATTCGTCAGAAGCGTGTTGCTATGATGAATTGTTGCATCTATCTGACGAGGACTCGATAGGGGAAGAAAAAAACCTCAATAGACGGAGGACAAGCAGCACACGCAAGCCGCATTTGCATGATATAGATAGCTAATGAAGGCACACAAAAAGCTGAATTTTCAAAGAAATCGAGTAGATAACAGCAAGCACATTGCTCTACGCGAATAATAGTGTTGCCTTCAAACTTGAATGCAGAAAAGAAAAAAGGTGGGAAAGGAAGTTAACACAAATCAAAGTGTGATTAAACCTAGGCCTGAGAGCAATTTAAGATTGGGCACATGGACTAACTGGTTGGGTTGTGTCTCCCACCTATTATAGGCTGCTCCCTCGTAGCACAGCATCCGATTTGTTGGTACCCGAACAGGCACGCTGGAAGGTGCTTTGAGGTCAACACCGTGACTACTGTATAACAGGCGTTTTGTAATCGAGGACCGTTGTACTCAACTTTCTTGCTTGAAAATCCAGTCAAGTGAATTCTCAGCCGACCTGGCTGCCGATTTTCTTCGCGTACGCCCAATCCAAAATGCGTGTAGATTCATACGCTCAAATTAGGGACTGGCGTACAATTGTAAGGCCCCCTTTATCCCATTTTTTGGAAGGCTTTTAGTGCAATTGAAGAATACGAGTTTAGCTGCATTGTACATCCTTCCTATGGTACAGTGCAACCGTCGATTAATTTTGCCTGAACTTCGATCAACCCTAAAAGGTAAAGATGTAATAACGTCTTTTGGAACTGACTGTTCCGTTAATATTGGCTGTAAGGGGCTGCCGTACATTTGTATGGTGAGCAGGATAGCAACGCTTCGAACAGCAACACAAGCATTTCTGCTTGGGGAACGCGCGAAGTGCTGTTTAGTTGGTACTGTTTATCGCTCATAGTGTGCCCTTAAAAGTTTGCTGTGTTGAACAAGTCAGTCCTCGCTTTGTCACTTGGCCTCATAACACCTACTATTTTTACGCTCACCGTTCCTCATTGATACGGATCTGACACTTGCGTTTTGAAGTCTTGATTCTATCCGGTACTTCCCCTGGTCACTATTTGAATTAGTTTGCCGTTCTCTCTTCATCTTTCTCCTCCTCCATTTCCAGTTCCACTCCTTCTCGCCTTTCATCCTCAATCCGTCTCCTTTTCACTGGCTCAGGGTTTGATGAGAAATAAGTACCCGGCGGGACACTGTTGAGTGAAGAGGTAAACTACACTAGCTGCACATCCCCCTACCCCCCTCATCCTCTACTATCCCCACCCAATCATTCTTCCCCCTTCTATCCATCCTCATCTCCCGCCCTCATTCATCCACCTCGTCTTCATTGGCTGAAGGAGTACGTAAATTCACCGACTGGTGGGGTAACGGCCTCTAATAGTGAAATTTTTTTTTGTATTTCCAGCTGGAGATTATCAAAAAGTGTTCTAATTTTAGATTTTTGGGTACAAAGCAAGTATCTTCTCAGTGCTCAATTTAACTTATTATTTTCCTTATACATCACATGCTCATGTATTTAATTAAAAAATATGAGGCTCACAACTTCCGCTCAGTTTCGAGTTCTATCCACGGACTTCCTGGTTATTTTGCAGAACAAGATGCGCACCTGGATCTTGGGTATTCTCCTATTTTTGGTCCTGGCTGTCTGTCTGGAGGCCAAGGAGGACGAGAAGGCTCCCAGCGCAGTGTAAGTCGCTACCCATTCTGTACATTTTTCTCCCCGTCAGCTGGGGAACCAGTCTCGAAAGCTCACTGATTCAAGGTACTTTTATATCTCAAAGAACGTCCTTTTCTTCATCTTAAAATGTCTTGGGTGGCGTGTTTTCTAGTTTATATGAATAAAACATTACTTACAAGGTCTAAGTAGGTGGGTTTTGGTAAGTTTTTTTTATAATTGATGCCTATCTACTGGCGGCCCAATACGAAGGCCATACCGATGACTCTAGCCTTCGAACATTCGAGGAGGAGCAGCGCTATTCTCTAATACGAGTAGAGTGGGAGCGTCTTCAGCCATCCCTGTGCATAATAACGGGGCTGTGGTTACAGCGCTGGACTTCTGACCACCAGAATGCGGTTTGGAGCCACAGGAGGGTCACAAACATCCCGATTGCAACCGACAAATACAGCGGACCTGTGGTGCAATGGTAGAGTGTGGCATTTAATGCTCAAAGTTCGTGGGTTCGAATCTTGGTTGTCACCACATCTAGGAGTGGGCATGACTGGCAGATGACGGCTCATTAGCCAAAAATGGTCCCTGCGGTCTCCTGCGTCTTTCTTGACGATGTGCTGTTCGTGTGGCAGTAAAATTCGAATCACGTTCATCGGACCAGGTCTGAATTCGCAGGATAAGGCAAAATAAATCCCCACGAGAGGGCTAGTTGTGTGTATAATGCAGTATCCTGCTCAATGATAATGAATACTACAGTATCACCCAGGTAATTCTGCTTAGGCCAAAAGGTATTTCAGAATTTAGTTAAGATTTAATGAGCTTGGTCACTGACTGTATGGAGAAATTTAAAATCATTTGAAGGTAACAACACCCCATGGTTACTTTGCATATACGTCTACTTATTTCGTTGTAGTAAGCACTTTTTGTTTTATTACGTCGGCGTCTGCTGTATTGCCAAAGGTACCGTCCAGCTTTCGCGCTATCATGTTGCCATCTGATTGGTCCTTCTGCCTCCTGACCAACTGTCTATCGATCAATTCTTAATCCAGTGGTTTTAGTGTTAGCATTTTACGTGCACAGACACTTGCCGCATGATGGAGCCATAAAAATGATCCGTTGCTGTAATATGCCGTCTTTACTGCTAGGTTAATTAAAATTTACATGCAGTTGATGATAGTGTCGGATCTGAAATATGTTTCACAGCAATCCACTTACAGTCTCCTTTGCATGCTCGACAAGTGATTACTCGTCATCTTCTTATTGCACTTCCGTCCCGCATTTTCGTGTTTAGCGCGGCTGCGGTCGAACCAAAAGATGCCGGCAGCAAACTCGCCAAACGAAAGCGCAATGAGAAGAAACGCAAACCACGACGTCGTGGCAACGGAACCGGACATAAGCGTGGTAAGGAAACCCTGCAAGATAATTAAAAAAAAATTTCAACCAGTATAATTTTGTGAGAAAGATTGGAATTGCTTCTGCAGTAGACCTCGACCTAGCACTTAAAGCGATGAATTGATTTCTAGATTTTCCTCGAAGACACAGTGTTCCCCCTAAGGAGACACTGAACGTGTACTTTAGCATGCACCCTAGAATCATATGCTTACGTCGATGGAGGGTCAAGGCAGTCATCAAGATTTCCGATGCTGATAATTAAATCAGGTCACGGATTAAATGGACCACTGCCTAGTCAAACAATACCGGTCCGCTGTACATTTCTACAGTAAATAAGGACTATGAAAATAGATATGAACACACAATAGGAATAATGATCGCAGGTAGTAAGGTTTCACTCAGAGGCGTAGGTCATCCACTTTTTGCTCCTGTCACGGTCAGATTTAGATTTTGTTCGCAATGTATTTTAACTACTAACTTTGCCCATACTCTGTGTTTTTTCCAAACTGCGCTTCACGGAAAGTGTGTGCAGAACTACTTGGTTACAAACCTAGGGTTTGCGAGCACCGAAGGCATATGCGAAGTCCCTTAAAAACTGCATGGTTACAAGATGTATTACTTTCGCACTTTGCACTTTGTAACTACTGTGAACAACTTAAACTATAGGAAATATGTTCACAAGCTGGTATCTCACTTTCTATCAGAGAACCAGAGGACTCATTCCGTTCTCACAGTTCGTCGACGAAGATAATTTATGGATAGGATTTTTTAAGTAGTCGAGGTGCAGTAATCCGATGCCTGAACCCTTATCGAGAATTTTAAGTCTAATAAGGTTAACCCTAATGGCTGTGATATGTCAGGCCCGGTTCCTTTGGAGAGGAAGAATAGTTGGGTAGGCCAGAGTAGAAGGAACAGTGCATTCTGTACAGAAGGATTGGAGAATAGTCCGAAGGAAATTGTGTTGTCCTTAACCTAGTCGGTTTGGTCCAGAGTGATATCTGGCGGCAGTCATTGCATTGAGGTCTGTGTCCAGACAAGTCGAGGTCAAGACCAGGAGACGTAGGGCGCACGTCCGACAGCGTCAGTTTGCGCCTTGCTCCAGAGGTATACCGGGACTTGCCTTCGCGCGATCTCCTATGCGTGGAGTGACCTCGTCTGTGAAGTCACGCTTAAGGAGATAGTCGGGCTGCTGTGCTACTACGCCCTATCAACACATGATTATTATCAGAGTCTAATAATATGACTGACCCATTTGGGCGACTTTGGCGGGTCTCGAAGCCGTGACGATAGGGGCACGGCCCTAGTATTATCGATGCTCTAACCATCTGACCTACTAGACTCCGGTCAAGGCTTTTTCTTTTCCAAATAGGAGGGCACCTACGTAGTTATTCCACAGTAGCTAGCTGACGGATTTCAGTTCCAATATTCATATAGACATTCCGAGCGTGCCTAAAAAGCTTGTCCCTTGTAATTTTCGCATTTGGCCTATGTTATTCGCCCAACTTACTGCGACATGTGGACTCCAACAGCTCTGACATAGTTACCTCACGGCTCAAACCGGGCTCACTTGGTAACCAATCACAGCTTGCTGTACTCGGCTTAGCGCATTCTCTACGTTGCAGGTTTGTAACTTAGGCACTTAGGCCATGTAGCTCAGGGCCGTAGGCAATCGGTTGTACAAAGACCTTATCCTTTGTGCCACAACTTTGTATCCCGCTAGGGTCTTTGATTTTTTTCACTACTGGAACAGTTGGCACATTCACATGTCTCAAATTTATTCGGTTTTCTACCTTTAATCCATCTCAATATCGTCCACTTTTAGAGCGCAGAAAGCACAGGGTAAGTGACCATCTCTTTACTTCCTATAAAATTGTAATCCGTTACTTTAAAGCTCGCATCTGTCTTTATTCACCGACATAGATTAACCTATCGTTTCTATTTGCGGCTTTTACTCTATTTGTTTTTCAGAGGAGCTGCCATGCTGGGAGCGAATGCGGCCCTGGTGAGGATTTTTTTAAAATTACAAGCTTTTTGGAGGGGGAGAGGTTTAAACTATGATATACGTCCTTGAAAGGAAGTGGCTCTATAAGTTAAAGATTTGGCGAGCATATCTATTCGTCTCAGTCGTATACCACCAGGTGGATAGCATGTTTGTCGCATGTTTTGGATACATTTACATTTGGACAGGTCTGATGGGTGGTTACCCTTTGACTCACGTGTGTCAATCATAATCACCAATAAAATAAAAAAATAGACGATGCGAGCCCGCTGAATTGGTTTTTAGTTTTAGTCCAAGACAGAAGTTAATTCTTTCTTTAACGGTTTATTGGCCCCTTTCCCCTGTAAACATTTTGCATGCTTTCTTTGACAGTTAAGTAACCCCCCTACCCCTGTTAATTTTGACTGCTTTCGTTGACGGTTACTTGCCCCCCCCTTCCCCCCATATATGTTGCTTGCTTTCGTTGACGGTTTTATCTCTGACGATGGACTCCCGCAAGAGTTCGAAAGCTCAGAAAAATAAAACTCTGATTCCAGTGATTGAACCTGCTTCTTCTCAATCTATGCACATACCTGGGATGCGAGCCTTTGCCTCAATTCGTGAGAAGTTAATTCCTTTTGTGAAGCGATAAAGTCGGTTCTAAAAAAGTTGAATAACTCTTATATCGTTTAAATCATTAAAGTAGCATTGCAAACAGATAAAATGAGGTATAAAAATGAAGTTGCTTCCCTCTCATTTATGAGCTAGGGTTTGTTTTTTACGCCCAACGAAAGTCTACGCAAAAAGCTAACTGCTAAGGGACTTCTTTGTGAGCGTACTTTAGATGAGTGACACCCTTGCGAGAAAATCAGTAGGGCTTGAGCACACAGTTAGTCTTGATCGAACTGCGATAGGGCACGGGCCTAGGTGGTATCCTGATGGACACCGCAAAGAGGGTTTAGACCGCATAGGGAAACCCCTCCTGGGAGCGACTGAATAAGCAAATCAATGCTTTATTCTTATAATCTGTCTACTACCATATTTAAGTAGTGATATTAAAATAATTGTATGATGCCTTATACCACTTGCCGTAATTCCCCCTTCTACTCTTTTATAGGCCAAAAGTGCAAGAATGGAAAATGCCGAAATATGAAACGGCGGGGCAGGCAATGAATGTCGATGCAATACTTCCTCGCCTTCTAATCCCTCCTGGCTCCATCTTTTTGACTTCTTACCTGTTTATATGCGAACAGTCATGCGTGGTGTACTCCCACGCGCACACATGCCTTTCTCTCTGACTTACCACTGATTCCTTTTTGCTGTTGTGTTTCGTAAAAATTGCCTTGCAATTTAATAAACTGATTGAAGGCCTGGAAGGGAGATACGGGTTAACTCCTGACTATTGCCAAACTTTCTCGAACGGGAACCCTCACGTAGGTTAGGGTGAGTGTGTAACGGTCTAAGTAGTGGTTGTTCTTCGATCACTACAATCATCGACTCGATCCCCAGGTTGGAGGTAAAACGCAAGAGTCACCAGAAGGAGGGATTTATTGTGTAAATAACTCCCAATTGCTGTCTCATTTAGCAGTGGCCACTGGCGAAGCCAGGGCTTACGTTGACTGCGTCCAGCCAGACCTGAGAAAGCATGGGACAGTGCTGGTGGTGCTGGCTGCTTAATTAGGATTGCGGAGCAAGTTCAAGTGTTCCTTTATTGGTTTGTTGTAATTGCCCGAGAGGATGTCGCCTGCTGCCCCCTGCTGCGTGGCCGCGGCGTGGCGCGTTCGAGTTGCACTTGAGAAACCGCGACTAGCTGAGCATGCGTATACGTGCGTGTGTGCGCATGTAAGTGTGGGACTGAATAGCGGTCAAGTGGTCTTCAGGTCAGCAAGTGGGAACAGCCGCGTGCAAAGACGAATGACGATGAGGGCCGCGGGCATTGCAGAACGAGGCGGGGGACAGGCATTGTGGCCGCCCGCCACAGATGCATAAGAACTGTGAATCCCCATGCTGCTACTGTATACTGCTCTTGCTAGGTTTTACGGAGACGGGAACCGCAATGGGTTCGAGCCCCAAGGCGAAACGCAGACAATAGCAACAGACGTCACAAAAGGCCGAGCTAGTTAGGTAATCCACGCTTGCAACAAGAGCCAGTCCGCGTGCACTGTTGCCTTGAGCACGCGTGACGCTTTCTACGCACGCGTGTGGCCCAAATATTTGAAAAGTACGCGAGGGCAGTATCGTGTAGGAAATGACCAGCATGCAGCACGCCGTAGGTCAGCATGTTCTAGAACGCTCGGCGCATGACATTGGCAGGAATGTTTCAGAACGGCCAGAACCCCATAAATAAGCTAGAGTTGACGAGCTGGGAAATCCGCTGTTTCTGTAGGCTTTGATTAAAGATGGTGTCCTAGGGATAGTTCAACTGAGGCCAAAGAGGGAATAGGAACTCTCTTCGTGCAGATGGCTTTTCCTTAAATTCCAATTAACTAAGGGAGAGTACTAGAATTGTCGTGGAGGGTAGAGATAAGCTTAGCGATAAGGATAAAGCTCGGGAATAGGTAACTGTTATAACCTTGTGTGAGCCCTTGCGTCGACACTGGTTATATCCCTTAGATGTATGTTAGGAAAGGAAGGCAGACAAGATAGCTTGTACATCAACTATATCTTCTGTGTGTCCGGCAGCTTGTCCTCCTGTGCAGTTCGCTCTTGTCTACAGCTCAGTAGTGTTTGCAGCTCGTCCTGTGTCCGTCAGCAGCGTGTCTTCTGTTGTCGGTCTCGTTTCGACAGAAGCAGGTCTCGGCACCAGAGTCTCGTGTCGCCAGCAGCAGAATGCCTGTCTGCTCGCAGCCTCGTTATTTTAAAGCTTTTAGTCTTTGTTCCCTATTGACCCTCCACCAATGGCCCATGCACGCAGCCATCCTGCGGCGACCTCAGTGTGACAGCCCAGTGGCTGGGTCACGTGTGCGCAGAACCCCTTTTCGTCCTCGCGTGGTGTCCTCGGCGTGGCACATCGCGCCGCTGCTATGCACGCATGTATATGCCTTCTTTCGTGCCCCATTGTCAGGCGTGACCTCAGAACCCGGCCGGCGGCTGTTCCCGCTTGTTGGTCCTTTGAAGATCGCACTCTTGGTTCGTTCTGTATACGCCCACTGGCATGTGGCTTCCCTTGTTATCTTGCTCTTAGGTCGGCCTGAGTGGTGACTCGCGTGCTGGGCCGTCCTAACAGTAACCCTCCGACGAATTAACGCACAGCAGAGGCCTTCCTACCCCCGACCTTCTTTAGAATTTAAACCATTATCTAAAACATTACAAACAAAAATACTACTCGTTTGATTCCAATAGCGTATTTATTTACACTAGAACATCACAGAGACTGAACATCTATACGCTGCCATTCTGCAAACGCCCAACCTTCTCAACAATTCATATTTCCAAATTATTTCAATGCACTTTTGCATAACAAAAGCGATCTGTAACAATGTTTGCATAGCTCACAAAAACTTATGCATTCCTATATCATTTCAATGGAGTTTTTAAGTGGGTTACAGCACAATTTGAATATCAACAAAATCGATAAAAGCAAGGTCAAATTTACGCGTAAGCGAACATTCATATTGTCAACGTAACTCGGGAGGGGCGGAAATTTAGGGGGAGAAAACAACACAAAAACAAACAAAAGGAGTTTTTAAGGGCTCCGGTCATTCACTCCAAATATAATGACTGATACTGACTGACTGAAAAGCCTGGACTTGGCTAGACGGTCGTGGATTGGCTTCCTCTTGAGCGATGACTCATGTAACTGGTTTCGCGTGTGCATTTTACATTCGGGCGGACTTGCTGTGTAGTGTGGGGTTATAGATACTAAGTAGTGGTTGTACTGGAAACACCACATTCATCAGGTAGAATCCCAGGTTCCAGGAAAAGGCAGAAGTCTCCATGGTGAAAGATTTATCGGGTATAGAACTTTGGGTTGTTGTCTCAGAAGGATGTTGGCATCGGCAGAGCTAGGGCTGGTACTGACTGCGACCTGCGAGAGAGAGAGAATATGACAACGGTGGAAGCCGCTTAAGTAGGATTGCGGAGCAGGTTCATGTGTTCTCAAATTGGTGCGTGGGTTGTCACCGGAGGGGTGTCGTGTCTGGTGTCGTAGGCCGTATCTGTTGTAACGGTGATTTCAATGGTTTCACCGTCTAATTACGCCTGTTGGAATCCCCAAGTAAGAGCACAATAAGTAGGGCGTAGCTTTGGAATCAACCCAGAGAAGGTTTTATTATGTACAAAATCCGAAATTGCTTTCCTCGGGCGTTATTTGCCACTGGTTGATCTCCAGCGTGCGGAATGTCCCGCCTCGGGGTTAGCCCGACGATCGGGTGCGGACCTGTGGTGTGCTCGCAGTCCATGTTTAAACTCACTGTCTGAGAGATGACAGAGGCTTATAAATGATTATCAAGCACGTTCGCTTGTGGCCTTATTGCCGTAGCGCGCCTAAGTGGACCCTTGAGAGACTGCGACCAGTTGGGACACGCGCCTTTTTGCACGTGCGTGTTTCCAGTCCAGCCTTTAAGGTAAGTGCGAAGACACAAAGATATTATGGCAGGCACGATGCCTCAGATGAGCCTTCAATGCTGCTAGCAATTGTTCAGGCTAAACTCTTAGCAGAATCGGCTAAGGGTGGGGGATAGTGGCGATTGGGTGGCCGCGACTACCTGGACGCAAGTGTGTGCTCTCGAGTGGAAGTAGGTCAAGTGTTTGCAGTTCAGCGCGTCTGGAAGTGCTGACTGACATTGTGAATGACCTTGAGGCAGCTGGTCTCAAAAAATAACGCGGACAAAGCAATGTTGCGCGTCGACAACGGGGTTTTTGTTGAGGAGTTTTATGTAGGTAAGCATATTATGCCTAGGTTAGCATAAATTGCATCTTTGGTAAAGTCTAGGTTGAGGTATACGGCTATGATTGAGTTTTAAGCGTTGATGTATGTACTAGGAATTAATATAGACATCAGGAATTAAGGTTTGAAGTTGGGGTTAGAATGAGACGGTGCGATCGCTGGAAAAAGGAATTAATTAGTCTGACTTTTCGTATTCCCGCTCGAATCCATAGTCAGAGATAATTACAGCCTAAGCTTAGGTCCTAAAATTATGCCTTGCGGTATCTCAGAGGCTCAAGTTAATGGGGGAAACCTTTGCTGGTGCGGTAATTCGGGTTTGGCTCGACGCGGCGCGGAAATCAAAGAAGTGGGACACAAAATGGGAGGCATAGTATATTATGTACAGGGATAGTGGAGAATAGGCTGGAAGTGTTAGGAGCCTAACGAACTGCTAGCAGGCAGCTAGCGTACAAGTAGCCAGCCATGTTCACGACAGGCTATCGATCGGCCTACAAGCATCGAACGCATACTGACAGTTAATCAATCAATAGTTTAAAATTTAAGCTGCAGCCAGCCGCAGAGTCACAAGCCAATCGTGTCGCTACCCGCGCCAGGACAAAAGCTGGTTGGCCAGATGGACATAGTTTTACACGTGTTTGTTGCCCTAAATATGTTTTTCAAGTCACTCTCAAAGACTTCTGCTTTTGTCCTCTTCTTGTCGTGTTCTTCCTTGAGGGACTCAGACGAGGCGTAATTAGGCGGTGACATCTCGGTCTTGGCCACCGTTACAACAGGAGGAAGTTGACAGCTGTACAAGCACGCGCGCGACCGGCACAATTGCATTGCATTGCGGGTTCAATAGGGTTTAAAAATGACTTATCATTAAAATTCACCGTTTTCACACCGCCCGCATGGCCAGATCAGCATGAAGGGGTCACTGGACTGGAGTAGGGGGCAAAATGGGGTAAGTTGTGAGTATTCGTCATGGATTGAGCACTAGGAGTTGAAAGCAGTCACGTGCATGGAGTGAATAACTGTCGCCAGGGGGTGAAGACAACATGCGATCGCTACATTGCGTCTGCCACGAAAGAGGGAGTGTCTGCATTAGCCTCCTCTGACAGTACAGCAAGGGATTCACTAGCCATATGGCAACCGTCCCAGCTGCTGCTCTCACCAGTTGGCGTACGTCTTTTAAGAAGATTTTTTTTGTCCGGTAGCCGACCTGAAAGGCTTCACTTGGATCGACTCGATTATTGGCATCGACAAGGTGTGCGAAATTATAATTCCAGACCCATCTAGTTTAACCTTCACTTAGCCAGGTTGGTATGCATTCACTCACCCTCCTTTCCAGACCTGATGATGAATTGCCGAAGAAATATGTTTGATACATGGACTTCACATTTCTTATTTTCAGTCTGCTTCATTTTTGCCTCTACATTTACCTACTATTTGCCATTTTCTTCAGCCCTTCTTACCAACATTCCCTTATTGCAGGAGACCTTGTTTGTCGCTATGCAAAATGTTTGCACATGTAAGATCCGTGCCAATTTGCACTGTCTACTTGGTCTCCTTAGAGATTTTAATCAACGTTCTCGTTTACAGAGCTGCTTAACTCTTCCTTTCCGAGGGTCTCTGATCCTCCGTCGCTTTTTTATCTATCCGTAAAACCCTTTCTTTTCCACCAGTCTTGCACTACCGGGTGCCTCGCTTCGGGTTTGATACGATCCACGCCTGGTACTCGTGTCTAACACGAACTGTGAACTTGCGCGACCTTTGTTTCCAAAGCCAACACGCCAGAGGAAGGAAAGGCAATCGACCATGGGGAAAGCTGTATTAGCAATTACCAAGTAATTTCCCCAAAAAGCCGCGTATATTTATTGATCCGCCTGATGAGAAAGGGTCGGCGACATGGACCAATCAGATCTGAGGAGATATCGATAGCCAAGGTGCGCTCTCTCACGGCAGTAGCGTGGTGGCTGATGAAGGCGTATTTCTGGACGATGATTCACCATAGAATTCAAGGCATTCGCGACAGGGTTTACTCATTGGTCCTGCATATTAGATCCGTAGCCTTCCACCTTCTTAAGGATACAGCCTACTTAACTATTGTAGCATAGCGTTAAGAGACCACACACATCTACGACACAGACACATTCGTTCATGACTGGCTAAGTGACATTTATAATTTATTCGATGTAGACGGTAGAACTCCGGAAAAAGCAGTAAACATCAACTTAATTAACATATTCCACCCCTACCGCTTTTGCCGTTCACCTGGAAGTGTGCCTACTTCTTTGCTCCTCTTTCCAGTAACAGATAAAAGTGTTCTACAAGGTATTAGTGGTAATACATTACTTGCAAATTTTCAGTAGATTGGATTTACGCCTATCCAAGCACTTCCTGACTTTTTTAACCAATAGAAGTTGTTACAGTAGGTTACTTGGTGTATAAGCTTCCTTTTCAGTCTTTTTGTCCTGTCCGCAACCTTTCACTTACATTTCAGTTCAGTAAAACAAATACGAGCGGTTTTGCCTTCCTTCTTATTGCGCAGTTTTTACGCAGCTCTACGGCCCCCAGTGCGTCCCAATCTTTCAATACCCATTAACTACGAATCCTTAAGACACTTGGCCGGGGAAAGAGACTTTTGCCATTGGGCGGCCCTGGGATAATCCTCTATTCTCCTTGTATCCAGTCTTGGATTTGTGCCCAAGCCTACGATAGTCTTGGTACGGTGTTCCAAGCATCTGAAGAATATTTTACAAATCAGCGCATTTTTGATGCCAGAATGCGTACACACTGGAATGCCTGTGGAAACATAGAGTTTTCACTTTGGCTGTTGAGATATGCATGCACTTTTATTAACTTCCTGTACACCTTGATGATGGCTCACACAACAACTCTCATTGGTTGAATCTGCGAATCCAAAGGCAACGATAAAAACGGAAAGAGTGAAATGTTTGGGCGTTTTCTGCCAGAGCAAGAATGAGCACCCAAGGCCGGGCAAAGTCGGACCAATCAGCCAGTGACCTTGAAAGGGTAGCATACAAGCTGCACTTCTGACTCATCTGATTGGGTGGGCAGAGCTAGCGCAGTATCAGCACGCGTACGGTATGTGAGCAGACCGATAGATCGACGTGCAAACGAGTAACTGGGCTGATGTGCGTGCGATTTGGTAAGGGCAGCTTCCTTAAACACCCCACGCATGAGTGCATTGTTACCTCGACCTAAATAATCAGGATGGCATAATGCGAACATAATGATCTCCCTTTGTTCAGCTACAACCAAGTTTCTTCCTCTGAGGAAACTAGGAAGCTACGAAACTCGAGCTTTAAGACTTGAAAATACAGCGTTGGTGCCACTTTTAATGACTAATGCTGTACCGTGTGCCACGATGCCGACTGCTTAAATTAAATTAAGAGAGAATATCCGCCAGGAAAGGAGAACCTCCTCGCTAATCGATTCTCTCTTGTGAAGCATTTTCAGTGAAGTACCTCCTCAGATGGGACCTAAGAACCCTCGCTTATGAAGAGCACTTCTTTAATCAGTGAACCTTCCCATCTACTGATATTTCTCAAGCGTCATCAATTTCGGTGTCGTATTCTTTCTTAATCCGAATCCGTATCGTTCAAAAGCATGGCTAACGTGTTAGGGATTTCCGAGAGTAAATGTCTGTGGTGCTCCCAATAAGGCTACAGCTCTTCATAAAAACCCATAGCATTCGCTCTGCCTGGTAAAAGTGGTAAATAGCACCTTTACCTGCTCAAGATTCGACTAAGATGCTGGACGAACACCCCAAAAGTTAACTGTAGTTCAACGTGCATTCATTGACGTTTAGCTCACAGACCCTGGTGGGTTTAAATCCCAGAGCGCTGTGAGAAAATATAACACTTTCGGGTGGTAGGGTAGGTGAAAAAGATATTTTTTGCCTTCTATTAAAGCGATTTCCGACTTTAATCGTGGGACTCACCGTATCATGAGTTCAGATGTCACGCCGCTGAGTTGTAACTCTTGCTCAAACGACCCAACCGAAACACTGGAAGTTTAAATAATCTCCACTGTTGTCAGTACAAGCGAACAGGCGAGTCCCAGGAAGTAGTTGAGAAGAAAATTCAATTGCTGGGACAAAAAGTTTATTCACTTGACGTTTCGACTTCCGTCGTGGATTCTTCAGCAGAAACCCCTTTCTGCTATTATTTTCTGCTCATGTCCCTGATTAAGAATCCGCGACTGAAGTCGAAACGTCAGGCGAAGGAAGTGTTGTTGCAGTGATCAAATCTTCGTCTTCTTCTTTTTCTTTTTCTTCTTCTTCTTCTTCTTCTTCTTATGCTTTTTCTTCTTCCTTTTGTTCTTATTCTTCATTGTGTTTTCATTCAAGATAGGAATTATTTGCAATTTTCTAATGTAGATAAAACTTGAAAAGTCAGACTCAATTTATCCACTCCACACTACTTATGTGGCCACCCCCAGTACTGCCCCTAGTTACCACGGCAGAAATGTAGAATTGTCTACGGTCCAGCTTTCGAGTGACCGCCTACAACCAGCCTCATCACATTCAAGAGTCGTAGAGGGAATTAAACAGGGTGAGAAAAGCCAAATACTGCTATGGACGAGCATTCAGCAGAGACAGCAACTTTATTGCAAAGTTACATGCAATTACAGAACGTTGACGATAATTTAGTCAAATCGACTCTCGCTCAGATAGTGAGGCAAACAGAATCTAACGCTCTACATACCTAGCATAACTTGTCCGATCAAATATTTGGTACCTAATGGAAATGGGAAAGGGAAGGAGAGGGGGGCGGGTGAATTGCTCTGCCCACTGTTTACTTGCACTGACCAGCATTCATGAGGTCAGCCATGAATTTGGTGTAGCAGACACGCTCTGCGCCCAGGCAAGTGAGGACCTTCTTGCAGCTTCCGACCTTTTTAGAGCCCTGGCCCGTAACGACAGTAAACCAGTCCACCTCCAGATTTCCAGAGTAGTCACAAGGCACAGTCCCTGGAGGCACCGGATTGCAACGCCAGTTGAGTTGATTGATGAAGCTTTCATAGTACACAAGGCCGTTGTCGAAATTCTTGGATCTGCAATAAAATAAAAAAATAAATGCTACTTAAATAGTGATAGTAGGAGGTCCGTACTATGTATACATACGAGAACAGGGTGTATCTTACACTTCCATCAGAGTATAGAGCATGTCATCCGGCAGGGGAAAGTGATTCGCTCGGCATATACGACGCAGGTCCGTCTGACTCATGGAACCCGTCTTGTTAACATCCTCGTAGCGGCAAGCATCAAGGAGGGCCTGAAAGTTCTCGAAGGGAGCCTTACGCAATTGTTGTTGTGCCAACCCAATGATAGCCATATAATTCTTTTTGGTCGGTATTCTAAAAGCAAATGAAAATCGAAATAAGCATGGCTGACGCAAAACGCCGATTCTTAAATAAATTATTTCGAAAGAAAAAATGAAGTTAATAACTGAATCTCACTTTTCTGCATAATTTCGAGCTAACGTTGCTATCTCATGCGCTACGATACAAACACGATCGTAACGGGGATCGCTGATGAGCTTCTGGATCACCTTCTCAAAATCTCCATATGGCATGCTCTTCACACCTTCAGGATCCAGCTCCTTTAGGAAATTATTGATTTCCTCCTCTCTACCCTGCATGAGCGGTCTCAGCTTGGACATGATTCGGGGCACATCAGAGAAGGGGAACTCAGCCGGGTGTTGCTCCATGTACCTGTATGCGTACTCATCCGCCCCACATACCTCGAAGAGGAAGTTATTGAAGTCAACCACAGCACCAACATAGACGTCCACCGTGGTGTAGTACTCTGGTAGATTAATGCGGAAGCGCTCTTGACCCGGTTTCATCACCTTCCTGCGTTCCATAAATTTACCTCCTTTGAAACCTGGAAATTTAAAAACACGAATAAATGTACTAATAACTTCGTCTCAGTAAACATTTAGTTTTGGTTATATGTGGTAAGATCATTTAGGAATTTTCTTGACATACCGGAATTACGCACGGGTGGTTCGTAAATCAGGAATGTGTCGTCAGTGAGGAAGCAGTATATGATGAAGCAACGGTCGCGGTCCTGTGGCAGATCAGTCACGATGCGAGCCGCAAAACGCAAAACATGCGACTCCAAACCAACCTTGTCCTTCTCCATAAACTTCACAAAGTCCTTTGGCGGTGGTTTCGGGATCAAGCCCTTGCAGTTGCCTAAGGAGTCTTCGTCAGAACCCCAACCGTTATAGGGTGGATTCTTGTTGAGCGGCGGCTGTGGGCAGGCCGATCGTGGTGGCGGAACGGGGGTGAATGACACTGTCGAGGGAAAAAAGGAAGAATATGCAGCATGTTCACCAGTAATAGTAATAAATTTGTTGGTGCCAGTTAGACCATCCATTTCGACGATGTCCAGCATATGCTCCACAACAGCGTCACACAGCGACAGTGAATTGCGCGCGAAATAGTTTTAAGTGACAGTAGACGTGTACACTCTATCTCTTCCCTCACCGAGATGTGCCCGTTTGGAACGCAGAGTCAAGAAGACCGGAGGCGGGGTCGGGCACATGTGGCTGGCGTGGTCGAAGTCATCCCTATGCCTGCCACCTCAAGTCCCCATGTTCTGTATTTGCTATCGGCGGGCAAACTGAATACCACATGTAGTACCTTGATCTGGTTCCCATGTTGGTCCACTGCATCTATCACACGACCCGCTTAGTTCGGTGGAGAAGCAGATTGGTAGACTTGAGCACTTTAGAAGAGGTAAACGTCATCATTAATTCATTTCACTCGCATGCAACTATCTGATCCTCTGACAACTTGCCAAAAGAAAGTGTCTTATGCTTAGAACTACGACCTAAATAAGTCCTATCGGTCACAGTTTAAACAATCTCGCCGAAGACAACAAAAACACGATCGGTTCGCCACGTAAAGTACAGGCTACCGGCAAAAAAGATACGAAGGAAAAAACGAAAGCGTTGCATTGGGAAGCGACCGACGGCGTAGAGGGAACGCAAAAATTCACCGATAAGGGCAAAGGTTTCATAATAAAAGGTCCACCGGAATCCACTGCTAGTACTGCTATTAACCAGAAAGCGGGTGAAAGTGTCGCAGGCCCGAGCCCGAAGCCCACATTAGAAAACGAGGGCAGTACATCAACCATAGACTCCGGTTGCACATAAGATAGCCACAATAGCAGCACAAGAGCTACTAACGAGCAAGCAAGCGACAGTGTCGTAGGCACGAAAAAATGGCACTAAGAGAGAAGCCAGCATCATAATACAGGGATTAACGGAATCAACCGCAGCCACTCCCATGGACCGGCATTCCGCAGATGTCCAGCTCTTCCATGCACTTATGAAAAAAATGCTGGGACCCAATGTACCAGTAGAGTGCGAAAAGGCCTTCCGCCTTGGCAAACGGCCAGAGAGCCCAACTGGAACGAAACGTCCCAGACCTCTGAAAGTGGTCATGACAAGAAGCCAAGACGCCAAGCTCATTCTATCTAGGCATCTTAAAATAAAAGACTCGGACCCGGGAGTTTTCAGCAGGAGTTCTCAGCTGCAGAACGGAACAAACGTCGTCAATTAGTTTCCGAAAAGAGGGAGCGGGCCAGCAAGGGCGAACAAAACTTGGTTATTTACAACAACCAAGTGATTCAACGTCCATTGTTCTCACCTTGTATAGGTCCGTTCCGGATAACTATACAGTCGGCTCAGTAGGGGGAGGATTGAGCCAAATCGAAAAACATACAGAGGCAGAACGAAGGGGAAAAACATTTGGTTATTTAAAACAACCAAGGGATCCAGCGTCCACTGTTCTCCCCCGGGAAAGATCTTCCCCGGATGACCGCACAGTCGACCCGGTAAGGGGCGGGGAGAGCCTGACTGTAACTACTTCTAGAGCAAACAGAAAGTTAACTTTCATGTACACAAATGCACAGAGTATGCTTTCAAAGCTAGACGAGTTGAAGATTCATGCCTTTGAATTATCACCAGATGTAGTTTCAATAACGGAAACTTGGCTGTCTGAACAGGTAGCCGACGGTGAGGTATCCATGCCTGGCTATCAACTGTTCAGAAAAGACAGAGGTCGTCAAGACGGTGGCGGATCAACATACATGAAAAATGGACTCACAGTTTTAGACAAAACGAATAAACTGGCGTGTACTTCCAAGGCCATCTGGCTGTCCATTAAAGTACCAGGTGCACCCAACCTCTATATCCTGACACTCTACCGACCACCGAGAAGAGAGCCCGTAGTGGATGCCTCCTTGCTAGAGGAGCTGGAACAGATTACTGCACGTTCGGACATCCTGATTGTGGGGGAATTTAACGCACCTCACATCGACTGGGGTGCGGCCTGTGCACATAGCTCCGATCTAACCTTCGACAGCTGCCTTCTGAGCATAACTCTAAAGTTATTTCTCACGCAACACGTCACTTTTCCGACAAGGATGCGCGATGGCCAACAGTCCCACTGTCTGGACCATATTCTCACGAAATCGCAGGACAGCATCGACGAAGTGTCATGTCTCCCACCACTAGGTAAAAGTGACCATGTTATACTGCTATGGGAGTACTAGTATTCTCAATACCGGAGAGGCCCTCAACAACCAGAAAAATATTTGGCGAGGCGATTTCGATCGAATTAAGACCGAAATCACGCGCGCCGAGCGGAACCTTTTTTTTCTGGAAGCATAACTGCGGACTGGGAAGCGTTCCGGAACACACTGCAAAGACACATCAACAACCACTCTCCAATTTCGCAAAAAAAGGTGACCACTAGACTACGATGGCTTACGCAGGCCTTAAAAATAGAAGTGAATAAAAAAGAGGAAGCTGTGGAAAAAATGCTAGCAGACAGGACTCCTGCATCTGCCAGTGCCTACAAAACTCAGAGAAACCGGGTCAAGGGTCTTATTCTCAAAATAAGGCGGGCTTTTGAAACAGACTTGCTAAACCGGGCCACAATGAACCCCAAACTGTTTGAAAGTTACTTCAGGGAGAGTACCAAAAACAAGGATCCGATACCCCTGCTGAGGACCGCTGAGGGAAGAGACTTTACAGATGATGAAGCAAAGGCTGATCGTCTTTCGAAATCTTTCCAGTCAGTCTTTACAAAGGAAACGGCATACGATCACCCCACCGACGACACCGAAGCGGATGCAATAGTTGAGACTGTCCTATTCCCCGAGGCTGTTGTTCTTAAGGAACTCTTAAGGTTAAAAGAATCTAAGTCACCAGATCCCGACGACGTACCAGCCAAGATTTTGAAGGAGTTCGCCAATGAGTTGGCCAAACCACTCTCTATGCTCTTCCAAACCTCCTTCGAGACAGGATGCCTACCAGTAGATTGGAAATCCTCGAGGATTACGCCGCTATAAAAGGGGGGAAGCCGGGTCTCAGCGAATCACTACCGACAGGTCAGCCTCACTGCAATCTGTTGCAAAATCATGGAAAAAATTATCAAGCAACAACTTGTGCAGTGCCTGGAACAAAAACATCTGCTATCGGATTCTCAGCATGGTTTTCGTAGAGGTTGGTCCTGCGTAACGAAATTGCTCTACTGTTTAGAACGGTGGGCTGAGGCAGTCGATAATGGAAACTCAGTGCACTGTCTTTATTGACTTCAAAAAGGCTTTCGATAGCGTGCCGCACCACCACATCCTTCATAAACTCAGCCGCATAGGAGTAAGGGGTAGGCTCCTTGCTTAGATAAAAAGCTTCCTAATCGGTCGTTCGCAAACTCTCCACATCAGCGACCAACAGTCAGCCAAGGTTGAGGTTGAGAGTGGTGTTCCCCAAGGCTCCGTTCACGGCCCTGTCTTGTTTATTATCTACATCAACGACTGTGTCCGCGAACTGGATTGCGGTATCGCCATGTTCGCCGATGATATACAACTTTGGAGCGTGATTCAAACTGCGGCTGACGAAGTGCACTTACAGGAAAATTTAAATTGACTTCATAAATGGTCGGCGGACTGGCTCTTACCGTTCAATGAGAGCAAGTGCACCACCATTCAAGTCGGCAAATCCGGATCTTCAAACGGCACGGCTTACCGACTGAATGACATACCACTGAAGGAAATGAAAGCCCAGAAAGACTTTGGAGTCTGGATCACGCCCTCGCTTAAACCCTTCTTGCATTGCACAAAGGTAGCCAAGTCCGCGATGTCAACCCTATATCTCGTCAGACGAGCTTTTTCTACCTTCAATGAAAAGTGCATCACAAAAGTCTTCACAACCTTCGTACGACCGCACCTAGAATCCGCTATCCAAGCTTGGAGATCCTGGTCCACGAAAGACGTCAACATCCTGGAAAAGGTACAACGGCGCGCAACCAAACTTGTTATGGGGCAGGGCTCACAGCCTTATGAAACACGGCTGTCAAATCTCAACCTCTTCCCATTGCGCTACAGGCAACTTAGGGGGACCTGATACTAGCATTCCGCGTATTACGTCTTCAAGACTGCTGTCTTATATCAGGGGATTTTTTCGAATTAGCAACGACCACGAATCTGAGAGGTCATCCTCTCCATTAAAGGTGACAGGGGCCAGGCTGGACGCTCGGAAACACTTTTTTTCAAAATGGGTGGTCGGAGCGTGGAATGCGCTTCCTCAGGACGTCGTTATGTCGGAATCACTAGAGGATTTTAAGCGAAAACTGGATCGATATAGCAGTGCACGATGGATCGTAACAGACAATGTACAATAATAATACTACTACTTTCGATTTTTCAGTAGTATTAGTTTTTTTATATACATTCACGTTTGCTATTTATAACGCCCTCCCACGCATAGCCTCATGCGAAGGTCTCCGCGGTCTACCCTATTTGGCTATCTGCGTACCGTGATTACCCTGCTAGCGATCTTATCAGCCAGACCTGACGGCCTAAAAACTCATCCTTGGTTCGACCCTAAGCGGACTGTCGACGATCTGGACGGATGCCTCTGTTTTTCCAGTTCCGTTGGCGAACTCTGCCATCAGCAAGGAAGAATCAGGACGCGGCTTCCGCACGGTGATGATCCTGGGAACCTTTGAAATGCCCCCCCCAGTTGGTACCCCTATTTTTCTCCTAAATCCCACGCATTACCCCCACAAGAGCGACAGTTTTTCGCCTAAAAATCCCTGAGGAGTTTTTTCACTGCCTGCTCCTATTTTCACCCTATGACACAGGACAACTGGCCTCACCAACAGTCTGAGCAGCAATTTTTTTGCTACCACTGCACATATGTACAAATAGGGCACTCAAAGGAATTTCACCCACATATCCCGCAATATACTGATGCTGATTAGCGTTTAGCGATCAGAGCGCATACTTCGCGTAACTGCCTACTTGCTTCATAGAAGTACGCGTTTTTTCTTTTATTACTTTAGCATCGGCTGTTTCCCAGCGGTTAAAGTTCATCTACATGTAATACTGACCCATCCCGAATATCTTTACTAGCTTAGTTAATCTTGGTTCACTGAGTTTAGTTTAATTAATTATCTTACAGCAAATACTATTTTTCCTCTTAATTTTATTTCTTCAGTTTATCATTTAGTTTTATTAGTTTTATTTTAGTTTAAGACTTTTTAGTTAAGTTTATTCTAGTGTACCTTTGTTAAGTTAGCAGAGTAAAGTTATAGTTTCTTTATAGTGCAGTTCCAGATTTATTGACGACATGCTGTTGCCTTTCGGGTCAAAAGATTTATTAGTTTAGTTTACCCTAATGTGGTTAATTTGATTTATTTAACTTCATTATACAGTAGCCACCGGCTATTAAGCCCACCGCGGGCCCAGGCCAAATTGGGCTTAATAAGCGGCTGGGATTATTAACCGTGGGATTTAAGCCGGCGACTACTGTATTTCAAATCAGTTTTAGGTTGTGTTTTAGCTCATGCTTTAGTTTACTATAATGTCTTATTAGTTTTAGATTCATCAGTTCACCTTATTCTATTTTAACTTTCTGTATTTAGCTTACTATAGTGTTTGTTCGTTTTTACTTTATTTTTAGAGTTATTAGTGACATGCGGCCTTTGCCTTATTTTTTGACTTTACTTTAATTTAATTTCGAATTTTCACAGCTCTTTGCGTTGTTTCGCAAACTTAGGCAGTTCCAACTATTTGCGTGGTTGCATCTTTTGCAAAATCCTCGTTTCCTATTGGTTGCATTTCTCTTTTTATTTGTGGCACACTTTTTTGTTGCCAAACGTTTGTTTTATACAATAATTGTTCACTTATTGATATTTTATAGGCTCTAATTTTCTTTTTACTGTTTCTTACCTTTCTCTTACCCACACTGCAGTGAATGATGCTTTTTCGTGGCTGTTCTCATTACTAAACGCGACTGTTAACATCTGCTTTAAGCGTAAAAGAGGTTTGCTTGTATAAAAAAACAGAGCCCTCGTTTGAACTAAAATAATCTCGCCTTGCCACTTAAGGGATAGAGGCATAGCGCGTCGTTCACTACGAAATCAGTAGAGCAGTTGCTACGAAAGGGTGAGTCCGATAGGTCGATTCCGGCTTGGAGAAGCCCCATCTGGTTGCGTAAATTCCCGGTTTCCTTAGGATATTTTTCATTCAGTAAAAGTGGCTTCTGCATCAGGCGTATTCTTTGTTGCGACGACGTTTATGGTTGACTACAGCCGTAATCTAGTTTAAAGCAGGTCCCGAGAAATAAGGCCTAAGGCAAAGCTGGAGCGGAGCAAGTGAGTTCCTATAGCGGTCGGTGAATGTTTTTCAACGATTGTATTGGAAGTGAGTAGAAAAAGTATGGTCATCGTTGTTTATACTTCTGATTAACAATGTCCAAAATAAGTGAATATGCTAGTTCCAGGAAGCAGTTTTAGAAGAAGATGTGATCACTGGAGCAAGAATTTGCTTCTCCTAGCGTTTTGGATTCAGTCAAGATCCTTAATCCTAGGTAATCGAAGAACAGTCTGAAACATGTGCAGACAGGAGTGAAACATGTACGGTGATGGCTTGGCACTTTGCGTTCGACTCACTAATTGCCGCGGTTTGCTGTTCCGTGTCGGATGCTGCGAATTCGAAGGAAAGGCTGCTGAATTACAAAATCGTCCACGGGTACTGGGGGAGAACGGTTACCTGCAAAATTCTGTCAAACAGTGCGCACGCATGCGAGCGAAGAAACCAGAGTCAACTTGCCAAAAAGTTTGGCGAACTCTTCCGTACGTGAAGAATTTATCGGAAGCAGTCAGCCAGCTGTTCACTCCACTTGAAGTTGGAGTTGCGCACAGGCCAGAAACAACCGTCAGGCGCCGAGTCATCAGTTCGAAAGGCCAACTGCCACGCCAAGCAACGGCTGAAGTCGGTTATCAGATCCGGTGCAGTTGGGAACAAAACAGCTACGTCGGAGAAACCGGGAGATTAATACGGACGCAAATGGGCGAGCATGCAGCGACAACGAGGAAGAAAGACTCCAACTTGCAGGTTGAAGCTCAATCGACGGGACCTGGTCATATTTTCAAGTTAAGCGAGGTCAAATTCTCGCAAGAGGTGACAATCGCATGAGCCGCGAGCTGCTCGCGTCATGGATCTCAGTCCCCCAGTCCATCTACAAGCGCAGCGATTTCCTGTTCCCATAATGCGTACTGATGCACTGCATGAGCAAGAGAAGCAGTCACGTGGGGTCGGGCCCAACAACAACTCTGACGACAGCGAGCATAATTGTCGCGCAGTTGCCAAGTCTGCATCCGACACGGACAAGGAAATCGCGGCAAGTAATGAGTTGAACGCAAAGTGTCAAGCTATCACAGCACCACTTTAGACCCCCAAGCGGTGGCTACAGCAGCGGTGATTATAGTGCGCACGCGGATGACCGCTACGAACTATAAATACCGTCCAATCTGTGCATGTTTCATCTCTATCTGCGCATGGCTCAGACTATCATATCAAGGATTTTCGACGGAAGCCAAAACGTCAGGGAAATAAAACTCTTGTTCCTGTGATCGCATCTTTTTCTGGATTAACAATACATTGGAAGTTACAGCTTCAGGATCACGCTTCAATCATTCGATCAATCGAATTTCGGCCTTATGCGCAGTTGGTAAGCACTGTCATGAATGGAAGAGGTTGATCAAGAAAGAGGTCGGGTCACTGCACCTGGCAGTCAGAATATTTTAGATGCATACATTCACCCTCAGAAGAGTGTGGGCATAGGGACGCCTATCCCCGTGTTACAGAGGATTCCATGCTATATTTCCGGGAGAGAGAAAGCAAATATGCTTGTATCTTAACCCCTACACAAACTGTAGCCCTAGTGTTACCCGTAACCTTATTCCTATCCTCAAACATCTCTTCAACCCTTGACCATACACATGCTCCCTTGTTGATGGACGCTCCCCGATTATTAATGGAATTCACTCGCCATCCTGTTCTGTCTTGGGACTAACGCTCGAGCACCGTCGACAGCCGAACAGCGGCTACTAGTGTAGGCTGATACAAAGAGCGTTGAACTTATGGTCTAAAGATGGTTGGTTGGCACTTGGGGTGGTTCGCCACCCCTGGAGTTGGGTATGGCTGGCTGATGATGGCTTATAAGCTAGAGATGGCCATTCCAATCCTCATTGTCTCTGTCGATAGTGTTCTTCTGACCACAACAATAGTCGCTGTTCGGTTGCTGTTGGAGCTCGATAGCGAGCTTCAAGACGAGTAGGTCCTGTAAGCAGTGGGTGAGTTTCCATCCATCAAGATACGCATTTTATTGGAGCAGGGCTCATATCAAAATCCCCTGGTAAAAACATCGGACAGGTAGCTTCCATCGTGGAACATTTTAATGTTGAATATAGTCTTTGAGGGTCTTGCTACATACCATAGAAGCCAGTCAAGGCAAAATTACTGTGTTGATGCGAATATATGAACAATCGCCTTTTAAACTTGTTTGCTGAATATTTCCGCCAGTAAGAATAAGTAGCGTCACCACACGTTTGGACTTTAACGTCAATTTTCTCAAACCTTAGCTGTCCCTTTGGGAGTTCCTTACTTAAACTCTTCTTCACTTCCACCACAAGCGGCGAGAAGAGTCGTACACAATTAAATATCAAGCAAAACTAACGTCAACGTGAGAAATAATCGGCAAGTAGAGCGGCTATCCGTTTTTATTCACGTGATCTAGATACGCCCGTGTGAACTGTTTCGGAGACTTCCCCTTAATACTCTACATATGTGACATAAGTGAAAAAAGACGAATGGCTAGTAGCATAGGAAGCTTAAGGTTGAGGAGTAGACAAGGGAGATTAGAATGGGCAGTTCTGGCTAAGTATCTCTCATCAGAATTTCATACCCAAGCCCAGGTGGTGCACCACCCGAGTTTCAATGGTTAGAACCCCATGTATACAATAAATCCCTCCACTCTTCTAGCACCTTCTGTATTTTCCAACAACGTGGTGTGGGATCTGATAATTGTGCTGCTTTGAGTACAACCAGTAATTAGAAACTGCAGTACCACATTGTACTTTGCCGTTTTACGTGGCTGAAAAAGAGATACTAGAATCCTACGACTCCAAAAGGAAAACAAAACAGCCACTCAACTCACTAATGCCATATTTATTTTTGTAGTATTCTCGGGTGAACGCGTCGCAGTCACAAATGAGAAACTTCCGTCCGTATACGTTGATTGTCGCGCCTAGCGTGAGTTCCCTGTCCGTGTAGTAGTCCGTTTTGAGGGTTCCCATCTAAAATTGCAAATAATATTTGAATGTATATAAGAGAAACGTAGGGCCAACAAAATACTTGTCCCAGAGAACGTTCTTCCGCCCCCTTTCTTATATAATATATAATATAATCTGAATATGTACTAGTAGTGTTCCGGGGAAGGCAATCCTAGAATACGTATTTCTGGCTTATTGGCCATCATTAGCTAGAAGTAGCCCAACTCTAGAGTAGCCGCTGAAATTGCTGCCACACTCGAGGTTCGAACTCGCAGCTCGCCGGTCAGGGCAAACATCCTGACCATTGAGCCCTCGAGTTCGCTATCTGTCATTTATATATATATCAATGTATTCCTTTCATCATCCCCAGAAGAGGAAGAAGAGGCGATTTCTGGGACCAAGGCGCAGTTTGACTGACGTTTAAAAAGCGTGCTTGCTTCCATCGTCAGAGCGTGGTGTCTGTACTCCTGTTCGCATCAGGCGAATGTGTCCAACCAGTAGCCTTGCTTAATGCAGACACACATTCACCTTTAGAAAAGCAAGGGTAATAGGTTGAGCCATCGACAAGATGGCCAGATTGCTGCTAGAAAGTTTGTTCTCGAATGGCACACTAAACAGAGCCATGGACCATCATCCCGCCTACCAGGTGCTCCGCAGAAGGCTAAAATCGGCTCAGAACGGAGCAATAGGTCGGGCGGAGAGAGATAAGCAGGGCCGACAGCCGCTTGCCGCGAGCAAGGAGGGTTGAAACGCTCATGAGACACACAAACGACTTGACGCAGCTCTTGAAGACGCCTGTGAGGGCACGAGCAGTTAAAACAGCCACAGAAATCGATCGGTGCAATTGACTGACACATGGGCATTAAGGAAGGCTAATGGTCGGACACAATTATCCGAAGCGAACAGGAGTACAGACACCTCGCTCTGACGATGGAAGTGAGCACGCGTTTGAAACGTCAGCCAAAATACACCTTGGTCCCAGAAATCGCACCTTCTTCCTCTTCTGGGGATGATGAAAGGAATATATTATCTGGACCTCTAATTTTTTCGCATATTAAGATATAAATGTAGGGGAAACGCTTCCATGCGTTATTATGGGGTTGAGGGGCAAACCACATTTGCTGACTGCTCACTTATATGGGATAGCATTTTACCAATACCACCTCATTGTAAGGTGGAATACGATCATATCAGCTTTTCAGACTAACCCCCTCTTTCCCATTTCAAGTGAAAATTATTGAATAAAAAGAATCTTAGGAAGAAATTGCCATAATAAGTAACAAGTGGCCAGGCGATGTTATCTTAGTTTACACGTTAACACAGAGTGTTGAACAAGGGCTGGGCTTTGAGGACATTTTCGCCAAGTTTTCATAACTTTGGTCAAAATGGCTACATGTGTCTCTTGCTTTCCCTCGACAATCTGAATCCGAACAAAGCCCCCACGTCAACTCCAGACAGGAGAGTCAGTTTTAAGAACAATGCTACTTACACGCTGTGAGTACCATCGTATTAGTGATATTTTTCGGAATACGTGCACGGATGTTTATAACGTGCCGGCATACATGCACTAGGGTACTGAAAGATATAAAACTTAGAAAGGAGCAGCAATAATACGTTTATTCATCTAATGGTTAGGATTCACACTCGGAACTATCATCAGAGACAAGTGAGGTCTTCTGGACAGACTTTTAGCTCTTTGGCATGAGTCAAAAAACGCACCTTCAGACTGTCTACCAGATAGACTCTGTTATCCGGTGAGGTGGCTGAGGTATTGAGCAGAGTTTTATCTGTAACGGCTCCCGGTAGGGGCATATCAACGACACCTTTTGGCAGTTTCTGCCTTCGCAGAAAACAGGAGGCTGAGTCTCGACCGGCGTTGGGTTGGACTACCTCGCGGATCTCGATGGTGTCATCGGCTGTAGTAAGCAAAGAGGAAGAAGAAAGCGGAGAAATGTGCATTTGAGGGGAAGACAACGTTTCGATGCCTTAATCTTTTACCTCAGCAGACTGACATGGACATCCCCCTGAGGAGAAGTCCTCGCCTACGTGTTAAACTACCGGCCAGTACTAATATTTCACTCACTGCCTTTCCCAGTTCGGTCATGCACTTTTATTTTTGTCATGTCGTAAGATTTGAGCCCTTAAAATCATTTCTCCTTATAAGTAGTATATTTTTCTATATCTGACTGTTTCCGTGGCAGATTATTTCGATTGTGTTTGGTTTTGAACATTTACAGCTTGATTCGGTCGAGAAAATATACTAGCCCTCCCGATGACGGTCAACGATTTACTTCTTCGGTGTAAAGACGGAATTCTAAACTGTGATGACATACTGAAGGCGCATTTCTTTTCCATCCTTCTTATAACTGCCAAATACAGCCAGTATCATGACATTTACATATCGCTGGCCGACGCTAATCGCACACTCACAGACCTGTGAGTGCTAGCTACAAACATTATAGGAATTCGTTGGTCAACTTTCAGCGATCACTAACAGAACGCGCTCGTTCCGATCTGCCCTGGCGGTTATGATTGGATGAATGAACACAGAATGAACACAAAACAGTCTGAAGCACTCTACTTGAATTTTGCGTCCTCCCACCTCTCTGCAATTACAAGTTATCCAACTTCGATCTGGTAGTTCTTGCGTGATCTCTGCCATCCAAAGGAAGCTCGTTTGCTTCGGAAAGCCGATAGGTCGGTATGCATTGAGTACGGATTACATGGCTTTGCATTTGATGTTATGGCTTCCTTAAACATAAGGGCATTTAAGACAACAAAGTGCAATATAATCTCGATAAAAAACTCGATATCCTGCCGTGATTTAAAAATCTTTTGGGGACATTCTCATATGCCGATGTCCTTCACGAATGTCCAAACACCGATCCAATAGGCTTCCGAATGTCCGAACATTCCTGAGGGAATGTATACCCGGTCTGCAGTGACAGCACATGACAGGTGGTGAGACATTGATGAACTGCGGTACGATGAAGTGCTTTTGACCTCTCTGGTAGACTCCAGTGGTGGATCAGCTGTGCTATCTGTGAGTGCGCATGTTTGTTGTCTTCGGTGAAGATGATGGTCAGGGTTATGCTTGGCTGAATGAAAGCGAATAAGCCCGAAACAGCTCCGTATCAAGTGACCCCTGTGTATACTTTTGCATTTCTTGACAAACCTCCAGCATTTAAAACTATTCAAAAGCATCTCCTCCTTACGAAAACATCTGCATGAGGCTAGCCCGGCTATTCTGTCTTGTGGCTTGAGGACTATTTCACTTGCCATAATGAAGTCGTCCAATGTGGTAAACTAAAATCCACCATCCTTCGAAATAATTGCTACTATTAATGTGGTACTTACAAAATGTAAGTAGCATTGTTTTTAACCAAACATCGGGATTGACGTGGTGATTAGTTCGGGTTCAGATTGTAAAGTCAGGTCAAGTTTATTAAGAGAAATATAAAGACAAACGCCTTTGAACTCCCTATTGGTGCATTGTAGTTAAGAAATGTATCGGCACAGCCGAACATTTAAGAGAAGCAATTTACATAATTGTATGTCACTTCTCGCTTGTTTCAAGTAATAACTCACATGTGGTGATCTCAGTTAACACGAGCCAGCAAGTGTGACTGAGTAAGAAAAGCAAAAACTGCGAAATGTTTTACAGGTCTAGCTTATCCCTCAACTCTTCTTTCTCCACGCTGACAACCTACGATCACGAAATGAATATTTTTATGTAACATGTGCTGATAGTATGCTCGTGTGTCATCTTTTTAATAATTAGACGAATCCCCAGGTTTTTACAGGTGTTCTGAATCAAGTCGCAGAATAGTCGTTAGCCCATGGTCTTCTATGGAACGATCAGCAGTCAGTCTAGTGCACTTTACGAATGTAACCCTCTCCCAGTCCTGAATCCCTAGAAATTCTACCTACCGACGAATCCTCCTTTCGGTACCTTGGTGTTGCTCTGGCATCTAATCGTTCATTGCTGTTCATATGGGTGCCCTCTTAAATAAAATTCGTGGCAACAGTGCATACAGGTATATACTAATTGAGGGAATATATACGGTCTGCAGGACAGAGGATGGCACGTGGTGAGACATGGATGAGCCGTGGTTCGATTAGATGCTTATGACCCACCTTGTAGAAACCAGTGGTGGACCAGCTGCGCTATCTGTGAGTGCGGTTGTTTGTGCTGTCCAACCAGCTGGTGTTCAGGGTTATGCTTGGCTGATGAAGGCGAATAAGCTCGAAAAAGGTCTGTATCAAGTTGCCTCCAAACGCTGTCATACCCCCTCTCTGCTATACACATATACTAGGTGTAATTAACTAGGCGTAAATCTTTAGCTTTCTGTGGGTACTTTTAGTTTTGTTAGTTTAAGTTTAAGTTTACTGTATTGTCTTTTTTACTACTTTAACTAGAGTTGTAGCTTTAGCTAGCTTTATGTTCAATTCAATTACAGTAGTCGCCAGTTATTAAGCCTACGGTTAATAGGCCCAGCCGTGTATTAAGCCCAAATCAGCTTGGGACGGAATTTTGCATAGCAAATTCCGCCGGCTAATAAGCCCAGTCGACGGCTACAAAGCCCGGTTTGCCAACAGGATAGAGTGAGATTGTCATCTCTCTGCGCGCGCAAAGCGGTCTACAGGCATCAGATTTCACAAAATTCGACGATTTTGGTGCCTGGAAAAGGACATCAAAGAGAACTTGCGAGGGAAGTTTCCTCCAAAACAACTGACACCAGACCGCTTATTTTAAACGTGTCGCACATAATTGTGTTTTGCTTTTTTTATTACGTAAAATACAAACAAACAGCATTCTTTTCTAGTACGTAAACAAGCTCTGCACACAATGCAGTACGTATGTAATGTATACAGCCTATCCTGCGTTTGCTAATCAAGAACTAGGACTCTCCGGTTCGTGCGCCCACCGCTTATTAAGCCGAATTTGGTCTGGACCCAAGATGGGCTTAATAGCTGGCAACTACTGTAACTTTTTAAGCAAAATACGGTTGTTTGTCGGCTTATTGTACTAAAATATCCGTCCAAATGCGTTAGGAGCTATTGTGTGTTTAAATAACACACAGCTGCCAGAATTAGAGGCCCAGAAGAATCTGAATGTGTGGTTCACTCCCTCACTTAAGCCATCACTCCACAGCCTGAAGGTGGCCTAATCCGCAATGTCGAGCTTTTATCTAATCAAGCGCGCCTTTGTTAAGTTTGATAAAGTTATCTTTGGCAAGGTCTTTGGCAATTTTTCATTCAAGTCTGGAAACAGTAAAAGACAAAAAACCCTTGAAAGGGTACAACGACGGGCAACTAAGTTAGTGCGAGGCCAAGCGTACCTTCCTTACGAGACACGACTGACCAACCTTGACTTATTTCCTCTGGATTACAGACAGCTGCGCGGTGACCTGATACAGGCATTTCTCATGCTGCGGAATCAAAAGTGTTGCCTAGCATCCAACGATTTCTTTGAGCTCGCCACTACTACTAGATTGCGCGGACACCCTCTCAAACTACGTGTGACTGGGGCAAGATTGAACACACGAAAATTCTTCTTCACCAAGAGAGTAATCGAGGCATGGAATGTTCTACCCACATACATTGTCAGGTCCCCATTTGTGGGCGCGTTTAAGATGCAGTAAGATCAGCATAGAAAAAGACATTATCTGTAACACAGCGAGCTAATTATAGTGCAGTCTAACTTTTTTGTTAAAAAACCTACTGCTCGCTACTTTTCAGTAATCTGTTTGTTAAGAATAACTGATTGCAAGTTTCGTCCTCTGGTTCGCATGGGCATACGATGGGTGCATCTCAGACACCGTGACCACCGCAGTCATCTCCCCGTGTGACCATTAGGATATTGAACAACCGCGATGGCCTCCTCCTGACATGATCCAAACACTTTCAGCAGCAGGACATCCGATTTACATGTACCCTTCACCTCTCCCCCCCCACAAGCGACAGTTTTTCTCCTTAAAATCCCACAAATGGCATTCAAAACTAAACGTATGAATGATGCCTAAGGAGTTTTTTTTACTGTCTGCCCCCCTACCGCAGTTGCATTACTGGCAACGCCACATGTTCTGCGTGATAGTTATGTACAAAGAGGGACTTCAAAGGCATTTACCTATATTTCCATAATAAAACTGAACTGAACTGAACTTATACGCTCAAATGTTAATTTTTTCTCTCGACTGTAAAACTCCCTACTAACACCGTTTTCTTAAGACAGTGGGGCTAGCGATATACAAATACTTCGGCATATGACAAGGTTGCCACTCTTTTTATCAAGTTTAGAGTTGGGCACAATCAGATTTATTGGTGACGTCTGCTGTTTCATCAGAGCAAGGTCGGATTTATTTAAAAACGGTGAGTAAAACAGCTGACGCCAAAGCAGTAAGAAAAAACATGCTTACTATTACGGAATAAGTAGGTAATCATGCAAGCTAAACAAGGTACCTCAAAATCCCCTCTCCCCAGGGAAAGGATAAGTGTGCGGTCAGAATGTATTCGGTGCTGGTAAAACTTTGTAGACTCACCTAGGAAGTAGTGTAAGATCATTTCTCGAGCATCACCATACAACGACTCAGTATCGTCCCAAAAACAGTTGAATCGCAGAACGTGCCTGTCGTGATCCAAGAACTTGCGCAGTTTGTCAACGGGTGAGTACGGCCTCTTTGGTTGCATAGCCTCGCTGACCTACATAGAGAGGAGAAGCAGTTCTAAGACAATGCGTCACTTGAAGCGATCATGGCGAGCAAAATCACTTCGGCTGCTTGGAAAACACCAAGTCCCTGATTCACAGGCTGTATAATGGGACAAAGTTAAATCAAGATAGCTGGGTAGTAGCAAGGCACAAGAATTAAAACGGCGACCTCAGGCTGTGCACGATCAGCTGTCAGGATGACTAAGATGACGCAGAAGTATCCGATGACAGTCCGACCGTCGATTTCGACCATGCCCATTGCATGCTCCACCAGAGAGAAGTGGTGCAGGCACGGTAACCTAGGCGTGGATCAGCTTAAAGTGATAGTAAACTTACAGCAAATCACATTTGCATTGCCTTTAAAAAAATCTGTCCTCCAGATATAGACGTGTACGTGGTGGCTGACAAGTTTCAGTTCTCTACCAACAAACTTTCAGAGAATGAGGCCAAGGCAAGAGTATTTTATGCAGTGCATCTCAAATACGCCTAGTCCCAGCATTTTGCTTTACGGAGACGGTGGTTATAGGGTTTTGGGGGGTGTCAAATAAGAAAGACAGAGAAGAAAAATTTTCAGAAATGTAAAGTGAAAAAATACAGTCGATTTTTTTCCCGCGGCCGCTGGGAGTAATTTGTTCTGCATGAAAGTTGAAAGTGTGCGTGGCTTTTCGCGCCGCGGACTACATTAACCTAACTTCAGAACGATAAGTTGAACCCCAGGTAAGTTGAAATAGACGACCTCCTAACTACGATTTCTATTTTTCGGGAATTTCATGAAACCTGCAATTGGATAATCGGGTTTTTCTGCAAAACGTTAAAGGATAATACAAGTAAGGAAAGTCTACAGATATAAATCAACAACATTTCTAAAAAAATAAAATAAAATGCATACAGCAATTACTAAAGCATATTCCACTGCCTAGCCTAATTTCCCACCCATAAAACCCTATAACCACCGTTTTCGTACGACACAATGTTGGGACTACGGATTAATGAGGTGCACTACATAAACCACTGTTGCCGGGCCGTGTCTCAAGCGAGTCTCATATAACAGTAGTGATATGAACCATAAAAGTTCGCCCGAACGCCAAACTCACCCCCAGACGAAGGGATGTATAGGGATCTTCCGGGATAGGCTCCGGTTCATTCACCCGCACGCCCAGTTTACGCAGAAAGTTCTCCGTAAACTTATCGCAGGCCACCAACCGAATCTTACGACCGTAGAGCTCCAAGTCCATGCCCACATTGAAGTCGTGGACAGTGTAGAAGAGGTGATCATTTGGCGGTGGTTTTGCGATGCGATGTCTCTTGACAAGGGTTCCTTTTATAGAATTAATAGTCAATATAAAAATTGTAGAATCATGAGATGAAAGTGTAGAATAATCAGAAAATAATAATATTTTTAAACGCATTTTGGGTGCTTTGCTCGACTTTCATTTTCGGTGACCACCAACCACTGTGTAAAAAGCATAAAACTAGAAGAGATTGGACAAGTCATATGAGAAGATACATTGCCGAACATATGTTTGTTTTCGATTAATTCTCGTCAGGCCTTTTCGTTGATATGGTAATGAAATAACTCGACTAAACTGATGTTGTTATTGTCAGAGTCGGTGGTGGGGAGGGGGTGTGGGGGGGGGGGGGGGGGATTGAGGTCAAATGTCAATATCAAGGCGGACAGGTGGTCAACACAGGTGATGAGGTGTGCGCAGTTGAATTGGGGACTTGGCCGTCTCTGGGGTGAGCAGTTCCCAAGGCCAGCGCTTTTTATTTGCATAGAGCGAAATCTCTGGGATCCTGCTGGTATCTGTAAGGTTCACACTGCATTCACAGGTTCCGCAAGTTAGATAGCTGGATGTGAAACCTAAGCGCCGAGTTTGGGAGAACTTTTTCTCAATGACGTGTGATTGATAATAAGGGAACTTCGGTCGTAGGGCAGACTTGATCGGCGTCTGTCTTGGGGGCAAAATACTTATGCGTTCTATTGGCATTTGAAACGCTCCTGCTCAGGTTAACAACTGCGAACATAGTCGCTTCGCTATTATTATTTTTCAACGCAACCTGAACGATTGGCCTTTATAATGCTTTACCGGCGTAAGCCACAGGCCTAAAAATGTTCTGCCCAACGGACGTTTGGACCTAACGAATTTCCTCCCTGAAAGTTGAACTGTACCGATCATACACCTTACTGCGTTTCAGTAAGCATTCTTATAGCCTTTTTGTTAAATTCCCCCGACGGAAGACCGTTTAGCTGATAATATTTTGGTTGGTTTATTTACTGTTGATTGAACTAATAACACCTTTTTTGAGAGGTCTTAGATCCTGCAGTGTCACACAAGCAGTGACACAATGAGGACGAAATGTCAGGAAGAGAGCCCAACTGCTTAGAAAACGACTGTATTATCTGATTGAAGAACGCTTGCCTGACCACTAACGGAACTCATTTGTCCCGCTCCGCCTTGGACCTCGACAGAGGCCCTGGCGGCCATAAAAGCTGGATGTGGGCAGATGGTATTGCCAGCCAAGACAGGGAGACTGGAGTGGGCATTTCTTGCTCATTAGCCGTCGTCTGCCAGTAATACCCAAACTCAAGGTGTGGCCAACCCAAGCCTCGAACTCGCAACCCTTTTGATCAGAGTCAAACGACCCAACCATTGCGCCACGAGCAATATTTCCTGCCTGTACTACCAGCTGCTACGGCCGTCAGGGCCTCTGTCCAGGTCCAAGGCGAAGCGGGACCGATGAGTTCCGTTAGTGCTCTGGCGAGCGTTCATAAAATGAGTGTCAATATACCCTGACCATAACTGGGTAGCCATCTGGCTCGTGGCTCAATGGTTAAGGCGTTCGACTCCGATCAAAAATGTCGCGAGTTCGAGGATCGAGTGAAAATCACTCCAGTCTTGGTATGACTAGCTGAAGACGGCTAATGAGCAAGAAATAGCCATTATATTCTCCCTTGTCTTTGCCAGCAATACTATTTGCATTATCGTAATGTGGCTTTATTCCCATGGCCAAAAAAGAACCCCTGTAACTAACGTATAAGTGACCAAAAATAGCCATAGTCCATCAAAAATAGTTTTGTTTCACGACATTCATTGTCATTCGCGCAACGATCAATACTCTTGCTTTTCAACCGCCCAAGAAGCTGGCTTAGCGGGACCGCCGTAGAGCGGTTGTATCAAGAGGTAGTGTTGATAAGGGGCAACCGAAAAAATAATGGAGAAGGAGATGGCCATTTCTGGCCATTTCTCTCAGCCATTCCTATCCACTATTAGGTTGACGCTAGGGGAGATTGAAACACATCTTCGTTGGTTATCGAGCGTGAAAAAGTTAGACGCCCTGTAAACTGAACCAGTATTTGGATTCTTGTCAGTTTCAATTGGGAATATTTCCTATGCTACAACTGCCTGCCAATTCTGAGGTTGACTAAGAAGGGCCGTAGGTCAGAAACGGCCACTCGATCTCTCTAGCACTTAGCGGTACCCCCGTATCTGCACAGACTGATAGTCAGTCAGTATATTTGGAGTGAACGATACAAGTCCTTAAGTACTGAATTAAAACATTGTGTCTAAAAATGCAGTTAAGTTACAAAACTTGTTACAGGTCGTATCAGTATGCAAAATGCATAAAAATGTTAATTAAATGCGCATGGTAAAAAGGCGAGGCATTTGCGAACAGTGCATTTGCAGTTAGAACCTTACATCCGAGTCAAATTCAATGACAACAAACGGTCTATTGAAATCTAGGGAATAGTATAGTTGTACTCAGTTCTGTAATTTATTAGATGCGTCGCTAGAACTCTTCCCGTGAGGGCTCTAGGTTGAGTCCCAGTGCATAACTGGATGAACCTGTTCCATTACCTGATCAAAAAGGACCCTTCAGCCGTTGTGTAAGGAAATTTTTGTATCGGAAAGTGTGCATTTCCGGCGGTCCAATTTATGGTTCCTGTGTTGGGATGGATACGGGGCGAAAATATATGAGTAACTGATTGCCCTTATAGGTGCCAAGACAGCCTGAGACGTAATATCACGCAGGGATGGGGGCAGTATAGTTGCTCATCAGTCGAGCTTGAACGACTACTCATTTTAAATACCTGTCCCCTAAGGACGTGCTATCGTCCAAGAGCCATGTACATACCGAGTAGTCCGAAGCTGGACGAGTGGGCAGGCCACCTCTTTCTACTACCCAATAAAAGGACGTGTATACGGTCAGACGACGTATTGATGACATTGGAATCGACGTGATAACTGAAACTTTCAAGGATTACTCGCATTATAAACGCCACCATCTTCTTCCTCTTCAGGCGACTGATTAGATCCATCCTCTGCAACGAACTGATGGCATCTGTGCCCACCATGTGCGATGCATATACATTTGAGTTAAGCAGCAACTTTTCTGCAGAGACAGGACAAACAATTAGTGGCCTACCTTGGGGGAGACCCGAATTCCGAATTCTCGGTTCTACGACCTGAATTCCGTCATCCTCCAGGTAGAAGAGCACTTTGCACTGTCGGACGCGGTATACTTCCTCACGCCGTTCGTTTACCGTCTCTTGAAAGTATCCGTCAAACGACAGGACCTTAGGTTAAAGGAACAGGCAAGAAGACTAGGTGTGATATTAATGGGAGCATTTCTTACAGGGGTAGTTTGAAGACTGCTTCGTCCTTCGACTAATGAAAACGCATCCGTCACATAAAAAATCACAGTCAAAACTGTACTTGGCGAGTAACCTTGAAAGGAACTCGGTCGGGTTTTCTGAAGATCAGAAAATGTGGAATAAAAGGTAATCAGTTTGAGTTGACCCAATTGTGAAAAAACTCGAGGCGTTGGGCGGGATTTGAGCCCGCGTATCGGAGAAGGTATTTACCGGAAGCCAATGGTGTAATCGCTTAGCTACAAACGCCCCACCTCCCGCTATGAATTTAATCACACTTGGGTCGATATTAATCACTTAACTTTACCGCCCATATGGAATCCACCAATAAGGAACAGCAAGCTGACTGCCCAAGCAGGATTTCCTAAGCAATCATCTAGAATCCACCGAATTGACTACTAGTCTGACTTAATTATTCAGATTTTTGGCAGATTTGCTTAATTTCAGTTGACCAAATTGTGAAAAAACGCGAGGCTTTCGGCGAGATTCGGATCCGCGTATCAGAGAAGGCCTTTACCGGAAGCCAACGGTCTAACCGCTAAGCTAAAAACGCCCCACCTCGCGCCATGAATTTAATATGGATCCAAGTGTGATTAAATTCATGGCGCGACTGACGCTGGAGGCTGATTGGCTCAGAACTGTGTTGCTTGTCATTTGCTTATGTTATTTTTGACGAGTTCAAAAGAGTAAAAAAAAACAAACAAACAGTTCCGGGACTCAACTAGCCTTTTTTCTCTCTCATCCAGAAGCAAGTTTTCCTGAGGGGATAGACACTGCAGCATTGTGTTACCAGTGATGTGCTATCAAGTATCACCTGAAGGTCTAATGTTACACTGAAGAAATAGTTGGATCTCGTGCTGGAAAAATACAGATTAATGCTTGTTTAAAAGCCGAGTCCATATTATGCGTCTAAGTGCCGTGCCGATAACTGCAGTACTCCTCAATCTGCTTTCTCTAAGATTCGAGTAAAAACGAAAGAAATGATTTATCTATTAATTGAATGCATAATTCAAATAAATAATATATGTGATCCAGTCATATATTCTATTTCTACAAACATAACATAGGAATAGGCGATAATTTGAACAATTCATTGATTGCCATAAACTGTGTTTTACCAGTGCAGCCTAAAGGCTTTAAACGTTTAAATTACAAGAGGCAAAGCCAATAATTTACAGTGATATACTGCTTAATCCTTCGCTCTCGGTACCGCTTGACTGGCTCTACTGTAAACTATCATAAAAGAGTCCACTCAAATAGCAACAGAAGTAATTTTATATTGAAAGCTGTCTACTTGGAATGAAGCCGCAAAGATTATGCAAACAATGACATAGCCATTGCTACCTGATAGAGAATTTGCAACAGTATTGTGAGATCCACTGATGAATGATGAAAAATATAGTTCAGAAAAAAAAACGTCTTATACAAATGAAGCAGAAAACTGAGGGCTTACGGAAAATTGCATTCTCATGTGACAAGGATCGAAAACTCGATCAAGGACAGGCAACCTAATTATCAAATAAATTTATGGTCTTTCCGGAAATTCTAGAAGCCGACGGTCTGGTCTGCGAGCACCATGTTCATCTTTATGCGTTCAGCACGCTGACTCTAAAAACTTAACAGTTTTCTCAGTTTTGTAGAATAATTTATCAGTTTTTAAGGCATTATACTACATATGAGAATATGTTTTGGGTTACCAGTTAAATAGGCTTGTTAACCAGTGATCGATTTAATGAATATTGCCGAAATAATATTATTACTTAGAGATTTTTGGACAAATAAAAATTGAATGGACCCATGCACTGCCTCTTCGCTAAAGAGTGACCCTCCCAACAGAGTTTCCATCACTTTTGAAAGGTTATCCAATTGCTGTAGAAGGCTGTCCAAATCGGCCCGAAAATATGATACAAAGGAATAAATTTATTGTGCATATCCTGTGCATATACTTCCATGACATATCCAGCGAGAACAGCTGTTAGCTAATCAAATCTAGGAGGAAAAGGGCATAGATCAGCCCACCGAGGTTCTTCTTTTGTTTTACATATCTAAAGGCATTAAAATTACAGAAATGTCTTTCATATGCGGACGAAAAGGTCTGAGGGGGCAGGTAAGGTCTGTATTTGATATGTTCTAATGCTCATAAGATATTGGTAATATAAAGCCAACCTAGAAGATTTGTCTGCATTGCATCCGTCCAAATGAAACAAACTTCTCAGAATCTCCTACTAACGTGTGCGTTTTTATTTACGCTCAATTGCAAAAAATAGCCAAAGGGTCATTCGTTACGGAAGGTATAACTGCTTGTGATTTACCTATGAAGAGTCACAAATACATGCATGGTGAAGATCAGTTTGGTCAGAATACTAACAGAAAGGCTAAGTTAAAATGTATGTGAACTTTATTAAGATAAAAATTAGGAAAAAGGGTTTGATTTTATTTCTAAAATACGGATGTATTGTGTTGATAAAATGTGCACAATAAAGGAAATTATTCTCGTTCTAGAATCACATGATATGTCCTTAGAACGGCAGTGCTAAATGAGAAATTTACTTGTTTGTCAAACGCCACCCATGCGGGAACACTTGAGCCATCCCCAACTGGATAATGACTTGTCGGTGGATCGATTCTTTGACCGGGAAGTGGATCACCACCAATTCCAGGTTTATTATCCCCAAAAAGAAAACCCACACAATTTTGTTTCGTGAGATATTGAGAACGGTGGAATTTTTCTTTTCCAATCTTAACAAAATAATAATTTTTTAACGAATTACGTGTTTATTAAAAACGTTTCCGGGTAAAAACGGCAGAGCCATGCTCTCTGCTAAAATCTTCTTATAGCGCGGTCTACGCGCTGTCGTAGCAACAGTTAATTGTCTCGGTCATTCAATGGATCAGGTGGAAGGTTGAAAAGTTGTTGAATTTTAATAAAGGCACCCATTTATTCGATTACCTGAAGACCTGAATAGCAAAATAGCATGCACAGAATGGCAAAGACACGAAATACCAAGCCCATCAGGGATTCTTAAATTAAGGAGCGGTTTATTATGACAAAATATCAGAGAGAACACAGAACACTCTAGCATTATGCTGGAGTTAGTTGCGTCGCTGAAATGACAATAGTCATATGGAGTTTGAGTGTGTGAACAGTACGACAGAACTCTTCTACAAAGCCTTGAAGAACTGATCGTAACCAGGTCAAACTGAGTAATTAATTAATCAGATGATCGTGTTGCAGTTCTGATAGGCATGGATTATATTGACTCATGGAACCTATGCATACATTGGTATAAATGTTACTTGGATTTGGTCCGCCACTCTCTTGGTCAGCGATGAACGAAGGTTATTCCCAGGCGGCACACTTCTAGATTTGCTCAGACGCATGTTGAAGCTACAGATTTTTGTCTGACTGGTTAAAAGTTCCAGGCTTCGTTCTAGTTCATATGGATTTGAACAAGTGACGATGCTAATCCCAGATAAGCAGGGGCTCCTTCAATGTCCATCAGGATTGTGCCTATAGTTTAATAGAGGATAGGCAGAGCAGTGTTAAAATCAAACGACAAGAGAGTGCATTAGTAAACACCATTGTGAACGTTAATAGTCGGAAGCTCTCGCAATTCCTCAGCCACGTCTATTTGGAAATAATAATCGGATAGATCCATCTCGGCCATACAGGTCTCAAGGTTAGCTTAGCATACATATATTCAGATATTGAAATAGACTACTTATGCATGTCGAGAGCAGCATTAGGGCATAGTTCAACCTCGCATTGTCCAGGCTCACTTTAGGACATAAATCCCCCAAGTTTTGTTTAGTAAACATCTGTGCGGAGACCACTTCATGATCGGATCAATCTGACAGTGAAGGAGAACTTGCCCAAATCCAACGCTGTTTGCCGAATGCGCAATTTGAAGAAACGAACTCGGAGACTGGTTGTGGTACAAAATTAAGGGAAATTATCAGCCACCTTACAATGCGGCATGCCTGTAGGAGATCCATGCGCAGCTGGCTTTAACTCAAAAGAATGAAATTATGGATAGTTAGTGGGGTTGCATATAGCAAGGAGCTTGACAACTTAGCAATTTCTGCTGATCTTATTCGAACTCCTTGGCGATTATTCAGATACCGAATTATCCATGAATGAATTTTCCAAATCTTGTCTAAGAGGTATTTGTAAAAATCGACAAGGGCTCTCCTGATGGCCTGCAAAAAAGACATTACGATCTTAAACACTCGCAAAAGATAAGGGAGCGGCCTTAAGAATTTCGTTGTCAGCGCACTGAGTTACTTTTTGGTTTCCATGGCCTACAAAGCTGCCTCTTTGACAGTGATGGCGGATCTGATTAGCTTGCCCAGGTGATGTGTTTGATGTGCCGGCGTTGGACTAGAGCTGGCAAAGACAATGGATTAAAATTGGTAAAAAAATAAATTTTAACTGACACGCCAACTCGTTTACACGCCAAATTTTCATGTCATCAGAAATTTTTTCAAAGAAGTGCCCACAATGGTAGGAGAAAGTGGGTCCTAGTACTGCGCCTACGATAACCGCACTCTTAACTAAAGCAGAACGAGTTCTCTTGGTCGATGCACACAACTTGACGCTGACCCCCAAAAAAGTTATCGATTCCCTTGAGAAAAGGACTAACGATTCCTATTATTCCTAGTTTTTACATTAGCATCTGATGTGGCACTGTGTGGAAATACGTTTGTAAATAAATTAACGCAATATGGTCTACGTGCGTGACCTCGATACGTGGAATCCAGCTCTGGAGAGCTTTTGGCAAATTTGTGGTGTAGCATCTTCATTTTCGGAACCCGTGTTGGCCGTTTGTTTTAGGCATTCAAGAATTGCACCCATTTGCTCCAAATAATTTCTTCGAAGAGCTTAACGAGGATGTTTCGAATGAAAATGGGCCTGCAATTTTTCATTGCCCCCTCCGACTAATTATTTTGTTTAAGGGTGTTAAATGGGAATGCTTCCAATGAAAAGAAAGTGTTCTAGAGTTCAATGAAGTTTGAAAGAGTACTGATAGAGATACACAAAGTTCACTGGCGAGTTATTTAAGAAGTTCGAGTGCAATCTACTCCACTCCTGGAGAATTCCACTCCTTAGTTTCTCTTATACCATTCAGGTAAGAATATTTGAAAAAAGGATTGGGCATATTCATGAAATCGGCAGCTCCTCTGTGAGGGGAGCACGGAACTTTGCGTTCTTTGATTGAAAATAACTGCGAGAAGTATTCGACGTTATCCTTTTTCAGGAATTCATCGCTGAGGGTAATCATCGTTGAAACATCTGATGTATGCCTTTAGCCTTTCTGTCAAATATATTGTTGAGTGATCTAGGATTGAACACTAACTCTTGCGACAAATGACTTCCAACTGCCGAACGCATTTTTGGTATGCATGCTTCCCAGTTTGTTTTTCTGTGCTTTGTTATTGCTAATAATTTTGACTTGAGAAGAGGACGACTCGATTACTGGCACAATACTTCTATTCGCCTGACGTTTCGAGATCCATCGTGTATTCGTCACGAGAGACACAGTCAGAGAGCAGAAGCAGATAGGGAAGCGTATGCAAAGGGGTTTGCATTTTTTTAGGATTAAGTCATTACTGCAATCAGTAGACATGATTGCCACTTGACTAAGGAACTGAGCCGCACAAACCAACGCGCATCCTTCTTCTCAAAAAAGGGTCATTCAACGGTGGAACTCTTTGCCTGATTCTGTTGCGCATACACCCACTGTGAACATGTTCAATCATCTGTTAAAGGCAAATTAAAAAACTCAGGCACTCACCTAATAACAATGACTATAAACAAACACACTAGTCAATTGATTTAAATAGAGCTTGCATTGACACTAAAGATTGTCCAGATGAATATTTCATCGGCACGTTTTGTACGCTGCTTTACAGCGAATGCCTCACCTTACCAACCATTAATAATAAGTTGTATATTTCAGGCCCAATGGGCCTCATTCAGACGTACAAACCTGCCTTTTGTTATTCCTTAACAATATCCTCGAGTGAGAGTCCGAAACGTCGGAATAATAAAATACTCGTCCCAGAGAACGCCTTTCTGCCTTCTATTCGATTACCTGGGCCTCGCATATTTTCGACTATTCAAAATTATTTTCATGCACTTTTGCATAACAAAGGAGATCTGTAACAATTTTTGCATATTCCAGTACACTTTATGCATCTTCGTACCGTTTTAATGGAGTTTTAAGGGTTTCGGTCATTTACTACAAATATACTGACTGTAAGTAGCTGAAAAATACAAAAACAATTAACGGTACTTGCCTTCGTGGGTGTTGATAGGTTGTTAAACAGCATGCAAGCGCTGACCGACTGAATTTCATCACGCGTGGTCGACTTGGGTATGATAACTTCTCGGCCATCTGGCCCTGCGGTGTTGGCGTAGGATGACGCGGTCACCTGTCCGTTTCTCAAGTGGCGAGTTACCTTGGCCAAGTTGAGTCTTAGCACCGAATATGGATTGGGCAAATCATCGCACTTGTTTATGAATTGGGAGGCCTGTGAACAATGACTCAAGTGATTTTCGGCTCACCCGATTATCATCTCTTGCGATAATTTTAGCTTCATCACATTTATATGTGTGGCCATCTCGTCGAATGAGCCGCAACTTGAGAATTGGCATAATTTACCGTACTGTTGCGGCGTAATCAGATATTCGCATCTTGAGAAGTCTGTCAGTTTCACCAACATAGTTGCTTTGCCCGCAACTGCACTAGATCCTGTAGACGACTTCAGATGTTTCTTGCCGTAGCAGCAGGTCTTTCAGTTTCATTATCTGAAGCCTTATGGCTGCCTGCACTAGGTGCGCGACTTCAAGATCAAGTGGTGCGAGAAGGCGGCCGACAGCCTCAGAGACGTTTTTGACGTACGGGATCGTTCACCAAGTGCTTGGGGTCGGTAGGTTTTTGCTGGCCATTTCATTTAAGTAAGCACCGGTTGACGAGGTTGCACAGGTAGCCATTTTATCTGAACACCCATCGAATGCATTTTACCTCGACAAACGTATCTTCTGATTCGCTGCATTGCGTCTCCACACGCCGATAGAACGTCCTTACACAACTGCGTTCGTGGCTGACTGGATGTTCGTTGTTGTAATTCAGTACTTGCAACGTGTTTGTCGCTTTCTGAATACTTTAGTCTTAAGGCCATCACAATCTTTGCGACAGACAAGGACATCAAGGAAGGCCAGCCGGTTGTTTTTAGCTCCTCCATAGTAAATTGGATGTCCCGGAAGATGCTCTTGAGACGTTCCTTGAACATGAGCACCTGATCCCGTTCGCCGACACCGAAGATGTCCGCCACATCCCACGCCCGGAATTTCGGTCGGTGGGGTTGTAACATCAGCGAGTCCAAACGTTTAAGGACCGTCTCGACTATGAGTCCCGAAATCTGTGAACCCACCGGAGTCTCCTTCACCTGCTCGTAGATTATTCTGTCAAACCTAAAGTACGTCCTGAGACGAAACTTCAGAAGCTGTAAGATTTGGGCGTGTTCAAGGCGATTCTCCATCTCATCGTATTTTCTTCGTAGGAGTAGGTCGACGGTCTCGACTGCCAGATCCTGAGGGATAGAAGAAAAAATAGCTGTGACGCCGAAGGAAACCATGATATCACTTGACAGCAGGCTTACCCCTTTAAGTTACTCCAAGAATTGTGTTGATGAGCAGGCCGTAATTTCCGAATCAGCGGTCAGGAATCGGAGACGCTGAAACAGCCACTTTGCCAGTCCATACGTTGGAGTGCATTTTAGTGATGCGATGGGTCGGAGAGTAGCACCCTCCTTGTGCAATTTGAGGAGGCCACAGACGCGAGCCGAGGCTGTTTCATGTGCTCTTGCCATGGGTTGGTCAGACGGCGTTATTGCACCCGAGTTCTCTAGTGCCAACAAAGTCGAACTGATTTCGCATTTCAGTCTTTTGATGTCATTGATTTCTCAAGAAACATAAAACTTTGCACTTGTCACGATGGCAATGTCCCGGTCGGCCTTGAATGCTCCTAGTGCAACGCGTTCGACCTTGGAGAGCACTCTTCGCGGTTAATGAGCCATCAGGGACGACGATACCTGGTGTTGGATAAGGTTCTTTGTCTCTGATTAATGACTACGTCCACTGCTGCAATCAAGTTGGCAGGTTAAATGATACTTCGCACTGTGGAACACGTATTTGCTCCTTCGTCAGTTATTTCGATGACAGGTTGTGTACCAGAATGTCGTTTCTAGATGGCGTTAGATTCTGCAGTTTGCAGAATTTTTCCACAGTGCCGCCTCATGAATTGCTTGCTTGTCGCGGGTTCGTTCAAACACTCTCTACTGAAGCAGATTTGTGCCGTCTTCGTCCATGAACTCACAGCATTTGTTCTTCTCCCAGTCAATTATCTGGCGGTATTTGCGTAGCCTCACGTAGCAATCTTGAACGAACAAATGGGTCATTATCTTGCCCTGTTGAAACTTTGCGAGTCTCGCCGCCTCCATGTTTAGCGGGGATTTGTATCTAACACTCCTCGGCAACACGCTTTTGTCAAGAAAAATGCCGGATATACAAATAGGTTGAAGTCTCACATAGGGTAAACATTTCCGATCGTCGGGGTGATCAGAGCACAGTACGCCCAAATCAATTGCCAATACGAGCGAATATGCACGCAAATAAATGTGTTGTCCCAGCGTTTGAACCGTCTTGTTCTTAATGACCTCCTAAGACTCGCATGTTCGCTTGTATTGACAAAGTCTACTTGTTTAGGCTCATGGTACTTTTCCGAGGATTTATGCTGCCGGTAAAAAATACTTTTTTGACGTTGCTATTTAGCCACAAAGATCGATTGCTATGGTCGAAAAACTTTATTGGGGCGTATATATGTATAATTGATGGGTTGCAGGCAGAAATGTCCTTGGTTAGCCTAGTAACACACAGTCGCGTTTAAAATGCAATTATGTGCACACATAATGTCATGTGGTCAATAATCTTGGTCATCTGCCTTATGAAGACAGACTGACCGAACTTGATCTTTTCCCTCTCAATTATAGGTAACTCCGCGGGGACCTCATACAAACTTACCGTATTGTAAGAGGCCAAGACTGCGCCCTAGAATTTGATGATTTCTTCGAATTGGCTTGGACTGACCATGTGCGAGGTTATCGTTTTAAACTACGGAGGAAACTGGCCCGTATCGACGTTCGGCGAAACGTCTTCTCTCAGAGGGTCATTGGAGCGTGAAACGGACTCCCGGAAGATGTGGTCCTCTCAGATACTGTTGAAATTTTTGAACACAAACTTGATTGTCATTTGCTGAGAAACTGTGGCAGATATAATTAACAAAGTGTCAGTAGCAGCACCTTGCAACAGGCTCACACTTATCGCTGATGTTAAGCCTACATTTGTACATTTGTATTATGTACTATTGTTACGGTGGACCTATTATGCGATTTCGGTTATGAATAGGGAGCTCAAGGGCAAAAGCCTTCTTCCCTTAATAATAAAGTGACATAAGGCGTACAGGATCATTTTTACAACACATATGTAGTGTTGCGATAAATATTAATTAAAACCACGAAGTAAGAGTCGTTGGTTGTTGGAGATAGTTCTGTAGTGAGAGTCGTCGGTTATCAAAATTCAGTGATCTACCTACTGTTTGAACTCAGCAACTATATCAGACGTTGATATTCCGCTTTGAAGGGTGATCCGCAGTTTAAGCACTCACCGCCTGAAGGAGAACTAAGATAGATCTAGGCGTGTGCATTCAGGTTTTACCTTGTACGGGTGTCCGCACAGTTGAATCATGTTTGTAAACTCAAAAGTATCTTCAGATTTCAGCCACCAGGAGTTTTAATTTATCATACGGAATGTCCACTGAGAGTGGAGTTGCAATGACTCCTACATAATTAGTTTTTATGGCATCCCCAATCCATGGGATTCGAGTCAGGTTGATCTTGCTAGAATAACTGGTCAAATGTGGGCTGTTCACAGGTGCTGTATGCTGGGATGTATGCCACAGAGGCCTAAGCCGTTAAGTTGAGATTCGTGTCACCGCTTACATTGAGCTTATGTGCAGACTCAGGCACCAGCAACCTCATTCCTTGGGATCTAAGTCAGGAAAGATGGCTCCAGTCACCGGCACCCGATCACGCCTCTGATAATTTTGTCCTTCACTTGACAGTGGGCACGAGCGGGTGAGGGTAAAGTGAGTGCAAATGATTCAAAGTAAATTTGCTATCACTTGGAACTAAATTTTTCGTAAACCACGATCCTCTGCTCACTATGCTCTGAAGTAGACGGTGAGCCTCGTTGGAATCGATGCTCTATTTGTCGTAAGGAGATGCGCTTTTTCATAAGTGTTTATGTACACGCATCAACCGGGAGGTAGGGAGTTGACGAGTTTAACTAGGGTATGGATAGCACTGCATGTCTGAATACATTAATGTTATGGTCGGTTAGGTTATATTAATGTCAACGCATCTGAAAACACTGTCTGGGAGGCTAAATGACATTGACAGCCCCTTACGTTGAGCGAGGGAGTCACGAATTGTGAGAATAGCTTGCGGATACTATTGTCTGTCACGTCCTTTATCCACACAGAGGAGAACACTAACTATATTTATCTCTGTGGAATAAAAAGGTTAACATTAAGTTTACAGGAACACAGTTCAGTAGGTTGTAATCTACCACACAAAGAGCCCAGGTAATAACTGAAATTTCGCTGCTGCACAACTGCACAGCTGCAAGGGGTTCATGTCGCCTACAGACTTGAAATATACTAATGTATACCGAGAGCAGAAACTAATTTCTGAGGAAATTTATAACCTGAGTGTTCAGAATTTTAAGGGTAATAGACCTAACTTTTACACTCCGACTGAAAATAGCAAACCACTATGCAGAAGTAGACACTTCACTATAGGATATTCAGTAACCTAGACCATATTCAACAGCACCACATGCTTAGACGTAACGAGTGAACCACCTTCTGTGCGAAACTGGAAAATAAGTAAACGCATATCATGCAAAGTAGACGGAGCTCGCATTGAAACAAGCCCTATAAAATGTGTAAGGATGGCCTGACGAACAGCCTCAGCAAGCAGTAGCTTGCGAAGCATGGCAACAACCCAAACAGGCTTTCGATCGGCCTACATGGGCAAATGTACCATAGCCGTCAAAACGATCAATAATTCACAGTTTAAACCACTGTCATCCACTGAGTCAAACAACCAATGGGAGTGGTCACTATCTCAGAGGGAAATCAGATTGGCTCAGTGGACATCGTTACACACGTTGTTTTTCCTAAATTGTTTGTACATAGAAAATTAAAGGACTTACACTTCTGCACATTTCCTGTCGTGTTCTCTCTTTGGGGGCTCACATGAGGCGTAACTAGATGGCGAATATTTTGGTCTGGGCCTCCGTTACAACAATATGGCGACGAAATATCTAGGCCTGGGCTTCCATCACAACATTTTGGTGACACAGAACCGGACTCATTATGTCCATTTCCGCGAAACAACTGCAGTCTATCCTAAAATAGCGATAAACTCAGGTTGAAGAGGCTCACGTGAAGATGATGGAGTACTTAATGCAACAATTCAGTTTGCATTTTCTGGTCCAAATTCTTTCGCAAAACAGTCCATATCAGCGGACGCCACTGCTGCTTCCATCACAGAGTTCATTTAGGACCCCGACTCTGGCGTTAGTTTTGATGCTTGGTTTAAACGTCGGGAAGACATTTTCCGCGTGGATTTTGCTAAGGCCGACGATACATGGAAGGTGCGCCTGCTTTTACACAAACTGGGCACCAGAGAGCATGAGCGGTACGCGGATATCCTTCTGCCGAAACACCCTTCGAGGAAAGTGTCCAGCGCCTGTCAGAGCCTTTGGGCAAAAAGTTATCCTTGTTCAGTATTCGCTACCAGTGTCTCAAGCTGGTGAAAAACGAGGCAGATGGTTTCCTAGCACTCGCCAGTACTGTCAACTGCGAGTGTGAACGTTTCAAGCTCCGAGAGTTGACCAATGACCAATTCAAGTGCCTCATCTTTGTGAGCACCTTGCAGACACCTCGTGATGCTGAAATCCGGACCCGTCTGCTCTTACAAATTCAACAGGAACCGGAATCTACCTTGCAGACATTGACTGCTGAGTGTCAGCGGCTCAATAATCTTAAGCATGATTCTGCCATCGTGGAGCAACCCAGTTCGTCGTTTGCCACCACCAATGTTCATGCTGTCACTCGGCCTAAGTCGGTATCACCCGAGAAGTCCCATGATCCCACACCCAGAAAACCATCGTCAGCGTGCTGGCAGTGTGGTGATTGGCATTTTGTCTGCTTCTGTCCATTCAAGGAGCATGTTTGTCAAAAATGCCACAAACAAGGGCATAAGGAAGACCAGTGTCCAACAGGCCAACCCCTCAAATCAAGGGCTAGCGACAGGAAAGCGAGAAGTTCCAAACGCCCTTCATCTTACTGTGGACTAAAGTCCAACTCAATCCTAGCCACATTTCAGACAGAATTTGAGGAAAGGAGGAAGTACCTTACCGTTGCTATCAATGGCAAATCTGTACGCCTCCAGCTGGACACGGCATCAGACATCAGCCTCATCTCCAAGCGCTCATGGCAGAAGATTGGACGGCCTCCGATGATCACATCGGATAAAAAGGCCATGAATGTTTCTGGCGGATTTCTCCGGCTCATGGGTGAGCTTGATTGCGACGTTTCCTTTGAGGGTATTCAATTCAAGGGAATATGCTACCTTACCAACCGTCAGAAGCTTTACTTGATTGGCCTTGACTGGATCGACAAGCTCGGTCTCCTAGACTTGCCACTTAACCGCTTCTACAATGGTGTGCAGTCAACTTGGCCCAGTCCCGCCAACTCAAATCAGCTGACAACAAAGCTAAGGTCAACCCCCCACCTCCTGCCAAGGTGCCTAAACAGAGGAAGGAGAAGGAACCAGGACAGAAAACGCCATCAACTTCCCAGCCCACTGAAACACCTGGTCTGTCAACCCGCAGCGCCGCGCGAAAAAGACGCGGTGCCCCAACAAAGTCTCCATCCTCCTCTGCCACGACCACCGCCAAATCCCCAGACCTCTCCACAAGGGCCCCCAGTGCTAAAAAGGCACGCACTCCAGCCTCTAGGCGACCAAGCCGGAAAAGACTGCGAACGGTTCCGTCACAATTGAACCCGCAACTCAAATCTTACGATTTGATTTCAGAGGGGACGTGTTAGGATGACCTAACCAACAGCCTTAGCAAGCAATAGCTTGCATAGCATGGCCACAACCCAAGCAGGCTATCGATCGGCCTACACGGGCGAATGTACAAAAGCCGTCCAAACGATCGATAATTCAAAGTTAAAACCACTGTCATCCACTGAGTCAAACACCCCATGGGAATAGTCACCATTTCAGAGGGAAATCTGATTGGTTCAGTGGATATCGTTACACACGTTGCTTTCCCTGAATTGTTTGTACATATAACACAAAAGGACTTCTGCAATTGCACCTTCTTGTCGTGTTCTCTCTTTTGGGACTCACACGGGACGTCACTGGGCGGCAATATCTCGGCCTAGACACCCATGATAACAAAATGTTTATTTTAGAAAATTCGGCCGAAGTACGGCTGATAGCGCCGATGAAGCTTCCGGTTCCGTGTATATAAAGTCCAATTAATTGTCACTTTCTTATTATGGGATCCTCTGACACTCACACTTACATATCCGACGATATAGTATAGGGCAAACGACAGCACTCGTTTGTGAGCCAAAATGTAATCTCCTTTTCGGCTGTCACACTTCATTTCGATTTGTCTCACACTCCGTAAAATCAGTCTATGCCAATCTCCTTAGGATGGCTACTGGCTAATGTATTTTGATAAGCCTCATCAGACAACGTGATTTAAGCTTTATATAGTTAATAATTCTGGTATAATTCCCGCATGCTTGAGAAAAAATCCTGTAAAACACAGACTCGAGCATCAGATTAATTCTTAAATGTACAGCCCCTGTGCAAACGAGTTAAACTTTGAGCTTAAAGTCTTTTCATTCCGAAACTCAACGGACCCATGGCAACAGACCAGTTAAAATAATCCCAGGCTTACACAACCAAATATTACGGCTATTATAGAAAATAACAAGGTTAGGGAGAACTAAACAATTGTTTAGAAGAATAATTAGCTTGGATGCAGAACCTGTAGTTTAGTTCCCTCACATCAAAATGATCTGACAAAAGAGACACCTAGTAGGGGTATAGGAAGTGTTTGTACGACAATCAACACGCCCAGTTCTGGTTTGGAGGAGCAATGGAGGGACACCAGTAGGAGTAGTGTATTCTACACAGAAACTTAGTGGCATACGGAGGCCCAGACTCACGGCAAGCTCTGGACCTGCTAGCGCGTCTGTGAGGAAGTAAACGTAATGTTCGAGTCAGCCGGTATCCGCTTAATCAGGTACTTGGATGATACTAGCTGGTGGGCGCCTGCGATTGATTTTCCCAGAGTCCGTATGTAGCAAATTGTGAAGTGTCCTCACGTAATATGTTGCGTGGCATAGGTGCCAGCTTTGATGACGCGATAGCCTTGCTAGCACTTTACTCCCAAAGTACGCAAAGTATGCTATAGCCTATGTTAGGGTAACTGTAGACAAAGTGCTGGAATTTTAATGGTGGGCTTTAACGCAAAATCATTTGTGACCCCACAGTCAGGGCTGCGCAACTCACGAAGAGATACAGACAGGATTTACGAAAATAGAAGGCATACAGCGCATCTTTCATCCTGCAAGTACAAAATCCAGGTAGACCATTTGACATTGAGGAATGTTGGTAGGCACAGGGGACTGGAGTCGTAAACATATCGTTGCAACGATAGCCACCTTGCCGACAGTTCGGTAGCGGGGCCCGTCATTGGAAATCATGGCAAGAAGGACAAGAAATAACGCTAGCCACACACATCCCTAAATATGTATCCAAAGTTCAACCCGAATGGCATACTGATTTAAAACAAATAGCGCTCGAAAGAAACATCCCAGTGGGGAAAATTTGAGGAGTATTGCCTACAATTCTCAGCTTTAGAGGCATTGCTCCTCCTAGTCTACAACAATGAATGAGTGAAAAACGTAGTTTATAGCGCCCTCATATTTGTGGCCGAAGTTAAATTATGGAGAACGATCAAATCTGTTGCAGACAGGCACTCACTTTAAGAGAGTTTCAATCGAGAAGTTTATGGCCCAGGGCTAGGCAATAGAAGGACCATTAAGCTTTCTTCCTACATGAGCTGCCCCTTTAAAATTGTGAGGAACAGAAGCAACTGAGTGTTATAATTACCTCCTGGTTCAAACAATAATTACGCTGTCTAAAGGCAGACAAACCCAGGACGCAGATGTCAGTTGCGCTAGGACGAGGATTAAGGTAGGTGAGATATATACTGTTGATTGATAAGACACCTCTTCTGAACTGCATTATCCTTAGAATGCAGAGAGAAAGCACTTCGGTCATTGTTTAAGCTCGTGCTCCTTCCATATTGTGCAAAGTTGAAGTTTTTTACTCAAAAAACATGTCTTTGAAGGTTCCGTTAAAGCAAAATGGGAAAAGCCACAACTTTACAGTACGGAAACTAATTTTAAGGATAAGTCACTTTAAGTCACTTTATTAAGAGAAGAAGGCTTTCGCCCTTGAGCTCCCTATTCATAACCAAAATCGCAAAATAGGTCCACCGTAACAATAGTACATAATACAAATGTACAAATGTAGGCTTAACATCAGCGATAAGTGTGAGCCAGTTGCAAGGTGCTGCTACTGACACTTTGTTCATTATAGCTGCCACAGTTTCTCAGCAAATGACAATCAAGTTTGAGTTTAAAAAATGTCAACAGTATCTGAGTGGACCACATCTTCCGGGAGTCCGTTTCACGCTCCAATGACCCTCTGAGAGAAGGCGTTTCGTCGAACGTCGAAATGGGCCAGTTTCCTCCGTAGTTTAAAAGGATGACCTCGCAGATGGTCACTCCGAGCCAATTCGAAGAAATCATCAAATTCTAGGGCGCAGTCTTGGCCTCTAACAATATGGTAGGTTAGTATGAGGTCCCCACAGAGTTGCGTATAATTGAGAGGGAAAAGATCAAGTTCGTTCAGTCTGTCTTCATAAGGCAGATGACCAAGATTCTTGACCATCTTCGTAGCCCTCGCCTGCACTCGTTCCAGGTGTAGGTAATCCTTCTTGAACCACGGACGCCAGGCCTAGACAGCATAATCCAAGTGAGACCGAGCAAACGCTTCGTAGGTTTTCATGAAGAGCTTCTTGTCAATGTTGACGAATCCCCGCCTAATTGCAAACAGCACCTGTGTCGCGCGTTTAGCTGCCTTTACACACTAAGTAGATGGTTTTAGTGAAAAATTTATTAGAACACCGAGATTCTTTTGTTCATATACATTTGAAAGCGGGTGCCCATCGAGGAGATATTGGAAGGAATCGTTCTCCTCATCAGTCCTTCTAGTACGGAGTCTTAAAACTACACACTTACTAATGTTTAAGTTTAAAAGCCAACTAGCAGACCAGCAGCTAAGTCGATTGAGACTCTCTTGAAGCGCTTTCCTATCGGCGTCAGACCTGATGGCTCGCGAGAGTTTGACGTCGTCGGCAAACATGATAACGCTGCAACCCAGGTCGTTGACACAGTCGTTGATATAGATAAGGAAGAGCAGTTGCCCTCAGACAGAGCCTTTGGGGACGCCACTCAGAACAGATGTAGGGTTTGACTTTGAGTCACCGATGCACACAGTTTGCGATCGCCTTGTGAGAAAATTTGTGATCCATGCCAGCAGGTTTCCTCTTATGCCCATTTCTGACAATTTATACATTAGACGCTTATGCGGGACGCTGTCGAATGCCTTCTTGAAGTCCGTATAGATGACGTCAACCTTGCCATCTTCATCTAGTGCGCGAGTCCACTGCTCAGTGGAGAGTAGAAGGCTGGAAAGGCAAGAATGGTTCTTTCTGAAGCCGTGTTGGAGCCCTGACAGTAGGTTGTTCTCCTCCAAGAACTCCATTGTCATCTTCTTAATTATCGTTTCCATCACCTTACAACAAATGCAAGTTAGGCTGAAGGGCCGGTAATTGTTGACCTTCGTTCGGGCTCCACCCTTGTATATCGGGTAAATATTTGCCATTTTCCATTCAGATGGCAGTTTTCCTAGTTAAAATGAAGAACGAAAGATATGTGCTAGGGGCTCTAAGACTTCGCTTGCCAATTCTTTCAAGAACTTGGCTGGTATATTGTCTGGACCGGATGACTTTGCTTCTTTGCGGCTCTGCAACTCCCTCTCAACTACAGATGCTGGAAATAGTAGAGAATGAAGTGCTGGACCGGTATTTACAACAGCACTGTTGGCATTATCAAAATGAGGCTCGGTTTCCCTAGTGAATACCGAGACAAAGAACCGGCTACAGTACTCGGCTTTCTTGTCATTCTCAACGACTTCTCCGCCATCATCATTCTTAAGTACTCCGACAGGATCCTTGTTTTTTAATCTACTGTTACTATAGCGGAATAGAATTTTGGGCTTTTCTTCGGCCTGTTGGAGGATTCTTGATTCATAGTTTTTCTGGCCTGGCGATTTGATTTTTTTACTGCATTTCTTTGGCATCGGAATTCCTCGAGGTGTACTGGCGACCCAGTTTTCCTGAATAACTTCCATTTCCTATTCTTCTTCTTCCGTTGCCTGTTAAGGTCTCTCGTCAACTGGTCGTCTTTTGTACCTTCACCGGATAAAAGCGCTTAATCAGGTCTAATGCAGCCCTCTTGAGTGATCTCCAATCCTCCTCCGGATCCCCCTTGAGCAGGCAGTCCCAATTCACGGACGATAGTACATTCTTCATTGAATTGAGATCTGCATTCCATATGTTTGGCTGGTCCTCCGTTTTCCTCAGCCGTTGAGTATGGAGTGAGTGCTAGTGCTAGTCGTACCTATCATGCGTATGATCTCGCAGATATTAGCTCAATTAACAATTTTCTTGACTCATTAGATTGGCAGAGCCTCTCTTCCATTAACGACGCTGCATATCTTTCTGAACTCATGTCGGTCGTTTTTACTAAAATTCTGGAATTTGTGCCCACTTAAATTGTGAAACCCTACGCACCAGAATCAACCGTCCCTCAATTTCTTTTGCCCAGACTAAAGAAATTGAGAAGGCAGCTGAAAGATAGATCTACTAGTTCGCTGTCTGTGCATCTAAGGATCGCAGAGATCTTCGAATTAGCGTCAAAGATTCGTCTTGCACGTGACCAGCACAGGGAATCTTGTGCCCTGAGCGAGTCAAACTCTGCAAAATCGGTTGCACAACTGTTTCGTCGTAGGTCCTCCGCAAAACGAGGAATTGAAATACCCCCATTGCTTAATGAAAACAAAACATTTGTACTAGATGAGTCTGATAAGGCTGAATTATTCAATGCTTTCTTTGCGAAGCGTTTTACGACAGAATCCGAACCGGTCCCGTCGTTTCAAACATACTCAGACAATACTCTCGGAAACATTGATTTCTCCATAGAATTAATTCGTAAGCAGATAATTTGTCTAAAAATCTCACACTCTTCCGAAACTGATGGTATCCCCAATTCAGTTATCAAAAGAGTTTCGACCTTTCCCAAATTACTTAGCCATATATTTTCAGTCTATCTCCTAAATGGTTACTTTCCTGACACTTGGAAGACATCAATTATTCTTCCAGGCTTTAAATCAGGATCTCGTTCAGACATAAATAACTACCGCGGTGTTTATAAACCCCGGCCCTAGCTAAACTTCTGGAGAAGATAATTTTTAATCAAATTCTCGATTTTTGCCTCAAAAATAAGCTTTTAAGTGACTTGCAGCATGGTTTTCTACCCGGAAGATCATGCGAGACGTGTCATTTAGCTTTTCTTAACCACGTCACTTCCCTCCGTAACGAGCAGCAATCCGTGGTTGTTATCTACTTTGACCTGAGCAAAGCCTTCGACAAGGTACCACACAGACGGCTTCTAGTAAAATTGGAAGCCATTGGCATCCGTCCCCCTCTCCTCGACTTCATCGGTTCCTACTTGTCTAACCGCAGCCAGAAGGTCCTAGTAGGTAATAGTTACTCCACTTCTCAGCTGATCACGAGTGGCGTTTTTTAAGGCACTGTCTTGGGTCCTTTACTCTTCATTCTATACATAAACGAAATTTCGACTGTTCTAAACAATTCACACAATCTATTTTATGCAGACGACCTCAATTGCATATACTCATTTTCTAAGGACACGGCAAGTATATGCGTTGATAAAATAAATGCGGACCTACTTACACTCTCACGTTGGAGTGCTACCTGGCAGATGGAATTCTCTCCATCCACATGTGTTTTGGTCCCGCCAAGCTTCATCGTCCCCTAGTCTTTCAAAATACTCCACTTTTAGAACGATCCACTATAAAAGACTTAGGTCTAAGCTACATAAATAAACTAGCATTGTCGCCTCATGCAGATCGAATATCTGCGAAGGCTGCACAGATATGTGGTTTTATATCACACAATTTCTTCCTGCTGGAAATAAAGTTAAAATTTATCGCATGTATGTTCTGCCCATCCTAGAATACTGCTGTCCCCTCTTTGGTCTAATGAATGCTTCGGACCGCAGTAAGATTGAAAATGTACAGAGGGTATTTACTCGCAAAATATTCGCTCTTCCTCGATCCACGCTTTCTTATACGGAGAGATGTCAGTTAGCGAACATGACATTTCTTTGGGTCAGAAGACTCGAAGCGGGCCTCTGTTTCCTCTTTCGCGTTAACTCTACCCCTAACCTTTCACGAATCAACGCTCTCATTCCCGCAGATAGACCTTATGCCACTCGTAATTCCTCCAGGATAATTGCACCCCCTTAAGCTCCACTTCGAATCATTCTCACTTCTTTGCCACCAAATATGCCTTCCTCTGGAATAATATTCCCCTCGAAATTAGGCTGTCGTCGAACTTAACAGTTTTTCAAGTCAAATTACGCAAACACTTAACTTCGGAAGATATAAAGTCCTTGTTATCCGTCTCCTTCCCAAACACACAACTTTTGGACTTTGAAAAGGGTCCCCCTGGTATCTGAGGTGGTTATGCTTAGATCAATTTTTTCCAAACATGTCTATTCCTTCCTCCTTTGAGTGATATTTGCAACGATGTTTCGTCCACTTCTCTGTCCAGTCATCATTGCCGTTTTCTCCATTGTCCATTTTACAACCCTGACGATAGGCTTCATGGTCCTTAGTCATGCTCGTGGCGGTTCTGCTATTTTCGCCAGCTCGTCGCTAAACTCCGCAGTCTACAAGGTCACATCTCGGACGTTTCGTTGATGATCAGGTGACCTCTGCTGTTCCCTCATCTTCCTGACTCCGTTGTCCTTGATGGCCTCCTCCGGTCTCACCTCCCTGATGGTTGATCATGAAGCCAGTCGGGCGGTGTAACAATGGTGAAAGACAGCCTCTGCTATTATATGATTTCTCCAATTACAAGAAGCGTTACCCACCCTCATTCGTTCTCATCAACAGTCCTGTCTCATTTGCACTTCAATCAATCCTCTCAACCAAACCCCTTTAACTTTTTTGAAGCAGTTTTTTTCTCCTACGTTTTGTTTTTTTAAAGCAGGGGCTCGCTGAACTCCGCCCCAGCTTAAATGGTAGGAGTTTTTTTTCACTGCTTCCTTCTTAGTTCACCATGCGTTGACTACTATTTTAAAATGACTATATGTTGGTGAATATGAATTAATCTACCAACACTACTAATCGCTCCCGCTTCATGGAGAGCAGCATTTATCAACTGTGTATTTATTTCTCCACAGCACTAAGTTAGCAATGACGAGGCCCTCCGGGCCTAAAATATAAAATTTATTTATTTATTTATTTAGTAATCCCACATTAGCGTCGTATGGTCACTCTTACCGAGCGGAGCACTTGAACGCACTTCATCTATGTAGGATGAATCCTTCGTGAAAATGAGATCCAAACAAGTAGCCCGCTGGTTTTCTCGAAATGTGGTTATGCCCTTAACGTTCTGAACTAGAGATAGGTCAAGCGTGAGACCCATTAATTTGGAACTAAAGGAAGTTGACGCCACCTAAACTGTCAGGTTATTCCATTCAATTGCAGGGGCGTTGAAGTCACCAACGATGAGAACCTCCTGGTGGCTAGCAGCTTCTTTCACCAGACCAAGGATCAATAATAGTCTGCGAAAAAAGTACACTCGAGCGTGTTTATGTGACAAGCGGGATCGGCAGCGGTCAATTCGACGGGTAGTCAGTCCAGTAAAATTCGAGCCTCAGTGGTTTGGCTGGTTAGATCGAAATAGTTGGACCGATATCATAACAGTTGGATAGGGGTCAGTTGGAGAAAAGCACAAAAAAATAAGTACTTTTCAATGTTATCGAACATTGTATTGCAGCAAGGAACTGATCAGGAAAATATGCAGGCATTGGTTCGGCTTCAGATGGCCTGGCATCTGTGGTTTAAGAAAGCTAATCCCCAACTGAAAAACATTTCAGGCGATGGTCAACAAGCCTGGTCATCTGACTCATGATACCAGACTGGCTAACTAAGATGTGCTTCATTTAAGTTACATACAACTACGGGTTGACTGTGTCAGAGAGCGTCACTATACCTGAGAGTGAAATGGCTTCTTTGATTTGGCCGAGCCGGACCTTCTGCAAGGTCATCTCTAGACTGCGGATGCATTTAGTCCATTTGGACGTCCTTACAACATGGAACAGCTCCTTGATGTGGTGGTACTTTGAGATAAATGTTGTACCATATATGTGCAAACTTTATATTCATTTTGTTTTGTTATCTAATGAAGATTGTGTCAGTGGTAGTAGTTTGTGCTGGGCTCACATATACCGAGGGGGGTCAAAATTTACATCTCTACTTCTGTAAGAATGGATTCTACTTCTATGTTGGTTATGGCTAAGGAGCTCAAGGCCAAAAGCCTTAGTCTCATTATAAAGCCCATCCAGGTGACTTAGGCCTGTCGTGGACCGTAGAACGCATAATTAAATAAGGTATTTGCTAGAGTAACAAGAAACTCAACATGCAACATGCCCAAAACGACCATCTCCAAACGCGTGGAGCAGTAAATGTATTTTGTATTTGCATTTGCAAACTCAGAACTCCTACAGGAGAACTGCAAAAACAAAGAACGCGCTGTCAGCAAATTAAAAAGAGAAGACCTAAGTCATTTTAAGGAACTAGAGCTCTCTTGTGAGACGTCGAAACCAAACAGCAAAATGAAGAAAGTCAACTTACCAACAGTGGTCTTTTTCGATCGGTCTAGGCGAAAGGAAAACCGATGGAAGTCAATTAAAGATAGCTTCAGATCAGAGTAAGTCATGGAATTCGAGATAGAATGCAGTATGCTTGAGGGCTTGTTCCAAGGGATGAGACCGTGATGAAACGTGAAAGGAAAATGCGGCTACGCTCGACAAATCGGCTGGGAAATGCCCAAAGGCAGTCCGTTTGCAGCTGAATCAGTGTCGCATGTTCAAGTAAGCGTCATGCATCCGTACGGTTCGAGAAGGGGGTTGGCAAAATGCGCGGGAATTTCCCAGGGGGAAGTTTTTGCCTAATGCAAAGGCAAGCCAAAGTACTTTAAGCGTTGGAGGAATAGGGTACGGCTTTGCACCTTTGACATCCCCTCCCCCCTGAATTTATACAACATAGAGTTTGCATCCAGAAGCCGCCATGTTTCGCACTTATCCACGCATTGGTGCAAATAAAGAGGATGAATATGTTTTTTGAGGGGAAAGAGTGGAAGACTAATCTCAGACCGGTGAGAATCGTGATGAGAGAGAGCATACTCGTGAAGCTTGGATAAGAACTCATTTTGCTCTGAAAATATTTCTTTAAAGTACTTCGCAATAGAGTGCAAGTTGGGTTCTTAGTAAGTTGCATGTCCAAAGGCAGTCTTCTAATTTGCCAGGAAAGCTAACACGTGGAATCCGGAAACCAAATAAAAGAGGGAGAGATGGATATCCTATTCTGTCTTGTATTTATTGGTAACGTTCTTCCCCCTGTATCCTTCGTAGACTTGCGGCGTGACTCCAGATAGAGCGAGAGAGAGAGAGAGAGAGAGAGGGAGAGAGAGAGACCCAAAAGCACCAGAAAAAGACGAGCGTGTCCTGTAACTTATTGGTTTGCGCCTAGCTGTCACCAGCTGGACTATCCTCCAGCGTTTTGGACGCAGGTTTCGGACAGCAACCCAGTTAACATGTCTGCCTTCCCTTTGATCTCCAACAAAAGCAATTTCTGACCATCCAGGTGTATTTTTCTCCCTCGAACCGGTTTAATATCATGGAAACAACCGATAATGCTAACCTCTTGACTGGCAAATGCAGGAAAACTCGCCATCTAAGATTATAAGCAAGAGTGCCCATTGCAGCCACTGAGTCTTATCTTGACCTTCGGACAGACAGACCCAGTTCACTACCAATCCTTTTGAAATTTACGCATTGCGAATACAAGATCCACTTCTCTGACCTACCAAAAACAATATTTTTCAATTACCATTTTCCGCGAAACCATAAACGGAATTATAGTTAAACGCTTCGATACAAATAGTTGAATACCAAGTTAGAAAAAAATTGGGCACTTTGCAATCAACGTCTCAATTATTTGCTTGCGTATTTTTCCTAATAGAAACCTTTTCGACGATTTTGCTTTGAAAGCCCGACTTCTGTCTGTCAACTGTCTGTATTCCAGCGGTAACGTTTAATGCTGGCAGGAAAGGGGACGCACAGTCGTTTAAGAAGAGAAAGGGTTATGGCTAGCGTATTCATTTTACGCGGCAGTAAAATGGCAATAAAACATGTAGTTAACCGGGCAGTGAATACCTGTACGGGAATTAAGGTAAATAAATCGCAACGCGAAATTGCATGTCTTTGACTGCTTATAAACAGTAAACGATTACTCCATCGAAGAGGGTGGAGTTTGGCTCAGGTATAGCCCAAAAATTTATGCTAACATGATAATTTAATATGTAGCTAACCAATTTGGTATTTAGAAGTGAGAAGATTTTTTGCGATACCACTAAAAGCTTATTTATCGACTTATTATCTCACCATTCTTACATATTACCCCTTCAAGGAATTATCTGCCTGAATTCACCAAAATGAACGGTAAACTTATGAAAAAGGGATAAACATCGCGCTATTTTCCAACGATCAGCTCAAAGTGTTTAAATGCTTTGTGCCACCATGCTCATAGCCAAACTAAGAACACTACATGTCAGGAAACACCGCAAGCTGCATATAGAGCTTCGCTTTTGCGTAATACCACAGGTTAGAAGTTCGCTCAAAAAAACAGTCGGATCGGACAAAGAATGTATTGTCAGTCGGCCTAGAAGAAAGAAGAAGAAAAAGAGGAAGAAGCGAACTTGGCTATTTCATAGAAGGCAAACTGATCGATGAAACCTTCTGTAAAACGAGCTGAACAGATTAGAGACATATGCTTTCTGCAGGTAGGTTAAGTTTAGATTTTGTTCCAGAGGTAGAAACATGGTATGGAGGTCAAATAAGGCAGTGTACGTTAGAGGCTTGTTAAGAAAGGATCATTTTGGGAATGACTACATTCCCACAATGAATCATTGCACAGAAGGGTGCCTGCTTGAGCTGCCGTGCCATGCATCTAGGTCGTGGCTATCGATCTCGTTTCCAATCTGATCGTTTCATGTTTCCAGCAGGTTTGCATCAAACGGATCAACAAATCTACGCAGCCATTTATGAGAACGGATTGCGCTATTTGTGAATGCAACTCTCCTCCTGATCGATTGCCTTTTCTGCTTCTGTTGTGTTGGCTTTGGGTAAAACAGACGGGCAAACCCACAGTTCGTGGTACTTATAAGTACTTGGCAGGGCTCATATAAGAAACATGGAATAAGGGGAAGTACGGCAGACCAAATTGTCTGCAGTCAACGACTGAGAGGTAGAGAAAGGTAAAAACGTTACTTATTTCAGTAGAGTGGAAATAAAGTTTGAACTATGGCGAATCGTAGAGGATAGGGAAATAGAAGGAAGCAGTAAGAGAGATTAAATAATGGGTATCAATCCAATTATAGCTTGCTGCCTTTCAACTGCGTGAATAGACAAAGTCGTTAGTAGGTACACTACAAATACTCTGGCTGGCAACATTGGTCGCGTTTTTCGCTCCGCCGAAGTTCCACTTTCTTTCTTATCTTTTGTACCTTGTCTGTAAAACTCCAGTTACTTCAAAGATGATCTAGGTAATCAAATTAAAAGGAGGACACATATTATCGACAACCACTGACATACAGGATAAGCTACTAGCATTTGGAGAGGAAACAAAGAAGTATATTCACGGAAACCAAGAGTAATTTTGGGTGGCAACTACTTCTATGGACCCTTGCACTTAAACTGGGACGAGGAAGGAACCGTATAAATAATCAACGGCGCTCATGCGCATAACTCCAGAAAGTTAACATATCCTCGCAGGAGCCTAAAATAAACCTCAACCGTAATCTTATCATGGTTATAAACTTACCCTTAACCCTAACCTCCTTTTTCACTTGTCTCCTAATTTTCCTTGACTGTAATTGTTGTCTTACCCTTAAACTTAAATCCAACCCTAAGCCTATGCTATCTGAACTTTGGCGAAATATACCTGAATTGCGGTCGGGTCCTGTGCTCATGTGCATAAATCCTCTTTACGACCTTTTCAAATGCAATTAACCGATGGTCTGAGATTTTATTAATGATAAATGCACATTCATTTGTCTTCTGTAACAGTTTTCGACGGATTGATTTCATGATTTTTTAATCCGAACCTTGAAACTGAGGAGGGCTCAGCTTAGGAAATTTGTGAAAAAGGCCAAAAGAAACTTTGACGAAGAAAGCTGCTCTATGAATTTTAAATGGAATAATGCACCTGAGCTTCTCCACTTTCGTCTATTCTGTAAGGTAATGAAGCAGTAAGTTCCACAGAAGCCTCGAATTACAACGAAAGCCATCAAACCAAACGTGACCTCCACCGTAGCTTATTGATATGTACTGCATAAGATCAGAAGCCACTCCTATCAAATGTATGAACCTTATAGAGTTGCATGTTCTCTGGTTTAACACCCTAACCCAGCGCTGGGTACTAAACAAGCCACGAGAAAAGAAACTTCATTGAGTATATTGCGACAAACAAATACATATTCTAAGAAAGCCTTGCAGGACTTCATTCGTCTTCACGTATAGCATCTAGTTAGGCTTGCAGGCAGTCAAGAAGTAAATCCTTTGGAACAACATTTTAGGTCGAGCAGCAATCGCAAAACTTTTCAGGCTCGGCCCGGAATTTCATAGAAATCTTCGAGCTACAGTTTATCAGCTGCCGCGGAAGACTCGCGTTATATGCATAAACAAGCAACTAAAAAACTTTTAGCTTGTAGTCCATAGGATACTACGCAGTGGCGCAAATCTCATGTTGGTGAGGTCACACGCCATGTAGTATGTAACACTCACATAAGTTGCGGGCTAAATGTAACAGGATGTATCATACTAAAAAGTACAACTCGCTACTGCCAAAAGCGCCTGCTCGGACTGAAAAGTTGCGAAGGATATAACTCCCCACGGGGCGATATTCAACTAGAATAATGCTAGAATGCTAGATAAATTGACAAGCGTTTTGCGAATTACGACTCGTAACAACGGCACTCGAAAGAGGCACAATTTGGCCATGGCATTCTGCCAATCATCAGCCAAAGTGCGAGAATTGGGAAGAAAACACGACTGCCAATGACTTGAAAAACTAAGGGTTTAGTAGGTGTACAACTGAGTAATAACGACGTCTTAAAAATACACTCACTTGTTTCTCATTCGTTAATCTGTGGATGCTTTATTTTAATATAAAGCAACCACAACATCAACTGACCAATGTCTTCTTAAGTGGGATAGTTTTCTAGATATTGAATGAAAACCGCATACATTTATAATCACTATCTGACAATAGTTAGTCGGATTAAAATACTGCACTTAATGCGAATTTTGAACTAAGAGCATGCACATACATACATACATGCTGAACAAACGCAATTGTAGAATTTTCAAAATGTTGGCATGTATACGCGTCTAACTTCATGTCCGCATGTCTCCTTCTCCTGCCTACGGGGTCTGTTGGTAATTTGCTTGCAACAGACCACAAGAAGGTCGTCAATGACACGGGATTTACGATGGCTAGGCAAGCACATAAATCTACAAAAGTCAAAGTTGCACATCAAACAGCATGATATTCTAAGCAGTGCAGTCTACTGGCGACTTCCCCTAGAAATGCCGATACGAAGGCGCAGATCTGAATAGGCCCTAGGAAACTAAATGAACTTCCATAAACATCATATTCGATTACCGTCCTGCATAACCACACGTAATCTTCAAAATTAATTTGAATTTTGTTCGATGTGTAAATAGTCGTTGGATTTGGAGTCAGTAAAATCCTGTGCACTTCCAGGCATGCTCACATTAAGCCAGCATGAATAGGTTTTTGTCTGCGAAGTAGCACCTCTGATCGCTGGGAGAAAACGTGTATTCGCCGGACATTGCGGAATTGGTTGCGGGTCCATTCTAAGGGACAGAATTACCAACGGGTAACTCATGCACTCGAGGTTTCAGTACATATAGGATATAATCACTCTGCTACTGTAAATCACCTTATCATGGAGGATTGCACACTTGTACGCTAACACCGAATTGCCATCAAGCTTTTAGCTTACAAGCGGACAACTAGCCTCACTGAAGGGGGAAAGCAGTTAATTGTCAAAGTAACGCAATAGTATAGCAACTTTATCCTATTAATACTGCTGAAAGGCATTTAAATACCAGCACAGGTGTGCCCTGCCTATGATCGGTGTACGCATATGTACTAATACTGCAATTCTTGTGTACGAATAAACCAGTTTCCGCTATTGCCTTTGATGATAGATCCGCGACGGATTTTACAGTCTGGCCCATTCACAACTTACTATTCTTAATTACTTCCTGTGACTCACATTTTCGTCTGAATTGGCAACCAATTATGTCTTCTACCGGAATCACAGTTGTTTGTTACCCTGGGGAGGCTTTTTGGGTGCCTGCAGTATGTAAAGACGGTCCAGCACGCGAGTTATCACTCGGGCTGTCCTGAGGGTACGAGAACAAAGGAAGTCACAGGCTAACGGGTGCACGCAGAATAGCCCAAGACGCACGACCTTCAAGGGCAGACACACGAGGACGCAAGAACGGCTGCCAGCCGGGTTCTGAGGTCACACACATGACAAGGGGCCACGAAAGGACGCATGCACGTGCGCGCGCACACTGAGGGCGCCACTTTAGAGATGCATCTAAAAGATACTTCTTCGATGTAAACTTTGAACGAATGCGGAACCAAGCAGCTGAGGGAGTACACCATGACATTTTAAAGTGATAATTTTAATACTAAAAGGTCATTTCACAACTCTTTACGGCAGAAATACCTTCGTGCTCCCTTAAGATACAGGGTGAAAAGATGTGGCATAAAGAAGCGCGTAAGAGTTTTATTTCCAGAATCCAACAATATATGCAATTAACGTAAGGACTCCTGAACGGTAGAACTTGTCAATGTTCTCTTGCATTATTATGGGGAAAATTAATTAAGCCTCTGCCTATAGAGCGTAAAGTTAAAGGCAATTTGAGTACAAGCCGACTTGATAATAATGTAAAGGATTAAGAACGATAGTAGAGAACTAGATTTGGCTACCGTTGTCGCTGTGGGCCTGAAAAAAACTGCAGCCTTGGTCAACATCCGGACGTGACAAAAAACAAAATAGACATTTTTGGCGGCAAATAATTTATTCAACAGCATCATGAATGATTTGCGCGAATGACTGTCAACAAACTGGCTTCTCGCAGGTCCAATAACCAGCAGTCTATTCGCACCAGCTTGCAGTGAAAAAGCTGTTTTTCTTTTTATCCTAGTGGATGATTAGTATTTGCAAGCTCGTTTTTGTTTTAATTCCCTACACACACACACCTGCAATTTTGCTTTTCGATGACTTTGCTTCATACTTTTTTGCGATAAGAGGATATGTAAGAGTAAAAATTGCACGTTAGAAAACAGTCGCTGCTTTTTTCACTAGACTTTGCTTCGGATACGAGAAGTAGATGACAGTACGTTGAATGCTCACGTGGAGAAACGAGTGGGAAAGTACGCGATGCGTGACTTAGGAATGGCGAGACCAAAGCCGCTATGACTGCCGTTCGTAGGCGTCTTCAGAGTCATGGCTCCTCAGAGGCCAGTTAGGAAGAATTTCAAATAACCTCTCCTACACCAGAATTGAGTGCGGCATGCCGCAGAACTTTTAAACTATTCGTAACACTGTCATAGTTTAACTTTGGGCCGAATCGGGTGTCCACATTCTGCACAGAAGAGCAGGCTGATTACATCTATTCTCATAAAGAAAGAGGTTTCAGCCACTTACCGTTTATTTGTAGGCAAATGGAAACGATGGATTATGGAAGAGGAAGAAGGGTTGTCGAGCATCAAGAAAAAATACTGAAAAACATCCTTACCTTGCTCAATGAAATCTTTCCCGACATACGATTCACGAGGGAAGAAGAAGAAGAAGAGCAGCAGCTGCCTTTCTTTGATGTCCTAGTTAAGAGAACGCTCAACGTTGAAATTTTGATGACGGTTTAAAGGAAGACAAGGAACACAAAACAACTTCTCATTGCTCACAGCAACCATCCGGTTGCCGAAAACGAATTTGTGTAAAAACGCTCTTTAGACGGATTTAGACTAACTACAGAAGACCAAAGGAAAAGGCACGTGAGTCCCAATAGCTCCGTGACCAGTTCATGCAGAATGGTTATCCGAAAGCATTGATAATCCACCACCTACGCGTATGGCCCCGGACGACCCAAACGAAAAAAACCACCAGTGATATGGCACGCTCTGGCATACATCAAGGATGTTTCAGAAGTGACCGAGCGCATCGTTGCGGAACCAGGCGTCGGAATTACACACCGTCTCGAGGCTACCATGCGTAGCCAAATAATGAAAAAAGAGACCCGCTGAACCCAATAAACAATCTGGGGTAGTTTATCGCGTCCCATGCTTGAGCTGTCCTTGCAACTATACAGGGCAAACTGAACGTATGCTTGGTTCGCGCATACACGAATATAAACTGGCTGTTAGACGGGGTGACGCCTTATCGCAAGTGGCTGTCCACACCTATGAGACGGCCCACGACTTTAACTTCACAGCATCGAGGATAATTTTTCACGCCGGCAGCAAGACCGAACGAGACCTCATTGAAGGCTGGTCCTCGGATGGCAACTCAATGAATGGATATATTGAGCCGGCGCCTGCAAAATTGCCCTCCATAGGAATAACTGCACGGCTGACACTGGTGATTAATGGGTTCCCTTCCCCTTACCCCCTCTCCCTCGCCATAGAAAGTTTGATTGGCTCCAACCCCTATAACTGGTGCCTAGTTTTCGTAGACGCTTTTATCTCAGACGATGGACTTCCGCTGGAGCCTGAAAGCTTAGAAAATAAGCAGATTGATCCGGTGCTCGAGAAATCTTCTTCCTTTTCCATGCAAATACCCGCAACGCAAACGTTTTCATTCATTCATGATTTATTATTGATACTTTTGATTTTACAAATCATGAAGGTTACCTAATACTCTAAACTGACAGCGCAGGTACTAGCAAAATTAGGTGTATCAACGAATTTCTGTATTGACTACTGACTGCTTGTTGGCACCATTCGGAGTTGGATTTGCACACAAGCCGGAGGCAACTGCAAGGTGTGGGATAATGAAACTGACAGATCCACAGCCACGACAAGGAACAGCTGGAGTCGTCTAGAGGATCTGATGCAGCTGCAAACAGACCAACTTCGCGGGAGAAACAGAAAGGCATCGCCAGACGTGAATTGCCGAACACGTGGCAACAGTGCGGCGAAATGGTGCCAATTGTCCAGTTGCGACTTACTCGAGGAGACCTGACCACGCAATCAAATTTGCTGAGGACGAAATTCTCGCAAGAGGGGATAATCGTGTGAGTCGAGAATTAATTGAGTCATGATTCAACGGCTCCCAGTCCATAAATGAGTGCACCGTGTTGCCCCATCCATATTCGGTGCTGAGGCTCAATTTGGCTAAAGAAGGTTGCCACTCGGGGAAGGCACATTCCACCACGTTATCTTAAGCCAATGCCGGGAACCAGATAGCTGAGCAATCATCACGTCCAATTCCACCACGCATGATGCAAGTTCAACAGGTCTCGACCCGCATGCCACTCAGCAAACAGGCAACGCCATAACCTTTAATTGTCATTATTTGTCCTATAGTGCAGTACTGACTCTGTCCTAGAAAAAGTGCAGCTTCCTGTGCCCGTATCACTCGCTTCAGTTTTCAGTTGATGTCTCTGATAAAAAATCCACGACGGAGGTCGAAACGTCAGGCGATTAAAAGTGTTTTACCAGCGAGCGATTCCGCTGCGGAGGTAGGAGCTCCCATACATTCACGGCAGTCGGCGAAAAGGGCCGTCTGGAGTGCGTCAAGCCCTCATGCCGGACGCCCACGCCTGCGCATAGGCCATGAGCCAAGAAAGCCAGACGAACGACAGGTCCCCCGTGGATTCCGACGATGGGCACCACGCGCTCCATCAGCCGCAGCAAACGCTGAAGCAAGCCGCAACAGAAACTGAGGCGAGCTGGTCAAGCAACACGAAAGCGACAGGAAGCAGGAGCAACGCAGAGAAATAGCGCGAGAGAAAAGAAAACAGGAGTTGAGGCAGACGCGCGCAGAATCTACCCACTCGCTCGCCGCTCCCACCTCCGTTTCCGGTGTAAAGACAAAGTCAATAAGACCGGGGATGAGGGAGGGTGTAAATGATTGGCGCGGTAACCACTCAACACGCGCACACTTGACACAGCCATCTCGCTAGGTATACTCCCGACTGCACGGGAGCGCCATAAAGGCCATAGTAAGAGGGAGTCATTGCAGTCTGACTCTCAGTCTTCCTATTTCCTCCCATATGCACACACAGATACACGCGTACAGAAGGAGCAGCTACGTGGGGGTCCGAGTTTTCCCATCAGTTGGCAGACCCTCCAAACTATGACTTTTAGCGCACCGTGATAGATTCAGACGCATTCAGATTTATTGTAGTGAGGAGAAAAACGCGCCGAGGTCGACCTCACTCTCTCCCCCACCGCATAGTGACCGCCTGGCTTTTCGGGCACGCGCAGTGGGGCCTGAAACCCAGTGGGAGCGCGAGCGCAGTCACCAACAGGGAATCAGAAGTGAGAGAAGTGCCAGTGCCTTCCAGGCCGCAGGGACCGTGGTTGGCTGAAGACTGGCATTGCATGTGCATGCAGACCATTGGATCTCAGAAGGGTGAGAGCAGCCCTGCATGAAGCCTGGGCCAACACCCTCCTGAGAGGGGTAGCCAGTCTGTCAACGACTGAAAGACACTACCCATGCTCCGTTGCCGGTTGGCGTCCGTGGGCGGGGCTGTAAAGAGAGAGAGACAGCTGGTGAACTTTGCAATTGTGGATGGGCAGAAGAAGAAAAACACGAAGAAGAAGGAACAAAAGAAGAACAAGAAGAAAAAAATGATAGGAGGGGAAGAGAAGAACGGAGACAGGCCGAGGGAGAGGGAAGGAAATCGAGTGTGAAAGAACAATGAAAACAAAAAACACAGCTTACCTTGCAGCAGAGAATCTTCAGGGACTATTGAGGCTGACGTTTGTGCTAAGACAGACCTGTAGGCACGGTTGTTATTAGTGTGAGAGCAGGAATGGTGCGAGTTATATAGCTACAGTATGGTAGAAATATGGCAAGAAGAAGCAGTCGAATAAAATCAATAAGCCTCATGCTAACTGGACTGATGCAGCCTACGTAGAGATGTGTGAAGTGGCTAGTTATTTTAGTACGCATACACTCTAAGGTCGCTTCAGCAAGGTTTTAGTCCTGGTGGCTGCTGTGGCCACGTTGGCGTGTTACTTCCCCACCCCCTCAAAGAGGATATCAAGAGCCACCCTGTTTAGCCTCGCCCATCTCATAAACCCATGGCGTGAGCTAGCGATGGAACTGCGCGATATCGATTATCCGATCTTTCCATGCCATCGTATGGGAGGCAAGCCGCCAGCGAACGTCCGACGGCGTGCGGGCAATGTAATACAGGGCCTTAAGGACCGAATCAACGAGGCTTATTTGCCTGAGATCTGATAGTAAGCGGTTGTTCATAACGTGGCTATGTCAGTGCAAAGCTGAGGGCACGATTGAGGCACAGAAAGAAGGACAGTACCTCAGGACAGGACATGAGCACCTGATAAAAGTATTGCCTAGAATTCGGCACTAAGTTGGTTTGACAAAATATACGTACGAGGAGATGTGGTACTACTATTAAGAACCATTCTTATGCGGCCAAGGGCTGAGCTATTATTGGGTAGTAAAATGTAAAACAGTATTAGACAAATTCAGCAAGAACGGCCTCCTTGTTACTTGGGGTAGGAGGCGCTTACCTGGGGTTCTCGATGAGCTTGAATGCGCAAATCTGTAGTGTGGTGACTAGTGAGTGGGGCTGAGGCTGGTGATGGGGGTGTGTGAAGCGCTGGGTGTGTCGAAATAACGGTCAGCGCCGCTGTCGTGAATGCACACGGCCAGATGACCACCCACATAGCAGGCGCAGTGGGCGTAGTGAAGATTATTCCAGAATGTCTGGGAGCAGGCAACACGGTAGGATTATTCAGGAAAGACCGGGGTCGTATAAATATGCCGGAGTTGACAAGCTAAACGACGACTCCGACGGACCGGCAGAACGCACAGAACCGGACAGTCCCGCAAGCCCCACAGTCTTTGTGTACGGTTAAATAAAGCCATTGCCTATCGGAACCGCACTCGTGCCTTCTCTCTATTAGGCGGGTTCGAAATACTGGGCTATAACAACTGGCGACGCCGAACTTACTGGGCTATAACAGATTATTCTTCTGCATTTCAAAATATCACACGGTTACTGCGGGTGAGGGAAGGTGGTTGACGTATTCATGCCGAGTTTCCGTCTGTGTCTACAAAACTTCTTGTAGACTGATTTATTAAAAGTAACGCAGCTGTGTGTGTCTATTGACTTTAGTTTTGAGTATTTGCATAAATAACTCAACACTTTCTTTTGGGAGTAGTTGCTTAGGCGTCATTGATATAAGTATTTACCTTAATAATGAGGTTTTGGACATTCTTACTCATTCAGCTGCCTGCTTGTGTCATGGTTTTAGGATCACCAAACCCATGTGAACTCATTGCCTAGGAAAATGAATGTTTGCAAAAATGTTCAAAAATTGATATGCCTGAGATCAATTGTGAATGCCTTCTACAACAATTTACCCGTTGAGGAAGTGTTTTGTTTGATTTTTTGACGTCAAAGATTAAGTCAAAATAAAAATTGGAAACTTGGACTGATAACTTGCTTGCCTGAATATTAAGGATAAAAATTTTGCTGAACATGAAAAAAAACTCAGTTTTCTGCATATATTATAGCGTTCCGTGGAATGTGCGTTTACTTTTATTTTCCATTGTAAAATTGCAAATGCACAACAGAGCAACAAAATTTAGAGTCAGATGTGGCGAAAACTGATGCAGATTCGACCGTTCCATTTCATGCTTTTGTACTCGTTCATACTCAATTGTAAATAGAAATTGCTTGAACATCTTTCTCATACGGCGTTGCAAGCATAAATGACGGCATGTTCTGGTTTTTCATATGCTTATTCAAAACAGACAGGTAAAAATGCGATGGTTTAACTAATTTGTCGATAAAAACGGAACAGCGAATTTCAGAAAGCCTTCGAACAATGTGAGATTCTATTGCGATCACTAAGACCCTTCAAGGTCGTGTGTCCTTAAAATACATTGAACATGACACATTGCCCCTCAATTTTCGCCATCCAAAGTGTCCCGGAGACACCGCAATCAACATAATTATGAAAGCACTGAAAAGGATTTATGATAGGATCTTTTTTATTTTTATCATTCGAGTGAAAAGACCTGTTAGATAAACCATACCTGGACGAAGTCCTATCGAATAATATTACATTTAAAACCATCAAAGCGCAAACTCTATAGGTCAATCCTTCAAAAAACAATTGGCGGGTAAACCAGGCTATTCGTGGTCAAGGAGATAAGGACTCGTACGAAACATCTATACTTCAAGTAGAGTCATGCAAGAGAGAGAACGTTAAACATCCATCTACAATACGTTAACTCAACTAGGAAGCAAAAGTTTAAGCTAACACAGCTGCTTTTAGGGGTATTGCCTCAGGCTCGGGCTACAGTTAGGTTTCAGACTCACTACAGCTTCCTTATCGCACAAATTAAAACTCAGTTCGTGGTAGTAGATATGCTCTGTTTTAGTTTTTTTTGGCTAAGTTGTTTTCTAAGTACGCCTTATTCCATTAATAACCCACCTATCCATCCAATAACTCCCCTCACAAAAATTTTAGATATTCATGCCGAATAATGACCTAATTTTGCGGATACTTTAGTTTTAATTCAGTTTGGTGTCACTTTTTTGGCGCTATGCGGTTGATTTTTGACTAAGAAGCTACTTTGAGTTTAAATTAGCCTGTCTTTCAAGGTTTTACGTTAAACCCTAAGATTCGATATAACGTGAATAGGTTTCCGACATAGCGGCGAAATACAATTGACTCACTTCGCGGGTACTACTAGACAATCCTCGCTTCCGTTTGGTTGAATTTTTCTGATTTGCTATCGCGCGCCAAAGTTATGGTCATTTAAAGAAGTATCTCTTTTATTTTCCACTTTCATAGGCTCAACTTAATTTTATTCATTTCTTCTTTCTCCTGATATGACCATCTATTTAACTCCTATTCCCACCTGTCCTTTATTACAAATGGATAGCGTTTTCACTTGCTGCAGTGCATTCGATACGTAACTGTTGCCAGGGTTCTTTTTTACCTAGTGCTTAGTATGCCGACACGACAGCGCAATGCAACATTCTTCAGTAGTATCAATAAACTTTTGGAAACTTTCTGTGAATTACATACCTAATCCTAACAAAAATCGTCATTTCAACCCTACCTCGCGACGCCAAACCTTCCTTTTACGTAAATCTTAATTTTTACCTAACTATAAATAGCCAACAATAAAGCGCAATTTCCAAAAATAGGGGGAAGGAGAATGCCTATTATCATGCCTTGGTAGGTTTTGCTTGGAAAACTGGCTTAACACGGCGGCTATTATTATAAGCTTCAGTTATCTCTTAGTTAAGCCTGGGAACATTAAAAAGATCGATCGTTTAATTTCAGTGAGGATACCAATAAAAGTATTCAGGAAGTCAAGTTAGGCAATTATTAATCGTAAGGTAAATATAATAATATTTGGAAGAATAGAGTTAACAAAAGTCTAAGCAGCGAATCAACAGTAGGCAAGGGGCAGAGGTGTTAATGGATCAAAGAGTCAGATTTTGGTCGTAATAAGCATCCAGAGAGGGGAGAGGGAATTAAAGGAGTCTGAATATTAGTTCATTTCCGCCCGTCGACACTGTCATGCGTCGTGTTGGGAGACGACAGGACACATGGTGTGACGGTCTCGAGACGAAGCAGGTGGCGTAGTGATGTCTGCTGTCGCTATCTCGTCGCCATCTCGCGGCATGGGGACACACGTTGCCTCATTACTGTCTCATGGCGTGGGAGGAAACGTGTGGACGCACTTTGAGCTGCTCGTCGGCCACGGGAGCCTTAATGACTGTATAAACATCTAACGCGAGCATTAAATTTACCATTACTGATTTGTTGCTTCAACGTTTATGAACTCTACTCTTATGTACGTTACTGTATCTGCCCGATGATGAACAATCACAAAACATTCCTTAGCCTAACATTACTTTCATGGAAGATCGAGTTATTGTGACTGCTAGAAGTGTCTTTGGAGATTTCTATCCGCAAATTGACGTCACCCGAATGAAAGCATCTTTCTTCATGATGACAAAAATTTGCCACAAACTCTGAAATTGTTTCTAAGAATTTCGAATGCACTGCATAAATTGGTAGATTAAGTAATTCATTTAAGCACTGGGGTATTGTTATCTGGCAAAAACAAAGATGTACGTACTTTCTTTTAAAGGATCACGTAGCTTTTATTTACAATTCATTCGTTAAACATTTAAAGGACTTAAAATTAAGCAAGGATCTTCCTTGAAATAATCCTGCCCCCGTGCGGTTTGAAATTTTTAAGCAGTGGCGTTTCAAGAGGAGAATGCTTGTTTCCAAAGAGCAAAAGATAATGTGTCACGATCAACACACTTGATTTACGTACAAAGCCGGATACTCACAAAATTTGTTCCCTGAACAAACCGTACTACAGTATTTCTCTCCTTAGTCGCCACCTGGGTCTAAATCCATCTGCTCGCACAGTTAAGTTGCGACTATCAAAACAGACAATCGTCGAAAATCTTCCTAAACGAGATTGGACCAACCAAACTCCTACAACGCTGGTGCTGGTGAAATTATCAGACGCTAGTACACACGAAGGAGCAAAGGCAGAGTCGTTAAATTCAATTGTATCACATTTGCTTTGATACCAGTATTGGAGTAACTTACTGCATAGTTAGAAATTAAACTAGCTCAGTTATTACGCCTGCTCTTACTAACCTTGAACAAATTTTCCACGTTTAGACATTGCTTTAGTATTCCGTCAAAGGTCTGCTTCTTAAATTCTAAAACCAATCGTCTTAAGTAAGGAGAATCGCCTTTAACGTATTCTTACATTAGCTAAGCGACGACTTAGGCTATCTGTCTCGTATATAAGGTAAAGCTTCTCATCTGAATCCTTTTGTGCGGAAATTTCACTTGTCGTGCGAAAATAATGCAAACGAGAAGTCAAATGCAAAATATGCTGCGAGAGGGGCTCGAACTCAAAACCCGCTCGACACAAGACCGCAATGCTAACCACTGCGCTATCACCACACGCTGTAACAGGCGATCGAAAAGCTTGACGAATTGGGTGCGACCGACGCACACAGAGAACCGATGCGAAGGATATCATATTCTAGCCTCTAAGTATAGCAAACTTGAAGGTAAAATGGAAAATTTGCAATAACTGCTCCAGCAGACCATCGCTGCGATGGAAAAAGTGATGACTTCAATGCATACGCATGGACCGCCTAAAGAAAAACAGAGGATGCATATACCTGAAGTACAGGCCGCCATAGTGGACAACATAGACACCGGTGAGACAACTTCAGACAGATCCGATGACCAAGCAGTCGCACCATCCGTTTCGAGCTCTAGGCCCACTGCAGCGAAGGCGACAAAAACTGTACTTCAGGACCCCCATCAGGAGGGTTATCATGGTGTAGTTGTTCAGGGGTTGCAAGAAGTAACTTCATACAGTTCAGTCGACCAAACAATCACACCACCTAGTTCGAGCTCCGGGCCCACTGCAGCGAAGATGACCAAAACCGAAATTAAAGACTTTCGACAAGGTAGTAAACATGGAGTAGTTGTTCAGGGGTTGCAAGAAGCAACTTCAGACAGTTCTGACGACCAAGCAGTCACACCACACAGTTCGAGCTCCAGGCCCACTGCAGCAAAGGTAGCCAAAACCGTAGCTAAAGACTCCCGACAGGAGGGTGATCATGGGGTAGTTGTTCAGGGGTTGCAAGAAGCAACTTCAGACGGTTCTGACGACCAAGCAGTCACACCACACAGTTCGAGCTCCAGGCCCACTGCAGAAAAGGTGGCGAAAACATCAGCTAAGGGCACACGACACCGAGAGGATCATGAATACTGCCTAGTTTTACAGGGGTTGAAAGAAGCTATTTCAGACCGCTCAAACAACCAGAACGATCCGGACTTGGTTTCCTTTAACGATGTCCTGAGCGATCTGCTCCCGCCAGGTAAAGAATTTGAAGTGCTCAAGTCATTTTGTATCGGGAAAAGGCCGCCAGATACTGCAGAAATGCCCCAACCCAGACCGCTAAAAATCGTATTTAAAAACACGGAATATGTTCAGGTAATCCTGTCTAAAAAAACTAACCTATGTCACGCGCATAAAGAGGTTTTTTTTCAACCAGACTACTCCCTGGAGGAACGGCTGAAATGCCGAGAACTAGTAGCGGAACTACAGTTGAGGAACAAGAATGGCGACGTAGGCCTGAAAATCTTCAACGGAAAGATAATTCAGAAGAAAATATTGAACCAAACCGTAATACTCCAAACGACGGTCAGGAAGTGACTGTCACAACCGGATTGCACCGTACAAAGAAACTAAAGTGCATGTACACCAATACAAAAAGCCTGCTCTCCAAATTAGATGAGCTTAAGATTATTACGTGCCAACTGGAACCAGACATCATCTGCATGACATAAACATGGTTGTCCACGAAGATAGGAGACAAGGAAATTGCTCTCCCCGGGTTTCAGGTTTTCCGAAAAGATAGTCAGTCGTCAAGGTGGGGTTTGCTAATCTATGTTAGACACGGCCTGCTCGTGTCCGACAAATCCGAAAAACTTTCGGGCGATATAGAGGCAATATGGCTCACCGTTAGAACACGGAGGTCACAGACCCTTGACATCATGGCGGTCTACCGTTCACCATCGATCAACCAACAGTCAGACAATAGTCTGGTAGAAGAAGTCGAAGACATTGCTAGGAGATCCGATGTCATGGTCATGGGAGACTTTAACGTCCCCCATATCGACTGGAATATGATTTCTGCGCCCGGCTCAGCAGTAAATTTTGATCGACGACTCCTGCGCACAGTACAGGCATATTTCCTAACGCAATACGTCCTATATCCGACCAGATTACGCGAAAGGCAACAAGCTAATTGCTTAGACCTAATACTTACCAAAGCACCTGATAGCGTGGACATTGTAAATTGTTTACCATCTCTCGGAAAAAGGGATCACGTAGTGCTACAGTGGGAATATTCACTCTTTCCTGTGACCGATCGTCGTGCGCTAACCAGACGCAACATCTAAAGAGGGGATTTTACACAAATGAAAACCACAGTGAGCGAGATAGACTGAAACGAACTATTCACCAGGTGCGTTCTCGATGATTGGTCGGCATTAAAAGCCATATTACACGGACTAATTACCGATTTCTGTCCTATCACGGTAAAGAAAGTAACGAATAGGCCTCGATGGCTACCGCCGACGCTAAAGAGGGAAGTTAACCGCAAAGGAAGGATGTTCAAAATCTATCGCAGAGAGAGGACCCTCGATTCGTACAATAGGTATAAGGCGCAGAGAAACAAGGTTAAGAGCCTGATACGAATTAGCCGCCAAAACTTCGAGAGTAATCTAATAAACCGTGCCGTAGGAAACCCAAAACTTTTCTTCAGCTACGCTAGGCAATGTAATCGAAATAGAGACCCTATTCCTTTGCTAAAAACAGACGACGGTGTAGAAATTTCCAAGATTAACGAAAAGGCGGAACATCTATCCTGCTTCTCTAGTCGGTCTTTACGAGTGAGGCTGAGTTCACCGTTATGAACTGCAGTGTGGGTGTGATCCAAACCATGGACTCGGTTGCACTCACGGAAGCTACCGTTCTGCGAGAACTTCTTCAGCTCAAAGAAACGAAGTCGTCAGGTCCGGATGAGATACCTGCAAAGCTATTAAAAGAGCTAGCCATAGAGTTGGCGGTACCCCTGTACCTATTCTTCCGAGCTTCTCTTAATACTGAACAAGTGCCACCCGATTGGAAGGCAGCGTGGATCTAACTCATCCACAAAAGTGGGAGTCGGGCGACCGCAAATAACTACAGACCGGTCAGCCTCACCTCAATATCCCGCAAGCTCATGGAACGCATAGTCCAACGCGAGCTGAGGCACTTTTTGGAGCAACATCAACTTCTTTCTGAAAAGCAGCACGGATTCCGCAGGGGAAGGTCCTGCTTGACCAATCTGCTCTACTGTCTAGAACAGTACACCCGAGCGATCCATGAAGTGAATACGGTGCATACAGTCTTCGAAGACTTCAAGAAGGCGTTTGACATGGTGTCTCATCAACGTCTCTTCAACAAGCTCAGCCGCATAGGGGTAAGGGGCCACCTTTTGCAGTGGATCGCAAACTTCCTGACTGGTCGTACCCAGACCGTATGTATTGGCAAACAGCAGTCGGCGGAGGTAGCAATTGAAAGCGGGGTTCCACAGGGATCTGTTCTTGGCCCTATTCTCTTCCTAATATATATTGATGACTGCATAAGCGGACTAGACTGCGAAATCACAATGTTTGCTGATGACATAAAACTTTGGAAGGTCATACGCAACCAAGACGATGAATTAAACCTCCAGGCAAATTTGCGCAGACTGGAGCAATGGTCGACCCATTGGCTCATGTCATTCAATGTGGCCAAATGCAACCTAATGCGCTTTGGTAGAACCAGCACCACGCCTTGGAGGTTGTATTACCTGAATCACACGCCGCTGCCAGAGGTAGAGGCTCAGAAAGACCTGAGGGAGTGGTTCACGCCTTCACTGAAGCCATCACTCCACGTCCTGAAAGTGGCTTAATCCGCAATGTCGAGCTTGTATCTTATCAAGCGCACCTTTGCTAAGTTTAACAAAGTTGTATTTGGCAGGGTATTCTGCACGTTCGTGCGACCTCAACTGGAATTTGCCATCCAAGCCTGGAGACCTTGGACAGTCAAAGACAAAAAAACCTTGAAAGCGTACAAAGACGCGCAACAAAATTAGTACGAGACCAATGGAACCTCCCTTATCAGACGCGATTGGTAAATCTTGACTTGTTTCCTCTGGATTACAGGCAGCTACGTGAGGACCTAATCCAGGCATTTCGCATGTTGCGTGGTCAGGATTGCTGCCTCCAATTAAATGACTTCTTTGAGTGGGCCACCACTTCTAGGCTGCGAGGACGCCCCCTCAAATTACGTGTGACTGGGGCAAGACTTGACCCAAGAAAATTCTTTTTCTCTAAGAGGGTAATTCAAGCATGGAATGCCCTTCCTGCGGATATTGTCATGTTCCCTTCCGTGGATGTTTTTAAGGCAAATAGACCGATTTAATGAGTATCTTCGCGATTAAGTACTCCAAATCCAATCACTGAAGTGTTCCGAATCCAAAAATTGAAGCGCTCTAAATCCAAACCTTGAAATGATAGAAATGCTATAAATATATACTAAAAGTAATTTGTAAGTAGTATTATCATTGGTACTTAACCAAATGAGTTTCAGCCATTATCTAGCATTGACTTCTCTGCTCACTATGCGATCTGCGCCGATCGTGTCTGAGGTTGCATATACCGCATCAAAGGTCCTAGGCTTCGCGGCCCTGTCGCACCCTTTCTCGTATCGACCGACTGCTGACGACGTGGCGGGTTCCTCGGCTCTTGGCATGGCAAAGGCGTATCATGGTCGCATCTCCGGTCTTCGGGACGTTCTCGTGACTCCGAGGTCTCCTTCTCGTATGGTACTTCGGATGTAGATATTACTCGTCATGGACGCCATGGCTGCCGTCAACATTCACACAAGCATCATGCCCCTATCATTCACATACTTCCCCCACGAGCGACAGTTTTTCTCCTAAAAACCACGAATGACATTCCATTTGGAATTATAAGCCAGCCTTAGGAGTTTTTTCACTGTCTGCTCTTCCTCCTCAGGTACACTGCTGGCTCGTGTAAACTGGGTGTGAGTTTATTACTTGAACCAAGCGAGAAGTCGTCTGAAATTGTGCCAACGACCTCTTTGAAATTTTCGGTTGTGCCGATGCATTTCTTAAATCCTATGTACCAAGAGGGAGTTCAAAGGCATTTGCCTATATTTCCTTTAATAAATTTGACTTGACTTGACTTGACTCTTAGTTTCAACTTTAAGCTTCCACCTAAAATACGTGCTTGAGGGCGCCACATGTCAGAGGTAAGTATGCGAATGATTCAAATTCAAACGCAATAGAAGCTTTTTCAGAAAGAAAATACGTCATTTTCCCCCGTACACTTTGAGCAATGATTTATTCCTCTAAAAATAGGCCCAAGAGAGTGCTAGCCATAACTAGCCATAGCCATGACTGGATCCATCTTGAACAATGACTAAGTATTCTGCAAAGTGAAATCACACTAAATGAAAAACGTCAATTTTACAACCTCACGAAAAACAGCGACTGTTTTAAAGCTCACAGTGTTCCTTTTAATGCTCACCAAAGTGAATCACTGCCAGGTATTCATTAAAGATGGGCAGAACAGATAAGCGGATCATAATGCAACTACCTACATCAAGGTTGTCGGCACTAACGTCAGTGATATAGCTTTTTGTTGCTAATTTTAACCAGTGCAAAAGCCTTTACGAAAGAAGGCAAAGCAACTCGCAAAATGCTATCAATGTTATGTCGGAGAACTGAACAGCGAAATTTGTACATTGTGCGCTCAAAAGGTTTAACCTGATTTTTAAAATTATCAAAATTTCTGTTATATTTACATTACCAATTTCGGGCTCTTATAGGAGATCAAATGGGTTGCTAAAGGTAACTGCGCCAACCTGGAACAGCAAATTATGACAAAATTGCATGATGGTTTTAAAAATAATCTTTTTGTTACTGAGGAGTGGGAGGCAGATACGCTTTGTTTTAACATAATAATTCTAAAATTTCCAACAAAAACACCTTCCATTCACAAACAATTTAATAAGGCGCATAAATGCACATAAATGGGAGATCAAAAGCCATCCATAATGGTCAATGACTGCAATTATCGGCATCATGGATATATTTCTTTGGATATTTCATCAAATAGCGACAAAATTGGGCCGCTTTCATAACGGCGCTGACGTCGAGCACTAATGATCTCATTATAGTTAAATGAACAAATGGGGCAAAGTTGGCGAATTGACGCATACATTAGAATCTTCACATGTGAATGGACGGATGAAAACATGGCGGCTCAATTGGAAAAGCCCACACAGTGGTATGCTAAGAGTTTTTAGTCCCCGGTAGACAGATGTTATATCTTTGCTTACGGAGTGCGGCCCACAGTTTATAGGATACAAGGCTAAAATTCAAGTATTATAAATTTAAAACGCTATGGAAAAAAGAGTTTGTGGCGCTTCTGATGGTAGTTTCAAACGAAGGCTATGCAACGTAGAAGTTTATTGCATGAAGCGTGAGAAATTAAGGCATTAACTGTTCAATGTTCGCAGCAATGTTAAATATTTTTATGTTTAACCCAGTCCATGAACATTCTGGTTAAAAATGGGGTTGCACTGTGCTAGCGTGTTCTGACTTTGAAAAAGCACAGTTATGTTATCATAAATCATATTTGATCATCTGAATGTGTTTGCTCATGCGTTTTATATCGGAGAAACTGGCAACAACTTCAAGAAACAACCATTATAAGCCGCGGAAACTCATAAGCGGAAAGACTGACGCTTTAGGCATGGTTCTCAGACGCTAACTCCGTCAACAGGCATCGGAACCTCCCCGCAGCCTACAAAGGCTTACGCCATTATGTGAGTAAAGGACAGAACCAGGTCAAGCCAAAAATAAGATTTCCAAGCAAAGACGGCCCTTAGAAGAAACCATCGGAAGAGAGAACAGAGTTATCAGCATCCTCTACCGTGGGAACGGAACAAAACACTAATGACCAAAGGTCCCGGGTTCAAATCTCGGGGGTGCCAACCCTCGAGAATGGGTATGACTGGCTGATGACGGCTAATAAGCCAGAAATGGCCATTCCGGCCTCCCTTTGCTTTGTCGGATCTACTTCTTCAAAATACTAATGGTCATCAAGCTATGCCGAATTTCACGTGAAGGGCAAAGCAAGCAGCGTGGAAAATTTGAAGGCCCCAAATTCAATACACAGAGCCAAAAATTTGAAATGCTGATCGATAAAGTCAGTTTTTGCTTTGACAAAGAACAGTCCTCCTGGCTGTCCAAAGGATTATTTGACAAAAAACACGTTTTGGTGAGCAAAAATGATAGGTGATTCTAATCCAGGAATTCTTTCTTTCGCAAAATTAAAGTTCTGTTCGTTTGGTGCTTGAATCACAAGACGGGTCCATTTTCGCGCAGATTGAACAGTCTTGCGGAAGTGCAATAAAAATAATTTTTAAACATAAAATAGGTGCCAAATGTGATAAAGTGCGAAACACAACTGCAATGGTATTCAACATTTACTTCAACTGGTCGAATTATGAAAAATTCGTGGTCTCGGTAAGATTTTGACCTAAACCAACAGAGAAGGCGGTAATAAAGCTAATGCACTACCAATTAAGCTAAGAAGGCAGGCAAAAATCTTTGAATTTAATCATATTTGGGTCGATTTACCCGCCTAGCAAGCAGGTTATCCATCAATAGTGTACAGTTAGCTGGCTGCCCTGAAATGACTTCCTTAGCAATGATCGATAATTAACCAAAATCACTACCAGGATTTGGCAGATTCGAATGATTAATTTCTTCATTTACCGCTCAACAGAAATTAATGAATGCAGAAATCTGCCATTGGTAATATAACCAACCACAAAAGCTAGGTCAGCGATGGATAGGGTATTGGAATCCTACCTTACAAGTTCCGGCCTCCTGTTTTCAAACACCTGGGATTGGATTGGCTGTCTTAATACTACGCATAAACAAGAAGCGGTTCTTCGAGCACTTATGCCGTTGCCGGTATTGTCATTCAACCTATGTCACTGCAAGACATGCGGCTGCTAGCAGGGCTTGAGAGTGGGCGTCAGGGCACAACGGGTCGAATATGTCCGCGAACGTGCTCAGTGAGCGTAACTCTACCAATCCAGAAATTCAACAGGCAAACTACAGTAACTTCGGCGTAGAATTGAATTGGTATTTATGTTTCGTGCAACACGACTCTTGTAGACAGAACCAACAGTTTTGCCATCTGCAACACTTAAATACATTTGCATCAACCGCTACTTGATTTAATCATAGTAGGAAGATGAATGAGGCATGCGAGAGTGTTTTAGTTGCTGCAAAAGTCTTCCTTGCAAAGAAGCAGTGCGCGTGCAAGCGAATCCACCTGCAGGGTGTAACATTATTACCTGTGGCGGCTTAAGTATCGAGGCACAATTAAGACAGTCTCAGGGCGGCATTTTTTGAGATTGTCTAAAAACTGAAGAATGAGAGAGCCAGTTATACTTTTTGAAGTTCACATAACATTAAATAATCCTGCATTAGGATAAATGAAAATCAGGGGGTGATAACACCAGTATGGAATTTCAAGTTTATCTGCAAAATTTAAATTCATCGTGGGGCGCACTTTTCTTTATCTGAATATGCACCGGCAATGCCTAAAACATACTGCCCCATTTCCATGAAAAATATTGGTTGGATATTAAGGACGTCTGTCAAAAACCTCAGGTTTTGCTAGACGTATACCTAGGGTAAGAGCCGACATATTAGATGCGTGAAGGGCATTTTGCCACGAACGCATTTTTTTTATAAGGAACTTTTCGAAGAACTAGTCAATCCACTTTTATCAGGTACTACCATTCAATGCAAAAGACTAAATGTCTCCCAAAGACAGACATTCCTTTTCGAAAATGACTCTAAGGGCATCGAATTTCGTTCCGTGAATTGTGTATGATCGGCAGATAAAAATAATGCGCCTAAGCCGATGCAGATATCGTTTTGACCTGCAATAAACCAAGCTGTAGACTGCATCTGATCGGTATCGACTCCCCCTGAAAACAGCCTAAAGCTTTTAAATTTACATGCAGCAAGCTCTGTGTGTGGAAGGTCTGCAAAATGCACAAGTCTGAAATCTAAAGATTTGGCTAAATGGACCAGCGTTGCACGTCAGATACTGCAATGGCAGCCATATTCTTACCCAGCAAGTGTCTTCTGGTTGTCAAATTGTAGCTCAATTTTGCATAACTTTGAGGTAAATGAAAGTTAAAAAGTCTGCTTTAGTTTCAAAATTTACAAATGTATTTTTTTAAACGTCAGTTGCTGTCTGGTGGCTGTCTGCGTGCCAGAGGCGGGGTTTATCGTTGTCGGAAACTAGAACGCAATAATGACCCAGAAATCAACCGGAAGTTCGTAACTGCATCGTGCAGCGAAAAAAATGCACTTACACTGTCCATATAGATTAACAATGAATAAATGCCCTATAATCATGTCAAACAAATTGCACTGCTAATTGATTTCTAACTATCCGGCAATAAATACAATCAAGATGGCCGATTTTCGTCCGAATGCCAAGATAATTGTAAGAGCTCATTTAACTTCAGTTGGGATAGGTGGACTTATGAGCATGAAGTCCCACCACTTTTTAATCTGCCATGTAAAAAAAGCTTGCAGACTTCATACTATTTTATAAAAACAAAGTGCCACTTCAGTGACTAGATAACCGAATTAGGTCAAATTATGATGAACCAAGAAGGAGGAAAAATAAACCTAGCCGTTTATTTTGACAATGCATTCCTCGAAATATTTAGTGAAAATATCACAAGCAGCACCCTTCGCAAAAATATAAAAGCTTCCTATGAGCAACTTGGGATACTATGACAGATGGTTTCTTAACTTTTGTATTCTTCTTTCAATACTTGGCCTAGCCAGACTTAGACCACGACTTTGATGAAGGCTGAAGGGAAGAATATCTGAACCACCAAAATTAGATCCAACGGTTTGACTGAAGTTGTAAGTTTAAGCCCACTAGACAATTTAAACGTAAGCTTGAAAAATGTAGCTAAATTATTCATTTGAGGGAGGACGAATGCAATGATCGGCGAGATGGAGACTGATTTTGGTACAAGTTTAAAGAAGCAAAATTATAATGATACCAAGAATAAAACCGTATTGCAGCTTTCAGGCTATATAAGTCAGTTGTGGAATGCCAAATAACTTTTCATGGAAAGGCATCCTTTGGGAAATGAGTAAGTTGATTGCTTAAATTTTCGACACTGGATCCCCAGTTCATGGTCAGACTTGAGAGAAATTTGCAAGCAACAGTTAGCACTTCAAAGGGCTGATATAGTTATATGGTCATCTGGTCGGGCGTTAATTGGGGGTTAAAATTTGCATCACATCGTGATGGACTTTATTATTAGTCACAATGGCATAATGACCAATTGTCAACTGTAACTAAAGTCAGTCAGTGGTCAGTCCAGGTTATCCATTGTGGATGCTAATTGCGGTTCATGTTGGTTCATGTTTGTCAGCTGCAGTCTTTTCCACCTTTCTTTAAGGTGTTTGTACACTCCAGGTAACTCGATACGCCAGCTGATGCATGAATCATCGGAGTGCATGGCCTCAAGAAATTCTAAGCCTTTTCTGGAGGGGCAAACTCCGATAATGCGGGTTTTGTCACATGCAAAATATGTCATATGTTAAGGCAATGCAAAGCCACTTCGGAAAAACGGTCATGTCTCTTCGCTGCCGATTGGTGCTCGCGGATGCCTGTGTAGACAGATCTTCCTGTTTGGCCACAATAAACCGTATCACAAGCTTGACATGTGATTTTGTAGATGGCTACTTTCTTATCGAGGTAGCCAACCCTATCCTTAGGGTGTAATAACTGAGTGCGTAAAGTAGCCATCGGTTTGTGCGTCACTTTTATTTGGTGTTTCCGCAAGTGTCTTTCAACGGGTTCAGACATGTTCTTTATGTAAGGAAGGACTCGCCATGTGTTCGTTTTGGGCGCCTGAGTGGAACTATCCGGTTCCTTTTTCTTGGATTGCTGATGTCTCATGCAACGGCGCACAAAGTCTCTGGGGGTGACAATCGCGGGAAAACAATTCAAACAAGTAATTGAGCTCGTTTTGGTAGGTGTTTTCATCCGAACAGTGTGTCTTCGCTCGGCGTAGCAGACTGTTGACGGCACTCATTTTGTTAGAAATGCAGTTGTTGCTCTCATAGTTATGAATAACTTCCACATACGTGTCTTTGCGGTAAACGAACGTTTGTAATATTCCATCAGCATTTTGGCGCACGAAAACATTCAGAAATGGGAGCTTGTTGTTAACCTCCTTTTTGAGCGTGAATTGAACGCCCAAAATGGTTGAGTTGATGGTCTTGTGGAGTGCTTTAAGATGGTCTTTTTTAATGACAACAGATATGTCGTCTTCATAGCGTACCCATAACTTAGGGTTAATCGATGGAAGGGCCATTGATTCTAGCCTCTGCATGGTTAATTTGGCAAGGAATCCAGATATGGGTGACCCCATTGGAGCTCCTTTATTTGTTGATAATACTGATGATCCAAAGAAAAATAGTTTTCTAGGCAAAGGTCCACAAGATCAAGTAAGGTAGTTGCAGGAAACTTCATTCTATAGCTCTTCAGGGCTTCCTCTAGGCATTGCCTTGCTACATCAAGTGGTATGGAGGTGAACAGGGAGACGACGTCGAAGAAGTCATTATTTCATCATCCGATACCATGATATCCCTTAGTACTGTAGAAACTCCGAAGAGTTCTGAATGGAAGTTTCGCAATCTTTCGTAAGCGGATGAAGTTGTCAGAATAGCCACTTATAAATTTTATAGTTTGGTGCACCGATTAATGATTTGTTGGTCGCAGAGGAACTTCCGGTTTGTGAACTTTGGGTAACGCCCACACCAGATGACAATACAACTGTATCAGCACTTTGAAGTGCTAACTGTTGTTTGCAAATTTCTCTCAAGTCTGACGACGAACTGGGGATCCAGTGCCGAAAATTACCTCAATAAACTTACTCAATTCCCGAAGGATGACTTTCCATGAAATTAAATTTCTTGGGATGCCTGCCTTTCAGTTTATACAACAAATTACTTTAAAAATATCAGCTAGAAACACATGTTTGCCAAAATATAAAGAGCTGAAGGAATGAGATGGACACTATTTTTTAAGCAGTCACCAAATAGACAGATATTATCATAGTTGGATACAAGTAAAAGTACGTCCTGTTTTACGGCTGAACTTGTGTCGTTTCAGACGAAAGAGTTTCTTTTCATGCCTAAGCTCAAACTCTTACATGGAGACAAGCATTAAATTTATCCTACGCCTTTCGGAAGACCGATATTTCAATGGTCACAGCAAGGAAAATTAAAATTCTCTTTGCAGCATAACGGAACTTTCAACCGATTGATTTTGACATTTTTTGCAATGTGAAGCATGCCGGATTTAATAAATGAAGCACTAAGAGGGTCGGATGCGTAATAAGACCATTAGAAAAACTTATGGTTCCTCATATTTTTTACAAGGGATTTAACACAATGAGAGCAAAGTAGATAAAAAGTGGGTGTGATCAAATCTCGATAAAATGGGACTTCACCAGGTAAAGCAGAGCTGATTTAAACTCTAGCGGTATTTGACTGCCACTTTTAGGTGTAATCTAAGTAAAAGAAATCTGGAGGTTTGCCTCACCTTCGGTGACCTGGTATCCATAACACGCAGGCTAAAATCAATGGTAGCCTAGGCAGGGGTCTTTAAAGAGCCCATAAGTTTGTCAGCAGAAAGAGACGATTTGCGCCACTGGAGCTTTGCTAAAAAACAATTTCTATGTTAAACTTAAATATATAGTACGCGCCAAAATGATGCAACATGCCATTATATGCGACAGAATATTACTCTTTGGCTAATCGGCATTGACTCAGGTTGTAATACTGATTACTGTGTAGTGCATTCTGAAGCCATTTCAGTCATGATAGAATGGAGGTTTTAAACGACCTTTGCTCTGTTCATTCACGAAGCGTGCGTAGTGTAAAATGCAGCTAATTAAGTAGTTTACCTTTTATCATTAATTTTGACTACTTTTATAAATTTAAATATATTTAATTGTAAAAATGCACGAAAAATTATTCATTGTACTGGATTGGTAGCAAATTATTGCTTCTTCAAATTTTAAACTTAAACAAAGAGAATATTAGGTTTAAAATGTTTTTAAATTCCCAACTAATTTTGAAACCTACTGACAGTGTACTTTATATGCCCTCAGTACCAGCATTTTGTCTTGCAAAAACGGTATTGATAAGGGTTTGAGGGGTGCGAAAATTTGATAGGCAGTGAGGATACTTTTAAAAACGAAGTTAAATGTGGAAAAATGTGGTTGCATTTGTTTCCGCGGCAGCTAAAAGTTGTTTCGCATGCAAATTGAAGGTGTGCGCTGCACTTACCACCGCGGATTCCACTAATTAAGCTCCAGAGGAGTTGTTTGGGACTCAGGTAAGTTTACGAAGACGGCCTTCTAAAAACATTTTTTTAAATGAGTCTTAAGATACTATCATTTTGATTATTGGGTTTTTCCGCAATACGGTAGTAGATAATGCAGATTAGGAAAATCGAGAGATAGTAATCAACATAACTTCTAAATGCAATAAAATAAAAATAAATACAGCAGTTATTAAAAAAATCCATTGTCTATCCTAATTGTCCACCAGAAAAACCCCTATAACCACCGTTTCCGTAGAACAGAATGCTCGGACTAGGAGGCATATTATGTGTACTACTTAAACTGATAGTGCCAAAAAAACAATCAGCAGTTTGCGGTCCGTATTGTGGCCGTCCTTGCTTATTTATTTACAAATTGTCTTGCCTAAATGTATGTAGTTTACTTCCTGCTCTGAGGGCACTTAAAAGTTTCCCCCCAGAAAAGCGTCAGGTAATTTTTAATTCATTCTCACATTTTTCTAATCAGGTTGGACGGCTGGGAAAGAGCTGGAAGCAGAAACGACACTCACTGCTTAGATTTTACTTCTGAACGACGCCATCATTGCGTGCTAGCCACTTGAAGATGGGCCCACACTTTGATATTAGTATAATCCATCTCATCCTGTACTTTTTAAGGAAATGAAATAGTTTATATGCTGAAACTATTTTGCTCTTTCCATGAAATAATTAAGTATTTTACTTCTCCTTGATCTTGTTTTCAATTCGGACCGCTACGTAACCAGCTTACTGCATGCTTTCCTGCAACCACAAATTGCAAATCAAAGGTAATTGTTGCAACATCATATTGATCAGATGCTGATTATTAGTATAAATAGGACTTGCTCCTTAAATCCATGTATGAAGGTGATTTTTTCCAAAGTACACAATCCAAAAATTTGAAAATTTGTTGTTTGCGAATTTGTCTTTTTTCCACCGAAAGCCAAAGCAATGCAGCATAGGAGGCCTAATATATACAGCTTACTCATCTGACTTAAAGCCACTTTGGTCTTGTACGTACGCAGACAAAAATCAGCATATTGCAAGAGTTTGTTGGCATTTACTAACAAATTTTTAAATTAGCTAGCCTACCTATGTGCAGTTTCCAGTTTATTTTTCAGAAAAATCTGCAACTTCAGCTTTGTATGGACTGAAGGCTCAAATTATCAGAAAAATAATTAGATTTTGCACAAATCGAATGAAATTTAAATCGCGTAAACTAAAAATACCAATATATTACACTCCAAATACACTGTAAAACGGAGCGCAACATAGGGATATTATGGTTTCCATGAAATACTACTGTAATTAATATAGCGTTAATCGGTGAAGCTAGTAGATTTATAGTTATCAGCACTCGAGGTCCTACAAATCAGCCAGTTTATTGAAGTTCTCCTTAAAATCGTTCCGATAGCGATTATTGCTTCTATAAAATTCAGTTTGTAGGGCCGTAAAATGACTGCTCAATGCATTGATGATACTATCATAGGCTGTGCAGATCTAGAGAGGCCAAGTTGTGCCAGTTTTCGGCTAGCCTCTCAATCACCGTCAGATCAGGAGGGGGCGATGGACAACATAGGCAACCAAACACAATCCTGTTACTTCAAGAGCCTAAAAAAGCCCGGATCTAACGAATTCCAGAATTCTAATAGGATAAAATCCAGGTCACTAAGTGTAGCCATTTATTTTTCCTCAGATTGATTTCATACATTTACTGACTCAAAAACAGTCACTTTAAATGCCTGTTGATAGCAATCTGGCCGATAAAATTGAAAATCCGTCAGAAAAAGCTGCAAAGTGTTGTGTAGATAAGACTCAAGCATTCAGTTAGATCTTTATAGATTAAAATAACGATTTTAGAAAGTACAAGGTATGAGCGTCCTTGGGACTCCACTGCTAACTGCTTAAACGCTACGTTCTAGCTACACACGACGACGATAAAAGTGCAGTCATACACGAAGCCTCTGTACTTTTAAATTCCAGTCGCATTGAGTATCTTTATTCGAAAGAAGTGACGAGCCAGTAGGAGCGAGTACATCGTAGGCAGGCCTAACCAGGTCCTTTTGCGATGCAAAAACGTGATAAAGTAGCAGTTATTTATGTGGAAGTAGGTTATCGAATGTCCGTGAAAAAAATCATTGGATATTTTCTATGACAAACCCGATCTTCGAATAGTGCAATGTTAAAATTCTTTGGAAAACGTTATTGTACTAAAAGGTTAATTTTAAAATTTTTAGCCCTCTATGCTGACAGCAGAGAGACCTAGCCGGCGAGGGCAGAATGGATTTAAGCGTATCTAAATGCCTCAAAATATATTTAATAAACGAAAATTGAAAATCAGGCTAATGAGGAACTAAGAGGTAAAATCTGTATAGCTAAGCTCTAAAGCGTTTGGCATCTTGCACTTACTTTTGAAGTCAAAGTTCCTGGATGCTTGACAGTGGATTCAGCTGCCAAATTAATCGTCAGCAGGCAAAGATAAATTGCTGCTGCTGATGTAGGTATGATTAATTAAACTATTAGAGACCTGTTTTCAGTAAGCAAAAAATACGCTGACCAGCAGAGGAAGATGACGTACGAGCGACCGACAGCTAAACCCTACACGTCTTGTGGTAGCCTGTTAGTCATTGAATATATTTTTGAAGGTACCGTTCAAATACGCAACAAATGAAATTTTCAGCAAATACAGCCAAGTATAGGCGAGAACAGTAGGGTGAAAAATGCAAATTCTGTCCCGATTAGTAAGTCTTAAAGCACATCTTTCGTTTATCTAAATCCTAAATTCAAAGGAATATATTGCTACGCTCCAATAGACATACTAACTCGTGGCCTCAATTCATGAAAATATTCATAGGTAAAATATTTATAGGCAAAATATTTATAAGCAAAATATTTATAGGCAAAATAAGTCTTCAATAATGTTGATGAATCGCTCACTGCAAAAAAATGTAAAATGACCGGAAACGATTTATTGCTAGAATGCACTAAAAATCATGGACATGCGCTTGGCAGAAGTGGTCAACTATTCCGTGCTAAATGAACAAAGATTCATTTCCATAAATCAAGTTAAAAATTCCCCTGGCAATAAAAGTAACTAAAACTGAAAATGTAAAAAACTTTTCAACTCAGATAAAACCAGCAGTTCCAGTTCCAGTTCCCTATCTCATAAAGTGTCAACGAAAAGTCTTAAATGGTTTTTTTGAGATTTGAACAAATAAATCACACAAAGCTTAATCTCAAATTATTTAAGTCATGGCAGGATGCCACTTTTTATATGAGATTTGGACTGACCGTCTGCTTAAAAGGGCAATAAAATGTAACGTCCGTATATAAATATATCAAATAACATTTAAAACGTATTCTCCTAGTTTGGTAGCAAGTTTAACTCTGTGAATCATTTTTGCTTGATTATAGCGTACTTTTCGAAAACTTTCATTATTATAAGGCGTTTTACGGCCAATAAATGATCCTTCATACTTCATTAAAACCACCGTTGTAAAAAGTTTGTCTGTAAAATTTATGAAAGAATCAAAATCCACCACAAAATCGTACGAGCAGTAGGTATCCTCCGTCTCATCCTGAAGGGCATTATTTTCAATTTCTTATGCAAAAAATCTACCGCTCGTTGATTTGAAAACTTAAATTTGAGTATACCACTCGGTGAGATTGAAAATTTTTCGAAAATGTAGAAACAATATTTTAAACCTGATGACACGCCTTATTCAAGTGTAAAATTTTCAGAAAGCCCAGTTGGCTACCAAATAAGTAAGACAAAGGATGTGTGTTATAGTTACTTTCTAGATATTACATATGAATACATAAGGTCAGCAAAAGAAAAATAATAAAAGCGCAAGCTAGCTAAGTAGAGTACACCTTTTGCAGACAGTTAGTAAAAGGTTCGTTCAAAATCCAGCGTAAGCCAGACAAGCAGTCTACTCTCCATAACAAACAACAGTGAAGAAATCTTGATTTTTACGCATGCAAACGCCGAGGAAATAATGGGTTAAAAGGAGTATTCAATAATTACTATGTTCTGCTTACATGAATAACAACATGCTCAAAAAGAAAACGCTGTCCAGTGAATTTTAGTATTCGTGTTAGAAAATATACAATTTTACGTAACAATAATAAAGGCTTTATGTTAGCTCTTCTTTTATGGTCAGAGTAATTTTTTTCTGAAAAACAAAGAAGATTATTTTAAATTCTCAATGGTAGTTTAGTATAGGTACGACCATCGGGTTCAACACGCTAGAATAATGCAATACGGACCTGGCAGCAATGGTGGTCATATGGGTGAGACATTATGGTGGCGTAGGAGAGGCAACCAAAGAAATATGTGAAACAAAATAATTGGAAATAGTTTATAAATTAATTGTTAATCTAATATATAACAATATAGAAGTGTGCGATAAATGAAAATTAATAAAAATAAACGGATAAATTATAATAAATTATAACCGAATTCTCACTTGAAACCGTCATTATAGACTGCTGCAGATAAGCTTACTAAACCCCAACGAGCGTAGCGTCTATTCGACACAGTTTTCAGGACACAACATGAGCTCTAATATGAGCATCTTTGACGTTCATAGCTAGAGAGGGGGGTCACAGTTGATGGGTTGTTTGCATTTCAATCCACAACGGGGTCGTACTTGGTGTAATTTCATCAACACTGATGATTCCACCCGTGATTTCAATTCTGCAGAGCACCTTACGTTCCTACGCGTACATTTGGTCATGCAACGCCTTAGTTCAGAAAATGGAGCTGCAAGGTCGCTGCGCCTATTAATTGACTGCTCAGGCATGAAGCAAGACTTGAGTTGCCGACAACTAATGCTGTTGTCGATTCTAACGACAATTTTGGTATGATCGACGAGAGAGGTGCCATAAAGGATTGCTGGATGTGCCATTAGCTGACGGCTAGGGTCGCTATATCACTCAGACATCCTGTTTTATGTCCACGTTATTGCGTAATCCACAGCTAAGGTAGTTTCGCTAAACAATTCCAATTTCTTCGTGACGTGACAGTGGGCTTTAAGAAAACTTTTACAAATTTTATAATAACATATGCACAATATTCTATGCTTTCGTCAATATACCGTTTGTAACTGTCATTTGTTTAAATAGGTTTTCATGGCATAAATTGAAAAATGAGCCAATGCGGACATGTGTTGTGATTCTCCTCTCCTCCTCCTCTCCTTTTTATCTTAATTATTTAAGAAATCGAATTCAAACAACGTAATGAGTTAGTGTCGTTCCTTTATGATATTTCATTTCGTCCTACATAAAATGACATATATAAAGGAGTTTTTGGATAGAACAGGAACTTTCTCAAATAATGTTAGTTGAAATGCTTCTCCCAACTGGCAAAGGAAACAAATTCCAGTCAGTAGTTATAGACTGCCGACTGTAGCATGTATTGAAAACAAGTAAAGCGCCTCATGCAAATAAATAAATAGTCTTTATTCGGCGTAATTGACAATCGATTTACGGAGATATTAGCGAACGAGTTCCCAGAAGCAAAAAATTTGAAAAAACAGCTGTGAACGTCACAGTAACCTCGGCAGTCAGGAAAATTATAGGATTGTGGTGGCAATAATTATTTGTATGAATTGCAGACCTTATTGCCGTTAAGGAGTCTTTAGTAAAAACATCACAGGCCTATAAGTGCCAAACCCATACCAACCTATTGACTACTTCTTAGTTAGTAGCCTGCAGCGTTTGTCATTCCCTCCCTAAAATCGGCCGAAAACAAATTTTGGCAAAAGGGAAGCCTGTTTTTCATCACGAGCTGAAACCGTGATAAAGCATACTTATTTTGGGGGACAAAGGGCAAAACACCCATAAAATCTGGAATGGCTGACGTTTTTTCTGGTAAAGTGAAGCCAATTTCTGACAGAAGTATTTGTCTGCTGACTTACAGACAGACTGATAAGAATGGATACGTCATTTCGAAGTCGTAAACATTTACTCACTGTGAAGTCAAGCTGGACCCTTCTAGTCTTCATTACAGTTCTCCGCCATTACAACCAAGCTACCAATTTAAAGCTCTACTTGCAGATAGTAGGATATTCACAAAATAAGTAAACCTTTCAAAACACGAATGTACATTAGGTCGAAAACAGAAAGTTAACACGCCTGAGAATTCGTTTTAAAAAAAATCCCTGGGCTCGTAATAATACCTGTTTACAGATTTGAGTTAGCTGTTTTCAAAAGTACTAGCGTTGGAGGAGAAACTGGTGCAAAGACAACTAGTGCTAAGATTGAATAGGAACGTTAGAAACAAAACCTTCTTCACCTGCGGTTTCGGATCTCTGCTGGAATCCATTACTAGGGACAAATAGGGTAAGTTCCTGCGCATATATTCACAATATTCATGACATGCAGTCCCTATGATTGCTGATGGAAGTGAGTATGCAAGTTCAAGGAAGCAGTACATTTCCAATATAATGAACGAGGTCCTTAACCTACCCCTAGCGATAACCGCTGAAGAAGGTGTGATAAATTTAGGAAGAATTTTAGTTGCCTGACGTTTCGGATTCTGTCGAGAATCCTTAAGCATGAATCACCATAGAAATGGTGGAGACATGCACAGATTGGAGTGATATATGCATAGATTGCGCAGTATTTATAGTTTGTATCGGCTATCTACATGTGCACTATAATTATCGCTCATGATACAACCGCGGGAATCGTAGTTGATGCTGCGATTGCCGTGATTTTGTGGTCCATGTTGCGAGCAAAAATTCTGTCCGCTGTCATCGAAGATGTTGCTAGGCTTAGCCCTTCTCCTGCTCAGACCATGTCTCCGTACGAAGAATGGGAGTGGCAAGGCGTTGTGCTTGTGGCTTGACTTTGGACCTGTCAATCAACAATCACAACGAATTCCGTTCCCCTTCTCCATATTGAGACATTGTCTGAGCCGGAGAATCCACTACATTGTAACTGCCGGGCCTAGAAACAACTCCCATGAGAGTGAACAAAATTGTCGCGCAATTAAAAAGTCCGCATTAATCAGGGACAACTAAAATTGTGGCAATGAATGACTCAAAAGCAAACGGCCAAACAATCACCGCACCAATTAAGACCCCCGCTTTACGTTCTGGATGTTAAGACGTTAGCCGGACTAAATGGTAGCAACGCTTAGAGGCTTTCCTAAGGCGTCGAGCTTAGCCAAATGTCTTTGTTGATTAGCTCTCACCGCATAACAGGCCATGCTTGTCCACGCGAGGTGACCCTAGTCCGCACGCACGCACACGAGCGTATGCAAGGCACAAGGCCCAAGGGTCGACTGGTCGCGTGGCGCTATCCCAATGTGGCCATCCAGGTCATGAGAGAACGCGCAGACAATCTCTTATAAGCCACTGTCACCCCTGACACAAAGAGTTGCAACAGCGGACGCGTGGCGACGTCAGTCCACTCCCGATGCCGGGCTTGCCCCGAGGCGGTACAAAGATGGCGATGTAGATCCAACCAGCGACAACCACCCAAGACAGCTCCTTTGGGTTTTGTACACAATCAACCCGAGAAAAGGACGTTTTTTCTGAAACCAAGCTTACTTTATTCCGTTCAAAGGCTAATCTATAACTTCGTCTTGGAGAACGCGAGGGTGATCAGCAATGAAATTGATATCATGGACAGACTAGTGCGTTGAAGTCAGTCCTCCAGTAGCACAATGAACCGAGCCATAGACTTAAACCCTGCATATCAGACACCTCGCAAAGGTTCGGAACAATTCAAACATACTCACTAGGACGAACGAGCAGGCGGAACCAAGAGCCTACGCTAATGGAAAGTAAAGGTGGCGCTCGGACGTCATGTGGCCAAAATCAAACACTGCCTTATCGATGCAACCGTGAAGCAGGGAACAACTCAAGCGAATAGGAACGGGCGATTGGTCCGCTGGTTGCATATATTCAACATAACAACGTTTTATTTTTCCTATTTTTTTGGATATGATGAACGCGATAACAGTTAGTTATATATCCACCTGCTTGTAAAAAAAAATTGCTCAAAGTGAAGAAACGGGACCATATTGCCTGAGTTTCCATTTACGCCCGGCGCATAGAACACATATTCTCATGGGAAAACATTGGTGTCTCACCAACAAAAAATGGCTCTGAATTTCTCGGAAAAATGCACACTGACGTTACATGCATTAATATCAATGGCAATTTGAATGATAACTGCAAATTTTTCAAAGTGAGATGTAAGCAATTAATCTTCTATCAAACAGATAACTTAATGTGTACTGGATAGCAATTGCACTACACACATGCCAACCAAAAACTCTTGTGTAAGATATTCGTTAATTAAAAATAATTTAGCATTTTTCGAGGACGTTGTAGTATTTGGCTTTAAAATGCTATGAGTAATAAATAGTAAATTAACATTAAATAATTAAATAATTGATGTTATAAACTGAAAAAAGTTAATTCATGAAAAAGTAAGTGTTTTCCTTCATTGATTCTCCTTTAAGCTGCACAGTATGCATTTTATCCATTGGTTCGCTTTATTAGCCCATGCAAAATTACTTAACAGGAAAGTAAAAAAAGGTTTATTTCGTTAAGACCGAGAAAATATGGCTTATAGTCCGGAGATCATGAACGTAAGTTTACCGTGGGTCATTTTCAAAATCACTTAGACAAACAAAAAATATCTAAGAACAATAACATAATATTATGTAGAGGTAAGGTTAAGCAAACTGTACATTTATAATTTTGTGTATGTATCATTTTAAAAGACATACTAATGGGAAATATTTATTGTATTTAAGTAGAAATTTTAACACTTTATTTGATGCATGTGGCCGGCGGAAAGTTTATTTACATGCAGTGCCTTAGATTGATTGATTTTAAAGCGAACTTAAAGCATTATCTTGAAATCGGAAGCACATTTGAGAATTTTGGCAAGTTTCTGAGATAACTTATTTAGCGTACCAACGGACGTCAATCATCTCCATCCAAATTCAGTTGTGTGGGGCCTGGTATTACACGATTTGACGCTTTGGGAACGAAAGTCTACTCAATACAAACGGCCCTTCTGCTTTTTTTAGTCAGTTAATCAGAAATGTTACTTGCAATGGCCATTTGTTTGGCCAGTGCATGTGCTTTATAAAAAATACTGGTTTATCTGTGTTGTCATGCGAGGGCTGACGCAAAGGCACATTTGGAGGAGCATTTACCGTGATCAGATTGACAAACAACCTGTCTTGAATGCTCTCCTTAACCAAACACAGTTAAGCAAACAAATGTTGGTTTTATAAGTTGCACACTATGGTATATCAATAAATATTTGCTGAGAATGGGCAATGTTTCTACTAAGAATAACCAGTATACGAATAAAATCGTTAGACCTAGGAGATCTTGCCTGCCAAAATTTAGTCAGAAACCGATAAAGATAATGTTTTATATGTTAATAAGCACTTAAAAACCACACTTGCTTTAAAAATAAACTAATGTGATTCAGTTCTTGAAGGACATTCACATCAATTGATTGTATATTTGGAGAGTTGCAGAAAAATCTCATTTTGACGACTAGAGTTTTTACAACGGTCGACGCCCGACTACTTGCATGGCTACCGAATAGGTTGGATGACTAAGCTGCATTCAACATGTTGTGATCATTAACACCACTATTGATAACATCGATCAGTATGACAAACACGATATCAGGTACGAAATATATTACTTTGAAGTAAGTTCTACGGTTACATCTTATAATCAATAATGCTTTGTAAGCTTTGGAAATTTGTTAGTTTGTAACAGAACTGGAACTTTCCCACTTTGGCTGTTAAACCTTTTTTAAATTCCACCCACAGCTTCTGCCGGAAGGCTTTCAGAGCCTTTTATCACGCCAAGACAAATAACCTCATGTCGAAAAAGCCTAAACAAAGCACGCATTGTTTGCTCCCTTTGTGTCGATTACTTTAACAGACCAATTTCCTGTAGAGACTGTGGCTGGTTTTGTGGTTCATTGCATCCCTAGAGCGTAGCATGCAAAACAACTATCAATCACTTGAACATATCTCCCATTTTTCATGCTTGTGCACCATTCTATAGAGCGTTTTGTTTGCGCGTATCCCTCAGGTTGAATTAGAAATTGGAACAAAAGGATGGTTTTTTGTAGCTTTATCAATCGTAACAGTTAAATTGTATCAAGGTCTACATGAAAGTGGGGAAATGTACGCGTAGGCAGTGGTGATAAACAGTTCTATTCTTTACCGTTTTGCCAGTCAACAAGAAAGAAAAGTTCACTTCTAAGGGCCTGAGCTTTGCTCCTCTGCCTATACTGGATGCATGGCAAAATAGTCTTTAATAATAAAATGCATAGTCAAACAGAGAGAACTTTAGTTAAATTGCATGGACCGCTTTGCAATTGCCATCGGATGGAAGAGTTGAAAGTCCAAAGCACAAACAGTAGACATGCACTCTGATAATTATTAAGTGCTTAGGTTGTAGGGCAATGTGCTATTGAAGCGCTCATCATTGACAAATATACTTAAAGGTATACAGAAAACAATTTTAACAAAACCACGTACATGAGAACAGCAGGCAATATGCAGTTTGCTCATTCTGAAGTATATTTTAATCTGTTAAAGAATAGCGTAAGTCGTTTGTAAATTCCCTGATCTCGACAGAGGTTTTAACGTAAAATATTAAGTATGCAACTATCAAAACAAATATAATAAAGTCCTGCTTTACAAACTACACTGCGCTTTTTAATTATTATTCTATGCCGGTAAGTAGCCTACCAGGAGCTTACGAGAGCTTAATATCGAAAAAAAAACACACTGTATGGAGTCCGAGACTGTCAAAATTACACTTTAACGTTTCAGAAATGAAGACTAAAGCCTTCTTCGCAATCGGTACTCAGTTAAATAGGTGGAGGTGGATGTTTCCTTAATCAGGATAATTAAACCACCACATACTTGAAAATATGAAGGCAGAGCCAGCTGATTAAGAAAATATCACCCCTATAGAGCTTGCATGTGATAAAAGCCAAAAATAATATAACCATTCTGCGTAAAACTTCAAAGTCCAGGTATGATATTGTTTTCACCATCCCCAAAAGAAGAAGACGAAGAAGGTACGAGGACATTTACCATTTTTTTGAGAATAACAGTTCGGACACTCACTCGGTTCCATTCCAACGTCAGAGTAACTGGGTGGTCGTTCCTTTTCGCCGTGACCTCTTGATCGATATTGACTTACCGTGATATTGATCGCTGGTGAGCTCGTGTGATCTCTGCTCATTTTTTGGCTGTCACAAGTCAGCGTACTGGCTGACGTGCTCATCGTCAACTGACAAAAGTTCCTGCCAGCCAAAGTTGATCTCAATGAAGCGATGACGTGTGATCAGGGAGCCACATTGGGTAGAAATGCGGGCAGGAATATTCGTCAATCGACGATGAGCATGTCAGCCAGTACGCTGACTTGCAACAGCCGAAAAGTGAGCAGAGATCACACAAGCTCACCAACGATAAATATCACGGTCAGTCAATATCGATCAGGAAACTCAAAGTTCGTGCGCCGAGCGCTGATATAATAACAGGCACGCGGCAAGGCTGCAGCATTCCCGGCTAACAGGAACAACCACCCAGTTTCTCTGACGATGAAACCAAGTGCGTGTCGGAAATGTCAGTCTCGAAATGAAATGATCCGTGTCCTTGTACTTTCGTTTTTCCTTCCTTGATGGATGGTGAAAAACATATAACTATGCTGACCAAATAAAACGTCTGGTTAAGTGGGCTGTAAATAACTAAAAGCGGAAATTCTTGGAGTAAAAACGTAAAAGTAGGCTCAAGTTAAAATAAAAGTCAAATTGGCAAATACCACAACCACAGAGGTAGATAACGACCCATGTAACCCACTGCTGGCATAATCATTCGCCCAAACTTAAGATCAACGTTCCGCGCTTGTGCCGGTGTAGTTTTTTATACGTGTATAAATATAGGCAGTTATCTATTTATATATCTTTAAGCTAAACTGAGATAACTAAATTTGCCATGTATATGGGATGTGTTCCTTGCCAAAACACTAGATTATAACAAGAATTTTTAGGCAGCCTTGCGATTTATTAAACATTGACCATCAATATTTGATAAAAGGATAGACCAAATGACTAAAATCCCTAAAGAAAATTAATTGTGCTCAAAACATTTTAGTTTTTTTCCCCAAAAAGCCGAAGCAGATTTCACGCATTTAACTCGAACTTTGTGAAATATTCGGCAAAAAAGCTTACAGAATTCACTTGTAGTAAGCTTTTAGTCGTTAAACCCCCTACACTGACTGCTGGGAATGACTCCATTATTCGATTTTTATACGGGAAAATTATTTAATGAACAATTGTGAATGAAGCTTGAACTTAGATTTCTCCTTATCTGACAACATGCGACTGCAATCTATGTGTATACATGAACTCGATGACATTTCATTATCTCACAAATTGCTCACCAATAAATAAAAATTCGAGCGTTCGATAACATGCGAGGCCCAAGTAATGGAATATAAGTCAATAAAATGGTTTTTTGAGAACAGCAGTTTATTTTTCCGACGTTTCAAACACACACATGAGAACATTGTTAAGGAAGGAAAAACTGTATAGCTCACCAGTGACCGGGAGTGACCTTGACATCTGCCCTCGATCTTATCGCGACACGCTCAATAGGCATCGGGAAGATGGATATGCGTGGGAGACGAACACTTCGGAAAAATAAAGCACTGGTCCAAGAGAAAGCATCAACCTTCTATAATTAAAGTCGAAATCGACAGCGTTGCATTAAGGTATAATTGAACCCTAGCATTAAATCCAGTCTAAACGCTAACCGGCCAAAGTAGCATATGAAGCCCGGCTCATATATCCCTAGTTTGAGTATTTTGCCCTACAAAAAGTGTGGTTATACAGTTTTGTGGGGTTATACGATAGGATAAGCCGGGAAGGAAATTTTTAAAACTAAGCGTTAAGGGAAAAAAGTAAGTCGAAATTGCTTTTCCCGGCCGCTAGGAGCAGGTTCTTCCGCATCTAAATTAAAGATGTGCGCGGCACTTCACGCCGCGGACTATATTAACCTAACTCCAGAACGGTAAATTGGACCTCAGATAAGTTGAAGTAGACGACCAACTTACAACCATTCAAATTTTTCGGGAAATTCAAGAAACCTGTAATTTGATTATCAGTTTTTTCTGCAATAAGTAAAATGATAATATACTAGGAAAATCTACAGATATAAATCAACAACTATTCGAAGTACAGTAAAATAAAAATGCATACAGTATTTATGAAAGTAATTTCCACTGCGTGTCCTCATTCCCCGCTCATAAAACCCGATAACCACCGGTTTTGTAGGAAACCATGCAGGTTGTATAGATTAATTAGTGGGGCTACATAAGCTACTGTTGCTCGATAGACTTATCCGAAAGTTAACCCTGTATTCTATCCTTACCTCCTCTCAACACTAATGTCATACTTTCATTAAACGCAGAGTGGACGAATGGACCAGTAAATCTCATCAAGCTTACTTTACAATTAAGAACCTGCCTGCAAAGCGCCTCTTCGAATTCATGATAAAGAAAACCACAATTTTCTTTGAACATTTTTGGTTCTTATTTGGGGTTAAATATAGTGGAGCTAAAACCTGCATCAGTCATATTTTGGTTTCAGATTCTCTTACCTATTTTCCAACTAATATCAACGAACTTCATCTAAAGAGTGCTTCCAGTAAGTGTCACTGACGTGCCAATGTGCCATTGTCTACTGCGCCATTCGTTTTTCCGTGCGAACTGTTTATATGTAATCCGGTCACGTTTTGCTAGCCTATCACTCCCTCATGGGGAAATAAACACGCACTTTGAGATCTGGACACGTGGCTGTCAATTATTTGTTCAAATTTGATCCATCTTAGGCCGTCAGAAGTTACCTGCGTCAACAATTCCTCACTGATCATCTGCTGTTCAGCTGCTCTGTCTTTTCCAAAGGAGAATAATTTGTTTCTGGCAGAGAAACTGCCTCTCACAAATGCGTAAAAGTCAGAGTGTATAGCCCCCATGAGTACTGTTCATTCACGTCAGTCTCGCCATTTCATAGCGTTTGCTGCTAGAAAACACGTATTTGACTATATAATTTCATGTGACGGCAAAAAGGCCAAATTAAGATTACTGGATATAAATTTTAAATGTTGCCTGCGTCAACGACAAACCTCTGGACGCATCAATTTGTACTAGTCATTTAATTGCAAAGCGTTCGCAAACGGCACTGTCGTAATGGCATAAGGAAATTGCGTTTAATTATTTTGGTAAAAAATTGTTTTGTGAGCCGGTACCAATGTCATATTTAACCTGAAGACCAGTGACTTAATGATATTTTCTACCTACTTAGTCTAAGGAGAAACAAATACGACCTCAATAGAAGGAAAGAGTTGCAAAAGCTGCCAGAAATTCGCAGTGGACTCATTTCAATCGAACGATATATGGATAAACGCCAGAAGCAAGATTTCAAATGCCAAAATGGAACCGGCTATGGCGCGAAAAAGATGCTTAGCCTGCTGTTTCATTCATAGAGCAAGCAAAAAAGTGGCGAGTATTTTGAAGGGTACAGCTATTTGCACAAATCTGGCAATGAAGTGTTGACGTGTGATCGGGGAGCCGCAGTGGGAAGAAATACGAAAATGCGTCTTAATATGTGTGAGGCCGGGGTTGGCGTTGACCTATTTCACTGTTGTCCTATATTAACAAGCTTCCACGGACAAAAGAGTACTGTTTGTCTCGGTACTCTATCTTAATCCTTAAGCTTGTCTTTCATTGCCTTCGTTTCGAAAAAACAACTATGGTAAACTTGATATTCTCATCAATACCTCACTGAAGTACCTGCCATTGGCTTGCGTCTGCTAGAGCTACATGTTCCGACATTCTTGTTTATAGCTATTACTAGAAACCTTGACAATTCTACACCTCCGATTGGTTAACCATGCGATATACACCGGGTGTCCCAAAAATTGCATACACATTTTAAATAATCGCTATCTTGGCGTTAATTTTATATTTATATTATTCAAAAAAATAGAAATATATTGACAAGTAGCATTTCATTGTTTTTTCACTGTATTTTCTCGCATTATACAGCGCTGTCACTGGAAAAGTTTTATCCAAAGACTAGTCCATGCTATTAATGAATAAGATCTAGAGCGAAGAGTACAGTATTGCGAGTGGCATTGAGAACAATATCTGAATCAAAATGGACGTTAGTTTGAGAACATGCACTGAAAAAAACCATCAAATGATATTTTTAAATATATGTACATTTTGCAATAGTAAAATTATGATAAACACCGTGTTAACAAGTATTTTTTTAAATGTGTATGCATTTTTTTGTGACATCCTGTATAACTATTATTCGGATAATCTCTGAATTTATCGTAAGACCTTTTGCAGCATTCTGCTAAAACGTATTCTCACCGTGCAAAATTGCCAGCTAAATAAAAGTGCTTTTTAATGATTGCATACATTTAGAAGACTTTTCATCGAACGTTAACGAAATTCATCCAAAAGTAATGCCTACCTCCACTGGGTGTCACTGATGTGATGTGACCTTGAAACTTTCTTTTCGAACAGTTACAATGCCGAGCCCCGCACATGTTTCCTCGTCTTTCACTCCGTTATAGCGGAAAGATACAGACCCTTGAAGGTTAAGTCCGGCAGCCGTCACTCGTTTGTCTACCTACATCTAATAGATGAGGGAAAGGGGTAAGGCCTTCGGAAGTTGACTGTGTCAACTGACTGACATATTATCAACCACTCTGTCTCTCCCTCTGAAGGCGAGTAATTTGTGCCTGTCAGAGAAACTGCATCTTAAAAGCGCGTAAAAAGTCAGGATAAAAAGCCCTCGTAAAATACTCTTAATTAACGTCAGTCTCACCGTTTCATGGCGTTTTGCTAATTAGTAGCAAACAAGTGGGCTTCACAACAAGATTACATGCGACGGCAAAATGGCATAATTGGGATAACTGTATATGCGTGCTTAGTGTTCTCTGCGTCACCGACCAGCCCTGGGACGCATTTATTTATTTTTATCTTTTAATTCTTAAACGTTCGCAAACGTCACTGCCGTAATTAAATAGGAAAATTGCGCTTTGCGATTTTGGTAAATTTCTTTTGTTTCGTGCTCCGGTACCAGTGTTGTATTTAACCTAAAGATCAGTGAAAAAATGATATTATCTACCTCCTGGGACTAAAAATAAACAAATACGGCCCCAAGAGAAGGATAAACAGCTTTAAGAGCTGCCTGATATTCGCAGGGTTTAAGTAAGTTTAGCCCTAGCAACTGCGATCGCCAGACAATGGTTACTTAGTAGAGGAGAAGTTAGTGGAGGCCAGAATAGGAAGAATAGTTTATTGTGTAAACAGAATAATGGAGAATAGATAGAAAGATTTGACAGTGGAGACCTTCCGCTAGAGCGTCGTGATCCGAAGTACGGGAATAGTAACAAGGGCCCAGAGCGAGCATTGAGTGAGCTAGCTCCAGGCTGCTGATCGGCCGGATCAATGTGTGGTGCGTGCGTGTGCCCCAGCCGCCCGAGGTAAAAAGATTAAACCTCAGAGTCGGACATAGGCCATCGTGCTGGATCGAGCGATTGGGTGGCCAAGGTTGTCCCGCGAGACCACTTCTGTGACATTTCGCGTTAGAAGGTGGGCTGCAGCACCGCTACAGATATGTGACCTCTCTTAAACCGAAAATGCAAAGTGAAGTGGGTTATGACATGACGCAACTGGCTAGCCTACCGCCTCGCTGGTAGGACGAGTCCACCATTTTAACAGCCATTTGCAAACGGTTGACAATGAAGTGATGTTATGTGCTATGAAAGCCGCTTTGGGTTCAAACATGACTCCTGTATACATTGGCCTATTTAATTATAATCCAACCTCAACAGAGTTGCACGGACAAAAATAAATTTTGTCTACATATTGTATTCTTGATATTTTCTTCGTTTCAACAAACAACAAATGTCAACCTGCAATTTTCAGCAATACCTAACTTAAGAACATGCAATTGTCTACTGTCTGCTGAAACGACGTCTTTTGAAAATTATGTTTCACACACTAATAGAATTCTTGACAATTCCAAGACTAGGATCAGTTAATCGCATGATATTCATAAATTTCCTGCGGATGAACTCAAACTTAATCGTAGGACGTATTGTAATATCCTGCCTACACATATTGCATCTAAAATCAACTAAATTTGTCTCAAGTGTATTGCCACCGTCAACTGGGTGTCACTGCTGTGTCCAACTAGCACTGTATTATTCGTCCTCATGTGCAAACTATTAACCGTATCTTATCAGGTCACGTGTTATTCACCTTTCACTCCGTAAAACGTTCAGGCGCTTAAAAGTCTTGTCCGGCGGCTCGTCAACTATTTTTCTAACTACGATCTATCTTAGGCCTTTGGAAGTTGCTTGCATCAACAATTCCCCACTGACTGTTCCCGATCAGCTGTTCTCTGTCTTCCTTTTGAAGAGAAGTAATTTGTTACTGTCACAAAAACTGCGTCTCACAAATGCGTAAAAGTCAGGTTATATAGCCCTTGTGAGTACTCTTCATTTAAGTCAGTCTAAGCATATCATGACGTTTCGATAATTAGGAGCAAACAGAGGTGCTTCACTGCACGATTACATAAGAGGGCAAAATGGGATCACTGGATCACTGGGATCACTGGATATGCAATTGAAATGTCCTCCGCGTCAACGACCATCCACTCGATGCATTTATTTTAACTCACAGTTTAATTGTTAGGCTTTCACAAACGTTACTGCCGTAAGTGGCTTAATTTTTAATTTTTTCGATTTAAGCAAATATGCAATTTCTTAGAAGCAATTCAGAAGAAGATGCAATCGATGGAACACGAATTCAGTTTTTCTGACGTTTTGGATTCTGTCAAGAATCTTCAATCATACGCTACCGTAGTATGATGTGAGACAAACGCCACGGTCGTTATTTCATTAGAGAGTTTTGTTGTGCGATTTTGGTAAACTTTATTACGTTTCATGTTTCAGCATCTATTTTGCATCTAGCCTGACAAACCTAAGCAAGAAAATATATTAAGTCCCTCGTAAAAACTAAGAAGCGAGTAGTACGCCCTCAGCAGGAAGAACACGTTTCACAAATAACTGACATGCACAATGAAAATATGTGAACTCACCTCAGTCAAACATAAAATTAATGAACACAAGAAACGACCTGCAAAAATGCCAAAATGAAGCCTGCTATGGCGCGAACAATTAGCTAGCTTACCTGAACTGCCCTTTTAAGGAAACAGCCATTTGCATATATCTGGCAATAAAACAAGGACCTGTGATCTGTAAGCCACCGTAGATAAGAATGCAGAAATTCGTCTTTTTACGCCTGTGGCGCGTGTATACGTTGAGCTATTTCCACTTTTGTCCTACGTCACCAGATCTGACAGAAAAAAAACTTTGCCTCGGTTATCCATCCTCGTCTTTAAACTTGTCCTTTATTTTCGTCGTTTCAACAAACAACTATGTTTTACGGGCATTCGTCATCAATATATAACTTACGCACCTGTAATTGGCTAGTTTTGCTGGCGCGATATATGTTGAAATTTTTGTTTGACGTGCCACTCGAAACTGCAAGGTAAGTTAAAACACATTTTAATGCTTGCATATATTCAGAAGACTTTCTAGCATCAACAAAATTCGTCTCAAGAGTATTAGCCTCCGTCTCCACTGCATGCCACTGATGTATAAAACTAGCACTGAATTTGGATTTTTTTGACGTATTTACCAACCAACGAGAAGAAACATCGTCCCAAGAGTATAAGCCTGCCTCCATTAGGTGCCACTGCTGTGCCAACCTACCACTGGCTAATGCGTCATTCATTTGCCTTTGCAAACTGCGTATCTAAGCAGGTCATGTTTTGCTTGTCTTTCACCCCAACATGGGACAAAACGCACTGGCACTTGAAGTTCTGGCAGGGCAGCCGTCAATTATCTGTCTACCTAGAATCTATCTCAAGCCGTTGAAAGTTGCTTGCGTCAACACAGTTGCCCACCGACCGTCCTCTGATCAGCTGCTTTCTTGTCATGGGAGTAATTTCTTCCCATCAGAGGAAATGCGTCTCAAAATGCGTGAAGGTTAGGGGGTATGTAGCCATCATGAGTACTTTTCATGTACGTCAGTCTCGCCATTTTATGGTTTTTTGCTAATATGAAACAAACAGTCATGCTTCGCTCCTCGATAATATGTGACGAAAAATGGCTTAATTGCGATTACTGGATGCAAACTTTTAATGCAATCTACAACAACGGTCTGCACCTCGACGTATTAAGTTGATACTCATCGTTTACTTGTCAAGATTTCACAAACGCCGTCACCATAATTCCTTAAAAGAATTGCGTTTTATAATTATGATAAACTTTTTTTAGCTTCATGTTCCAGTGCACGTGTTGCATATAACTTGATGGTCATTGACAAAAGGATATTGAACCTTCAAAATTCGTATAAGAAAAGAAGGAAAACGTTTTTTGGACCACCAGACATTTGCACTTTTGATCTTTTCCGGATAAAACCTAATTTGATCGTGCAAAATAATGAAGTGTTCTACCAACCCAACTACCCACTTTGCAAAAATTCAAGATTATTGAAAGCACTTTTTAATGCTTGCATTCATTAAGAAGAACATATCGCGAGCAAATGTTCACTTTCTATAAATTCTCTTCTGTACGGTAAATTGTTTTTGTCAGTGGATTCGCCAGAAAAAAAGGGACATGGGGGTTGCTGGAAGTCGACAAAAGACAGCCGGTTACGTGATGGCGAGGGTTTGCTAGAGTTGGTCGCGGGAGCAGAGGAGGGTTAAAAAGAGAAAAAGACAGAGTGAAAGAGAGGGCGTGTCGAAGAGTGCAGCAGTGAAGCGACTGCAACTTGCTTTGAACTCAGAGCTTTCCTTTTTGAAATATGCAGTTATTTATCCGGCATACGTGAACTACCAGACAAGGCAATATACGACCCCAATAACCTATGCCGCTCTTTGCGCTCTCAATGTTTATGGTTGGCCAGCGATTTATTTTTTCTACGCAAGCAAGTCCAGACATGCCCTTTTGTTTCTACAGCGTCAGATAATTACTTTCCTACCATACTTTGTAAGTTCCAGGGAAGTAAAAAGGAAAACAATATGTTTCTAAGCGATTAAGTTGTCAAAGCTTTGGCAAATCTTCCACAAAAGAGTTTTATGTTTATGTCTGTCACAGTTAAAAATCGAAAAATCATCTTTAATATTGACAGAAATCACATAAAAGTGCTAACAATGGCTTGGTCGAGAAGTTTAAGATCAAAGCTTTTAAGCATGATTTGTCAAAGTCAGAAATATCCTTCTTTTTTTCCGATTATATTTTATCTAAACAAGATATCAATAAAGTAAAATATAATTTTTGAATGAAAAGCTACAGTTGATGTCCTGACTTATGAAATGTTAAGATCGCTTTTCAACGGGTGTTTTAATGCGTATTTTAGATTTTTTCGTCATTGAATTGACTTGAAGCCCACATGAATTTTTCTTAAAAGAGATGAATTTAGCTCAATGTCCTGAAGGAAAAGTGGGTCAAATTTAGCCAACTCTAATGTTACTTGATATCCAAGGAATTTTCTAGGCTATTAAACGCTGCGGACCAAAATGCCTTATGCGCACCTGTTGAACTATGGATGAGCATTTATATAAGCCAATATGTTTTAACCGTATTTTTTAAAAACGAGAAATAAATCCGAAAACTGCATGCTTTCGGGAAAAAATTGAGGGATTTAATCTAAATTTTTTTATTTTTTAAAGCCAGATTATTTCGCGTCATTAAATTAAGTAATCAACTTGTACAAATTTAGTTTGTTTTAACGAAAATCGAAGACAAAAATACTGAAGATTTGGCAAGTGTACACAAAATTTCGTACTTTCATTTTCAGCGGAAGCTTCTTTTCTTATTTTCACGGAAGTCAAACACCGTCATATGTTTCCATTTTTATTCTGAATTAACCTTCGAAAAATACTTGACCCTAGCAGACAGCTGCAAAAAATAAATGCCCCAAAACCCTCTATTTAGGTTGCTGCTTTAAAGAAATTCTTTGTTTGAAAGTTATCATTAACACATTGAACAAAATCCTTCTCTACAGACAATCGGCAAAGAATAGTCTGTGCGTGTCGTGTGCCGAAAACAGGAACGCAAACCATATTTTCCAGTCGTGAAGGTGTAATTATATGCGTTTGTTTTATTCAAAAAGTGAAAGCTCCTCTTATAAACGGAGTACATTTAACATCAATTTATAATATTTTCTGACCTTGATGCTAATTCTGTGTGGCAGATCACTAATCCGTAGTTATTAGCGTCATGGAGTAATTTATACTGTGCTTCGCCATTGCGTCTTAAGACATCAAAATTGCCCCTGTAAAAAGATATGCTTACAACGCGGACTTCATACTCAAGGTTATCAGTCACGTAGCAGAACATGGAAATATAGCAGCTACGAGAAAATTCAACACTTATGAGTCAACAGTTCCGAAGTGGCAGAAGCAATAAGATGACCTGTGGCAACTATAGAATCCCAAACCACGTTTCCGAGGGAACAAAGCGAGATGGGTACAGTTATTGAATAGAGAGTAGCAGGAAGATACGTCTCTACATTTTTTATTCGAGTGAATACGTTTATAGATATTAGCTCTTATGATAATGACCATTTGGATCATGTTTACAACTGCCTTAAACTAGCAAACCACGTTGTGAAGGGTACAAAAAGTCAGCAAAATAAGTCCAATATTGTTGTTTCTAAGATGAATAAAAATATTTCTTTCAAAGTTTACCTGTTTAAAAAGTGCTTTGTTAAGATATTCGGTTGAAGAACCTCACGTATATTAACGTTGTCCAAGGTAATAACACAATTTTTTTTAAAATTTACCTGAAAAAAAGATTTAATTCGACTAGATATCAAAAACTTACCTTTCGGTTTATAATGAATTATTTTCCACAAAATAGTTAATTTCTACGTCCCATTATAAGTTTGTGAACACAAAAACAGGCCATATTCTTAGCCATTTGAAGTACTTTCAATCCTTCTGTCGGTTCAGTTTCTTAACAAAACATAAACGAAACGTGTAGTTTACATTAAAGTATATTTCTATATGACTTACATTCAATTAAGCCGTCTTTAAATCATCTTTGCGGTAAAATTTGCGGACAATTTGCTAAGACGGCATAGTGAGCGATGTGATTAAAAAAATAGGATGAGTTAATATACTCGTGCTTTCTGTGCGACAAAACTTTACAGGTAAGCTTATCATAATCTTTAAAATATAAATGTCCCATGTATCTGCAAATAAATGCGATTCCTTCAAGATGTCTTCCCTTGAAGCTTAACAATTTTGGACGAAATTTCCATTCTGAAAGGGAAATATTTTATACCTTTATTATTGATTTTGGGGTTCCACCATAGTACAATCAACATTAATAAACAGTTTGGTTCTGCCTTTCGTAAAAACATTGTAAATTCTTTCGATATGAGACTTCTCTCTAATTCAGTAAAATTAATGGCCATTTATAGTAATTCACCTAATTAAATGGAAATTTTCTTAACTAAAAGGCTCTTGCAGAATTAAACCAAGTGTATGAATCAAAATAGTCTTGCCAAAAAAATGCAAAAATACCAAGTCAAATTTTGTCATGAAAATTGCGCGATCATTAGCAAATACTGTATATTCGAAGTTCGTTTTGTTTGCTTATAGCCATATTTTACAACGCGTACAATAAGAAAGCATATACATCTGAAAAGTTCCCAACCGTATTATTAGAAACTTAATTATATTTTCAATAAATTTAAATCAGGCCATTACGTTTATATGAGAGCGAGGGGTTTAAGCGTCAAAGGTAAATTGTGGGTAAATTATGTTCAAAGTTATAAGAAACGGAACAACAACGGAACAAAGCAAAGGAACACCTCCCGCAAGGGCTAATGAAGGGTGAATTCAATACCAACAGAACCATCAACAGCTCTCTCCTAGCGCACATGGTGGATTCCGGATATCAGACAGACCCCAAAGAAGCCTTCAGGGTGATCCACAAGGTCCCACCAAGCTATCGTAAGTCACTGGGTCAGCGGCTGCTGGCAACAGCAGAAGCAACTGCCATCCGATTACGGAAGCCATTTTTGTGCGCACAAAAGAACCTGCTGCAAGCTGCAAGCTTAGCATGGCCAACGGCCACCTATCTACCGGCATTTTTCCCCGTGCCTTCTCTCTCCCTCTCCCTAATAACTGTTTGATTAGCCGCTTGTTACTACGCCACCCCCTACGCTATGCCCTGTACTAATTTGCTTGTAACGCTGAACATAATTTACCTACAATTTACCTTTTACGCTTTACACTTGTATGGGAGGGGGCTCCCATATAGATGTAATGGCCTGATGAAAATTTATTAAAAAGTATACGTATGCTCGCCAATTACTCTTCGGATTTCTGTAATGGAAACTTTTGCAACCGTCATCATATTTGCGTGGCTTTATCTGTGCGGTCATTTTTTCAATCAGTTCACACTCAAGTTGACTCGTTAAGCATGAATTTTTAATTTTGCAGAATTTTCCCTTTTTCTTAAAAGCGTACATATTACTTTAAACAATGTAATAGTACCTGAACTTCTACAAAATTTCTTATTTTTAATATTAGTGGTTACTTTACTGGTCTTAGACTTTGGAATACGTGGCTTGTGCTGCTTTTGTGCTGCATAAGTTTTTTTCTAAAAATCCTTGGAGGTAAGTAAGAGCATCGGTAAGGGCATCCACTGTTTGCTGGCATTCCTACACCATGCCGGTGGTGCTCAAAGTAAACCAGCTTTGAAAAAAAACCTTATTCATGGAAAGGGGCGTTCAATGCTCATGACAGCGATTAAGAGTATATCATTCTTGGGTGCTTACTGAACTTTGATTGAAATAGACATGACCCGGAAGAACGCCTTCTGTCGGTGAATACACAGGTGTTGCTGAGTTACTCAGCGGCGTCGTTCGGAATGTTCTCCAGGTCCTCATTTGGTTGTACCCGCGTGTTGTCGGTTTGTGATGCAGATATAAATACATATACTGCGTAATTTATTGATCACAACAGTTCAACCGCCAAATCTGACGATGTCCGCTGCATGCTTTAGCAGGCACAACGCAAACGTGGTAACTTGCGCATGAGTAAGTTTTAAGTTATAGCAGATTCGAGCTACAGTGGCCTCTTCCCTCATCCACCGTTGCCAAGACAGAATCAAGATAAATAGACGTGAGATCGGGCGCATGCGAAACAAACAGTGTTATAGCCTGCAATACCCTGTTTGGACAGGACTCGGGCACGGATTTCTGGCGCGGGATGAGCCTGTAGCGGATGGCCAATAGCGCAAAATACTCCCTCCGTTCTCCAAGGTCGGCTACCTCAAGGTAATGCATCATTACAGGTAGCTGCTTGACCAGTGTTCACTCGCATACACACGTGCTTAAGTAGTCGCCCTTCTCCTAGAAGCCACTTTAACACGTCAAGCCAACGTCCACACAGGCAATACCCCTCTTAAAATGCAAGACAGCAATCCCACACTACTTGAAAGTTCTTCAAAATCCCTTAAAAGAAACTGGCCTCACCACATCACACGCACATCTTCGGGGCCGACGGGACATAATTACCAACAGTTCTAGTATCGTCAGTGGCTACTGCTGCCTGTGACAGTAACTAAGTCATCTGGAAAGAAGCAAATATGCCATTTTCAAGAAGCAGTTTAGGCGTAAAAGATGCGATCACCGAAATAAAAATTCGTTTAGCTGACGTTTCAGATTCTTAAGTTGGTTTGGTAGATTTGGTTAATTTAGTGGACCCAAATGCGAAAAAACTCGCGCCATTCAGCGGGATTCGAACCCGCATTTGAGGGAGGCCTTTTACGCGAGCCAATGCTTTACCTACTTGAGTTACGAATGTCGCGCTTCAGACCGTGAGTTTAATCACATTTGGATCGATATCACCCCCTAACTTTGCCGCTATTGTGGAATCCACCAATACGGCACAGCAAGTTGACTGCCCAAGCAGGAGTTCCTAAGCAATAATTTTGATTCTGTGTCGAATCAGAAATCACAGGTCACTGTAAAATATCGTGAAACATTCACATTTAGCGCAGGTTTTATATTTTATAGCGTCAACCCACATGCTTGCATAATTATTCAATCCTTTAAGTAGTGCTGGGGTTCGCAAGTGGTGCGGTGATGGCCTGACATTTCGCTTTGGATTAATAACTGTCAGCAATTTCTTAGTCCCTGTCGGATGCGGGCTTGGTAATTGCACAGAAATTATGATCGGAGCTGTTGTGAGGCCCGGTCCATCTCACGTGGTTGATTCTCCTGCTCAGTTAATGTCTCAGTAAAGAGTATGAGAACGGAATTTCATTGCCCTTGGTGATTGAATTTGGGTCTGAAAACCAAGACACTAGCAGGTCGTGGCTCATGCGGTTGTCATCTCCGGTGAGAAAAATATGGCGGGGTACTGTCGGCTGAGCTTCAACCTGAAAGTTAGCGTCTTTCTTCCTCAACGCCGCTGCATGCTTGGCCATTCGCGTCCACAGTGATCTCTCAGTTTCTCCCATGTAGATGCATTGCCCACAACTGCACCAGATCCAGTAAACGACTCCGACCGTTTCCTGCTGTTTCAATGGGTATTTTTTATCGTGATCCGGATTCTGATGGTTGTTTATGGCCGGTGCTCAATTCCAAATCCTTATGGGGCGAAAAGGCGACTGAATGTTTTAGCTATATTTTTCAGGTACCGAAGTGCTTGCAAAACATTTGGGCAACATAGATTTGGTTTTCTTTGTCTTTTCTTCATTCGCAGCCCAAAAGAGACAGAAACTCTATGCTGGGTGTGTAGACGACACATTAGTCGTAATCGAGCGGAATCAGATACTGACAGAGATGGAAAGTTTAAATGTTGTGTTCCCACGCACTCAATTTACGGTAGTGGAAGAAGAAAAATACCAGCTAGCCAACCTGGATGTCCGGAGTTGCCGTTAAGACGGTGATGGCCTTAAAAAGTGCCCAGCAAAGCAACCAACTTTACTGGAGTCCTGAAGTTCAAAAGTAACCACCCAATTAGTTGCAAATGCTGCTGCGTGAGAGTGGTATGCTGGCCTCTAAACGTGCACCTAAACGTGCCACCATATTCTTTGATCAACAGTTAACAAAAGAGTAGGCTCCCAACACCTCCATCTGCGCCTGCCACACTTCATCATACGCCAGCTTTGCACAAGCTACACTTCGCCAGAAATTTTCTCACTAACAACCTGACCCAGATCTCATACAGTGGTATCCAGTTAAAACACACCGATGGTCAATCGCAGCAATCTAATGAGCCTCCTTGAAACTTTTTGCCAATTTAGAAGAAAATTGAAAAAACGATCTTTGCAAAAAAGAGTTTGGGGGTCTCCTTCGAACCCATCATTGGGGCAACCTGCGGAAAAGGGTGACAAAGTACACGAAGCGTGCGCAGTAGTTCTAGAGGGCAGTGGCCGACAATTCAGGTATCTGAGCTCCATGTTCATTTATATCTACGGCCTGTGGCTTGGCCGACCCATTTTGAACCGTTACTTGTCATTTCTGGTGCAATGTTTACAGGCCGGTCCGCACTCGAGTCGTCGATTGCCGCGTTATTATAATTGTTTTTGATTTATGGTGAGTAAAAAACTCGGTAATTTGAAGCGCTGTTACATTTCACCCGCGCTCCTCACGTATGGCGCAGGCAAAATCGCAACACAAAATGTGGAACCTAGAGACAATTGAACGGCGGCAGGAGAAACCCCACCGAAACAAGCTACGGCCCAGGCGATTGCAAACTGTGATGAAAGTTGTATTCTATCTAAAGGTGAAGTCGGCACCCGTCTTATCAGCCGCGATCTGGGAACTCATGTATCTTCCTTCTCCCCTTACTGCTGCTGATGATGCATGTTGGATCTAAGCTTCTGGAGAAATCTATCAAGTGTTTCCGGCGTTTTTGTTTAGCTCCGCAACTGCAGTTGATCCAGTAAACCACTCCGGACGATTCGTGTTGCGTCTACGTTTTTGTTTGTCCCCGTGATCTGCCGGCTCCGATCAATACGCAACTCCAAATCCGAGATTTCGCAATCCGCTTCACGCACTGCGGCGATATGTTACCATTGGTGCCTCTAAAATTTAGTCTTTTATCCTATTTTTGCAAAGGTTTTCGAAATTCAGCAGTCGAGCGTTCAAGTTCACTACAGGGCGCCCTTATGCAAGAACGTCTCCCTGTTATTTTTTCGGCACACTGATGTCTGTAAAATGTTTCTTGCAAATCTTGCTCTCTAATTTGCTCCATAACCATTTTCTTGAACTGTTTTAGATGATAATTGCAAATGAAACCGCGACTGATTGGACCAGTTAATTGTTTGTCTACTACTACTACTACTACTACTACTACTACTACTACTACTACTACTACTACTACTACTACTACTACTACTATTACTACTACTTCTACTACTACTAATACTACTACTACTACTAATTCTACTACTACTACTACTTCTCCTACTACTACTACAGCTACTAATACTACTACTTTTACTACTACTACTACTACTACCCCAACGACTAATACTACTACTTCTACTACTACAACTTCTAATACTACTACTACTACTACTACTAATACTACTACTACTACTTCTACTTTTTTCTACAGAGTCTACATCTCATTTAATCTGAAATCCTTTCTAGAAACCGTATAGGAAAGGTCATATTTCCATTCGGTGTGCTTTGTGCTTTTGTGATTTTCACGAGGACGCTGCCCACAATCAAACCAGAATTCATAGACGCAGAGATCACGTAACCAGATACAGTGGAATGCCTGTTTATGAGTTAAATCCATTTCGTCACCGAGCCTGTTATGTGAAACGCTCGTCTTTCGAAACAAAGCCAAGCAAACTGCATCTGTTCACTGATTGTTTGCAGGTTACTCAAGCCCGAAGATGAGGATATTCGTCACTCAAGGCTCCCCTGTACTAATCTCGTACACATCCAAATAGTAGCGATTTTATTTGTCTCAGATATCTTCGGTCATCTCATCTATGGGAGGGCACTTGCGACCGGGTAATGACATCTTCACTTCCCCTCAATATGAAACGCAACAAGGACGGTAGAAAATTTTTGAAATCACCCTACTCAATTCTTAGCTACAAAAAAACGAAAATAACATGGGTCACAATTGCGTATAAATAAAATCCAGAATTTTCATCTGGAACGGTTCGGTGGGTATCAGTTGTTCTCGAAGACCAAAGTTAAAAAGTTTTTCCATAACACCGTTTCCAGACGCACAGGGTTATCCAATATGATCTTCGTGATCTCTCCCGAGATAAACCAGTTTGACAAATGATGCGAAAAATAGGGTTGATTTTAAAGCTTGACCCACATGATGAATTATAAAGACCGGTTCTTCCCATGCCCGAGATAAATGCAGCATAATTCTATCAAAATATACTCGCCCACGCTGGAAACGAGACAAGTGGAGCCTGGTCCATGGAATTGAACTAAATTAATCAATGAATTGATTTGGCGCTTGCGTACACTGCCCTGCATAGTCACCTTAAAACGTGCGTCACTGGCACAGTAGATTGTGTATTTGACGAACCTCCCCGGTATGGGCAATGCATTCAATGCTGCGTTAAGTCACTACAAGCGGCGTGCTTCTCAAGTATTCTTGTATTAAAGTGAGAACCATAAGATACATTGGTTGTCGAATTACCATAAACTCTAAATAGAAATAACGGCTACATTACAGGTAACTAATCTTATCTTAAATATTAATGTATCTAGGGGAAGGGAGCGCAAAAAAACAGCCAAATAATACAGAATAAACACAAATGCCTAATCTTTTGGTGCTTTATAAACGGTCTTTTGACATTTAATACATCATTAAACCTGTCAGACATATAGCTGGAGCAGTAATCTATAGACGTTTGCTGAAGGTGATTATTCTGTAAAAAAACTATTTTTCATGGAAATAAAAATAAGTGAAAATTGAAAATAATTTTCCACACGAATTAGAACCAGGTCGTTAACAGGAATAAAAGTAGATTGGGAGACACATGGAGAGGCTGGATATTTCCTAAAAAGTTACAATATGGTGGCACGTGTAAGCTTATTTTTACTAAATTCTGTAAACTGAGAGAAATTACCTCTCCTCACATACCTTTGCAACGCTATCAAACGTTCAAATGCGACGCATTTCAATTTATTCTAAAATTTCCGTTTTAGATTATAAGAATGTCAGTGTTTTTATTCATTTGTCCCTAAATACGGATTTTGCTCTACCTGTTCACAAAAATTTCAAAGTAAGAGCTTTATTGAAGATTTATTATTAAAAAATTTACCTGAATAATGAGTTCTTAAACACTTCACTTTATGCAACCATCCGTTTGTGCCACGGATTTAGAATCACTCAAACACGTCAACTCATTTTCGATTAAAATGAACGACCACAAGGATAGACGCAAATAATTACACCTTAAGTGCAGCAAAAAATTCGTAAAATAAGTAACCTCCTGAAAAGGCAATTTAATTTAATATTTCAGTGTCAAATATCTGTTTTTTGAATTTTTTGAAGAAAAAGTTGAAATCAGAATGACAAATGTTGATCCGTTTTTTACGTTCCCAAAAAGTAAGGATAAAGCTTATGATTAAAATTTAAAAAACGCAATTTTCAACATAAACCAGAGCACTATTTGGTATGTTTTGTTATTTTTAGACCCTGTTCTTTGATTGCAAAATCATAAAAAAAAGTTATATAATATGTCCAACGATAGTTCTGAATCTGATCTCTGTCAGCCTGTTAAGTTTCAAGTTTTTAAATCCATTTATTCTCTTCTTTATGCTAAAATGTGTGGACGGGGTACGCTCACGGTGCTTTGGGATTGCAATTACCCCAATTTCTTGAGCGCAAAACACAATTTTTCTGTTCTTTTCCGGTCTTTCATAATTTTCTTTTATCACTCAGCACAAACCAACCAGATCTTTTTTTTCACAGAAATTAAAAGCGTAGGAATTTTCCGGAGTGTTAGGAAACGTTGGGCTTGGCCTTATTCTGCCCATTTTGCCCCAGAACCGGAATTGGTCTGTTTTCTAACAAGCATCTTTTTGCACCTAAAATGAACCTAATTAACAAAATAACCAACTCCAAATGTGTGTTTAATGCCTTACTTAAATTATGATATTCAAATTCAGCAGAAATAGAATCTACTGAAGTTCATTGGCATGCTCTTCCTATAACGACTCGATACTGTAGGGGTTTTAAAACTTAAAACAGTAGACGAAAAATTCTTCCAATTTAGCATATACCACAACGGAAATTAAGCTGCTTACCCGTCTCTACAAAATTCCATGATCAATTTTCCTGCAGTAAATGCCGATTTTTGATCCCAACGAAAAAACCAAAATAGTGGTTGGCAGCATTTTTGCTCTTGGCAGCAACCCATTAACCACTGTGAATTCATAAGAGTCACGAGGCTTAATTGCCTCGACGGCAAATAGGAATGTTCTGTCATTTACGAGTCCTTTTTCTGGTGACATACTCCGACTATGGACTTCTTCTTATGTCATTTGGTCTACTGTAGACCCTTGATGACTGTGATATGATAAAAGGCAACGGAGGAAGTTGTCAAAGAATGGTTAATTTTAGTTTAAGTAAACTCAAATGGCTAAGTGAATCAGAAACGATACATTTGACCAACTATTAAGAATTTAAGGGGCTTTTGGCAGATTTGCTTTATTAAGTTGACCTAATTGTGAAGAAGGTGTGCACGGTATGGCGTCGTAACTCAAATCAGTAAAGCGTTGGCTGTGGAAAGGCCTCCCTTGCTGTGCGGATTCGACTCCCGCTGAAGTCTCGAGTTTTTTTCAAAATTAAGCCAACTAAATGTACTAACATTTTGGTGGCAATGACATGTAAACTGTAATTTTGACGCTAAAAAACGTCCAAGCAACATTAAAGATGTTTTCTGTATAAAATTGTCCTTTAACTGAACGGAGGTTATGCACACGAAAAAGGTGTTTGCGATGCAGCCAAAAGGCGGCTGTGCAAAAGTGTGGTTTTGAAACGCACAGCAGCCGACCTAACCTGTGGCCTTTTTTGTGGTTTTCCACTGCGCATGCGAGCGTGGGTAGAAACGGGGGGTGTAGTAGTTGGCAGTGTGCGTCTACCATGTGCTGGCATGAGAGAGATCGGTTTGGTCCAGATGGCTTCATGCGTCTCCCTCAGGGAAACCGAAGAATTTGATTTTGCAGCCAAATGAACACAAATAGCCGTCGAAACAGGCTGCTACGTGCTGAGAATCTCGAAAACCTTCGCGAACAGGCATTGTTAAGGTCACAAATCGTGGTTCTTATAAACGAACGTTACCCGCTGACACGTTTTGTGAGAGCAAAGACAAACACGCTTCTGAAACCTTACTTTCTTGAATATTTGCGCGACTATTTGAGCACGAAACTTTGGGCTAAGATTGCATTTGCATCTCTGCCTTCCTGCTGGTGATATTTCGTTAAACCTTATACATTTCCGAAGAAAATCCAGGCACAAACTTTAAGCAAATCCTGTGAAAAAATCTCTGCTGGCTCAGTCTGGAAGTAACTACGCCTGTTTGATTTTGAATCCATCAGGTACTGTTGAATAACCGTGTATTATGTACAAGCTACCAGCAGACATTTGGTACTATACAAATACATAATAATCCATACTGAAAGCATGAATGCAAACGTAGACCTGTGCCTTTAGTATGGAACTAACTATTATTTAGCCAATGTTTACTTATTATGGGGAACGCATATTATTGGTGATACGGAATCCTTGACAAACTACTTAATTCACTGAGTGAAGTGAATTTAGACCCACCACAACTGCGGCCGATAAGCAGATGCCAAACATCAGCTCCAAAATAGTACGCAACCTTGTTCACACCCCTACGATTTCGCGTGATGCGTAACAGTCGTTTATTGTGGGTTAGGTTATAGTTTGACGATTATTTAAAAAAGTAGCAGTATTGGAGCCAACACTTTAGACAGTTGATTTTTTCGGAATATTTTCTTATTTTTTTCCTATTTCGAGGCTTACAAGTTGACCTATTACAACGCCAAGCTTCTTTGCCATGCGTATTTACCTATTAGTTGTCAAAATAGAAGACCAAAATTAAATTCAATCAAAATTGGGAGTGAATAGTCAAATAAATCGTTATTAGAACGATGCAGAAATAAAAAACATATGAGATATGGTCTTAACGATACTAACAGTTTTAAAATAGTTCCAGGTAGATTGTCTTATTGGAACCTTTCTACATTTTGTTGAATGATATCTTAATGATAAGCGATCTGTTAACATAGTCGAAAACAAAAAGCTTCTTTTGTGAATTAGTCAAAAATAAGCTTAAGAAACATTTCAGAAGCAAACATAAATCGTAATTAGTTGTTATCTACGTGTCAAATTGAACTTTTCATTCTAATATGTATTTAATCGTTGTAATAATTTACAAAACTGCTTGACAATAGGTCTTTTTCTATCGAAGATATGCATTTTGTATGAAATTATTCCTATTTACCTGTCTTCTACTTAATTTACAATGTAAAAAATTAGGACGCATATTTATTTACATATACAGAGTAATGTCAGTTGCTGTCACTTATGATCAGCAATTTCTACACGAAAAGCCAATTTTTCTCAACCATACTGGATGAGCATATTAGAATTGAGTTTGTTCTCCACACATCGCAAACTAAGCCTGAACTTATAATCATGGAGTCCACTGACAAAAAATTCAAAAGTGATCTTCTGCTACATATTTATTGAATACTCATAAATTAAACCGAAATATTTGCAGGATATCACGCGTCAGCCAAGAATGTGAAAAAGAATAACATGCTTTGTTTTCTTGAACAAAATCTGCATCTTTATGGAACATGATAAAAAACAACACACGTCGATAAAATATGACATGAAAGTTAATGTTGTATGCGATTAAGTAGCAATCGGACAAACAATTTCGCTGCAACTACGCATGGTCCGAAAAAATGTTTATAAATGCAGACAATCTTTTAACAGAAACCAGCAATCTGCTTACTTACCAATTTAAATTAATGCCATGCTATATAATTTATCCCTATGCATCAGTTTATACTTCTAACAATCTCATTTTCTGTGTTTAATGAGGAATAAAAAATATTTCTATTGAGACAAGAACCTACAAAACTTATAAAATTGTGTCATCTTCCGTTTGTTACCGGTTGCATTTTCCCATTTCTCCATTTTTTGTTAAAATGATTTTCGATCTTCCAAAATTCGGACGTTTAGCGGATGTTTAAGCGGACTCCATCAGCACCGATTAGGAAGAAAGCAAGGCATCACACTATCCGGAGAATTGCATTACGGCAGGCTCATGGCAATGACTTCGTTAGTAAACTTGCGGAGTTCCTAAACCAAATCCGCATTTTTATGGAACACGATAAAAAAATTATATAGGTCAGGTAAATATGAAATACAATTCGAAGATCTAGGTGCAAACAGCAAAGTGACGCAGCAATAGACGGAACGCTTTCGCGGCCCATAATGAGATTCCGGAAAATGTTTATAGGTGCAGACACTCTTTTTAATAGAAACCAGCAGTCTGCTTACTTACCAAATGCAATTAATGCCATTAGCTAGCATAGTGCGCCATGTAGTTTTTTAACATGCATAATTTATGCTATTTTAATGGCAGGCTTCGCTATCCTGAGTATTTACCTACTTGGCATAAAGGTGACATTTAGCATTTCATTAAAGCTTAACTGAACTTTTTACTGACCCAAAACCCTCATTATAACGTCGTAGAAATAGTTTTTACTTTAAAAAGTTTTAGGCTGATTTCTCCTAGGTTCACTTAAATGACATGCTTTACATTTATTTTTATAGTAACTGGATGACAAGAGATTTATCAACATATTGAAAAACAAAAAAGCCACTATGCCATAGTTATCCAAAATACGTTTATAATATGTTTTTTTCAGATACAAGCCTAGTTTTTAATCAGTACTTTATTGAAACATTTCACTTTTATTCCAATATGTTCTGATAGATAGTGATAATTTACAAAAGCGTTTGTAAGTAGCTAAGTTCCTATATAAGGTTTTGTTCGGTATAAAAAAATTCTG
>JAYGXS010000007.1:13656112-13727489 GCA_036362985.1 Ligula intestinalis | reverse complement strand
ATTTCTATCAGTCTTTGCCTATTGTTGCATCTTAAGTCAGTTATTCATTTACCAGATTTATGCGTCCGTGCCTCTCTTGCTTAAAACATAGTCCAACCAGCCAGCCAGCAAGCCAGCGTAAATTATGGTGATAAATATATTTTTATGAAACAAGGGGTATTGGTTAATAGGGTAATTTCAACTACTAGAAGGGCAGTGTCATTCGTTTATCCAAAAAGGTTGACTGCAAGGTAATGTCAAAATGACTATGGAAATTTTTTAAACCTTTTTTTAAAATTTCCCTGAAGTTACATGATTCAGTTTGACTGGCAATGGAAGATCGCACTTTTTACTTATATATCATTAGTATCCCTCATAGAGGATTACTTCCAGGCTCTGTACTAATCTTGCAAATGCAAAAAAATTGGGGCTATGTAAAAAACAAGACATTTTCATAATTATCCTTTTTCAGTCTGTTCCATTTAGAAATTATCCATAAGCGGAAACCATAATCTACAAAAACTGATACTTGTACATAACGTCAATTTAATAAAACCTGTTTTGAGTTGACCCAATTGTGAAAAAAGTCAAGAAGTTCGGCGGGATTTGAACATGCAGATCAGATAAGTCCTCTACCGGCGGCCTGTTTTACATTACGTTCACGATAATATGAATGGGCCTTTTTGCTTGTGTGCCATCCGCACGTTGCTGTAAAACAAAATGCCAAAAAGTCTTTTTTACAGCATTTTGTGAAAAAACTTCATCGGTTAACTAATCATAATGATAAAAGTCAGAAGTTTTCCTTGCTTTTCAAAATAAATGTCATTTTCATAATTTGCCTCACTTGCATCTGAATAATCTCGGACAAAATTCCCGGTTCTAGAAGGGATATGTTATGCACTTTTAACTTATTATGCACTTATTCCATAGCATCGTGAATAATTAAAAAATTCTTGCTTTGCCATGCATAATAACAAAAGAAAATGGCTTTATCAGTGACTGTGCTTCATTACCAAGGATTCCGAGTGGACATCGAAGTCTGCTTAATAGTATTTGACCCGCATCCAACACTTGAAATTGAAGGCAGATGAGGTAATGGTGTCGTTTGACGTGATCTCGTTGTTCACCTCTATTCAACTTAATCTGGCCATTGAGACTATTAACAGCCATTCCAAGAGAAATATGATGAAAGCGACCAAAAACTCAAGCGAGTGGATATAACCGAGCTCCTGAAATTGTTTCTTAAAACTTTCTTAACGTTCCACAGCCAAGTTTATGAACATCAGAAGGGGACACCAATGGGCTCGCCTCTGTCTGGCCTTATTGCTGAAGCTGAGTTTCAGAGGCTCGAGTAGCTGGTCTTCAGCTCGTCTCCCCCAAAGTTCTGGGCCAGATACGTTGACGACACTTTCGTCATTATCAAAAGGAGAAAAGTGCAGGCTTTCAAGCCACTGCTGAACTACATCTTTCCTGACATCCAGTTCACTATGGAAGAGGAGGTCAACAATAAACTACCCTTCCTTGACGTTCAAGTGACGCAGCTGGAAGACGGGAGGATAAGGACAACGGTCTACCGCAAAACAACCAATAGCATGCGCATTCTCCAGTTCAAGAGCAACCACCCCGTCTGTCACAAACGCAGTTGTGTTAGAACCCTCTTATAACGCGTTCAGACACACTGCAGTGACGAAAGTTTGAAAAAGAAGGAGATTAAGTATCTGCATGCCCTATTTCACGCCACCGGTTATCCAAAGTCCTTTGTACGCAAGTGTGTTAAGAAGCCCCACCATGAGCGGTTTAAAGGAGAGGACCCGACGTTTTGGCTCGCAATCCCTTATTTGAAGAATGTATCACAGACAACTGCTAGAATCCTGAGACTATTCGGGATCGGTGTGGCTCATAGATCGGAGTCAACCATCAGACAGCAAATAATGCGGCCCAAAGACCCGCTACCGCTGACAGAACAATCCGGTGTAGTCTACAGCATACCGTGCTAAGACTGTGATGCAAGGTATGTTGGTGAAACGGGCAGATGCATAGGCACAAGATTGCACGAGCATCAGCAAGCAATCGACCGCAACGATAAGCAGTCTATGGTCTATGCCCAAGCTGTGCAGAAGAAACACGCCTTCGCCTTTGAAAAAGCAAGGGTCCTTGCTCGAGCCAATGCAAAAATGCCTAGATTGCTGCTGGAAAGTTGGTCTTAGACTGGCACACTTAACAGATCCATAGACCTCCATTCCGCCTACCAGACATTGCGCAAAAGGCTCGAGTCAGTTCGAACAAGGCCAACAAGAAGGCAAAATAAACTCGAGTATGGAATAAGAGCAGCCACAGATGTACAAAGTGGAGAAACCGGTCATGAACCTAATCACCACCGCACCCACGAGTTTAAGATCAACTCAGATGGGCAGGAACACTCGTCAGTCGAAGATGAGCACGTCAGCCAGAAGGCTGACCTGCGACAGCCGATAGGTGAGCAGAAATCACACGAGCTCACCAGCAATCAATATTACGGTCAGTCAATATCGATCAGGCAGGTCCAAGTCCGTGCGTTCAGCGCTGATATAAAAACAGGCATTTGTCAAGGCTGCAACAGTCCCGGCGCACAGGAACAACCACCCAGTTACTCTGACGATGGAACCGAGAGAGTGTCCAAAACGTCAGTCTCAAAATGAATCAGTCCATGTCCTCGTACCTTCTTCTTCCTCTTCTTTGGGGGATTGTGAAAAAGATTAGAAATTATTTCGATACGTGCCCATTACCCATAACAAACGTTACTTAAGGGCTTTTTCCTAACTAAAAGGCTTTCGCAGAATTAGATTTACTCAGTGGTTTAAAATAAACTGATCAAACATATGCCAAACAACCAAGGTAAATGTCGTCATGACTTTTGCATGCGGCATTCGCCATTCTATACAGTCATCACTCTGATACGTTTTTCCAGCGTTCGAGCGTGGCTGGTTGCTTTGGATATTGACACTACGATCGATGGACAAACGATGAATAATCTAAATTCTTGGCCGCAGATTGCCATTTGATAAAGATAGAAGGGTGAGTGACCTACCATCCTTATTCTTATTTAATGGAAGCAGCCGCAAGTTTATCAGCTGTTTTTATATATGCATCAAGGGCACATTCCAATTAAAGTTTTAAAACTCTAACGTGCACATATATCATGCTTTCCAGATCCCTACGCAAAATTATTAATTTTTAAGTACATGGGATAGTCATCGGAGTCAAAATTAACTTGCAGCAGATTGTAAAAGTGAAAATTGAAAATTCTTTTTCGCTACTGAATGTTCATTATTCATCAGATTGCACAAGAATTGTACTTATTCTAAACACCCGTACCGTTAACAATAAGTGTGTTGTGCGATGATGCGAAGTTGATCTATGTTGGAAGGTATTTTTAGCATGTTAGCCTTACACATTTACATATTTCACTCAAATAGGTTTGCGAGGACAGAAGCAACATATTTATCCAGGGATATGATAGTACAAATAACAGGACAAATTCTCGACAGAATATGAAATGCCAGGCAAATCGAACTCTTGTTCCAGCAAACCGCATCTTCTACTTCTGCACAAATAACACTGCAAAAGTCCCACAAGTACCCACTGTCGATTCTCGCGAGAGATTTCTACGTGAGACCTAATCGGAAGACTACGTGTTTGCTCGTTCGGACTACGAGTGCTAGCAGAACGCTGCTGGTTTCGCCTCCACATGCCAGTAAAAAAGAACAGAACAAAATGCGTCTTCGATCTTTGCATTAACTTATTTCTATTTGGTTTGTGTTGGTAAAACAGCATGATTGTTTTTTACTCCATAATAATACATATCGACCCAAGTGGAATTAGATTCACGGGTGCTGTGGAATCTCGATAGCGCAGTTGGCTAGAGCGTGTGCTGTGCTCAAGGCTTCCCTTGCTGGCATGATTTTGAATCCCACCGAGGCTCCGCCGAACGTTTCGCAATTGGGTCAACTGATTTATACACATCTGCGAACCCCTTTTAATCACAATATGTATACATAGCGCTGCAGAGTTACCACATAGCTTAATAGGCGTTGTACACTTTGGCCTCAGATAGCGGCTTTGCAATTGTTTTTAACTGCGTGTTATTTCATAGAGCGAAGTCTGGCCTCTGTATACAGGAAGGAACCCAACTGGGGCCCTTCAGGCAGAACGTGATCATGACTTTTCATAAATTAGATGACCTACATCAAAATTAAAACCTTCTCCAGAAAATGCAGGCTGCTTTTGAAAAGTTTCAATTAGGTGACGCCAACCCCATCTTCGGAACAACTAAACAAGTGAGAAAGTGAAGTGGTCATATTAGACCAGTTGGTGCGAGAGGACAGATAGTAACCGACTTACAATTGGTTTGGAGGGATTGGCTTCGGAAGGGGGGGGATGGAAGATCTGTTACGGATCCTGTGTATAAAGGGGAGGGTAATGACCAGTAAATGTGACTGCATGGATAGACTTAGCGTACATTGATGCGGGATGGGATCAGAAGGTTAGTGCGCCGCGATCGGAGATTGGGAAAATGTGACTTTCTGTGTTGGCGGGGGGGGGGATTGGATTGGAACGGATTCCAATGCAGTGAAGCTGCAGGCGGCCGGATTAGTTTTCGTAAGTGTGGAACGGGCGACAGCGCGCCGGTGTTGGATGTGTTGTGAGATTTAATGCGCGACACATGTGCTGGGTCAAAAAGGGAATAAAGTTCAGGACACAGTAATCGTTATTCAGGTTGCGCTCCCATTAAAAATATCGAAAATTGGGGCTGTCGTCATGGCACATAAAGGTGCAGTGAAGAGGTCCAGAGATGAAGGAGGGCGCAGGTGGCTGGCGCGACCAGAACTCAACACACGTATAAACAGGGCGCCTCGCGAGCTAGGTTCTAGCCTGCGAGCGACATAAGGGCCATATGGAGTAGGAGCCATTGAGCCTGACTCTCAGCCCACCACTGAGCCACCTCACACAACTAGATACACACTGGGCTGACTGCGGTGTCTAAGTAATCCCGTCAGTTGGCAACCCTCGGAGCCACGGTCCCTCACACATCATGATAGCTTTAAGCTCATTATAATGTCTTCACTAAGGAAAGAAATGCGCCAAGGGGCTACCTCATTCTTTCCCCCACCGTCAGTAACAGGCCACCCCCTAAATGGTCAGTCGCCTGAGGTGGGATGGATGCAGGAAAGCAAGTCGGAGGTGAGCACTGTAGAGCAGGTTGTGCAAAGGAGGAAGACAAAGAAGAAAGAAAGAAAGAAAAAGCAGACGGATTGAGGGAGAGAATAAAGAAAGGAAGAAAAAGCGAGAGGGGAATCAAGAATGACAGCGAAAACAAGAATGAGAACAAAGCTTGCATTTCATTGGAGGAAAGTTGCACCACCACACTGCGGAATATGTGGTATACAGAGTCGAAATCGGAAGTCGAATTGTCTTGTGTTCGTTTGACACTTGCATTGTGACACACAAAGGGGCGGCTTCAGTCGCGCTAGCCATCTGTGCCCGACCCCATCTCCGATATACTTGACTCTGTCTTCACACTAGGCGCAGACGGGTAAGGTGTGAAAGAATGTGGTGGATGCTGCGTGCAAGTCTGCTATCACTTAAAAATAATTCACACGCACCTAACCGTCCCTACACTTCCCTGCACTTGAGTAGACATTGCACCCCGTCGAAATCAACGGTCAAAGTGTCAGGTGACATAACTCATGCAAACTCATGGTCGAAACTCCAGTCGGTAATTCGACGGGTTCAAATCCCGCCAAATGCCTAGAGTTTTTCACACTTGGATCAACTCAAATTAAGCAAATCTGCCAAACCAACGTAATAAATCGACGTATATTTGGTCGTGCTAGTTTTATCCGTTGGCTGAATTAGATGCCAAGAAAGCCTTTTGCTAAATACCACTGCATGTTCAGTATTTATGCTCAAGGAAAACGTGAAGGATTTCAGTGAAATCACAGGTTGCTGGATATGCCAGTAATTTGCTATGCTGTCTATCTATCACAGAGCAAACCCTTTAGCTTTTGTGCCATATGCTAGGAAAGAACGCCAAAACTGCTTGAAAAATTCACTTCTAGAACCGGAAATTGCGATTATTAGTCAATGAAAATCAGGCAAAGATATGCGTAAGCAATAACATTCTTTTTAGGAAAAAGTTAGCTCAAAAAAATCTGTTTTACGTTCCTGACATATTTTGTAATAAACAAAATACGCGTGTGTGATATTAATTATTTTACCATATCGATCATAAAAATTGGACAGCTGGTGAAACTTGTTACATGCTATCTCCTTTTTTGTGTCACGTCATGCCATTCTGCAACCAAAACATTCTTTGTACAACACTGAGTTCGATTGCATCGGGGATTTGGCAGCCCAATGGCTGCCACACGAATTGTTAGCACATATTTTCAACATTGCTCACGCAATACTTTCAAGTATTAATAATTATACAATCTTGTGAAACAGGCTGGAATAAAGTGGTAATAAGTAAACAGAATACCAAGTTCATGCGGTGCACAAAAAATATGCATAATTATATGCTTATCCATACTTTTTACAGTAATAACTAATATTAGTATCTCTGCAGATAACTAAAAAGAGTCCAAAATGCAATCTCCATTACCGGTCTGCATTGACAAAATCATGTCTAAGTAGAAAAGTAGTTAATTGCGGTTTTTTAAGTGGCTCAGAAATAGATCAACCTGCGACAATAACTTTGGATATGAATTTAGTTTTAATGACGAATTCTTTTTTCAGATCAATCGCCAAAGAAGGCCTATGATTTTATATGAGGAAGGACTTACCCCTAGAACACACTGTATCGACAGCAATTTTCAAGAACTGTCGACGTCTGGTCATAATCATAAAATTCGCAGAGCGACTGAGCTCATAGTCAATAACAGACACCACAAATAGTATGACGCTCCTCGACATCGTAAATGATGTCGCTAGATTTAGGGAAAACAAATGCCATCAAAAATTGTGTCACTGTTCAAAAGAAGGTTCAGTTTAATGTAGATTACTGCTAGGATCATAGCAAGCCATTCCACCTCTACCCCCTGAAGGATAATGTATTCCTGTCATAAATCGTGGCCTCATTCCTATCGAAAATATATTTTGGTGGGTCACAAGGAACTGAGACAAGGCAATTCAGCAAATCTAAATTAATCAACGGATTTTTAGAGAAAACCAGCATCGCCAACTTATTCGTTTTTGTGCCCTCCCAAATAACAGCAGGTATGAGAAAAAGAATAAGAAGATGCGATCGCTAGGACAAGACTTTTATTTGTCTGACGTTTCCACATCCGTCACGGATACTTCCTGAGATACATCAGTAGCAGAAATGGGTGGTACATTCACAGAAAGTGCAGTAGTTATAGGATACAGTCATTACTGACAACAAAAAGTTTAATATAATTGCCTTCTTGCGCTTTACTTGTTTGATGACCAGCATGTGGGCCGCGAACTGCTGAACATTTATCACGCATGATGGAATTGGACTTGATGATTGCTCTGGTTCCTCGGTGTTGGTGTAAGACGACGCAGTGGACCGTTCGGTCCCCAGTTGATGACTGGCTTTGGCCGAACAGGGTCTCAGCACCGAGCATGGATTGTGTAGGTGGTTGGACTCGTTTATGGCCTGAGGGTCCATGTACCATGACATAAGTAATTCTCGATTCATAAGGATCACCTCTTGCGATAATGTTTGCCTCAATTTATAGAACCCTGTGTTCATGTCTCCACGAATGAGCCGCAATTTGAGATTTGGTTGCGTTTCACCCAACTGCTTTTGCTTGTTTGCTTTTCTCGTCTTGAGAGGCCCTCCGGTTTCTGCTGCGTATTTATTTTGCCCGCAACTGCACCAGATCCCATAGACGAATTCATATGTTTCTCGCCGTGGCAGTGGGTCTATTGCTTTGATTACGTAACGCATTATGGTTGCCTATGGCCTGTGCGACACGAACTTCAAGTACTGCACGATGGCGGCCGACGCCTCCGTTGAGATTTTTACGAACGGCATCGCTCGCCAATATTTGGAGTTAGTGTCATCTTGTTACCCGTTCTTTTGTTGGGCATATACCGCTGACAACGTTGCGCTGGTAGCCATTTTCCCTGACCATCGAAGCTATTGTACTTTGGCAACCTCCTTTTACGGTGCACTGCAGTGCATCTCAACACGCCGATGGAGTATCCTTACGCCACTGCGTTTTTGACGTATTTGATGGCTGCTGTTAAAGTTCAGTATTTGCGTCGTGCTTGTTGCTTTGCTGAACACTTTGGTCTTTAGGTGAATAGTTACGGCTAACTGTACTCTTGTTGTTTTGATTTATTGAATGGAAAGATGATCCATTAAGTGTTTTACGAAAAGAATTTGCATGTTCAGTCTTGGTTAATCAAGCAGAAGTGGAGGATGCTGTCATAAAAGAGTCTTTTTGGCAGAGGAGAAAATAATTGAATGCCAACTGGTTTTTTTTTCTTCCCTCTCCCTGCTTCACTGCTGTCTTTTATTTTGAACCTTAAAAATCAACTTTTCAAAGACTCGTTCCTTTCCGTTTAATACTGATGCTCCTAGTCCCAGAATTCTGCCTTACAGGACCGGTATAATGAGAAAAGTTGATTTAATAATGCTTAGTATTTAGCGTTTAGCTTAGAATGTTCTATTAGGTTTAGGTAAGTTTAATTAGTTCAGTTTAGTTTATACTAGTTATTTGAGCATATTTACTTAACTGATAATAGGGATTTAGTAGATCTGCTGGAAGTCTACCGTAATAAGTAATAATTTAAAAAACAGTAAAACATGCGGGGGCGCACGATACTGGGTTTGTGCGCTACAAGGGCTTTAGTGAGAAGGTAGTTATTGCGCATTAGCTTGGACGCGAAATGTTGGCAGGGCAACCAGAACATATTTGCCACGAGTGAGACCAAATAAGTGCCTGGCTCGTAGCAGCATTCCATGTGTACATGTGCCGACTCCGGAACGTGAAGAATTTAAGACCTTATTCGGCAGGAGTTCCTTTGGTAGCGCACATATGTTCTTATTTATATTTAAATGCCTACACCATTAATTTATGTTAGGGTTAGGTTTATGTTTAGGGTTAGGGTAAGTGTTATGGTTAGGGTAAGGTTTAGGGTAAGGGTGAGGTTTATAGCTAGGGTAAGGGCTGCGGTTAGAATTCGGGTATGGGCTAGGGTTATGCTTAGGGTAAGGGTTAGGGTAAGGTGTAGGGTTTGAGTAGGGGTTTGGTTGGGATAGCTACGTCACATGTAAAATGACCCAAGTTTCTGTCTTACGGGAAGCGTTGGAATAGGCATTTGTATATAAATAAGAACATATGTGCACTTCCAAGGAAACTTCTGCCCCTAATACACACATACTCTTTTGCAGTGAATCTTAGTTGGGTGAAGGCCGATCTAGAGATGCTTAGGAACTGTTCGCACTTGGCGAGCTTGTCACACGGCAAATGTCAATTTTCCCGGAGGAGCCTGTTCTTGAAAAGTCTCCGCAGAACGCGATCAGTGTCAACACAGAATAGGAATGTTTATATTTACCAAATAAAAAAATCTGTTTTCATTTTCAACAACTGTGTACTTTCCATACGTTTTAAAAATTGCCGCCCATTTTCAAATTGTACTTGATAAACCTTCGTTACGATAGACACATGTTTTAATACAAGCAATTAAATTAACATTTGTTGACATCGTTCGCATTTTGTACGTTTTTACGCCGAAAATGGCTAGAGGGGTATAATTGAAGACGAACTAAAGCACATTCAGGGGAATAGAATAGAAATGGCAGAACCCATTCCCTTAAATTTGGATCCTGTGCTGAGCCTGTCAGGGACAGTCCACTCTGATGTTCTCACTTATCTCCTTGTAAGCATTTTGTGTCAAACGGAACAACCTTGGTGTAAACCTGCTATTCATACACACCATAGGTTGTTTTCTATGATCTGAACTTGATGAAACCAATATCTCCTCCATTAAACACGGAGCAATACTTTCTTGGTACATGGACCTCAATTCAGCTCCAAAATTAGTTCTAAACTTTCTAGATCAAGAATATATTCAAAGTAATATTCATCCATGTTAATAAAGAAATGGTTTCTCATATCGACGGAAAAATGGTTCCCTTTCCCGTTTCACTCGTACATTTTCTCTTTTTGTTGCCTATCAGAATGGGATGTACTGACTTACTTTTCGTTCAACAGACCTTCATAGCCTGTAAGGAATGTTCCTTAGCAGTAGCTTTCGAGAAGCACGTGAGGCTTTATCTCATTGGTTGCGCGCAAAAGATCGTTTTGCAGCTCCGCGTGTTTTGCGGGGATTGCAAAAAATCCATCTGTTTATAGTTATGAAGCCGACACTTATATACTTACTTTTTGCAATTGCATTGACTATGTTTGATGTTTGCGCGATAATTACTCAACAGCCTGGCTCAGCAAAACTGACATTGAAAACAGCCTTGGCCTACGTGGACTCAGCTTTTACTCGGGTTATCTTAGCACCTGATAGCTCATTGCACTTGACAAGCCTTGAGAAAGCTTCAGAGCACGTCTGTATACCACTGAAAAAGTGGTGATTTGACAGCCACAATTAGTCTACTTTGCTTCTAACGCATGGGCAGCAATTTGCCTGTGACAAAAACTTCAGGTTTCTCCAACTACCCTTTAACACAAAATACCGTGGCGTCTGTATATATGAACTTAGTTTATCCGGAACATTGCTCAGTATGAAATGTTGTTCGCTTAGATTCTATAATTATTTAAGCGCGTGTAGGGAATTTCTCTCTTAAGTAACCTTAGAATAACTTTGTAAAATAGTAGTGACGATCAAACAATTCAAAGGGGATGGCGAATGACTCTTTATTTTAAAGGTAACCACCAACCAGCACAGCCAAATAAGGCTCCGTTAACTGAGACCACGAGATAGATTAGCAAAATATGCCATTATCTAGCGGTCATCTTAACAGCCACATTTATTGCCGAGGCTATTGCGCTATCACTCTCTATATTTCGTTCTCTTTACACGCATGATAGCGTGCTAAAAATGGCAGTACAGAAGGCTTATATGCTAATTTATGGCAGGAAACATACCGGCCAAAGTAAAGGCAATTAGCACCGTCATCAAAAATTCGACAGCAAATTGCTTAGCTACCATAAAGTGCCCATGTACTTCAATTTCAACTAAAGCCTCATAAGAAACAGTGGCAGCCATAGGATATGCTTAAAAATTAGCAATTTATTTTACAGAAGGCTGAAAAGTAACCATGAAGCAGTACAGTATGTGGGGACTGGGGTGTGAGATGTGTGTAACATGAAAGTAAATGCTTATAAGGTTAGAGATTTGCAGTGAAACGTATCTCACTATGAAGTGAAAATAGAAACTTAGAGGTTAGCTAAAAATCAGGGTACCAGGGTGAGAATACCTCGTTTGACCAGATGTCTAGGGATTCAGAAGTTGAATACACTCGCAATCTGACTTTTGATAATCCAGTACAAGTAATTCGTCATTTACCATGCTAAGACTTGGTGCATGCCATCTAGCAAAACTTGGAGATGTTTCTGATTTTTAAGTGAATGAATCCAGGTCATATTATCAGTGTATGCTACATGCAGACAGTCATTTGGCGATCAAAGGTAATGAGTGTGGAAAAGACCACAGTTATTGTAAAGGACTGTTAACTGTTCCTTGATGTACTTCCTAAAATGAAAGTGGAATGTGAAGCTAAGAGAGAGCCCAACCCTGAGAGCTGCGTGAAACAGTTTTCTTTTGGTGTTAATAGTGAGAGGTGGCATCGGTTGCTAAGGCGTAGTCACAAAAAGCCCATGCGTACGCGTGATACGCTTACTTAAGTCTCTTAGGGCGGAACAGACCACTAGAGCAAGCACTAATAGGGCACTAAGTCTGGTCCCATATGCAAACTGAGGGGTCATATAAATTTGAAGAATATGGCTTGTTAATGTCTCAGACATCTCGGCCAGCAGGCTTTAGCAGAACCGAAGCGTAAGCAACTGGGAAAAATGATTTCGGACCAAAATGAGAGGATTTGTTTGAGGATGGGAGTGATTACTACGAAATGCTCTTCGTGCGGAGTCTTGGACTTCATGAAGGACACGTTGCTTTTGGGGTTATCAAACTAAAAGCTACGAAAGACAAGCCTAACTGCATCAGAAACTGGAAGACAGTATACAGTTAAAGTCATTTAAAAGTGTTTGATCAGTAGAAGAAAACGGGAATATTGTAAGATATAAAAATCTGAAGCAAGAAAATATTTGGTTGGGGTGTGTCGCGCACCTAACGTTTACTGTCAGAGTTAGTCAACAGCGCAAGCTTCGAGGTCGAGTAAATTGTCGGGAAGCCTGACAACCCAGAATGGTCTTAGTCTGACAGTGAAGCTCCTTTTGACTTGGATAAGTTGATTACTATTCGATCAGAATAGATGTCAAGATGAGGATTAAACAAAACAAGGTGGTCAAATCATAACAGTGTAATAGGTGTGTACTTTCACACAGTAAAATCGTCACGAAAGATCAAACAATGCTCGTAAGACAATGCAGCACGTTCTGGAGAACAAATGTCATCAAAAAAGAACTAGAAGCCTTCGTATGTAGATGGGAATATAGATGTTGGCATAGGGAGTTATTTTAAAAGTATGTAACAATCGGGACGTGAATGTATCAGCAGTAGCCTCTATCAAATCATTCGAGCATGCAACTTAGGATTTTTATTGCATGTGCATTTTCTTGTTAATAAAAATAGCCACTCCGTTATAATTTTCTGTCCGTGGGCAAGCAACAGAAAGCTGAAGGAGCACTCGTCTGTGCCAATGTATCTTGAAGAGAATTAACGTTGCTTTGTTTCTTTTTTCAACGCAAGTAACTAAGTAAGTTAAGTTCTTTTGAGTATCAAACGGCAGCTTTCTTTTGAAAACGCCTGGAGCTGACATTTTTGTCATTTTGGTTGTCATTTTGGGGCATTTTGCCTGCAGCAGAGGCGTTTTTCCTCTGCATAGACTCTTGCTAGAATGAGCATGGTAGAGGTAACCTGGGCGCATCGTAAATGTAACACAGTAATTGGAAAGGGCAATGGCTAACATCAAGTTCCGTTGTTAGTGCAGATGGCAACTGAAGTTCATTAAAAAAATAGTGCTAGCGCACTCAAGAGTTGATCTCGTGATCAAAGATATAAATAAGGCAAAAAGGGCTCAAAATGGCAAAAAGGAATCACAAAGAGAGAGAGAGTAGTGCAGACCTTAAAAAATCTCCACCTTACCAAAAAAGCACACAATAGACGTTTAAATGCAAACGCCCAATAAAAAGATATCTGGTAATAAGAAAGGAAGTAAAAAAAATCGGGATTAGCCATTCATAGACAGCAAATGTGCTTTCTTTGCGTTCATCAATCTGATTTCTACCCAGCAACTTTTAATAAATCGCTTGAGAGACTGTGCTTGCCATTTAATTATGTTTAAGCATAACAGAGAGGAAGAAATGCGGCAGCTTTTTAACATTTTCCTGACAAGCCTTGCAGACATACTGACGAAAACTTAAGTGGAACTTCATTTTAAAGTAGAGTTGATGGGTTCAGGAAAAATGCCTGTCTTACCCCTAGGCTTCACCGGCAGGACTTTTTTGCGAAAATGGACCTGCCTTTCCGAACGCCAGACAGACTGTAATGCCGATTAGAGGACACAAAAGCCACCAACGCCAGCCGAAAAAACCCCAGTCTACAAATATTTAGGCCAGTATGAACAAGATAATAAGGCTATTGTCTGCTCTTGAATATTGTTCCGCCTGCATTTTAAAAGTAGACAAAAGGGTAGGCGAAGCAAACGCTTGCCCTTCGTCTGCAAGACGTCGCAGTGGACGCTTGCACGCACACACAGAGTGATCAACGTGCATTGGGGGTTGGAAGGAATGATAACAAAAAACTCCTTGCCCTCTGTTTCCGTGAAGAAAACTTACTCATGCGTATAGACCTGCCATTCATGGCTGCACCCCGCAAAGTTTGATTTTTTATTTTTACCAAATCACGAGCACTAAAGTTCACCTGCGAACAATTGAGCAAACTAAAAAATTTCATAAAATGTGTAAAAAGTCAAGTTTGCAGTTCTTTTTTACAAGTAAAAGGCAATCAGTCCATCAACAAGCGCAACGATTTGGCATTCCTATACGGTGTACTGAGACATTTCCTGAGCAAGAGAATCAGTCACTTGGGAAGGACTGGGCACAACTCTGACGACAGCGGGTGTAATTGTCGAGCCATTATCAAACCTGCATCGAACGCAGACGTGAACGCTGAGCAATCACCGGACCAATTAAGACCGCCAGTGGTGGCTACAGGTACGGAGAATTATAGTACGCATGCGGGTGACCGCTGTGAACTATAAATACCGTGCAATCTGTGCATGTATCAACCCTTATCTGTGCATGTGTCAGACCTGTTTACGATATCCTATGACTAAGGATTCCCGACAGAATCCGAAACGTCAGGAAAATAAAGTCCTTGTTCCAAAGGTAGCATATTCTTCTTCGGAACTGCTCCCTAGAACTCATATATTCTCTTCTTTAGTGATTTTTTTTATTTTTCAGCTTATTAGTTTCGGCTAGGTTTAAGTTAAGTTCAGTTTTCACTTAAGCTCGTTTTGTTAAATTTATGGTAGCATAATTAGTTAATGTTAGCACATAGTAGTCATTGAAGTATATTGATCTAATTTTGGCGGTATCTTACTAAACTTCTCTCAAGCTATAATTTAAGTTATACGCGTAGTCAAAAAACTGAATGTTAAAGTAAACTTAAACTGTATTCAAACTAGTAAACCCAAAAGAAACCGAAGAAATAAGGTCAAAGTTAATCTAAGATGGTCGCCTTAGTTTAATATTACCGGAATTCATTGCAAGCGTATATTGTTTTAATTACTTTTCGTTTAAACCTAAACACATAAAACGAATACCGTTCGTTCTGCCTTATTAAATAGCACGAGACATTGTACGGATATCTGCCAACGTCAATTTATTTCTCTAAGTTTGCCAGTTTTACCTCAAAACTGAGCTTGTCAATGCAGTATTGATAAGTCATTGGTGTTTGGGCTTCCAATCTAGCCAAAAAATACAATTAACGAGACTAGATGTACGCAAAAAAACTCATTCAAATGTCAATCACGACCGTGCACTAAGTGAGTCACTTAATGTATAGCATGCTGGTTATATTCAGGCAATTCCTTTTGCTGCTGACGTCAGCATTCAACCATGTTTATCAAGAAAAACGCCAGTCAAATAAAGTGACGTGTGCTACACCAGTGGCGTCTTCTTGCTCTCAACTGACTTCCGGAACTAGCATTTGAACCTGCGTGGACAGTGTTCGAGACCAGACTTGTCCTTAACTTCGCTAGACTGCCTTACTCCGAAGTGGAAGTCAAGACGACCAGGAGGATATAAAGTCTAGTACGATTGCCTGTATGGTTCAGCAAAAATGTGACACAAATTCACTGATGCAAGCCTTCACAATTCACTTGAGGTGCGAATTGGTCCGCTTGACTGGATTTTAACTTCCCCGCGAATCAGTACTATTTTGCCTGCATCAAATCGATGATTGCTGTTTGTCTCTATATTGCAGCCTTTTGAATTACCTTTCCCTTTGTTAGGTGTCATTCTGAGAAGGCAAACGCGCAAAATAACTGTTAATAAATATAAAGATATTGGGAAAACGCCTCATCTTAGGTTTCTTGCGATTCGAAGTTATGCATTGGTGGAAAAAAGATCAAAGGCCAAATCAACATATCATATCCTGCATGCGCACCCGTAATTTTAGTGGTGGTTCGCACTCTGTGCAATGAAAAAGTAAACCAATTATTAAAACAGTCGGAAAATGATATCAAAGTATCGTTACTAGATATTTTTCCTATGTGTTTTGCTACCAACTGAAATAAACCTGCAAATGGCATTTTTTAAATCGTCAACAGCCACAGAATGTTAAAAAAGCGTGCTTTAATGCAGCTTACTTCGTTTGTTTTTCTGGGAAACTAACGTTTACATGTGGAAAATTCCACGAGGTGAGATTACTATCATCTCAGAGGTTAAATGTGCAGATGCACAAGCTAAGTCCATGGACACCTTTATCACTTGATTTCGTCCAGGCAAATGGTAACATTGAGTTCTGTTCACCCTCATTAAAATGTTGGCCTATATAATGATTATTTAAACATAGTTTGCATGCAAAAAGGAAATTTTCCAAAAAGGGGTTAGACGAGTAAATAAACTTTGCAGTATTTCAATTTCCGACGACTAATTGTTCCAGATTCCGGGAGCACACTCTGTGAGCTATGTTATATGCTACAAGTAAATTAGAAACCAAAAGATTAAAGAATTAATAGTCTGGATTTTGGTTGCCTGCCTCCTCTGTATCCGTGATGGTTGAACAGATCTTAAAAGGCTACAATACTAACACAACTACCTGTAATAAAAGCAAAGGCGTCAGCGAATTCGTTTTCGGAAGAATATATGCATAAGCATTTGTCAGAAAATCGAAAGATCTGACCGAGACTGCTAGGCCTTTTCTACGTATTACGGGATAAAAATACACGTTGCGTGAATGTATATAAAAAGTACTTTACAGAAATATTTAAGGAGAAATAAATTGAAGTCATTTTTTCATCTGATCGAAGAATTTAAAAGCTTATATTATTGTGGTTGTTTTTTTCGGGTTAGGACTTTTGTCTTTGGGTATCATCATATTTGATCATAACGGCAGCTATTACGAGAAATAACCTTCCATATTTTAATGAAGCTTTCTGAAATATAATTCTGCTAACGAACACTGCTCATAGCATACATATATGCGCAGATAATTAAATGGAATAATATCCGCAATGTTTTTTACGGCACTTCAAGGAACATGTAAAACACGACGGGGCTGACTGTTAGAAAAACCTGCACATATATCTGAATGAAAGAACTTACCTTAGTATGCACAACACATCGTAATTTCGACTGTGTTGGCGAATAAAGCAGCATGACTTTATTGAAACAGTTATTCCCCTAACAGCTCCGTCAGCAAAAAAGCAGACTTTTGTTCTCCTGAATTAAAAACACCCTCAATTTAAATTCCCACAAAGTGTTACAGCACCTCACCGACAATTTCTTATTTTACTCTGTGCCTGAGTTCAAAGAAGACATATTCGTGATAAAATGTACTTAAGAGATATATGAAAACACACATTTAAATCAGACGGAGAAAATGCGTTCACCGGGAGAGGTATATTTGTGGTCTGAAGTTTCGAAAAGTTATCTCGACTATCCATCTTCAGAGAGTGAATTCTCTGGCTCCTGGCTCTCGATACATACGGCTCCTTTCGTCCGCGGGCGTAGTCTGACAATCTAGTTTGAGCCACTCTGCATAGGTTGCGTGTCTGGTTGATACCCGTCACCCGCTGTCTGTTCTGCGTTGAGACTGTCTGCGGCCGGGGCGTCAGTGGTTGTTTGGCTTCCCCCCGTCTCGCCGTCGCCTTTCCTCTGGTAACCGTCAGTCGTACCCACAGACTGGTAACCGTCCCCCGCTGTCTGTTCGGCTTTGAGAATGTCTGCTGCCAGGGCTTCGGCCTCACCCGCAGTTTGGAAACCGTCTTGTGCTGTCTGATCTCCGTTGAGGCCGTCCCCATCCGGGGCGTCAGTGTTCGTTGGGCTTCCCTCTGCCCCGCCGTGGTCTGCCGCTCGGTTGAGGGGATCACTGGTTGAGGGCTCCGATTGTTCTGTGTCGTGACCAACTTTTGATAAGAATGTTCTAAACACAACAACGTCAGACCACAAATATACTTCTCCCGGAAAACGCCCTTTCTCCTTCTGACTTACCACCTGGAAATCGAATTTTGGCTACTATTACACATTGAAATGTTCCTGTGTATATCGGGTTTTATTAAATCAGATGGTTCTGTGAAAATATATGGCCTTCTGTATGTTAAGCCCTTTCCTAGGACATACATCATTGCGCTTTCGAAGCAATATACTTGAAACACTGTTTGCTTTCTTGTTTAGATTTTAAGTTCTCGTTAGTAATTTACCATTTTCTATATGCATTTGGGCTGGTTGTAGCTTGGTTATTGTGTTTGCCTTAATTTGCCAATCCTTCGTGTTCGGATCGTATATCCTATAGCACAAAGCATAGGCAGCCGATTTTAAGCACATGGCGTGGGAATTAACTACAAACACTTCCGGACTGTTTTAATGGGGACGAGCCTATGTAATTTCCAATTCAATGACGCACTTAGTAAAGAATAGCAACGAATTCCACTGTGCTATTGTAAACCACATCAGAAACCATGCAAAGCACATTTTGGAATCTATATTTAAAACGCAAATAACTTGCTGGCCCATTTGCGTTATTTTTTTTATTGCCTGAGTGACTATGACTTCTAGGCAGTTGTCTTACTATACCATTTCCCAGCGCATAAATGCCTATATACTTAAAATTTAAACAAAAATTTCGCTAAGTTGGGTTTATCTTAGATAAGAAAAGGCAAAAACTCTGGGAGGATCGTTAATCGAACGGCGCCGTAACTATCCCAATTTCCTTCAACTCACAACTATCAGCTAAATTACTTGCTTTTCAGAAATGAATTTGATACTTTTTTGGAATCTGCGTGTTTGATTTTGCAACGCGTGCAGAAAAAAGACAAAAGGAGAAAATTGAAGCAGGAGGAAAGGCTAACGTTGAAGAGAAAAGTAGTTGTAAGCAAAAAAACCCCTTCGAACGCCTTCAAGTTTCTATATCGTTGCCACACATTTGCTTATATTGTGGCATTGTAATAGCTATTAACTGTGAATCCGTGTCATTCGTTTGTTTGTAAAGTAAATTGAACAAATATAAAGTCTTTTTTAACCAAACGGACCATAGTTTCGATTTTCGATAATGCATTGGTGCTCTGCTTTATAAGCGACGACATGCCTAAGAACAACGTACTCAGGTTTACCAGCCGATGAACAGTTGATGCCAGCGATTAATTAATACGCGAATATGCAGCTCATCGATGTTTCGGTAAAATGACTCTAAGTCTGACATGCAAAATCAATTCCAAATTCGCTGCCTTTATTTCGCTACTGAAGCCCTTCGAATTTCTATAAAGATGTCCACAATGTCAACATTTTTTGATGAACGCATGCTGTTGAAAATTTGCGCCAGAATCAAGATCTCAATGTAGTACGAGGCTGATGTGACCTTTGATCCGTTGCTCCCATAAAGAAGGCACGATGGCCGACGTTACATATTTGTATGGTTAAAACTACCTCACGCCATAATTATAGGAAAACCAGTACTCTGACGTTTCTTCTCTAAACAAGGGCATATGAAATAAACGTGATAATTGTTTCCTCACTTTACATTAATACAGGCTAAGCAATTAGGACTACCTTCACCCTTTTCTTTAGCTTTTGTGAAAAAATCGCTGAATAAAGTATACTTTATTGCAACCTAAATCTTAAATCCTTATGTTCAGTATATTTGGCAGTTTAACGCAAGCATTTGTTTCCACTGAAGTGGGCTATAATGATAATAATATAAACACCTTTATCCAAAATTGTAGGGCTAGGTTTAATGCTTTCAACGATCGTTACCAGAAATTTAGTTCTCCAAAACAAAATAAGATCTTCGGCAAATCGAAAGTATCCGTGGACGTTTGAATAGAGTAAATGAAAAGTGAGAGCTGGGAATGTTGGACTAGAGGTTTCTGGGCGGAGGTGACAACAAATGCGGGTGGGATTAGGGGGGAGGGTTACGGTGGCCTGACTCCTGCGGCGATATGTTGTCCTGGTGAAGGAAAGGAGGTGTTCACGTTTCGATCATGGGGATGCCAGTTAGGGGAGTGGAGAGAGGTGTTCACATTTGGATTGTGGGCCACGTGTTCGGGCGGGGAGATTCCGAGTCAGTGAAATTCTACTTGACCGAGCACGGACAGCTTTCTGTGGTTTCAGGCTGGGCGCAGGTTAGTGGACCATGCACGCAAACTGGCATAATGAGAATCAAGGTCTACGTGTCTGTTACTACTGGCCGGGCTCAAGTACCTAGCTTCGATGAATTCTGTCGCTAGACTCGTGTTAACCATGGCGATCACGTCAGCGCCATCCCAACCAAATCAGTAATCACACTCAAGGGAGTGCGCAAATGCGAGTGATGCATGGTCCCGTCGGCGAATAGCTGACTTATATTCTATGATGCGAGTTTCAAGACGTCGGTCTGTTTCGCCACTATAAACCCAAGCGCAGCCGGCACATGGTATGTGGTAAATAATGTCCCATAATTGTTCTACGGATAATGAGTCCTTAACTCGACATAGGTTTGCACGCAGTGAGGATGCGGGTTTGTGGGCGATGGAGATGCCGAAACGACTTAGTTGTCAAGAGATGGTTTTTAGATATTTCATTCATCTAGGGTAGAGAATAACATTTCAGTGGGACTATATTTCCATTGGAAGGAAGGGTTTACATTTCACCCAGACGTCTAAGGCAACTTTTGACATAGCATGTCAAATATCTTTTAGCCGGAAGAATTTGTACGTATACGCTAGTTCTCTTTTGAGAAAACCATAATTACTGCAATAACGGTAGGTCTGTTGGAAAAGAGTACGAACACAGCTTCTTTTAAGGGACACAGGGTGGTTACTCCCATAGTTAAAGATGATTTCTGCAGCGGTGTCTTCTCGGTAGACGCTTGTTGCGAGTTCGCCATCCGTGAGTCTTTGTATCCTCACGTCAAGGAATGGGAGGGTATGTCCTGTTGCCTCTTTGCGCGTGAACTGTATTTCTGGTGCAACGTCTGAAGTTTTTATGATGACGAATGTAACATCTACGTAGTAGGGCCAAATTTTCGGTTTGACAGTTTCTAAAACTTCAACTTCCAGTCGCTGTTAGACTAGTTCAGCAATTATTTCTGATATTGGCGAGCCCATTCGTACTGATAGTATTTGTCATCAAATTGGCAATGGTTCTTGGGATAGAGAATAAGCATTTCCGACACATATTGTTTTGAAATACCAATAGGATTTTCGTCTAAGCGTTGCTGTAAACTATCAATCGTCGAGTCGCGCGTTATATAAGAAGCCAGGAAAAGACCTTTGAACGACAGAAATTTCTTGGTCATTAAATTCTCTGCAGGAAGGACTTCACTGCAGAAATCATCTTTGACTATGGGAGTAACAACCCTGTGTCTCTTAAAAAAACTGTGTTCGTACTGCTTTCCAACGGTTTTACCGTTATCGTGGTGATGATGGTTTGCTCAAAGGAGAACTAGCCTATTTGTGCAAATTATTTCCGGGCTAACATATATCCGACAAGCTTTGTCAGAAATTGTCTAAGACGTCGGGGTGAAGTGCAAAATCTTCATCCCAATGAAGATATAGTTCCATTTAAATGTTATTCTTTACCCTAAATGAATGAAATAATTAAAAAAACCATATCTCGACAACTAAGTCGTTTCGGCATCTCCACCGCTCACAAACCCGTATCTTTACTGCGTGCAAACCTACGTCGAGTAAAGTACCCCCTACCCTTTGAACAATTAAGTATCCTTATTTACCGCATACCATGCGCCGGCTGTGCTTCTGTTCATATTGACCAAACAAACCAATGTCTTGAGACTCACAGTATCGAATATAAGTCAGCCGTTCACCGATGGGATCCCTCTTCGCTCGTATTTTCGAACTCCCCTGAGTGTGCTCACCGATTCAATAGGATTGGCACCAATGTGATAGCCATGGCTAACATAAGGCAAGCGAAAGAATTCATCGAAGCTGGGCACACGAACCCAGCTAGTATTAGCAGAATTTGCGGGCATGGTCCACTTATCTGCGCCGAACCTGAAACCACAACCAGCTGTCCATGCTCGGTGAAGTAGAACTTCACAGATTCTGAATCCTCCCCCCGCCCGAACGCGTGGTCCACAATCCAAACATGAACACCCCCCTTCCCTTACCAGCACAGCCACAATCAAAACTTTTACACTTCCTTCTCCTCACCAACAAAAACTATCGCCGCGGGAGTCCTGTCCCCGTATCCCTCCACCCCCTCCCCAATTCCACCATGTTCGTTGCAACCTCCGCCTGAAACCTATAGTGCAACATTCCCAGTTCTCATTTTTCGTTTACTTTGACGACGAGCAGGTGATATCTTTGCGAGCGTTCATGAGTACAACTCGATTAACTGAATATCTGCTTTTTTTTCATCGTATTCGCTCGGAATGTAACTTACTTCTCTAATCCATTTTGTACTGTAATGTGAGAGTTATACGTGGCGCACTTACGCAGAACTTCCAAGATTAGGCGTAAGACGAATCATGGGTGCGGCACGTTCATGTCAGCAACAGCCGGAACATTTAAAATCTAGAAAGTCACGAAAATGTGGTAACTGTCTGTTAGGTATATTGTCCCTAAACGTTTAAAATTGTCATATTTATTTTGAAATTAGTCGATTGCTGGGGGCGTTTGCCAGGGCCATCAAAATATAATATCGGATATACATAGGGTAATGTCCTCTTGGATATGAAATATCATATATGGTCTCATGTGCCTACGTTTTGTGAGTCCATCTTTCCAAATAGGCAGTTTTATTGAAGTGGTAAAAACTGCGATAAGCCAAATGGCATCAATGAATTTTTTATTGGATTTGTTCAAATATTACCAGCATAATGAGAGGCTATTTAAGGAACTTCCGTAAATTCCTTGTTGAATTTTATTCAGAATTTTAAATAGGCCTAGGAAAAACAGGTATTAACTTGACCTTTGCAATCCCAATAAAGTGAGGTCGAGTTGACACGTCCCATAAATGTTGGATTCGTTTGCTCCTTTAGAATGATTTCAGAAGATCTGAATTCCGGCAGCATAAGCAGACATGTCTACTGAAATATCATGTCCTTTAATTCTGATTAAAATATTTAGAAATTTATATGTTTGAAATAAAAACAGATAGACATGTGCGCTTAAGTATTGCATTTACTCTTCCATGTGAGCTTTTTTGATAACTGCTTATCCCCAATCACCGAAATTGACCAAAAGTGTGAGTCAAAAGTTTTGGAGACGTGCTAGAATGAGTTCCTTTGGTGAGGAAATAGGAGCTAGAAGGTTTCCGCTTGAGCAAAACAATGTATTCATCGCTGCTGAATCTTCTGCTCATCGATAAAGGAAAATATTGCACGTCGAATATTTTTCAAGTACAAACATATACATATATATAGTTGGAAATGGAAATACAGACAGTTGAAGAATGCAAGCAATCAGTCTGACTTTCAAGTCTTTGAGCGTTGAAATACGGTGGACCGAAACCATAAAATGCGCTAATGAAATAGAAAATAAAAACCACCAACGTTGTCTTATTGAATCACCATATCACTCAGGTCAATAGAATGTCTATTTTGCCCATGATCTCCCCTGGTGTTATCCCTAAGGGAAATCTTAGACGGGGTGCAGGCGGGAGAATTTACAACAATAGCATCAAGTAATGGGCTGTAGGGGGCTTGGAGGGCAATGTTCTTGTCAAAATTAGGTGTCAGAACCTTGTCTAGAACGTCTGTACAGACACGATCCGACGGAGGTTCCCAGGCAACCTGTGGGGAAGGGATCGAATTCTGAGGAAGCGATAGCACTAAAGGAATGTCAGAGCTTAGTGGTGAGCTGGCGCTCATCTGTTTAATGTTGCCACAATCAAGGACGCTGGATGTCTGATGAATAGAGTCTGCAGCCGAGACGCCAGTCACCTCCTTCAACTTGTAGTACAAAGCCGACCGTAGAAAACGTATATAGGGATCCTTTTCCATGAGGGCCTCAATTCGTTTTTGGCAGGCATCAAATAGATCAGGCCCCGCCTCTGCCAAACGGGATTCAGTTTGTAACCTTGTCTCACAGTCCAGATTCACCTATTTTTAATTTAAAGGTTCACATAGCGGTTTTAATTGGACATACACGAATATTTTAAAGAGGACAAATGGTGGAATTTTGGTTCTTAAATAGCGTATAACTTTCAGAATGGATTTTTAGTGCTTATATTATTCGAGAATGCTGATATAAATATGTGGTGCTACGTAACGTACATTTTAATTTCTAGAATACTACAGTGGAAGAAAATCCTTCATGCAAATTCAAAGAGAACTTTTTCATTAATCTATTAAGATGCGCTTTTTTATGTTCTTGATATGCAGCACGAAATGCAAACGCGTTCAGATGACTGGAGTGCATTATTCCTACAAAACAATGTGCATTGTTAAAAAAGATTACAATTCACGACGTTTTAACAGAATTCTTTTATCTGCTGAATGCTACTACACACGTATATGTGCCACGCCCCTCACCCAAAATGTTTCTATAGAGCAGATAAAAGCAAATGCTGTAAGCTCAGACAGCTGAAAATACTTCCCAGTGTTCAGATCTTTGTGTTTTTCTTTCATTCTACTAACATAAGTAATGTTCTTTTCAACTTCCTCTAACGGAACGTCGTTTAATTAAATGCATACGTCCGACAAACTCACTCATGCTACTTATATCTGCAGGACACTTTACCTAGGTACTCTTGTATCCCAAACCAATGAACTCCTGTCCCTTAAGACTAAGCAGGAAGGAAGAATCAAAACATTTGCAATCAGGTTTTATCCTAAGCAATTTTGAGTTGCACGCGATCAGATGTAATAAAATAGGTGTTTTCAAATTAATGTGCTTACTTAATTGGCATTCCATGTCTCGTACTATATGAGGATATTAATGTTAAAGCAATATTTGCTTTCGAAATGGAGAGGAGTTTACGTGGTCAAAAGATGCCCACCTGGTTTTATGCATCGGGGTTCGTATTTATCTTTTTGCAAAAAAATGGACGCATAGGGAGGTGTGTCCGGCTCTTCCTTCTTAGAAAGGGTTCGAATTATGCACCAAAACAAACATGCTATGCAGATAAAATAAACACTTTTTTTATTAATGTACCCCTCATCTTTTAAAGGCTCCAATGTGTAACCAATCCTGACTTGCACGACGAGGAATGCAGGGGGCTTACATCTGTATCCAATCAAACTATTGGACAGTTCGTAATGTAGCTTTGTGTTAAGAAGGGTATATTTGTCTCCCTGTGACCTTGGTTCTACACAACTGTATGTAGTGATTCTACCAAATATCAATTAATTTGCCATTGAAACAAATATGACAATGAACACCCACAATATCTTAATGTACCTCCGAATACAATTTGTTAATATAACATTTGAAAATAGAGACAAACTAAGGTAGAACGGTATATCAATATGCACTTACTAATGGAGAACTTTAAACATTCAGTTTCCAAAATGCCTACATAATTCAATTGACTATGACTGAAGTGGGCAAATTCAAATGCAGTTAAGCTCCTTATGAGTTGCGAAGTTCACATTAAAAACGAGATTGTGGTAGTAAAACACAGTTTTGCTTCCCCTCTTGAAACATTTTAAAAGCAAATTCTAAGGTAAGTTAGTAATCCAACAAATGGATATTGTCTGTTTACGAAACCGATCGCAAGTGTTAAACGTTTGCCTAACTGAGAGGACATTTCAAAGAACCGTTTCCTGTTGGCCGTTGGTGCATTTGTTTATTGGTCCCTAATTTGGGCAACGCTTATTTCTTGGAAAAATATGACTGAATAAGGGTGCCCTGACTGGTTCCTGCAGAGCACAGATGCCTAGCAAATGCAAGCTACCATTTTTTTCACAATTAAATCATAAATCTTTGCCTATAACCTATACATTTCTTGTTTGACTGGAGGCTACTATTTCCGACAGACTAAAAAGAATCAATTTGTTAAGATAAAATTGAGTCATATTCCTATCTGTTGAGGTTTTTGTAAAAAAATCAGACAAATTATATCGCGAACTACCGAGACTGAGGATTAGAACTTGAATGTATTAAATTATACCTGAAAAAGTTATGACATACACTGACATTTAAAAAATTTGCGTACCTCACGCAGTGATTGAAAAGCAATAAATGTTTCGTATATTTTCTTCGCCTCCGCTTTGGAATGATCTCCAACCCCTAGAGACTTGTACTGTTGACAGGCAATCCAAAATTCAATATTTTCGTCGCTGAATTCACCACGAAGAAACTCTTGAAACACTCGCAAACCATCTGCAAAGAAGAAAGCAAATAAATCGTGGGGTTTAATCCTGCATTCCCTTTCATGCATTGTAAGTATTTGTGTTTTTTAAAAGGTTTGGCAGATTTGCTTAATTTGAAGTTGACCCATTTGTGAAAAAACTCCTGGCATTCGGCGGGATTTGAACCCCTATAGTAAAGAAGGCCTCTACGTGAAATCACTGCCCCCCAGTTGAGCTACTAATGCCATGCCTTATACCGTGAGTTTAACCATACTTGGGTAAATTAAACCTGCCCAATTGGGTCAACTAAAAATTAAGCAACTCTGTCAAACCTCCTAAGAAATAGGTCACCATGAAAGTAATTGTGGTATATTCTAGGTGATTGCTTAGGAAATCCTGCTTGGACAATCAGCTTGATGTTCGATATTGGTAGATTCCATACGAGCGGTAAAGTTGGGTGGCAAATCGATCCAAGTGTGAGTAAACTCACCGTATCAAGCGTGGCATTTATAGTTCAACTGGGAGGAAATTGGCTTAGCATAAATGCCTCCTCTACTATGTGGGTTCAAATCCCGGTGAATGCCACGAGTTTTTTTCACGAATTGGTCAACATAACACTTTTTTATTTTATCTTGCTGCAAAAAATATTTTAATAAGGCGCTTTCGGTGAAACACTGTGACAGATCTATGTCAAATTACTGCTAAATAAAAGGCTTTGGAACGGTAAGGTGCCTGGGAATTCGCTTACAGCGCTTGTTGACTTGCATAGCGTCTGCCGAACCATCCTCTTACACTCGGTATCAAGGAAGAGGGGTCAAGAAGGAAACTGAACGGGATGAGGTGCAACACTTTGTTATCCAAAATACCAACTGTACGAGCTGATCACACATTTGACCCTATCAATGTACCTCATTACCGGATTAAGGGACACTACAATAAAAGTAACAGTGATGGAATTGCGTCTGAGAACTCCATTACTGCGCTCGAATAACGTCATAACGTCGTACATGCAGGGGTGGCCATGCGTATGCGTTAGTGTTGCAAATGCATTCTGCTGATGCCTTTAATTACGCGCATTAACTACCCATGAAGCAAAGAGTTTCAGAGTACTACCGTCCTTATTCCAGCTATTCTACAGGAAACTGGCCCCGTCCAAGGTCTAAGAGCAGATTACCAATAAAGATTTTTTGTAGTTTATTTCGTTTTTGGATGGTGACATTCAATTGCCTGTATAAGAACGTGGCTCCTCTGAGGAAAAACGAGCACGCGAAAATGCTTCTGCGAAGTCGTTCTCCGAGCAATTCGAGGTAAAAATAATTATGAACGACTTGTCTTGTCACAATCTGGTATGGCTTGCGATTATGAAATAATTCTAAATTTTTACGGTACTTCTCTTATAAAGTGCTCCAAGATTTTATAAGGATCGACCAAACAATGGGTATCTTTACTTCCAAGTGCTGCAGCTGATGACACGAGGATTTTATGAAAAAGCAGTACTCCAGTTGTGATGGGTCATATGACAATTTTGTGGAGAAAGCTACATTTTTAAGCGGAATTTATCATATCGGTTACAACAGATGTCCCCATTTAAATGAAATCAGTGAAAACGAATTCTCAGTTTAGGAACAGGTGGAGAATATTCCATAAATAGACCTTCGTTAAAGATATTAAGTAAAATTAATCGCAGAGTTAATGGAAGCTGTAGATTTCCTTAAAATGTTTGATAATATGAGGCCTTGGTAGTGCATTTAACAATGTTGCAGCTAATTAAATAAGCTTTAGTGTTGCAGACTAAAAGTAATTACCATTTTAAAAAGACTGGCTTATTCAACGCAAGTTACTTACTTGCTGTCTACCACTTCGAATAGATATTTCAGCCACCCATCTTCAGCGACTAGAGACGTTTTGGGCAGCCCGAAATAAAAGCTCATGCTATCTGATGCTCACGGCGCCAATGCGGACCATGGGAGTGAATCCTCTTCCCCTTCCATCATGACTTACTGAAACTTCAGACAGCAGGTAAACACTATTCTCAATCAGTGTCAACCTTCGTTTTGACTTTTTTTTTTCGGAATCATATCCTCACAACTATTGGTCGTAATTTTCGGCTTTAACACCCTAAAATGTATCATTTTGGACTGCTCAATGCGGTTGCCATTCACTTACTCACACATGCATTATTTCTTCCTGACTTGAACATTTCATTGCAGTTTATTTGTTACATTGAAGAACAAATTACCCCCGTAATATTGCTGAATGTTTGGCTCATATCACCGAAGTCACACTAATTACAAAAGCATTTTACGCGGGTAATCTATAAAAAACACGAGGATTAAACTTAATTGTGCTTGCTAGCGCTTCATTTTAGAAATCATGGTACTTTTGGAGGACAAAACGCCAGTGCTAAACACGTCTCAACATACATTTGTGAGACTCCTTAATGTTAATCATCAGATAGCAATGGAAGGGAGAATGGCACACGCTATATCTTATAGATGTACATAGGAGCTCAGTCGCAGGACACGGCATGACGTCAGTTATGCGATTAAAACGAATGTACGTCATTTGAATTAGTGCAGTATAGCGAACGAACATATTCATCAGTCAGGTAAACCCTTGTGTCAGAAGACTGTAGAAGTATTTCTTCAGCGGAATGCTCTATGCAACGCATGTTTTGATACAATAACGCAAAATGTATATGTTTTTATGCACCTTTGTCCTGGAGCAGATGCTGAAAGGAGTCTTGCCACTGTTGAACTTGAGAGGCGGTTGGCCACGACTCCTGAAAGAGTTCTTCCAGAATCGACAGAGAGGCATTGGTGGGTCGGCTGTCCGCAGTCGCTTTATTTGCACGATGCTGGTTGCGAAGTGCAGCTAGCGCCGCTTGACGCCAAAAACTCGAGAGACGTCCTCGAACGTTGGCAGTTCTGCAAAAACAGTAACACTACTTGGATTACCAGTAGGCAGCGCGTGGTTCTTTGCCCTTGCAAATCAGCAAATACTTTACTATTCTTAGAAACCTGCCAAAGAGTTCTAAGTTAACGGTGTCACTACTATACTGTTATAGTCTACTGCATTATCATACTAGTAATGCTAATACTATAGTATACTTCTAATATGCCATACCACAAGTGTACTATGCTACGATATTATTCTTAAACTATACAACAATACTTTACTATACTTCTAATTTACTATACTACTATACTGTACTAAACTGTCGGCACCCACAAATCCTCACTGTAAAATCAAAGCAACTGACCTAATACAGACTCAATTGCTTTCATTCAGTGACCAACTACAACTAAGTAATCAGTCCTCAAATTCTGATAAGTCACTAATCATGCATATGTAAGGAGGATGCTTAACTGGTTCGCAGGTGGAGGATTTCAACAGTTGCACGTAGTAGCTTGTCATACTGAGACAAATTTCCGAGTTAATTGGGAATAAATATCGTAATGAAAGGGAGATGCAAACCGAAAACTGCACTCACATAGCTCGCATACTTCACAATTTGACAGCGGAAAATAGTCAAACAATTAAATACGGTCAGATATACAAAAGGTGCATGAGAAACATTGCCTTAGAAAATGACTTGCAATCACTTTTGGCGTTCCATGAGTTGATTCTTAGTGGATATGTATGTGGCCAATTTTGTCTACTGTTGGGTCATGTTAGCTATTGTTAGGTTTCCAGGGTCCCGCGTACACAAAAGTCGACTGTCTACAGCAAGTTCTTATCCACAAGCAAACAAAATCGAGACATTGGTGACAGTAATCAACAAGTGAGCTTGTAAAAGCTTTTGATGTTTCAGTCCCACAAAAAGGCATTACCAATGACTCTGTGATACTTACCTTAATATTATGAGGTACTTGAGTTGCCAGCCAGAAAATCGATGACATGGCTCGGTAATAATTACGTATTTTGTAGAAAATGACTCAAAGTTCTTGAACATATTATGTATTTATCCAGTCCATCTTTTAGCGGGGTCAAAAATTTTACATCGCCCAAATGCTGAGTGAAATTTTGGACTGTGGTATGCTTCGTAATTTCTTTACGAGGTTATACGTGTAGTAGTATTTAACCCACCGGGAAACCTTCTACGGATCATGGGCAGTTGATATGAAAATTTTGCTAAAATTTATTAGAGGCACAGAATTTCGAGTCAATATCCACGTTAAATATTGCGCTGTTATTTCGCAGAAATTAAAGGAGGTCACGTCACAGAATGTAAAATGTTTGCGATACCTCATTATTAATTGGACTTAGATTGTCTACGTTGGCGAAGTACAATATGTCAGAAATTCTAAGACAATACTTTAAAACCAACTTATAAACTTGGCCACGTATAAACTGCAACTTTTACGTCTGCATACTTTCCTGGTATCCTGCCGACATAGCGGGTATCCGGGATTTCATCAATAGGGCGTATAGAGTGCATTGCGACTCACGCAACAGTTTAAAACTCGTTAAAGTAGCTAAGCGACTGCCTATGATTACTCTACAGCGAGGCTCCATACACAACGGGACCAACATGTTCCCTTAGCAGCTCGATCGGTGAGCACCCTGCTTCCACCATATTCCCGATCGCATTCGACGAAGCAACGAACCACTGGTGCAACCGTAGAACGCTGCTCTTAATTAACAAAGGCTCCAAGTTCGAACTCTGGGTGCTCCACGCCTGAAATTGGTAATAACTCGCTGATGATAACTAAAAACTAGAAGTGGCTATTCCGCTCTCCATTCTATTTGCCACTTCCACTCTATGGTTTGACCTCCATTGATTTAATTGTCACTGTCGATAACGTATATTGGAGGACACAAAATGTAACATCAGGTAATAGAGAACCAATAACAAACTATCACAAAGCACCATTCTAAATAGAACCCGGTCATGACAGTTCACAAAAGCTAGCAATGTATACCTTGCTTATAAACACGCCACAGTACCTGCCCTATAACGTGAAATTAAGGCTAGTTTTTTGACAACCTAATCGCATTTATGACAAGGCTCCTTTGGAAAAGCTTCGGTAAGATGGCAACTGCCACGGTGGTTCAAGCATCAAGGTGACAAAACGCAGAATTTGACTATTTTCAGACTCCGGCCGGCCACAAAAGAACAACAATAATTCACAGGCAGCATTCAGTGCTAAGGCAAACTGCCAGCTACGATCACCACGCATGTTCACGGGAAGAAGGCCGTGCTTCTATGACGAATTGGATATCGTATGAAGCCGTGAAAGGAGGTTGGGTTGGCATCTTCTCTTGGAGAAAGACAAGGCGGATTCCGTTAATAGCTTCGTGCGCACGCATCTACTGGATACCATGCCTACGCCTACCGAACCTTTAAAAGTATTTATTCGTTCCAACAGGGTATTAAAGTCCTAAAAGCAGGGCGTATTACTGAAATCCGAGCCAGTCACAATTGGCAGCCTATTAAAATTGTAGCATGCAGGTGCAACAGGTACCATGGCTGCAAGTATATTTGGTCATAATCCACATTGGGATTGGCTTTTTTCCTGAGGCTAGCCAATATGCTTGAATGATTTAATCTTAAATTTGACATCCCAAAATTACTCTGTTTTCGCCTAATCGGAAGTGCTTGATAATGCACATACATGTGGCCCCACGTATTCTTCAAATGAGCAAAATGTTTTTGCAAATCTACGATTATATTCCACCAAAGAAGTAAAAAACTGTTTTTTCCCCAATAGTCTAAACCATGCTCTCGATTTTGCTGGAAAATCCCCTTTTCTAAACAAAAAATCACAATATCTGACTAAAAAGGTTAACCCAAGTGTTAAGTCAAATAAAGGCGACAAGTTGGTTTACTAATAAATCGACTAGCACGGGCAATTGGCGCTACATGCACAACTATTCAAAACCATTAAAATAAAAATCAACGTCCTATTCTTTGTCGTAACAATGGAGTAGGAAACTCTCCTCTCCTCGTAAGCTTGCACTGGGTTTAGGTTTAAGCCACAAGTTCGTATAAGGATTAATGATTACGCTTGTGGGAAGCGTACGACAGAGTTAGGTTTAGCATTTGGATTAGCGTAGGTTTTGAATTGATAGTTACGTATTTTACGTTTCCTGTTTAATTGTGCAATGTAATTGGTATCAATTTGAGAAGTTACACTTGTCCGTGTGTTAACACGTATCTTGTCCATACATTACACCATTATGGGAAAACGAAGTGAGCTGAAAGTGATGTTGATCTCGCCATTACGGACTGAATAGCTGAGTATATCATACTAGTTTCTAATATTCACTTTAGCATTTTCAAAAATGAAGGCGTATTTCGTTTAGCGCAGTCCCAGCATGGCATTTTAGACGTATCAAATTTGTCACCCTGACGCGACAGTACCATGCGCAAAAATATCGAAAATCCTGTTTGCCTATTTAGGTGCACCGTTACTTTATAAATAATTCGAAAGATATTGAGTAAAATTGCAAGCGAAATAATATATGCTTTAAATCCATTACAGCTGGTAACGCATTAGCTTTTTCTGTCGTCATCAGCGTTCACTTGACAGTTATCATTATTCTCAATGGCTTGTTTTCTAAAACTTTGCGGGATAATCAATGCACTGTTATTTTTCCAAGTAACAATATAAGAAAGTCATTCAAACTGATTTTTTTAAGGTTTACCAACTGCCTTTATGCTGTTCTACAGCCGATCTTGCCTCAACAATGTGTCAAGTAAAAATATTATTGAATATTTCGTACGCGGAAGTATTGCAACGAATGAGGTTTTTATTCCAATTTTTAATAGTTAATAAAGCTTTGCGGATACTTTTTATTCCATAAATTACTTTGCAACTAAACTACTACTGAAAGTAGCATCCAAATTATAAAATAGCGGAAGACTGTTGTTGTACAATGAAATTCTTGTCCGCGTTTGCAAAGCACAATACCACACACGTTTTACCGAAGTGTCTTTTTTGGCGTTTCATTTATAATTGCACTTGCAGTAAGTGTCCAAAAATATCGCAAAAGTAATCGAAACCAAGGAAAAGTTAAAGTCGGTTAGACTTAACAGAAATACTTATTTCCGCGCAATTCAGTGTACTTTGCAACACCCATTTCGATAAGGGTTGAAAATGGCAAGCAACCTTAACGCAAGTGGACTCGTGTCATGTGTCAGGGGGATAGAGCATTTTATTGTGCTTATCCTTACACCAACCCCTACCATAACCCTTAATAAAATCTCTCAGATTCTAAGAGCAGTATGACGGACTTTCCTGTTTCAAGCTTCTACGAACGTGTTCTAATTTAAAGGGGACGAAGCGTAAGCTTAAGCAATATTTCAAACCTAAATCTGTTTCAGACTGCTACGGCAGAAAGCCGTTTGTTATATTTTGGATGTTGGGAGCACATGCCAACGTTTAATCTTTTGATTATATTTTAAAAACATACTTAAAGGATTCACATAATTATTCAAATTGATCGTTCAAATGTTTGATGTTCAGTTCTCAAAAGCAGTCAACATAACTGATTTATTTTCTATAAGCTAATCACTCCGAGTGAAATGAAAACGCCACAATAAGCACATATAGGAGGTTGTAACTGATGTATCTATTTTCTTAAGTTCTAATGTTCAATGTTTTTTTAGCAGTCAGAAAGAGGCCAACTTCCGTTGTGTGCACTGATAATTATTCTTCATTTATCCCATAGCAGAAGTCATTAACACGCAACTGTATGTATACCCTTAGCAACCGATGTTTTTAGGTCAGTCCCTTTTATCAGGGCCTGCCTTATTGCAAGGCATTTGGGGAGAAACCCTACAGTGGACGAATTAAGCAGCACTATTTCCCGTCTATACTGTGAACAGTTTGCGTTTATTTCCATTTTTACAAGTTAAAACTGCCCAAACTTTGCATAGTTTAGCATGGTAAGAACATGAAAATTAATTGGGCTGTCAAATACAATTAAAGCAGAAATATTTCCTGACGCAAGAAAGCTAATTGTCTCCAAGAAAGGAATGGAGAATGTGCGAGTGAATCTGAATGAATATGTACATATATATGCAACTGCGAAAGCAGCGGATGACGGCAAATGCAAGGCCGCAACTGCGCAGCCAACAAGGCTCACGGGTGCTGCCGAATTCACTCCCATCTTCGAGACGAAAAACAGCTGGTTCTCTCATAACCACTCTTCGTGGTAGTAGGATGTCTCTCAATTAGTTCAACTCCCACATGCATGCACCCTTTGTTACGCATTTAGGCATCTGCGCTAACAGTTGGTTTCGTGTTACCGAAAACGACTTGCAAACAGAGCAGGTTTTAACTGAACTTAAAATCGGCAAATAAATACACCAGTCTAAAAAGCTCTTTATTTGGCTTTATATATGTAATACCCACATCAATTTTGAATGTAAAAACAAGGAATAGGTTAAGGGTGTGTCTCCACATGGTATTTACTGGACAGGAGGCTCGTTGGTAAAGGCGTGTGATTGAACTACCTAAATACATCGGTATTGTTTTACAATTTACAGCGATCTCGAAAAAATATGAATATATCATAATGTGACATGTTGATTGCAAGTCCTTCCGTAACAGCACCATCCTCCTTTAGCGAAGCTTGATAATCCTTTTTAAATGTTAACGAAGAGTTAACGAAAACGCCAGGAAACATCAATCTGACCGGAACATCATTCCACTTAAAAGTGCAGCATATATCGGGGACGATGATCCAACATATTTGAACCCTGAAGATGGCCAAACAACATAACTATCCGAAAAGCCAGGTATATAATACATGAACCGCTTTTGGTGAATGTCCTTCCTTCTTCTGACCTATCAGCTGCATTTTCTGCCTTCTCGATCACCAAATTCTAGAGCTATTGGCCTCGAAACATTAATTTACCACAGCTTATGTATTTACAAATACATTGCCAATACAAACGTACATACTATTCATTGAGAAAAATATTCGATTGCTGGAACAACATTTCTATTCACCTGACGTTTCGACATCCGTGGCGGCCAAGATAAGCCACCACTTAGGGAACGCACAGGCAACCAGGTTGTTCTACGCCAAAGCCGGGGAACCAGATTGCCGAGCAATTTCACCACGCGTACTGACATTTTAGCAAGTCAGACCCCGCATGCCGGTAATAAAGCAGTTAACACACAAGAGGGCGATTAGCGTAAATGGTCGTTATTTGTCATTTGATGCTGACCTATTAATATTGCAACTGACTATGCATGTCTTATCCGCTTCTACTTTCCGTTTATGTCTCCGATGAAGAATCCTCAATGGATGTCGCAACTTCAGGTGAATAAAAGTCTCGTATCAGCGATCACATCTTCTTCCATTGACAACAACGTGTTACTGTACTATGCTTAAACACATCGGATCCTTCAAAAACAACACAAACAACAATAAAAAAACGAGTTTAAATCATTTTATAGCGAATCCTATTAATTCTGAACTCAATTTTATTGTAGAGAACTGTAACAGCTATATATTCGTCAGTTTAGATTCATAAAAGCCCTGTTTTAAACCATTGAACGCGCCACAAGCAGGCCCGCCTCATGATACTATTGAAAAAAAATTATCAAAGACGTTAGTTTTCTCTTTAAGTCACATTGAGCCTTGCCAATCAAGTTCTTTTTGTTACTGTCCTCGTTCCGCGTGCGTGTACTTTGCATATATCTGTTTTTAGAGGCTGCTCGATCCTATAAGGTAAGTTTTAAGTACAGCGCTGCTCCCCACCAAAGTGTCTTCTTCTCTGTTCACTGCCGCTCAGGGCCATCAAAAGAGCATCAAACATCCTTTTATCCTTTGTACTAATAACCCTCACACCAGGACAGTAGTCAGGCGTTTCTATTTGTCGCAACTAAAGGGCAGGGCATTTACTTAAAGAACCTTCTTAACAACGCGATTTGGCCCAATTATCAACCTGTTGACACACTTCTGCCGCCTTTGTCGGTCTATTTTCGGTAAAGGTGTGCCCACGTTGACGGATATTAATATTTAATTGGACTTCACAGCCACTGCCGAGTCGGCCGTTGAACGCCCTTATCCGTAGATGTTGGTCACTACTGGCGCGCGCTCTGGTTGTCCTACCAGAAGAGTTGGTGAAGATTAAAAGGTGTGTCCATTATATAAGCACACAAGAAACCTTAAAGTTCTTTTGGCGGCTTTACAAAGGTGAACGGCCCTTTATAGTGGGAACTCAAAATCCCATAACAGGCAACTGGTTGAAAAGAGACCATGCAGAAGATTTGATTAAGAAGGCACCATGAAAGGCATTATAAACACTGCACTGTATAAGTCACCGTATGGAGTGAAACAGACTTGTTGAATGAATGAGAAAATTCGCGATCCAGCTATTTGCAGGGCCGACGAAGAAGGCGTGCCGAGCAACAGATCAATTGATTTATTGTATTGAGCTGTCAAACTCTTACAGGAGTCCATCTTCATAGATGAGAAAACAAGCAAAAACGAAGATAATTATACTGGTCATAGGCCAAATAACTGTCAGAAAATATCAGGTTGTCAAGGCGTTAGAAAAAACAATCGGAAAAGATGGGAAAGGAGGGAAATTAGTTGTCAGTGGAGTCGAAGGGGGGGGGGGCAATTACAGTGGTGTACGCTACGTAGCTGTCAGCGGAGCTGGGGATCGTGACAAGCAATTAGTATACCACCGTATCACCCGATAGATGGTCCTGGTAACCCTGCCTCCTCTTTCGACTGGTCCGTTTTGGGCTCCTCTTCGCTTGCCTTTCTTATGTTTGGGTTGGCTTCGTTCCATCTCTTTCCGACATGATGGTGCAAGAATTTGTAGGCCGCTGTCAGGTCTCGATGCCTGTTGATCGAATTGGCATCTGAGAACCATGCCTCAAGAGTCAAACTTTCGGTGGAACGAAGCCAAACCAAACATAAGTAAGGCAGGCAAAGAGGAGCCCACAACGAATCCGTCGAAAGATGAGGCAGGGTTACCAGGGTAACCAGCGGCACACTACTTGTTGTTTATGACCCCCAGCTTCACTGACAGCTAAGTAGCGTACACCGCTATAATTGCCCCCGACTCTACCAACACATAATTGCCCCCCGACTCTACCAACAAATAATTGCCGTCCTTTCCCATCCTTTTCCGATTGCTTTTTCTAACGCCTTGACAACCTAATGTTTTCTGACAGTTGATTGGCCTATGGCCAGTATAATTATCCTCTTTTTCGGCTGCTTTCTCATCTCTGATGATGGACTCCTGTAAGAGTTCAACAGCTCTAAACAATAAATCGATTGATCTGGTGCTCGACACGCCTTCTTCCTCGTCCAGACTTGTTGAAATGGATATACTGGAAATATCAGTCATAAAAATATAAACTACATCTATTCCCTTTTGGGGCATTATAACAGAAGCAAGGTAACGGGCAAGGTGTGCCATTTACGAGAATAAATTATTTTTCATGCTGTTTCATTTACTTTGTGGATAAGAAATAGGCATGCTTGAGGTTATTTACGACTGGAGGTAGCTTATGCTGCTCCTGTCTTTGACACATCATCTGCGAATATAGAAGGGGTGCTTGACAACACTGGTACTTCCTAATCGTACAAAGAAGGCTGACCAATTCCGAATAGCAGACAACAGTAACCCGAGCAGTATTTACTAAGTGGTGATAGAAGAGCGCTGTAGAGGTAGCGATAAGTCAACGTTTCAGCTCAGTTTTACTGCCGGCCAGGCATTCGTCATCGCGATCATCAACTGGAAACGAAAGCGATAACATTCAACAGAAGCATCTCGACAAAGTGCTGAGTTAGTTCACCCACTCCTATGTCACAGTTTTTTGCAGACATGCATCATAATTTACGGTAGAGACAACACAGGTACTAGCTGAAGCCCCTGACACACGTTCTAAGTTGATCGGAGCCGCTACACGACCTAGATGTGAGATATTTGGTTCACCAAGGTATACCCCAACCGTTTCCCATACGTTTTCAGGTAAACAAACATTAGTTTTACATTGTTTTTTTTTACCTTTCTACGAATGTAATTCATTAATGTTGACATAATCCGAAAAGTCGCTTTGGCAACCATATGTTTCCAGCAGCTCTTCATCATGCCGCTACGTTTGCAGGGATCATGAAAATTGTACAGTTTAACAGGGTTAATAAGTGTATTTCGATTACACTCATTTTCTTGCATGGTGAGATCGACTTGTAGAGGTTCGTACGCTGGGGGAGGGGGGAGGGGGCAAAATTTGGTTAGGCTGTGGGCAGTAGTCAGGGGTCAAAACATTGAGTGATAATTACTGTCATTTGCACGGAGCATACAACTGTCACTAGGGGCTGGGGGCGAGGTGCGAACTTGGTGTCTGTGTTAGCGTCTTCTGACAACATAGCCGTATAGCTACTGCTTGGGCTGTTGCAAGCGCCCTTTGACCTAGGCCCTTGAAAATGTTAGCTGCTGGCCGGTATACAACCTGAAATACTTCATTAGTATCGAACCGATGATTCATATTGACAAGGTGTGCGGGAATATAACTCGACGTCCATATACTTTCGTCTTGACATAACTAGGGGGGGGTTAGGTGTTCACGTGCCCTCTTTTCTAGGCACTTTTATAGTTTGGCCGATGTATCCTCCTCGATAGGAGCATATGAAGGAGTAAATAAACATTTATGTAGCCAACCCCGACGCCAGTTGGCGATCGCACATCAACCCCACCCCCTAGTAACATTCGTGTGCTCCGTTCAAATGAGAGTAATTATCACTCCATGTACTCCATGCACTTAACCCAATTTCCTCCCCTTCACCAACACAAGGACCTCTGCACACCAATCTCGTTATGCAGACGGAGTGAAGACGATGAGTTATAATCAAAGTACACTGATTAATCCGGCTTAACTGTACAAGCTTCATTAGTCCTGCAAATGAAATGGCTTGATGAGTAGTTGCTGAAGACATATGTTCACAAAATCGACTTTTCCAATTAAACACGAGATTATCCGAAGTTGGCTAAATCCTTGAAACGAGCCGTGATAGACTCACTCTGCATTTTTTTGCGGAACTTTGTGTGTAACATTTTTAGCTATTAACTAATAACCCTGTTCTATTCATAAGCTCTCAACTACCCGAGTTGCGTCACTCCCTGATTAGGACCGCCAAGATGACAACTGTTACCATGCGTCTAATGCCAGTCACGATAAATATTTCCGCTCCCTAATCCGGACATAAACGGTAACCCTAAAACCCGAATCATACCTCTAATTATAAGGCTAATTTTTTATCTGAGCTTGCAGTCAACTCAGGATAAGCAGATGTGGCTACTGGGACAATTATCGTATGCGCCGGGCGTTTTGACATCCTTTGCGGATCCATCATTAGAGAAAGTAGCAGAAACGGGCAATTAATACACAGAGAGTGACAATATCGATGGGATAAATGCGCTATGCTACTACACACCCATGGCAAGTTACAGTTCCACCGGCATCAAGGATAGCTGCCCGCATTTGCGTTAATGGCTGGATGGTCGCCCGCGTGCGGGTCGTGCCCTGCTGAACTTCCATCACCCGCGCCGGACTTGGGCGTGACGAATGCTCGGTGATCTGGTTCACTGCCCCTGGCGTTAGACAACGTGTTCGCCTGTGCGTTTACCGAATGGCGAATAGTTTTGGCCAAACTGAGCTAGAGCACCAAATATATAGATGGGGTATGTCGCTGCACCTGTTTATAGCCTGCAGGCCTGTGAATAACGACTAAATTAACTCGCGACTCATACGGTTGTAACCACTCGCGAACATTCAATGAGGGCTGCATCGAAGCCCTTATTTTGCATGCAATGCCATCCTAATCTTGCAGTTATCACAATCCCTAACAGATTGTTTGCCGGCAAAGACAAGGGAGACATAAATGGTCATTTCTGTCTCATTAGCCGCCGTCAGCCAGTCATCCTCGAACTTCGAACTTCATCATCGTGTGAATGCCCCAAAAGGCACCTTCAGAGAGATTTAACTGCGTCCTTGAAAAACTCGCCCAAATTTTCAGCTTCCTATAGTGAACTCTGCCAACCTGCACGGTTTCTCTGTACACTGCATTCAAGCTAACGTTGAAAATGGGGTACTCAGCGGCCCGAGTCTATTGCTCTCAGTAAAATTAACTGATTAATGAAGGCATGAAATGCGAGTTACATGAACCAAAACGGATTTTTCTGTATCTAATTACCGTCCTAAATGCTCAGACTAAGGGATGCCACCTTTCGACGTGACCTCAGAAAGGAAAATAAAACTTTGGATGATCTTAGCAGACCAAAATAATCAAAGACAGCTACTGAAGTGACATAATGATTAGTTTCGAAATATTATAGAAACGGACAGACAGCTGTCTGGGACTATAAGCCTACGATTGCAAGATTTCGTAGCATACAGGAAATGAAGTAGTTTGATGTATGATCGATCACCGTTTGAGAGAACTTATTATTCTCAAGAACGACATAGTCACACATGGAGGCGAATATTCGATTTCTATTTTTAAATATTATACAATGAATGAATTGATCAAACTTTCGATTCATTGTCTTATTTTCTGGAGCCTTCTAGTTCGTCCAGACGTCGATAATCGCATGCAAAAGTAGCAAGTACGCCACCAAAAGCCAACAAACGAGACGCAATCAGAAGCTGAGCCTCAGAGGAGAATTCAGCCTGTCAACTTATTGATCTTTCGTCGTCTTATGAATATTTCCATCCAAGATCGTAAATCATATACCTGCAAATGTATGCATTAGGAGTTAGGATATGATTGAGCTCTTATGTAGCAATTATTTACTCCTAATAGGAATTGCTAAAACTGCCCCCACCTACCCCTGCAGGATAACACTTTCCGTGTCCTGAACCTAACAAGAACTCCAAGAGTAAAATCTAAACCCTTTCCAAATTCTTACCCTAAGAACCACACCTAGGCTTCCGGGAATTAAGCACAAAACCGCCTATATTAATAGTGCATACAAATTAATCCTGCCTCCTCAACCCTGCTTTTAATGTATTTTGATGAGCAGTACTACAGCCTGAAAAATAATTTCCGAATTCATAGTGAGAGTTCTCATGTTTTTTTCTTTCAGAGTGCTTCTCGGAAATGCAACAAGGTTGCAGGAGAAAAATGTGTCTTAAAAAGACCTTTTCAAAAACAAACCAGACAGCTGAAGCTTGTATCCCAGAGATCGTGATTTGCGATTCAGCGGTGTAAGGTTTATGTAGCTAAGTGCATGGTGGGTTTTTGAGTAGACACAAAGACACACAAGGAAACTCGTCAACATTCATTCACGAGAGCGCATGCTTAAATTTTATTTTTAACTTTTCAATGAACACCTGGGCAATTTGGCCGATATAAACGGTATAAGATGGTCTAGCCAATTCGAAGGGATATTACCCCTAGTTAACAGTTAGACACTAACACATTGCTGCGTCAAAATACTCATCATGAAAGTCACGACCTACACAACCTTTGTGAATGTTATCTCGGACTGATAAAGCGGTAAGAGAAACAACCAGATATCACCTCTAAGTCAACCATGGGTTCGAACCCATTTATCAGCCGGTTTGCGGCTGAATCGAACAAAAGCTGGACACGAAGGGTTGATTTGGGGAATCGAATTCCCTTGTTCAAAGTTGTTTACAAGAAAATAGCCTTTACAGTTTCCACACACTGCAAACACAACTTTATACTGTAAGTAGTTATGCACATGTGCCAATATGTTCAAGATATAAGAAAAGTAACATTGGAGGATTAAATTGTGCGATACTCGATTGTAGTCATCAGAACTATTCTGACAATTTATTTTTGCTGTTGTTGCGTGATCCTGACATTTATTTTGCAGGACTTCTGTCCAAGTCTCAATTTTTGTTCATAGCAGCTAAAAACGCACGAAGATCTACATGAAAAATTATTGCTCTATAAATTTATATTCAACTTTTTTTCCTCAAAAATCCTAATTAAATGTGTGTATTTATTAAGTTGCAAGCCACAGAAAGTGGGTTTCGGTTCCTTAGCTCACCGAATCAAAAGGACGAATTTCCACCTAGGGCATTTTTTACTTCTTAAGTATCCCCAGCTAGTTACGATTTTTGCCCGCACATTTAACTGTTAAACTTTAAAGGTTACTATACACTTTCTACAAGAAATAAGACGGTTTGAATAACAGACGCCAGAGTTCCTATATTTGGCCATTACCATCAACATTTTTGTTTATTTTGAAAGATTTAACGAATACCAATGCACCGAGGTGCTCTATGATGCAATGCGGCTGTTACCATTTTGATTGCGCTGAACATCCAACCTTTCCTGCATACCTGGAAGCGTGGCTACAAATGATGCGTCATCTAGTGAAACATACAATGTTGCAGTTCGACCGCGATTCCAAACAAGTGTACAGCAATTCCGAGAGCGTCTGCCGGCGCCATGAGACTATCCTTGCGAGCATGTCTGTACAGTCCTCCAGTTAGACAGTACACTAAGCCCGTCAACAGTGGAAACCACTGGGAGGGGAAGTTCCTGTGACCTTCGCTCAGAGATGCCAGTAGTGGGTCAAACGGCAAAAAATTGTTGGCCACCGTAGTGCAAAACTGTAAAACGTGAAGAAACGCCTCCTTGTTTGGGACAGTGTATAGGCCGGCTTGAATAGCGTACATCATGGTGCAGAAAATGGCCAAAAAGACCGCAGCGATCAGAGCCGAGTGCCGTTTTGAAGAGAATGCCAGACAGATTATCAGGTAGAACGTGTTCATGATGAATATGAGGCTAAAGACCTCGGCAAAAGTTGGGCTGGGAAAATTATTGTGAATTTCCATCATTACTTGGGACAGCGCGACCAGAGCCGAAGTGAGATAACACAGGACTGTGTTTGTTGACGCGAAACGAGTGCGCATTATGATGAGACATTCAAAGATGCCGAGAAAGGCATTTGCCAAAGCCGCGACCAAATATACTCTCTGAATGGGTGGCGTCGACCACAAAAGGGTGTCTAGGTAGCCATCTAGCGTGCTAACGAAACCTTTGCGGTTGAAATTCATACCGCGCACTGTTTAGTAGTTACATGCGCTGGAGTGCTAGTGCCAGTATTGAGGGCGATTTTGAACGGCAAAAAATCAATGCTCATCACGTGGATCATTAATCTGTGTTGTGCTTAGGGTCGCATGTAATTGGCTAGCACCCCCAAGGTCATACAGACCTGTGTTTAACTTTTTAGACGCGCGAAGAAGTTTAAATCAGATACACAGTTGTCCATTTAGATGAGTCTGCGAGAAAATAACAAAGAAATTGCCCTAGACAGAGTGTTTGTCTAACAGGCAATGCATTCGGTAAATTATCGCATGTCTTAGGCCCGTTACGAGCTCCTCAAGTCAAACGGTGTGTAATTAGGTGTTGCTGCCGCGTTTATCTCTGACGATAGATTCCAGAAAGAATTGTAATATTTAGGCGAATAAAGCCGCGATTGCGGTGGATGAAGTACCTTTTTTTAGCAATTATATTAATAAGGGATTTACCGGTAGTAAGTCAGAAGAAGGAAGAGCGTTCACCGGCAAAGTGATATAATTCGACAGACGTTTTGGATATTTGGCTCGTCCACCAATCCTCAGAGATTACTACTCCAGTACATGGTCCTCGTGATACGTGGCAGTTTTTCCTAAAGCGCATTCTGCCAATCCCAGCTAAGCCGCTGTGTGTAGCTCGCATGTCATTATCGCTTGTGTCTTGGCTGTCGACTACCCGTTGGCCCCATCTGCCACTTTGGGGCTAGTTTTTCACCCTCACTTGTGTTGGCCATCTGTGTCGTGTTCCATGGCTTGTTTCACGCTCATTCTCGTCGGCCGTGGAGCTAATTGGCAGCCCAGAGTGTTCCGTACCGTGACCGTCCCTTGCTAAGAAGGTTCCTAACATCACGCAGGATAGGCAGATTCATGTGGTTGTTAATTGAACAGTCGGCTGACATCCAGCCTTCTTTAATTTGCCTTTTTGTGGGCTCATCATCTCGGCCCACAATTTCAACAGCGTCAAATTTGAAAACGTGCCTGGGTTGCTACCTCCGACCTTGGGTCCAACCTTCTTACAGTCAGCTGCTGCTCATGCGTTCGCGTTTGTAGCTGTCGGCTGGTTTCTCAAAAATACCTGCACATTCCACAATGACACTAAATTTAGTAGAAAACGCCAGATTTTTCTTGTTTCTGGGTAGGATTTTTTGGCTGCGTTACTTGTTGCCGGACTGTGGGCAATCCTTACTCATGGAGGCGCTAGGGACCTGGCCAAGTTTTTGGAGCCCTCTATCATGTATGGGATGCTTCGCCACAAATTTGGTAGGCAGTGCTCCTCAGTCCGCGTTTTGGCGGCATTCGATTTTGTTGAAGGAACGCTCGTGGATAACCATTTGCGAAGTGTTTGTCCTTTTATAGTAGATGGACATCATAATTTTGTCGTGCAGTCGGAGGCAGACGACATAATCGAAAAACAGAAGGCTGCCTTCACCTCTTCCTCCATTGTGAACTGTAACTCGCGAAAAAGCGAGCTCACGCACTCGTTGTAGCGGTTGATGACAACGACAGGGTCGTTAACGTAACGTGACCGCAATGTGCGTTCGTAATCTTCGATCATCTGTCCCTTTAATTTTTATAGCAGCACCTCAGCAATGAGCTCATAGACTGGGGACCCCATTAAGGTGTCCTTGATTTGCTCCTACATGATCGTTTCGAAGTTGAAGGAGGACGGTAGGCAATGCCCCATGGGTTCCATGTGATCCTGAGCTGGCCGCTTATCTTGGTTCTCATCTAAATCACGACACGATAAAACTTTCCCACTGAACACCCTTCCTTCTTCTGAGTTTGTGAGCCAGGCATGCTTACACTAGAGGCGCGATGAATTTGGGATTTACGAATGTGAAAAACTGTTTTTGTCATTGGTCGCTAAGACAAATATATTTCGATTTTAACCAACAAGGGAGGGAAGAATGGTGCATGAGTTTGTTTTATCCAGCTGCAAGATCTGAAAAATAAAACCAGACGCAGCAGCAAATTAGCATCAGGCAAACCCATGTCTGGTTTATTTGCCGCACGCTTGGTTTGCTAGTTCAGAAATTCATGTACCCGCTATTCACTGTGTGGATCGTTTGCTGCAGTTGCGGTACTTATAGGAAAAAAAGTTTGACTTCCATAAAACGCCAGCACTTTTTGCATTAATGTGTGCCGACTACGTGCATTATTAGCCTGAAATATCTGCCTCAATTTTGTTCCATTTTGTATTGTTGGCGCTTTGCAGATTAAGCCACCATCGGCGAATGTGGAAAACATGTAATGAAGACCTTGACGCCATATCTAATGCACTCGCAGGTGGCTCTTTGTATTACGGGTTGCAGTCGTTTTTTGCCGTTGGCAAAATACACATTTTACCAGATTGTAACTTTAACACTCGTGTGTCCAATTTAAAAATATTAACAATTCAAGAAGACTTGTATAAGACGAGAGAAAGTAATGAATTAACTTTATCTTATTTTGTATACGGCAAGATCCTCCGTGTCTGCAGTTTTGAATCACATATGACCTTCATGCTAACCGTGTTGATTTGCTTCTATATTGTCATCCTGAACTGCATGCAGCTGAACTAATTGTGTTTGTTTTCAGACAATGCGGGCGGATCATCATGGCACACAAACATGCAATCAAAAAAAGATAGAAATTTGTTGATTCTTTTATAAAATCCACAAATAAAATGCATAAACCCCTTTCTTTTACAACACTATTTACAGGAATGTTAGGTAAATTCTAAAAAAGTTTAATCTGAGGATTGTCTCGCGTCCTGGCAACCTCAGTTCTCTTGTTCATTCAACCAAATGTTTATTACCAGTAAAGGCCGATTCAGTGAAGTGCTGTACATCTTACAGTAGTTATATAGGTCATTGCTGACAGACAATCAAACTACGTTGCCGAATTAAGCATCATTTTAATTCCACGATAATGAATATCAACATATAAATTGGTGAACATACGTTTGCCTGCGATAAGTTCTCTCCAGGCCTGTGCATTTGTACGGTAATCAAATAAATAAAATATTCTGGTTAGTTGAAAGATGGAGTGTTGTTTTTGTTGTCAGAGGTGGTGACCTGCAAGCTGCCCTACAGCTATTCAAAATTGGACAGCGTCTGTTGGCTACACCAGAAGCACCTGCCATCGGGCTACGCAGACCGGGGCTGTGCGCTCAAAAGGACGTCGTTGCAGTGCCGCAAGTACCACGGGCAAAGTCACTCACACAACCACACTGGTCTTATCATAGGCCCCGTAAACGGGTGCACCAACAGACGAACAAGTCCTCAATTCAAACGCGTTCACCTTATCTCCTCGTTTTGCCGACGGTTCGGCTAAACGCTGACATGCTGACCCCAATTCCCCCACCCTAACTGAACCTGACAACAACATAACTTCAGCTTTCCACCAAACGGCAGAAATGCGCAAAATGCTTTGCCGAATTAAGCAGCACTTTAAAATATTTGAGTACGTAATAAATATGCTCGTTTTGAACTGGCAACATTCCCCTTCGGTCTGATTTCATCGGCGCATTCCCGTAACGCATCAGTATATCTGATAGTCAGGCTATGTACAAGTGGATCAGAAATTACGCATAGCCATCTGGTCAGTAAAGACTCTTAATTCAGTTGTTTTTCCTATCCTAGTCCCTGGCTTGGTAATTATTTAGGATTTTGGCTAATGTGTCCACTATCTTTACTATTTTTTCGTTTCAATATCGATGTCGTGAGAATCCGATACCTTTAACGGATATGCTGACTTTTTCATCCATAATACTGCTTGGTTAACGAGCATACCGAGTCCAAAGGGCTGTTGATTTATCTGATAAGAGCAAACGTCAAAGGGATGTCTTCTAAGGATGACGCTCTCACGCTTCCGATGTTTCGCTATTGGTACAAAGAAAAGCCTTCTGGCTTGAGGAAGCATCCCCATTTAGGGACAACAAGTTACTGCAAATTTATACCAATAATGGAGAGTAGTTGCCTGGATTGGCATACAAATGGCACCACGAGCAAAAGAAAGTAGGACAAAACTGTTTCTGCTGGTTTATTGTCATGCAGTGTCATTTCAGGATTTGAGGAGGAACTTTTCTATTCATCGCCACATTACTCGGTGTCAGCTGGTTACTTCTGGTCAACAGGCAACCCAGGCTTCGAGTGGTGTGTGAATACTTCTAACGGGTTCCGAAACTTTAAAAATAGGAGAAAAGATTACTGGAACAAGAATTTTATTTACCTGACGTTTCGGATTCAGTCGTGAATCCCTTAACATTGGTAATCATAGAATGGTGTGAAATATGCACAGATTGCGCGGTATTTATAAATCTTAGTGGGGACCTTCATGCGCACGATGTTTTGATAACGAAATCGTGGCAACTAGTGACTCGAAAGCGAATTGCAAAACCGTTAGCACACCAATAATGACCCCCGGCGGTGGTTGGAGAGGCTAATAATTATAGTGAGCGCAATTCCTGAATATATATCGCCTAAATTTGCATATGCCTTACAGCATTCTACGGTTACCTAGAATAAACGATTCTCGACAGAATCCGAAACGAAATGCTTGCTCTAGTGATCGCATTCGATTTTGCTGAAATGCTTCCTGGAACTCACATTTTCGCTTTTATCGGAAATTCTGAGGCTCTCTTTTCATACGGTAGGGCTCTCAAAATAGGTTACTTATGCTGTATGGTCTCTGGTGTTGGTTAGGTGTGGCAAAAATTGACTTGGCTAGTCGCTTCCTCTGAACTCTCATCAACATTATGCAAACTGGAAGTCAAATCTGCACAAGAGTATGGTCGAAAGTGCGCAAACAGTGATGAGATAAGATGAGGTCGTGGATCATGCGACGGGACCCGACCGCACCTTTAAGATGGAAACTCTCGCAAGGGGGGGCAGTCATTTGAGCCATGAACTGTTTGTGTCCTGGCTCACAGTCGAGCCAACGGCCTCGCGCCCTATATTTTATGCTGAAAAATCGTACACTCACAGAGTGATTAGCAATGCAAACGCTACGCCAAAGGTTACGGTGACAGTTTATCAGCATCATCAAAGAATCGAGAAGGCTAGTGATATTTGGACGCGGCCTAGCGAGGCAGCATCGCCTTAGGTGTATGACTACCAGGGACGAATTTGGCATCTGCCAGTTAGAACAGGCACAAGGCTATGTGGGGACTATGTCCTATAATTACTGCTCTTCAGGCGCTCTTGTGACCTTTATCTGCGACTGTATCTGATGGTGGGTTCAATCAGGATTCCAGAACGTCATGCCAATAAACGTCGTGTTCGGTGATATTACCTTTTTCCTCTGAACTCTCTCTCTCTCTCCTGAAACTCGCCTGATCGCTTCTATTATGCGTGTTAGGTAGACTGGTCTGATCTCCCCACTTAATATAATGGGACGCTGAATGGATAATACACCAATTTGCAAAGTATTGCACAATATGATAGAATAGCATGCTGGTGGCACACACAGAGCTATTGCGTCCCATTCTGCAAGTAATCGTACCACAAGCCGGCCTTGGAAATCCGTTAACACTATTTGGCATTTAAATCCTTCAAAGGGCTTCCATGAAGACCGGAATGACTATTACTGGCTTACTAGTGGTCTTCAGCCAGCCATGCTAAATCCCTACTTTATCAATGCGTGAGGTTCCAACTGACGTTCTTTTGACTTAAAGTGCAACACGTTAACACTTGAGCACATCTCTGTCATTACTAATTTACGCAATGACAAGCTGCAAAACAAATAGATTGTGGTCCATTAGTAGGGACTTTCAACTTCAAGCCAACTTGCCTCAGTTGCAAGTTAAGGAGATCATGAAAGCTGGAAGTGGAGCATGTTTAGCGGATGAGGGCAAATCGTTGCCCATTCTGGGAGACTTCTCTGTTAGGCACGGTTAATATATTAAATAGGTACACCACCAATAGACTGACGACGAGCTGGGGGCCCCACCGCCGTAAAGGATTCATTTTAAAGATTGAAATTTCTTTCTATGTACATTCCCTCAACTATCCATTTTGTCTGGCGAAGAAGCAAGAATTAAATCCTCCGCACCTCATTGCTGTATATTTCTGGGTCAAGAAATGACAGCTTTGTTTGCTAGCATGATCTTCTTACTCTGTGACATACAGTAGTGATTAGATTTGTCTTCATTCTAAGCCCGGAAGTTTTTACTATACATTCCTCATGATTAGGTGCCTAAAACTCCTAGAATTTTTCTGCAGTTTAGAATCCAGTAATTGTTTAGGAGGCTCGGATACGACAGGTGAATACCGACAACATCCTGACAGTGTCTGATGTAACCTACTTTCTCAATTCGATCGAACGGAGTCGGCAGCATGAAACTGTCTGCTGTCTACCTGAGTGATGTATCCCTGCGGCGAGGCGCAAGTCTGATCTTAATACCCAGCTTCTGCAAATATAGCTTCCGAAGCGATGGCCTGTGAACAAATTAAAGCCGCAGCTCATTAAGCGGAACCGCGGCTTACTACCCGGAACCGACGCGGGCAGGAGGGGGGGGGGGGGCTGGAAGTCAGTTAAGACGCAGACAGAGCCGTGTTGAGACACACGGAGTTGACAGAGGAGCACTCATGAACAACATGTACTCGTAGACAGGTTGGACCCGCGGGGTGGGTGAAGGTTGGCGCAGGTCTGGCGTGAAGACTAGCGATATGGATCGCCCGGCAGCAGCTTATGAATCCTGCCAACCAGACTGGTGGGAACTGGGAGGGCAAAGTCGGACGAGGCGGGGGGGGGGGATAGGGACAGTTGGAGTCACGCGCGGTCCCTCTGGAGTTTGGGGGAGGGAGACGCAATGTGTGAAAGTACTTTGCCTCAGGACAACGACCACCTCCGCAGGAATTGTGGGCTGCAAAGTTATCTTAGGTGGGCTGCAGCTGGTCAGCCTACATGGCACTTTTTATAACTGCCGGTTGCCGAACTAAACGGAGGATGAGACTCTTGTTCTTAATTCGAAAAAATGTACTAGGCGGAGTAGACGTCCGTAGTTGGGTGAGAATTGCGCCTTGCCGATAGGATAAGCGGACAGAAACCATCAACCAAATGTGCATCTTTGTGCTACTATTAGGGTTAACAATAGGATAAAGCAGCATTTAAGGGTTTGACCATCGGTCTCGATGATTTACAACGGATGCTCCACACCAGAGTGGGATAGAGCTGGCAAATTCTGGGGTGCATCTACACCTCTCCATATGGCCTCCTTGTCAAGAGTGGTTGGTAGGGGATGGGACCACGTATTGTTATTGAAAACCAGCACAGGAAGTCCTGTATTATATAAGGAACACTTTTGCATTTTCATTGCCTATCGTTGGACCACATAGGCAAATTGTACATTCTGTTCCTTTTTTACGCAATTGCAGGTTCGACAGCGTTTGTTAAATAATATGCGTGCTTACGTAGTGATGCAGCATATGATAGAACATACAGCCACCACCAGTAGGAAGTATTTGAGAAATGCATTTCTTCTACCCAGAGAAGTTGTACTGAAAAACATTTAATTTTCACAGGAAAACGTGGAGGTGTGCACCTACGCTCGCAGGGGTAATTCCACCACATTGCGTTATTAAGCAGCTGAAACATGCGCACATATTTCAGCTACATGAACCTGTTTATGCATAATATTGCTGGGGATAGTCTCTCGGCCTTGAATCAGTGAGGACGGCTCATATTTGGCAAAAACCTGAAATCAGTGCATTTGACTAATGGTTGCTCTACCTTCATCGAACCGGAAGGGTCGTGCCTAAAGAAAAGATTTATTTTAGTACTAAAATATCTAGGACTGCAGTTAGGGTGACAGAAATCGCTCTACCACATAACCTTCTGTTGGTGGAGCAAAACGTGTTCCAATTAGCACAGGAAGGGAAACACCTCAACGGAAATGCGTAGCCTCAGTTGTGCGTATAATTTGCCACCAGCTGTGTCTGAAATTTGCTCCATACAGTTGAGTTGTCCTTTAGTTAACTTTCGAATTTTATGAAAATACTATGTAAATAAGAAAAATTAAACTTTTCATTTATTCTGTTAGGCAGATACCTACTTACGTGCTGTGATCTGTGCCATTTGCAGACCTGAAAATACGACAACGCGCACCAGTGCAAATTGTTTGATTAGATGTTTTGCGGACACTTTGCAAAAGAAACTTCCGGTTCGTTCGAGGGTTGTCGACAATGCTATCATTCGCTCGGTCGTAACGCGTTTCGGCGAAGCAGCATATCGTAAATGTGGCACTTTATGGTGGGAAATGCATTTCGCGCCACCCATTAAACATTTATGCTAAATTTGTCATCACCCGAGCCATTGTATCTACCTGATCCACAAGGTAAACATTAGGAAATATGCAATTCAGATTCTGGCGGCATTATCCAATCAACTATGTTTAATAAGGACACATATGTCACTGAAATAGCAAAACCATAATTGATGTAGATAAGGGCAGAAAACCACGACAAATAACTACTGCAAAATTATTAAAACAATGAGGAGGGGCACTGACCTGTTTGTAACTAACTGTTTCGAGCCTGGAAAAAGTACAGGCCAGGGGCGTGAAATGCGATCTAATTTATGCAATTGTCATTTCAATAGGAATTCGATGACTTAAATTGTGCTAGGTAGCTAATGCAGGGAGGCCAGCGTCATCATACTAAAGGGGACTATTGACTATTGAGAATCAGAAACATCGTATAGTCGGAAATTAATGGCTGTACTATTTCCTCAAATTTACAATACGGGAGAGCAGCTAATTAAATTCACATGACAGCTTTCTGATATTTGAATCAATTAAGTTGACCTACTTGTGAAAAATTGATATCATCCGTGGGGTACGTAACACCGCAGGCCACCATTCTAATCAAACAAATTAAAGGAGGTCAACGGGAGCCTTTAGTTTTATTACATAGGCCATTGATGATACCAATGTAAGCATCCAACAATTCAAGTTTGGCGAAGGTAAATTTTAGATTATTCATCGTCAACCTTCAGTTTCAGACTCCTTTAGTGCACATCTAATTATTTACTTGTAGGTTATATTGGCCGAACATATAGGTGTCTGTCCAAGCAGATGCGAGAACACTATCCTGTTTATTTAAACCGAAGCATAGTAGCATCAAAAGTAAGCGCCATTTTGGCACAGCGTTCCGAGTCATTTATACAACGTCTACGAAACACCAAACAATTCTGCTTCAGGTTTACTTACCAGGACAAAGACGGCCTCCAAATGGCTAAAAAAGTCAATTTTATGTGCGCAGAAGATGGTTATACAGACATTAAGTTTCCCCTGACTTAAGACCAAATCGTGTCTGCTAACACGTCGTAAAACAGCGACGATGCGGTGACATTAACTAATTAAAACACTGTGAAATAAAAAAAGTGAGAAAAAAATTTGAAGTGAAAGAGTGGGCAGTATATTATGTAAATCAGGATGCCGGATCTTACCAGGACAAATTTAGGTTCATCACATGCTTCAGTTGATTACATAAGTCGGGAATTTTACTACCATATACAAATTTCCGCCAGGTAGCGCAAAGTACGAGTTGTTTGGGCCCTAGCAACTACTCGGAAAGATGTTTTAGGGTCAACATAATGACCCGTATCAAGCAAGTGTTCAGTAATGGATGAATGAGGAGTTCTGATTTCCTGTTTTAATAGTCAAGAAGTAAATGCTGTTTGGCTCTAGCTGCCAATTTCCGTTTCATTTGTCCTATGTTTATGCATCCACAAGTTCATGTTAATGCGTCAACACAATTGAAATTGGCGTGCAATTGCAAGGCATCCTTTGCACATATAATTGGTAGTGACTTTGTCGCATGGCAGGATATGAAGACGGCAGCAGTGTATATTGTTTCTAAAATGTTTAATAAGCCTCTCATTATAGTACTTAAAATGTTGTCAACTTTAAAGGGCAAGAACACGAAAACAACATCTTGTGAAACTCTCTGTTCCATCATTTTTGGCCGTGGGGGTTTGCTATAATTCTCAATAAACTGTGCTGTATATCCTGACTCCTCAAATTTGTCTTTTCACAACCTGAAAATAATTCTTTAAACTGAATAATAAAAAATTGGGCGACGTTGGTGGAACTTAAAGAGGTGAACCCACGCGCACATTGCCAGTACAACAAGCGTTGTAATCACGAGCATTTTGTGCTGTTATGTCTGTTTGGCTTTATGCATGAGAGTTTTTTTTACCTATGACAAGTTTTGCTTACGTAGTGAAAAAATTATTACAAACGTTTAATATTAACCTTGTTCTCAGAGGTCTTATTCATGATAACTTAAAAGACATGTCAGTCACTGTTATTTTAAGTAACATTGGTAGAGTATTAGGGCATTACAACACGTTTAATGTGATTCTGTTGTGGCTGCATCAGCATTAGTCACCTACATTATAATGCCAAAATCCGGACAACTTGAGTTGAAGCATTAAAGTAGTTTTTGCCGAACGCTTCCTACCTTCTTATATTTTTAAAATGGCCACAGAAAACTGTCTCTTGAAAATTCCAAAAAACGGCTTTTGTCCCCCTTTACGGCCTACAGACAATAAACTTAAAGGCGCTGCCGGCAGCCTTAATAATTCAGATGCGGCGTGATAATTTGCTACCTTTTTAGAAAAGTCCAAACTGTCTGCAACTAAAAACTGTGAGTTATTTTTCAGCCAAAGCTATAAAAATTTTTTTCTCTTTCGCCGCTGTTGAGCATTGAGCCCTAGACCTGAGGTCAATAAATTATAAATGACTGTTGGCAACATTTTGTCGAGAAACCCAAAACTATTTTGATGGCATGCTGGCTGTAAGCACTCAACACAATACTCTGCATATAGCCTTTTTCTTCTTGCCTAGGACAGATGTGTCCTAGAGGAGGCACGGAATGCGGACTAGTCAAGTATGCAAAGTGAGTAGTATCATACCTTCTTTGAACAATCTGAGAAAACACATTTTGCATAATCGGCGGGACACATGAACGAAGAATAGCAACGCTGAAAATTCTTAATCTCCTAAATCCCTTCCCCTGAATACTTTTTCTACACTCCCTCATGGCGGACTCAATTAATTACGCTATTTGCGCGACCAAAGGCTTCCACTAATTGACTTGAAAGTTGGATGGTCACAGGTATTAGCAAATGGGCAGAACCATTAGAAAAATATCTTCTGAGAGTGAGAGCAAAAGTAAAAGGTGTGCATGATGGTAAAGCCCATCGGCCTCGTCTTCCTTGGCAATTAGACCGATTTGTTTAGATAATAGAAGTTATTTTTACAACAAAGTCAGTCACTTCAATTCTTAAGAAAGTATTTGTTGTCAATGGTTGCAAATGGCTTAAGCCCGGACGGCATTAGCCGAGAACTGGGGCGAATCTTGCTTTTTGTGGATGAGACTTACTGCATTAAAAAAAGACATTGCCACTTTGTTTCATCGCAATAAGCTAAAATGCTTTTCCGCTAACTTTCCTATTAACAAAAAAGTTCCCATCATTTAAAAACCTGTGAGCAAACTTAAAACAGAAACAGTGAGCAGAGACCCACTTAATCTGAACTTGCCCATTTGAGTTTATTTGCACAAATAGGATAAATAGGGATTTAAATAACCCAAGGGAATCAATACGGGAAGTTTATGAATAAACACTATCGGCTCTTTCGTCTGTGCTGTGTTATGATAGTGAAACGGCAAAAACATTCGCCAGATGATGATGAAAATGGGATTTAAAAATGCAATGCAATCGGAAAAAGGTTTCCTGATCTTAGTTGTTTACCAAGCAGCCACTAGATATCATCAGAATCTACTTAATGATATGAATTTGAGGGATTATTTATTAGTTTGGGGCTGATGTTGATTACTGTTGCACTTAAATGCATTTATTTTCGGTTTACAGAGGGACGTGGGAGTTTGATTCAAATATTATGACTATTTTTCCCGACACGTTGCGTGTCACATAAAGAACTTGCATCACGCATGGTTAGTAAAAACTTACTGTTTGAAAGGTATTAGACGCCATCGTATTTCACGATGAGCATTTAGGCAGCTGTAAACTCATACTCGCACTTGCAGTACATAGTTGCCCTAGTTGCCGTTTGATTTATTTACACGGTTACACCCGGAGGCGAATAGACGCTCACCTATTGGTTCCATAAATCACTCTACCCGTTGCGCTTCCGGGCTTAGTCTCAAGCCCCATTATCAGCTGCTATAGGCAGAAAAGCATTACTGAAAAGGGCAACGGAGGATAAAATGATAATTTCTGGCTCACTTGTTATCGTCAGCTAGTTGTACGCCACTCAGGTGGCAGCCGACTCAAAGCTCGAGCCCGCAAACTTGTTACTTGGAGGTTTTTGCTACAATTACTGCACAACGGGTTGGCCGCTTTGCTGATTTGGATAGGAATATACAAATTGGCGCTTACCCATCGGTTACAGGAATGACTTGACTCGTTGTACATTTGCACTAGCTTTCGAGCACTGTTACTTTTTCGTTCGTGAACTGATGCATGTTAAACATTTTTTAAAAATAATATTGCTGTAAACGTGTCTTTTCAAAGCACAAAAGGTAATTTTTTGTATTATTATAATTTCTGGTTCTCGTTTATTTTAAGTAAGAAGCACCTCATTACGCGCTTACATACAAAGCAAAATGCATTGACGTAGAGAGTGAACATTGCAGTGCATCTTAGTTCGAAATGGGGATTGTCTTTGTGAACTCCATTTAAATGACAGCACTTTCATTAGGTCGTTAGATTCTTCCCCCAAGATCCACATGTTTTCTGCTTAGAATCCAAAGGAGTTGGATTTACTGCCTGTTCCCTTTTATAACTATGGTCCACCTCATTGGCTCATGTCAATTGGTCTCGTCAACAAACTGAGATACTCTTTTTCTGCTACCACAACACACATGTACAAATAGAAAACTCAAAGTCAACCCACCTACATATCTTTCAAGTAAACTGATGCTGAGACATGTCAAACAGCAGCATTTGATGTATTTTAGAAGGACTAACCTTTCTGACCATGTGCTAGTGAAATGTTTGGAGTTCAGTTCATTGCCGGAACCATGCGAAACAATGGTTGGAGATCGAAGACCTGTTGGCGAATCAGCCAATTCTTGATCGGTCGCGGAGGAGCTGCCGCTTTTGATGCGATGTGTTGCTAGCGAGTGCGTTGAAATGGCCGTACGCTTACTCAGTTCACGCGTCGGTGACTCCAATTTGGACTAAAAAAGTAATTCAAGTCGATTCGCATCAACGGATACTCAAAGCGAGGTGTGTTACAAAACTATTATACCAGCATCTTGATAGTAGTTGTTTGAGCAAATTTCGAAAAATTTCGAAGGGCGTTTTACTCCCAATACTAGTTGCATGTAAAAGCAATAAAAGTTACCTAAAACACATAACAGACATGCAGATTATGGACGAAATAGGATATTTATGTCAGTGCATTTTCTAATAATATTTTGTTAGCCTAATTGCTATCGGTGGCATAAGTTTACACTTTCAAATGATTATGAACAGACATGTAAAAGCGCATTAAAAATGGAGTAATTTAGGCGTCAAAATTACAATTTTCTAAAGTGGAAGGAGACCATTTCACTGTTAACCCATCTAATCATTTATCCACACTGAATGTGCTTTACAAAAACCAAGCTTTCAACAATCGGCGATTGAAAGGTAGCTGTTTACGTTTTCAATCTAAATGGGTCGTTTTTGTCCCGTAAGCAGCAGTCATTTAAGTATTGCACCTCATATATACCTAGTTGCAGCATTTTGTCCCAAGGAAACGGTGGTTAAATGGGTTTATGGGTGGGGAATGAGCATAAGCAGTGGAACGTCTTTTAGTAACTGCTATATGCATTTTATTTTATTTTATTAAGAAATTTTATTAATTTGTAGCTGTAGATTTATCTAATATGTATTATCGTTTAACATATTGTTGAAAAATACGAGTATCAGATTGCACTTTTCTTGAAATTCCTAAAAACAGTACAATGCTCGTTAGGAGGTCATCTATATCAACTTACCTTAAATCCAGATTACTGTTTTGGAGTTGAATAAGTATAGTCCGCGGTGCAAAGCATCACGCACACCGGCAATTTAAATGCTTTAAACTTGCTTCCACCAACCGCCGGAAATAAATTTAACTACATTTTAGCACGTCTACAAATTTATAAATGTCTATATTACTCCCTTACCCCCTCAACCCCCTATAAATACCATTTCTTTAGAACACAATGATGGGTTGAGCGGTATATGAGTCACATCACTTAAAAAAAAACATTTTTCGTCCCGTAAAATGTATTCGTTCAGGTGTGCTTCCGGAGGGACCGAACTGTTGTCCACTGCTTCATAAATAAACGGACTTCATAATAAATAGTTAGCGTAAGCCGATAACTAACATGATTTTTGTCTCATTCACATTGTTGACTGAGGAAAAAATGTTTGGTGCCATTCGTGTTTATTTAGGAAAACAAAAATTTCAGTAGGCTTCATCTGCCAAACATTGCAAAAGTAAAGTGCGAACAAATTTAAAAAAAAATCAAATTACATACAGTCGTGCATTGCAATCTTCAAGATATCCCATCATCAGATGATACATAATTAAGCGTAACTATGCTTTTCGTCTTGATGACGTTTTAAGGCTCGGGATAAACACTTCTACAAAGTTAGATCTATTCTTTAGTACTTATCTTTCTTTGGTGGCATCCCCGTTGATTTTATCAGCAAAATATCTTATAAAAGTTAGGCAACTTTACGCTTGAGTAAATTTTTATTTGCACAAACACACATTTAAAAATATTTTTTCTGCATAACTTTAGTATGCCCTCATGAGTACCCTGCTTGCGGTTGCATACTGTGCAATTAATTACATCCAATTATTGACTTCAAGTCCAAATAACGAAATAATAAGAAAATAATAATTACAAAATTGAACTGTGGTGCAGTATTTCCATCTGTTTTGAATAAATGCATTCCAATGATAAGCTGTCACTCAGTTAATTTAGCAGAAACGTCTGCAAATAAAAACGTTCCAAAAACAAATGCTCATTCGGATTCAGTTATGACAAAACACAAATACTTTTATTCGCCTGGCGAACATAATTGCCTTTTGGTGGCTACATGTTCAACAAAGGAATTTACTGACATTAACTTGCAAATATATTAAAAATAAATTAAGCTTCACCGTTTGGTCGATTTATCGCTTTTGTTTTGGGTACACTGTAAAGCGGTGTTGCCCATTTCATGCACAAAATACTAACGGAACCCGATTGTCTATTTTAAGCTGCTTCCTTGAACCCTGTGTGAGTTTTTGCTATTCAAAAATAGGTTGGATACTTCATGGACATACCCGTTCGTCCGCTGAGTTGTTACGTTCGGTATCACGTCGTACGGATAAGTGTTCACTCCGTGGTTTATCAGTTTCAGGGCTGAACCTTTCTGCCTGCTGTCGTAATTTTTGTGCTCGCATTGAATTCAACTGCATCCGCATAAGCCACATCCACTTTGACTTCCTCGAGGGCGCCCTTTGTTCCTCCAGCGCAGTCTTGGAATGAATAGATCGGTAGGTATCCTTTTCAACTTCCGGAGAAGGCGTCTTCATTTGGGGCAGATTATCAACCTCCAGTGTCAACGGGGTACACTTTGTCAGTTGAGTAGGAGACAGATCTGTGGTAATACATGCTGAAGTCGCAACCTCTATGGTGCAGTTGTTTGCCATAACCACCGGTACATTCTTTAGCGGTTGAACGACGGGCGATGATTCCCAAATCTGGTGTTGTCCCGGTTCCTTCATTAACATGTGTTTTTCTGAGAGTAAATTAGGGGTTAAACAAAAACCATCTATCCCACTGAGGCGTGAGCAAATTGTCGCAGATAATTCTGATTCTTCGTTTTATATGTATATTTGTCACGCTTAGATCTTTCTGCAGCTGTGTTGTGGATCAGGTGCACGGCGGTGGCGGTTTTAAGCGCCTCAATAAGAACACTTGAGGTTGATTGTGATTGGCCAGAAATCTGGGCCAACTGCATGAAGCACGACACAGAACGCAAATCTGCTTCAAACATACTTATTGCGCGAAAGCATTTTGCACTTGACCTGAAGGTTGATGTTTTATACTTGCTTAACTCCCCGTACAGTGGGCATTTATGCTAAACGAAGTCAAGCTAGCCAAGTTAGCCACATTAATCAGGTTCTAATAATAGCATCACATCTTGCCTATCTTACCTTAAACCAGAAAGAAATATTCAATGCATAATTAGTAAACAAAAATATTCATACCAATTTAAACAAGTAAATTGGGTCTTATAAAATAGAAAACAGCAGAAACAAATTCGTAGACAGCATCAGTCTATGCTGTTATGTAAAATAATAAAAAAAACAGTGCGATGTCAGTCAGGTTAACAGAAGCATGCATTCAATACTTTATCGGCAAGCCCGGACGGTTACAAGGGCGTTATGGGCAGTGTTTGCATTTTTCGAGATTAAAAATGGTAAGTCATAAGTTTTGGCTTCACGCCACTTTCCTTACAAAGTCAGCGTGCTGAGGACTTTGGAGCTGGGAGCGCACAGTGGAAGGGATTAGTGTAGGCTGTGAGCGAGGTATATGACTAACACAAGCGGATTGCGTGTGACGTTTATCAGGAAGCTGGTATGGCGTGATTGGGCGCTAAGCCACCGGTATTGTGCTGTTACTTTTATTATATCATTTTAAACGAGCCACAGAAGTACTACATAATGAACAATTATCCAAAAAAGAATATTCATAGACTTGCTTATACAAGCAAACATGCGAGTCCCAGGAAGTATTTGAAACGAAGATGACTCGATCGCTGTGCCTATACTTATATTCGCCTGACGTTTCGATATCCGTCGTGGATTCGTCATCAGTGACATGATCAGAGAGCAGTAGCAAATAGGGAAGCACATGAATAGAAGTTTGCAGTATTTATAGCATGCAATAATTAATGAAAATATAAGAAGAAAATTAAGCGTTATTGACTTTTTGAGTGTTGGTGGTCTGTTGAACGGCATGTGGGCTCTGACCTGCTGAAATTTCATCACGTGTATTGGACTCGGGCGTGTTGATTGTCCGATCATCTACCCCCCTTGTACTGGTATAGGATGAGGCGGTGACCTGTCCGTTCCCCAAGCGGTGACTTACTTTGCCTAAATTACTTCTCAGGACCGAATAAGCATTGGGCAAATCATTGCACTTGTTGATGGATTGGGGATCCGTGAACAATGACTCAAGTAAATATCGGCTCACCCGCTTGGCACCTCGTGCACTTCGGCAATTTGCGTCTTGAGAAGCCTGTCAGTTGCTCCGACAGAGTTGATTAGCCCGCAACTGCACTTGATCCTGTAGATGACTCCAGATGTTTCTTGCCATGGCAGTGGGTCTTTCGGTTTCCTTGTCTGCCGCATTATGTTTGCGTCCGGCCTGCGTGTGACTCCAAATCCAAGTGGTGTGAAAAGATGGCCGATTGCCTCCGAGACGTTTTTGACGAACGGGATCGCCACACGTGGTCGTCGTACGTTTGCAGTAATTACTGTATCCTATAAATACTGCAAACTCCTGTACATGTGCTACCCTATCAGCTATTGTTGTTTGCCTTTGCCTCAAATGACGAATCCACGAAGGATATCGAAACGTCAGGCGAATTAAAGCATTGACCCAGCAATCGAGTCATCTTCTTCTTTAATCATAGACTGTTGATGATTCACTCAGCCATAATTTAAGTCGCAGACGTTGTCCATGCCAACGCAAGGATATGGCAACGTTTGTCAAATTCCAATTAGGCAACAGTGCATATACTTCAAGGACCCACGGAAATCATCAATATTCTTCTCGTTTTTCTACGTTGCACACAGAGTGAGTCCACTATGTAGCACAAATGTAAGCAACCAAAATATCTGTTTTCAGGTACTTTGCTATCTTCAGGCAGACACATTTGACGCCTGTAACTGAACACTCATAAACAGTAACGATGATTTTTGCCAACGTTTAAGTGACGACTCACATGACTGGTGCGGACTGCCAGCATAGATCGAATAAAACCAGAAGTCCCGTGCGGTACAATCAGCTGACCATCTACTTATTGATAACGTCATATTTTCCGTTCCTTCCTTCGTATTTATTGCCACGGTTACCTGCACAGTTAACCAGGTCATGTTGAGAAAGCACCACTGATGAAAGAACTTAGAGAATCCTACATCTTACATGTGCAAATTTTAAAATTTTCTCCGAAATTACTTTCTTGCATTGATTTGATCAGTAAATTAATCAGTCTGCAGCCCAAGAACGAAATTTGGATATTCCATTTTTTACTGATTTCTACTGCGAGATGACCCAGTTAATATGCAAGAGCTGTGTTTATGCTGTCCCATGGAGCAGACAAATAAAGGCAAAAGGACCATGAGGGCTTTCAATCAGCATTGGTCCTTTCAGTATGCCAAATTTTAAGGCAGGTTTCAAGGCGCTACTTCGAACAACTAACAAAAATAGCTGGCTTAATTGCGCCAGTTCATGACCGAGAAGAGACGGACTTAACGAACATTAATGCTTGACGTGAGAATTGCTATGAGTGCATTCGTGGGTGCAAGTTTGGAGTTTACGGCTGTTTATATCGCTACCGCTAACGCGCCGTTTCATAGCAACTTCATAACACACAGCATATTGCTCCAGTTTTTCCTGCATTTCTTCGACGCAGAAAGTTGGGCTATTACGAAATGGTTATGCACAATATGCACCCTAGGTGACCTTAAAACTAAAAACGTACAGTGCAAACTACAAATCCAGTAGAACGTGTTTTAGAAGTCAGTTTTTTTTGGCAAACAATTGTTTTCAGCAACTCTTCATCAGACCAAACGTTTGCAAGGGAAATTGACGCTGTACATAACAATAAAAGTTTGAATAGGTAGAAAAATCAATAACTATCTAACACGGGCGCTACTTGGCCAACGCGGACTGTGTCAGTTTGCGCATGTGGCCATGTCAGCATGTTGGTTGAGGGATTGTCACTTGTTGGGAGGGGCGAAATCCTATCGCCACCTGGTGTCGGTTTAGGCCATGGAAGTGACAGAGCTTGTGTCAGAGTCTTCTGACAACACAGCACTGGATTTGCTAGCCTTATAGCCACTGCTTCGGCTGTAGCAAGCATCCGTTGGCGTGGGCCTTTGGAAAAATTAGATGGTGTCCTGTAGACCACCTTAAAGGCTTCGTTAGTATCGACTCGATGGTTCGTATCGACTAGATGTGCGAGAATAGCACTCGAGATCGATCTAGTTTTACCTTTACTTAGCCAGGTCGGTATGTGCTCACGTACCCTCTTTTCGAGACGCCTCGTTGTACGGCCGATGTATCCCGCTCCACAGGAGCAAGTGAAAGAGTAAATGCACATTGATGTGGCCTTCAAAGGGAGTCGGTCTTTACCTCCCAATCGTAGGAGGGGAGAGTTCGTGAAGAGCACCCGTAAGTTCGCCGCTGGGAAAGCGTTTGTGATTGCAGTCCTCAAGCGTCGTCTGACCAGCTCGCTGGTTGCATCGCCTAAGAAAGGCAGTCTTATGAACACGTCTTTCTTTTCTGCAGTTAAGGTGACATGCTTTTTGGCGCGTTCACCAATATTTCTGCGAATGAACCTTTCCGGGTATCCATTTTCAATTAGTGTATGCTGCAGCTGTTGGAGTTCTGCTTCGACAGTTTCAGGAGAACAGATCTGTCGTATTCTAGCTGCTAATCCTTGGACCAGATTACGTTTTATATTGAGGGGGACAAAACTGTGGAAGTTAGTGTATTGTCCTGTCCAGGTTTTCTTTCGGAAAACCCTGCGTAGGATAGATCCATCCTCTTGCCTTCGCAGAAGGACGTCAAGGAATGCAATTTCATCGTCCACTTCAGTCTCAGCAGAAAACTTGAGCGATGGGTGAGCGTTGTTAAACTTCGCGACCAAGGCGTCAATGTCAGTGTTATAGTCAGTCAAACAGAAGATATCATCTACATATCGACCGTAGAATGCAAGGTCATTGATGGTGTCCCCTAGACACGTTTTCTCGATCTTGCCCATAAAGACATTTGCAAGAAACGGTCCAAGTGGGGATCCCATCGCCACACCATCAATCTGTCTGTAAAACTGACCATTGCAGAGAAATTGGACATTTTGTGTGCATCGCGTGAGGAGATCTTTGAGGGTTTTCACGGGCATACCTATCTGGTAGTTCGTGTCCCGAATAACGTCGCAGAGGTAGTTTATGGTTTCTGCCACGGGTACATTGGTGAATAGTGACGATACATCCACTGAGAGCATCTTACTTCTTGCAACGTTCATATTCTTTATAGCTTTGACAAATTCAAATGTGTCTTTCAGGCTTCTAGGATACATGTAACTTCCAAGAGGTTTCAACTTTTCTACTAGCCATTTAACAATGGTGTGGTAAGGGGAGTTTCTCATATCCAGGATAGGACGTAAGGGTAGCCCCTGTTTGTGAATTTTCGGAAGTCCATACATTCTAGGTATCGTCGTTCCTACAGGTCTTAGTGTTTCAAGCTCTTTGTCAGTCAAAAGACCTTCTTAATGGAGGTCTTTGAGAATTGTAGTCAGCTGACCTTCAACAGTATCTGTGCGGTCTTTGTCCTTCTCAGCTTTTGGGAACTTTGTATGATCTGCTAAAATTACTTCTAGTTTTGCGACGTAATCATTTTTATCCATCAGTACTATTCCAGATCCTTTGTCTGGTCTGGTTAGCACGATATTTTCATTTCTTCGTAGCTCTTTTAGGCTATCAAGGTGGGCTTTTGTTAAGGGGCCTTTGTTCATTGGAGTCTTTCTTAAGTACTGTTGGCAACAGTTAACCAGGGTTGACTTTAGATAATCAACTTCTTTAGGCATGGAAGATTTTAGATCGGAGGTTTGGTTAAAGAGGCTCTCAAATTCAGTTTCTAATTCTATTTTTCTCAGCCTTTTTCGTGCAATACAGAATCTAGGGCCTAGAGATAGTATTTCTATGAGGGTTTTGTCAAGACGGATTGAGGAATAGTTATGCACGTACCTCTCCGGATTGTTTGGGAGGGTGGTCGGTGCTTTTATTGGTTGGACACTTCGAAGAAGTTTAGTCCACCTGGCCTCGATTCTTCTGTTTCTTATTGTTTGTACATAGTCTTCAAACGCTACTCTCTCTAGAGTTTCAAGACGGTCGAGAACCGCTGCTCTCTGACTTCGGTTTCTTTGAAGTTCCATTATTCTGGCGTTAACAGTCTCCAGGTAACTTTCTGCATGTCTTCTTAGTGCAGCCATAGAAACGGCTGTATGGTTTCTTCGTAAACTTTTCCAGTACTGTCTTGGGTATTCACCTCGGTCTATACATTCTGATAGGAATTTGGCTGTCACGTTTGCCTCAGCAAGCCTGGTGTCAAACTTGAGGAATCCATTGAGTTCCTTTAACACCGCGGGATCTTTGGATTGTCTAAGTTCCGCAAATATTCCCATGGTTAATATTAGAAGTCAGTTATTTTTATCTCCATAGGTGGTGGTTTTGGACAATAAAATTTCGTAAGCGCAGCCCACTCTAACTTAGAAAATGGTACTGTTACTTCAGAAGTTTAATAATTGCCTCATATTGTCAGCCAACGGAACAGGTTTTGAATAGAAGATACAACCACGTATGACAGCAAGCACTATTTCAAGCAGTTAAAAAACACACAGGTAACTGAAGTCGGCCTATCGAAAGGCAAAGCAAATATAACCGGCCAGGTACTCCTGAATGTCTGCAACGCAATTTTCTTTATTTACCAGCCTATTTGCTTTTGTTTGTTTAAACTCCCATATTAATTTAAGCATGCTATATACTTTGTCACTGAGATATATAAAAGTCCAAAACACGTTGACTACTTTTGAATTTTTAGCTTTTTTATAATGATCACACGAAATAAAACGTTATGGATTATTAACTCAACATAAAACTGATGTACGAGGCATTTATACACACACTGGATTATTTTAATTATTATCCTTGTTAGAAAATATTGGTTATTCCTACTACAAGAAAAATCAAAATTCAGCTTAAATTATATCATGCTAGTTAAAAGTAATCATGCAACTTTCAGCTCCACATATATTTTGAACGCTGTACATATATATTAAACTATCGATTTCCGCAAGGTTGTCTATTTTTGAAGGTTGATGCTAAAATAAGGAGCGATTCTCAAAACAATTTAAATGATCAAATTGTAGCTATATCTGTCATTGGGAGGCTAAAAACTGTGTGTGAGGGATTGTTTTGGACGTTCAAATAGAAGTTTAGTAGAAAAAATAAAAAGGATCAAGATACAAAACAATGGACAACGTAGGGTTGTTAAAAAAGTACCTGATATATTATAAAGCTGATCAGTTTGACATGCGGATGTCCTAGGGATCAAAGCAAATGAACATGTAGTAAAATAAAATGCTTTCGGATACTTTGCTACGAGGCAGGCAAGTTATATAATTCAGACAATATGCATACATAGTTAAACATAATAAATATATATAACTATGCAATGGCTGATAGTAGCTAAACGATTGGTTATGGAATTTTCCCTTTCGGTAATGTATTTATGCCTGCAGTATATGTGTAAATGACAAAGACGGTATACCAAACTATCGACAGAGCTACTTTATTCAAGCTCAGACAGGAGTATAGCAGAAAAGTGACGCAGAAACGGTGGGTTCGGTCCCTCAATTATTCCTCAGGATTCTCTATGATATAAAAAACGTAGAAGTAGTTATAAATTATAACAATGAAATTAATTCTTATCGTCAGCTCAACGGATAGCCATACCACTTTCTTTATATCGAAAAAATTCCTTAACTCAACAAATTTTATATACATTTTCGTGGCTGCGTTGCAAATAATTTTGGATCTATACCTAAGGTTTGGCTCCTTTTCAAGCATATTTTGTGTCTGCAAGTTTAAGCCTTAAATTCACATTTCTTTCGTTTTGTATAGCAAAGACTTTAAGGGTAAATGAATGTATTAGGCATTTACAGAAAAATAGAGTGTACTGGATATACGTGCATAGAAACATGCTCATGTTGTCCATGCTGAGATGTTCCTCATAACCTCTCGAACCCCTCTCGGTTCCCATATAAGATTAATGTATTTGCTGCCTCCGGTGGTATTGAGTTAGCCAGTATTGCCACCTGTCTCATATTATAGCCATGCTGTATGCGTTACTCACGGCATTTGCTCTCCTGGAAGTTGTCCGCTGGTTGGCTTGCGTAACATGTGGCTCCTTTGGGGTCAGCGTAGTTGTAGGCAAGTCAATATACTTGTTGCCCTTCTCCACGTCAACCGGTGGACTAATCAGTCGTCGCTGTTTGCTTGACTTGTTCTTCGCTTCGCAACTGCATATATGAGGCAGTGTTTTATGTTAGCCAGGAGTCTTTTGCCCGCCATCCTATTTTCCGTAAGGCTAGGGAGTCGGTTCTGTGTACAAGTTTGCCCTGTTGGCTCTGTCCGAATTGCTTCGAACCTTAAACGAAGCGCCTTCTAGACGGGGTTCAATTTTATTGTTTGGATGCTTGTGCCATTTGAAGGCCAAGTTTCGAGCATAAGTCTGGCCTTTTTTTCTAGTTGGCTCTACCGATTAGCAGTAGGGTCGAGAACGGGGTCATTGACCACCTTATTGTTATCAGACATTCCGGACACGTTTCTTTATGAAAAAAACTAATAGGAAGTGTTTGAAGATCTTAACTATATTGCTGCTTTGGTTTCACAAATACCAAAGCACAAAGAGCGTATTTAAAAAAAAGAAGCTTGGCTGTTTTATATAAACATAATCGAGTTAAACACTATGGAAATCTTGGTAGTTGAAAAAGTCTACAATGTCCGTGAGAGTCAGTGATCACCACACCTTTGGTCATTTTCATAGCTTTCGAGCAAAAGAGCTTTTTTCCCTTCAAAAACGCGCTTCGTCAGACGACACAAAAAGTTCTTATTGCTGAACAGACTGAAAAACAAATATCTCCACCACATCGGTTGCATAGATAAACTACTTTTTTCGTTTCCCTATTGTGAAATTCAACGGGAGATTTTCACAGGAGTTTGACACACTGATTCACACCATGCCTTTTTAGTCCATAGTTCTTCACTTTCTGTAAAGTGGACAGTATCTTGCACCCAGTGGTATAATGATAATGGTTGGTTAAAATACATTCTGCGTGATACATTATGCTAGATAGAAGCACAATATTGCAACGAACCACGTAGACATTAGGAGCTTATTTTTACGTATTGTTTTTAAATTCATTACTGCTATTAGGGAAGATATGTGTGCATGACTTACTTTTAGCTATGAAAAAAAGTCGTCGTAATGAACCGCTTAACAAACTGATTTCACGAGCTCTAAATTATAAAAAAGCTTACGTGCAGTTAACATATTGAATATAACAAACCAGAATCAACGGTTTTCTTCCAATGCCAGAGGTGGTCAGATTTTTAATAGGCATGAAACATGCCTTCTGATAAATATGACAAAATGTTTCGTATTTAAAATGAAACAGAAAATTCTAGCAAGATTTAGTCACGCAAGGTAAGCAAATTGCAAATGCCCTGCTATTCAGCTAAATGCTACAGAAAACACATTAAAGAAAATATTGATAATTAAGTAGGCCGAGGTTTGCATTTGATTTAAAGTGTTTTCTCTAACTAAAGGTGGGTTTTTGATTAATGTTGTCCTTAGCCACACGATCTGTGTTTGTTGTACAGATTATTATTCTTTGCATGCGTGATCATATTCCCACTCTGCCGTAGTATGTGCATTTAGACATTATGCATTTTAAGTGCGAAATAATACAAAAATGTCCTCGGCATTTGGACTTTAACTAGTATTTCGAATGTTTTAGACTATCTTTTCCTACACTCATGGAGAGGTTACCACTTGAACGGCCACTCAAAAATCGAAGACGTCTCTCAGGTGCAAGCACTATAGAGGTAACTAAGCATTCTCGTTAAATAAGTTATAAAAGGTCTGTAGATTTGTTGTCGAATAAGTCAACTAAAATTCGTCTGGCTATTATGCACCGAGGATACTTGCACGTATCCTAGAACTTACAATCAATTAAAAAAGGGTAAAATTCTCCACAAGTTTCGTAACTGCACAATAGCAAAAAAGACGCATTTACAAACATGCATTTTGGCGTGCTTAAAACAGTTTACTATAAAATTTTATTAGAATTTATTTTTATAAAACAATCGGCGTGTACCTTTCCAGTAGAAATAAATCAGAGAGCTTTGAGTAAATATTTACACGACAAGCAAAATACAGGTATCAAGCCAACTATCGTTAATGTGCTTTAAAATTTTTATTCATAAACGGACATGCATTCGAGAGTACCATAAGACTGAATCGAGGAAAATATTATTCATAAATTGCGCATAACTCTCTTGGCCTGGCTGAACCCAATAACGAAAGCCTCTACTAGACAATTAGTCCAGCGCCCTCTAGCACATTGTCCTAAAGGTAATAATTGGCTACATAAGGACCTATGCACTTAAGTGTCCATCAGGAAAGAGGGTAATGAAAACATGAATGAATTACACTTATTCGCTATTTCAAAACTGTCAGCCATAACACTCAAATTAAAAGTGCTCAATCATCGTGCCATTAAGTAAAAGACTCACTTTGCCTTTTTTCAAAGGTGCTAATAGTATTGGTAAGGATTAATCAAATCTCTCATGCAATGCTTCGTGTCAACGTTCGTGCGCAGCATTTCTGTCGAAGTAAGTACGACGTAAAATATAATCTCCCAACGGCTTGACACCGTACTGCACCTATTCGGGCTTTGTAGTTTCATCATTTTTTAAAATGAACACACCCTCGTAATTTAAGTCTGCAACCGAAAAATTTTCACGCAAGTTCGAACAAATAACCGTATCGGGCCCATGTTCATTGATAATGGTAGTTTATTTTAATTTTTGCCGGCGGCTACACTTATGCGTTATAAAGAGCGTTTTGGAAGGGTGTTAACCTTAATTTATTTAAGTTGCTTATGGCAAAGTAAATTTCATTATTCAAACTAGGTTCACAGAAATCACTAACATATTTATTTCTCCCCCCTGGATGTAACCAGACAAACGCATGCTGATTTCGCGAGTTTTTATGCCTGCTTTGAAATGGCTCTGTTTATTCAACGGCAATTATTGAAGACGCAAACTATATCTCATTTCTTATGCCGATATATTGTGTGTGACAATGTATCGGTATTTATTAACAAATGGCTCAAAGTCCACCTGAAGATGATGTAACTTAAAAAAAGGATTCTTGGCGAACAACATAACCAAAACTGGTCAAAACTGACGGAAAAACCGCTTTTCCAGTACATTTTTGCGGCAGTGAAAATTGTGAGGGATTTGCCCTAGAAAACATGCCTTGAAAACGTAAGGCAGACAAAAATAGTGGCCCGCCTGACACCTTTCTGAGTTATGACCTCAGTACCATGGAGGATCGTAAAAACCTAAAGAGGACTGATGATGTCTTAATTTATTACTGAGCGCATGTTAAATTCTGGTGAATAAAGAGATTTAAGCAGAAAAATACGCTGGAGAAGAATAAATGCAAACCTAAATCCGTCAACTTTTTGATAAATGTTGTTCGAGATGATAGGACTCCCTTGATTGCGATTTTTGCGCGAACTTCATGAGTGCAATTTCAAAGTTAATAATTTTCAGTAAAAGTGGTAATTCCTTTTATCATATTCCCTACGGCTAAACTGTCCGGCTCACTTTCGTTTCAGTAAAACATTACCGAGGAATGTTATGTGGACAGATTGCTTTGAAATAAATCAGCCCTGTAGGACATACTTACCCTCTTGAACCCTATGGCATTTAAGACATCAATACTAAGACGTGTACTGAAGGCTTAGGGAGGACTGAACAAGTCTTGCTTATCTAACTTCAAGATTTTATAATAAGGCTAATTATCTGATGTTTGTAGAAAGTACTTAATCAATGAACAAGTTAAACGCAAATATTCTATCCATTTAAACCGAAAAAGCAGCTTTGCTTCTTACTCCCCCCGGAATGAATGGCTTTTGTGGATACTAGGGTAGGAGGCTGAAATTTAAAAGATAAATATGGACACGATTTATTTTTAGCCATTAAAAGTTTCACAAATGACAACAACTTGCATGTCTGTGAATAATTTTTGTTTGTTCATATGCCAGGAAAACTACGTCCAACTTAAGCAACATATTATTTGGCTGTCAAAATTATAGCATACATGGCGAAGTCGAAGTCATTAAATTTGCGATAATTATGGGTACGAAAGTCCATGGTCAGTTAAATTACCTTATTGTCATCATCCATGAAATTTTTCCCATATTATTGAGGAAAAAAGGTATATATTGGCTGAAATGGCGAGGAGATAACTGAAGGTATTTGTGTGGACAAAATCTTTGTCTATGCGCTGGTAACAAAGAAAGAATAGTGACGGAAATTATTCCAAATGTAGCATACTTAACACATATTTGAACGCTAAAATATAATTTAAATTTCAAAATACTCAATCTATTACAGTAAATTGTTCCAAAATCAGCGCATTTTAGCTTCAGGGCTGCTTAACTAGGTTCTATCTAGCCGCCATTTCACCTCTTAACTCCTGAAGCGGTAAACTGATTCCATTTTTTCCGATTGACCCGTTACGTAGTACAATCGCAAAAAAAGGCAATTGTTTATCAGGTGTCCTGCGTGTAAATGGTTAAGCAAACAAGTGTAAAGGGCGCTTCCGACTAAAAAAATTAACGCTTTTTTTATTAAAGTGAGTATCATGTAGCAAAGGACATAGGTTTGTCGGAGACGTGAGGAAGTTGGCTGCTTAATGTATCCATTGTGTCACTTGCAAACTTCACACTTCACAGTCCAACCTGATGCCGGTATACATTAAATTTTTTTATTTAATGCCCACATGGAAACAATTGTTTGCGTACCCGTTCGAGAGAAAAGCGTGACTTCTTAATATATTTCACCAATATATTTATATATATATATATATATATATATATATATATATAGCAGTAAGTGGGGTATGACAGCATCTGGGGGTAACTTGATACAGAACTGTTTCGGGTTTATTAGCCTTCATCAGCCAAGCATCACCTGAACACCAGCTGGTCGGACAACACAAACAAACGCACTCACAGACGGCGCAGTTGGTCCACCACTGGTGTCAATCAGATGGGTCATAAGCACTTCATCGAACCGCAGTTCATCAGCGCCTCGCCACCTGCCATTTGCTGTCACTGCTGATCGGGTA
>JAYGXS010000007.1:13540763-13655712 GCA_036362985.1 Ligula intestinalis | reverse complement strand
ATAATTGCATGCAATAAACTCAAAACATTATCATCCCGTGTCACTAATGATGAAAGCAACAGAGCCTGTCAACGTAGGCTTGATTTTGCAGGACAACCCGAGGGGCTGAAGAAGTTGGGTAGAAACGTTCCTGTCTTCATGAAGCCGTAACTGTCTGTACACTGATCAAACCTCTCATGTCACTCTACGCGACTAAATGAAGGCTCAAAACAAATTGCGGTCAAATTTCAGACGTGGAAAGTGCAATCGCTGGAACAGGAAATTTTATTTTCCTGAAGTTTTGGATTCTGGCCACAATCCTCAATCATAAGTTACCATAGAACAGTGTGATACGTGTAGAGCTTGCACGATATTTATGGTCAGTTGTAGCCATCTGCATGTGTACTAGAAATTGCAGCTGCTGCAACTACTGCCTAGGGTCGTAATTGGTGCAGTGATGACTTCAAACTGCGATTTTAACTCATTAGTTGCGCAATTTCGCTGTCCAGGTGAGACGTGGGCTTGATAATTGTGAGACAATTATGTCGCTGTCATCAGAGTTGTTGTTGTGCTGGTCCTCCCCACGTGATTGGTTCCCTTGCTCGGGCAATGTCTCAGTACGCTGTGTTGGGACGGAAAACTATTGTGCTTGTTAATTGACTGTAGGCCTGAGAACCAAAACTTGAGCAGTTCACGTGGTTTTCACCTCATGTGGTGATGTTTGCCTCATTAAGCTTGAAAATATAGCTGGGTTGAATCGAGTGAGCTGCAAACTGGGACTCAATCTGCTTTCTCCTTACTGCCACTGTGGGTACAGCTATTCGCATCTAGAGTACTCTCCCCGGTTCTCCGACGAAGGTTGTCTTCACAAATGCACTTGCTGTGGAAGTATGTCAATGGTATCATGCACAATGCAATTCTTTATGCATCGAACGTGTTTTGATCCGAAAATAATTTGGCCAGTTAGGCTCTCGCATGCCAAGATCTGCGCATTAGGAGGTCATGCTTGCGGTGATGTTTTGATTTTTCATATCCGGTATAATGCGCACACAATAAATCCTTCTGCTACGTGGGCATACACAAATGCAATCACCGGAATAGGAATTCTATCCGCATGAATTGCTGGGATCGAAGTCAACTTTATCCCTGAAGACAGTCACGACCAAGCCAATATGTTTTGCATAACGAAACACAGGACAACTAAAAAACGGGCAATTTTATTTTTGGAGAGAAAACACGTGCGCAAATAACTTAATTTTATAACCCAACTAAACTGATTAGATGTAAAAGTAATTGAAGCAGAAACCACCTTCGACTGTCTTGAAATAGTCTAGGTGTCGTGTGGAAACGTATAGTTTATTGCCTGTAGCATGGAAATGCAGCCAACATTCTGCAATGTGCTTCTGATTTGAACTCATTAATTAGAAAGGGTTATAATATCAATTTATATGCGACTCAAGCTCACTTTATTTCAGTTATCTTAGAATGCCTGCTTCTAAACAATCCTCCTCCACCCATCAGCACTAAGTATATTCTGTGAAGAAGGGCTGTTTTAGTCATGTTTCTTGCTCTCTTCCCCAATTAGCTAAATTATGTATGTTTGACAGTGAGTTACGCCTTCCTTAAATTGTAAACTTATAGAAAGCATACCTTTGACATTCAAAAATGTTCCTTATTATGCAAGTTTTATTTATAAAGCAACGAATCTTTCCAGTTGTTTATACTGTTTACAAATTATACAGCTCACAGCCATAGCAACATCTAAAAATAATTTGGCATTTAAGGTACATTTTTCAAACTGAAATATGGTTTTCCTTCAAAGGGGACATTAAAAGGAGGCACAAAGTCCTAAAAATGAATACAAAAAATAAAAACTTAGTGTATGTTTTTCTGTACAATATATGTTAACCTACTAGAGCAATGAATATCAAGGAGAAAAGGCATACTACTCAATAAGCCATGTCTGCGGAACATGCATCTTTCTGGTAGTCCAAAGATAGCCTGTCCAGAGGGTAGCATCCCGATAGGTCTTAAACAAGCAGAGACTAAACCCCATGATAATAAGTATTACAAACATTCTTAATTAAAGTATTCCAATCGAAAGTTGAATTTCAGAGGTTCGCCTGAAATTTCATGAAAAAAGAAATTTTTAGTAGGCTGTGCTAGACACTGCGAAACGTTGCCTTGTCATCGTTAGAAACAGATCATGCGCTTCTGCGTCCCTGAAGAGCATCAAAATATAAAAGACCCTAAAATGTTTAATCATTTTTTATCAGGCCCTCTATTATCTTTAAGCATGAACGCGATCACTTTGCATTACATCTAAAAGAGAAGTCCTTAATCACTTTTTGTATGATTTTATTGACAAAAACAGGGATACATGAAAACAAGTTTAATATTTTAATGCTCAAATAAATTTTAAACCACATGAACATAGCAAGATAATTCACGACCACCCATGTAAATTGGGCTCTAATGACAGGCTGATTGAGTTCATTTTTATCGCCAATAGAGGTGATGGTGCTAGTTCTAGGAACCAATTCAGAAAAAGAAGATGAGACTAGTGGAAAAAGAGTTTTATTGTCATGAAGTTTCGGATTCCGTCAAGAAACTTTTATCATAGGAAATAGTACATAAGTGGAATGCCATTTTTGCCACGATTATTTGTTTGGTAAACACAGTTTGTTCTAAAAAATTAAAACAGACTCAGTAAAAAACATTTTAGTTCATCCATTTACATTAAAAACAGCACTTAACCAGCCATACATAAAGACGAGTTATCAGTACTCGTTTGTTTAATATGATTATTGTACACAAAAGTAAATTTTTTTGGTGCATGAAAAAATTCTTATTTTATCTTATGCAATTTTTTTTGAAAATTGCAAAATTATTTTAGAATAAAATCAGCTCCAAGCTGCTGGCAGGACTACAAATAGATTGGATGCGAAACACGGAGAGGCTTGATGTTGACAATAAAGCTACAAACGTTTGTACTTGTAATCATATTTATTCTATCTTGCGTTTTTTAGAAAAAGGTTCATTTTCTCACCTTTATTTGTAGGTATTCCGAGAGCTCGAATGCAACGAACTCCAGAATGATCATAAAATTCTGCTTAGAACTTCACAAATTTCAGTGTTCTTATTTGCTTTTTTCCCTTAATAACGCAGTTTGATCTGCTTGTTTACCAAAGTTTTAAAAAGCATATTTCTTAAAAGAATTATCATGAATAATGAGTTTTAAACATTCGTTTTTATGCAGCAGTCTGTTTTAGTAATACGTTTAGAATCGCCCAAGCACGCAAAGTCATTGTCGAGAAAAATAAACGCTTGCGAAAAAATTCGCAAGTGAATACCCCTGGGATTAATAAAAAATTCTTAAAGAAAGCTGCCTCTTGAAAAAGCACTTAATAAGATATCTTGGCGTCGAATGTCTCTGAAATTCACTTCTTTTGAAAATAAAAATGTGAACTGTTGTCAAGTGCTTTGACTTTTCTGAAAATTGAAAGTCAATCGTCTGATAAAAAATGACAAAGCTTCTTTCTTTTATGTACTGGAGCCGTTTTAGGCATATTTTTTTTGCTTCTACGTCCCGTTCTATCATTGCAAAAGCACAACAGAAGGACAAAATATATGCATCGATAGTTATGCAACTGGTAGTTTTCTGCCTATTCCGTTTAAAATATTAATATCCACTGATTCTGTTCTATAAAATGAAAAGGTTTGGACAGCTATCGTTTGTGTCGCTACAGAGAAAACATAAAAAAATATATCAACATTATATATATGCTTGGTTACAGCAACTATGTCTGGCGTAGTAAAACAAGTAGCTGTCCTATGAGTGTATTTCTTATCATTATGACAAACAATGTTTCAGATTAGCAAAACAGAATTTTGCAAACCGAATTCACTCTACCTTGCCCCGATGGAAATGCATTATCTCATATTTACACCTATCTCAAATTCTGGAAGACTATGCCAAATTTTTTGTTCTCTAAGCAGACCTAATTGAAACGTTTCTGGATTTTATTTATGCTCTTTTATAGCGCAAATGCAAAAAATAAGCTTTTATCCACAGTGTTTAATAATGTGCATAAGTCGTTGGATTTGGCACAATTCTGTCCTTGAATTTACTGCTCCAAACGGAACTCTATTTTAGTATGGAGCATGATGTGCCTCAAGTTAATTCAGTGAAAAAAAAAATAATCACAAGTGTAAAAGCAGCTATTGCTACTGCTATTGCTGTCTGAATGTGTCTTTGATGACAAATCAACGACGAATATCGAAATTTCAGGCAAATAAAATTATTGTTTGAGCGACTAAGTAATATTCCACTCAATCTCAAGCGTGTGTTAAAGTCGCCATCTCAACTGTTGATCTTTATAATTTATACATATATTCAATCAACTGTATATGAAATGCTGTTTTTTATGAGGTCAGCATAATACAAATACACGCTTTTAATAAACAATGGGTTGACATGTCAGTTATCCCCTGACTAACATTCTAATAATATATCCATACGTAAAAATGCAATTTGGTAACCTTTAGACTTTTTGAATGCGAACGGAAAAGCTACGGAACACACATGAATTTACGTTTTTTACTGGATTAGATTTTAATCAAGCAAATTCGATATTTATCTTCCAATACAATATGCTAATTAAACAAGGCGCAGTTGCCTTATCCGGCAGACCTCATTTGGATACAATTGCATACAATTGTATTCCACGCGGGCTACCTCACGTAACCGTCTCTAGGGGCCTTCATGAAACATTAATCTACTCAACGTCGCAGGTCGTGAATTTAAATAAAGGACTTCAGTGGTTATGAACCGCCTTCATGAAATATTGAAAACAGCAGCCTTTAAATGTATCCACTCATTTCTCTCTTTTTGTTTAAATATGAAAAAAACGGTGTTTATGTTCCTTACCCTTCGTTGCCGTTAAGTGACTACCACCAAATTATCCTCAAGCCTCAATGCGAATGAGACGCTAAAGCAGTTTGAAATTTTATTATTAGGTGCCAGCAAACTACTAAATCAATTGACCCAACAAATCTGACAAGAGCGTTGTCACCAAAGTGCCACGTGGTATTTGCCACGCAAGTCCATTAGCATTTTTTCCTGACTTGATGTTATCAGAATCATAGTCCGACCCGCCTTCTGAATTCAAAGGCACATTCAAGAATCTGCATATCATTCGTTTGCATTCAATGGCCATATTATTGTGCACGTCAGATTAAAGGTTAACCGGCTTTTAATGTGAATATAATTTGTGTTCTCAATATTTAGACATGTATTCTTGGCTTGTTCTTGTTATGCTTTTTGGCAAATATTTTGGTTTATTTTTCAAAGAAGCAAGTCCTGCCTAGGAGCCCAAAATATGTTCAAATTCCCGAACTTCAATTGACGAAGTGATGAACTTGACCATGCATAACCATATTTAGCTAAAGCCCTAGTTATTACTTTCGAACAGTTAAAATCAACGAGACTGATACGTTGTGGTAGAGTCATAAAATAGATTTTTACTTGCAATTTCCTATCCTATTTGCGCATGACCATGACTTTGTTTTCATCACCTTTGGTTAAGAATTCCCGAGAGAATCTTAAACATCAGGATAAGAAAAGCCCTTGTTCCAGTAATCACAACTTCTTCTTCTGAATTTTCTTTATATCTTTTAAATAACTGCCTCTGGATGAAATATATTCCATCGTTTGAGTTGTCTTGGACTATTTATTAAATGCAAATTTAAAGAAATTTTATTGAAGGCATGTTTACGTTTTTCCGTCTTTTATAGGCAGACCTTAGAACCTTTAAGAAGAGCACATATGCTGACGTAATTTTAGCTTAGGTTCACTTTCTAGGCCAGTCCGAATTAAAAGACATGAGGGTCTAATGAAAATGCTCAGTGCATTGTATCCTATATTAGGGCATCAATTAGGCAGGTTATTATTAGCAGATTAAATATAAGAAAACTTATCCCCCCTCCTGCACTAGGAAATCCAGGCACTGTTTTGCCTATACAAAATCTGCAGTAAAAATTTAGTTAATTTTCTAATTTATTTGCGATTTGATTACGAACCAGTTTCCCAATAACCCACAGTAAATAAAACCAAAATTGCGAATTTTGTGAAACTGTTGTGTATAAATAAATAAAACTTTAATATATCTGTGTTTATTAAAGACTATGCGATTTCTGATAAGAAGAAACCTAATGGGCAGAAGATCATAACAGTTATTAGTGCAAAAAACAATATTCCGACCATTAAATCGCTGCGGCTTCCGGGACATGCAAAGTTACCTAGCTGACTGCCTTCTACTGTACACATCCTGTATTTGTAGGCCTAAACGGTATAAATCAATTAAATTTAAATGTATATTGCTGCTATCGTTAAAGGGTTTGCTTTCGCAAGAGGTCTGCTTCTACTGCCTGGTAAGTAAATCGAAGTCCAAACACCGCTGGTTTGGTCAACTTTGAATATAAGCAACAAAGACCACTTGACCTTCCTGCAGTTTACTGCTTTTTATGTTTTGCACCAAATCACTTTGCAGAGGCTGCAATCAAGCGTTATAGTAATACATTAATAAGTGACGTTCTTTACATTAAATGACCTGTGTACTACTACAAATAATTGAGTTTGGTTCATTTAGCAACATGATTTATGTCTTTCCTGCTGCCTCTGTTCCCACTGCCAAAATTTTATCGTCGAAACCTTCATTTTTAATTTTCACGAATGCACCTAAGGGTACATTTGGTGTTCTAGCAGGAAACTGACTTCAGTTTTTAGAAATATTTTAACGCTCCAATGCCTTCGGGCTTTTGACTGCTCTGTTCGCAAACAAAATCAGTGTAACTTCAGTTTTAGTTTTCTACACATTCGCAGGTAGGAAATAATGCCACTTATTCTAAGAGGGCTGACCACAGTTTATATTTCGAAAACAATTGTTGCCTATGAGGGTGAAATGCAAGATTTCAGCCAATGTGTTTTGCCTACTTGCACGCGATAAAAAAATACTAGTAACCAAATGGACGCTAGAAATGCAATAACGTTCTTTTTTGTAGACAGGTTATCACAACACACATTCATTTTCATTTGAAATTATGCTTATAATTTTAGATATTTTGTATACAACTTGGAGGGCAGAAAGCAGCCTCCGAGGGTGAAGGATGGGCCTCTGGAATGATAGGTCTGCTGGGCTGGTGGTACGGATTTCTATTTAAACGCATCGTCAGAGGTAATCCACGTTACGTTAATTGGAGGCACGTGCGTTTAACCACCTGCATACCATAAATTACCAGCTCTTGCTACCTTTACTGGTGATTGCAATTGATGCCGTATTTGCTTGAGCATCCGCCTTTGCACCGTTTGTGGTCGCGAATGTGTCAAACTTGTTGGATTTTTGAAATCTGACCCAATGACATTGGAAATGCCGGCCACCATCTTTTTCCCAGCTCCAGCAAACCTACAGTACATAACATGTGATCAGGAGTTCATTGCGCTTGTTGGACTGCCATGTAGAGGACCTCATGGCATCGGAAAACTGGTAAATTCGAACTTTTTAACTTGTATCAAAGCACATAAGCTTGAGCATCATGTGCTCGTGGTTTGTTTCGTCGAACATGATTTCATAAGATGAAGTATGTGGTTAAGATAAAACAATTTGTTCTCTTTTTGGGGTACTTCGATGTATTCGATAACCTGCAAATAAAAAATAAAAGAGGCTTCACACAAAACGATAGCAAAAATCTCCAATAATGCTGTTGAAGACCTGAGTGTGGTGGTCGGAATTAGTGGCCTTAAACCTGATAGGTTGAAGGAGCCACATTACCAGTCCGTAGATTGGAGTGTCTTTGAGTGATATAATTGTTCAGCAAGCCGCCCCTTGTTTTAACCCTTTTAGGAAGATGATATAATAGAACCAAGGTCGTCCTTTAACATCGCTCGATATAACACTTCTCCATTTCCAGCAGTGTCACGCCGAGCTCACGTATCAGACTTTTGACGGGATTTGATTCTTAGAGGTTAATAAGTGACGCTCCTCTAGCGAGTACTAGGCGTTCTGAATGAAGCTTGTTCTGTACAATAAAGGTATTGTCCCAGTGATCGAGTCGTCTTTTTCTCAATCTCAAGTCTGATCATTCATAACAGAATACCAGCTTTGTAATGAGCTTCTTTCTGATCACTTACAGAAAGTAAATACTGACAAAATAACTACCCAAAAAGTATGCATTTGTATCATTAATTTCAACTGACTGTATAAAGTAAAATATATTTTACGGAAAACATGCGTGCAGAAAATATTTTCTTGTACTCATTTGGTAGGACATAACGCGTTCTTTAGAGCCACGACCGTGTCGTGGCTGAAAACATTTGAGAAAGGACTGCACGACAATCAGCATTGCAACCCTAATGAATGTTGATGTTCGAAAGAATACCAGTCCTTTACAAATTGCGGCATTTAGCTTGCAGCACACGCCCTACTGTTTTATGAATACTGCTCTTCCGTGCCACTAATATTCCTATTTTCTGACTGTTACTGATAATGTATTTCAGTGATAAACACAAAGATCCAGCCGACAAACTTTTTATCTAAGCGACTGCATGCTTTCCTTCTGACTTGTTGCTCGAAACTCCCATGAACACTGTATCAGCAAAAAGTACTTTAAGCTGACCCACTTGTGAAAAACAAGTCACACCAGAAATGGGAAGACTTCAGTATGGCCAAGGAAACTAGCTTAATGAGTTATGAGGCTCCAATACTGAGCAGTGTGCTCAGTAGCGCTTGCGTGGATATACCCGCTTAGCCATCTGCACATACTACAGTTGGCTGACTGGCCAAACAAGATTTTCGAAGCAATCGATCTAGAATTTGCCAGGTGACAGACTACCAAGCACACTTTATATGCAGGAGTTGTGTTCTTTCGAGTAATTCCTTGTACACAATTTTGAAAACGCGATCCATTTGGAGTGATGCGAACTCACGTCAGCAAGAACAAGGATTTTGTTTAGACACCGTTTAGGCTATCAGAGCTGGCATTGGTTTGAATCCCATCGAGGCCACCCATTTTCTCACAATTGGGTCGCATGAATTTATTAAAGCTGCCCCCACCACCCCTTCTAATAAAAACCTTATCATAAGAAACTTAATACGGTCATTAATATTGTGAACTGTTGGCTCTGCCATTAAATCCACCTGACCTTTTAGTGGCCAGTGTTTACGTTACATATTCTTACGGAATGCAAATTGTCGGTCACTTTTTGCATCTGGCAGTGAAGACCGCTGACCAATGAATTTTTTGCGCTTTTAATTTTTGTTATGCACGTAAATTGATGCAGAATAACTACCGTTTACTACATGGCTTTACCAAATGTGGTCATAATTTCAAAATAAGGCTTTACTTTGAACGTGACATATTGAAAGTGCACAGCAAAGCAACAATACTAGAAGTTCTAAAATGCAATTATACCAAACGCATATGTGACCTTATGGAAGAACATATTACCTCCGACGTTTCCAATTTTATAAAAAGACAACACAAGATTCCGCGAGAGAGTGTGCCATCTCTCTGCAAAGGCATTCAGATGGAAACTTTGAAAAGTACTCTTGAACTCTAGAGCAGTTAGGTCAAGCGAAATGGGTTAAGTCATTCCTTCGCGTTTTTTTTTCACGCGTACGTTCATAACTTTTTTTGGAAATTGTTTAAAGTATTCTGCCGGATAGATGCTTACTTACTTAGCCGCATTATGACGTTTCCTTTTTGTCTCTTTTAGATAAATCTTAAAAAATAGTGCTACCCTTTAAATTTACAACGCACAGTTTTGAGCCCGTATGGTTAAAATATGTTACACGTCTTGGCAACAGTAGTTTAATTACTGCAGATTTTATACCTCCCCCTAGTTCCAGCACTTTGTCCCGAGAAATGGGTCATCATAAGAATTTGATTGGTGGGGAATTGCGATAAGCAGTGGCATCTACTTTAATAAATGCTATCTACATTTTTATTTTATTGTATTTATAATAGTTGTTGATTGATATATGTAGGATTTCCTTATCCGCATTATCTTTTAGCATATTATAGATAAACCCAATTATCAAAGTGCCTGTTCCTTTAAATCCCCGAAAAAGATTGATAGGTGGGTAGTGGGTTGTCTACTTCAAGTTACTTGAGGTCCAACTTACCGATCTGGATTTAACTTAATTTAGACGGCGGCGCGAAGCACCGCGCATAATTTAAACTGACATGCGGAATAACTTTCTCCCAGCAGCCGCGGGTAACAATTTCAACTAAATTTTACCACTTGACAATTAACAGTTACTCCTGCAAAGGTCCTTCACTGCCCATCCTCATTTTTGTACTCCCGGAACCCCTATAACTGCCGCTTCCGTAGGGCAGAATGCTGGGACTAAGTACATATAAACTACCTTTGTCGTCTTTTTTTAAACTACTTTCCAACTACTATTTTGATTAGTGTTTATTACGCAATAATCGGGACCTGCAGTCTTGTATCCCTACCCCTTTATTGACTTATTACTGACATTAAAAATTAATGCAGCACATTATGTCTGAGTAAAGGCTGACAAAATAAATGGGACTGCGTTTCTTTCAAGTCATAGCAAATGCTAAAGGGCCAATAATAGATGATTTTTTAATAAAGGCTTTTCGGTAGATTTGATTGGTTATTTTAAAAAAAAATCGAGAAACCTCAGCGATTGTGCTACCATTCGAACACCGGGACAACACAAAGGAATTCATATTAAAGCCAATGATTTAACCACGTGCGCTATGCGGCGTGCACTGTGGGCCTCAAGTTCATCATATTTACGTCAGGTTATCGACCCAGCCTTTTGCAACTTATGAAGTCCACCAATTCTGATACAGAAAGCTGACAGCCCAAGCAGCGTTTCCTAAGCGATCAATCTAGCATCCACCAGAAAATACCCAACACAATGAACAGGCAGGGAATTTCAGTTTTAAATTTCCTTATTCTAGTATAGAAAAATTGACAACTTAGGTGAGCATTGAACACACAACAGAAAGAAAAATGCTTTTATTTCAATGCAAGCTTTGGCGACATGTGCCACAAGGAAAAGAATATGCCACGAAGCTAAGGACCCGTTGTACGTCAGTTGCTATCGTCCTATCGATGGCATGCGAGAAAACACAAACATACATCACATATATTAACGGAATTAAGGATTCTTCCTCACCCACTTTGCAATTGCACCCTGCAACTGGTTGCCTCCTGGCTGAAGCTTAGGCAAATACTAATTTGCTGCGGCCTAAGACTCGGAAGAGCTTAATCTGACACCCTATTAGTAAAGGCTTTTAAATGTCTTAACCTCGCTGCTTTTCTGACACATGATTTTCGTCTTCATTCGAAAAGACAGGTTTATTATGATATTCTTCGAGAGTCGCATTTTGAATTAAGTAGACGATTGTCAGTTAACTGGTTGGTGGTGCATTGATGGGCCAAATTACGCACGTCTAACATTTACTGTGATGAGTATGCTGGACTATTTCAAAAATATTGGGCTATTTTGTGTTAACGATTTACGAAAATTCCCATTTAAATGTCAAAATATAAGTTGGCGAGCACGTGTTTGCTTTCGATAATTGTTCTTTAGGCCTCTACTTGTATATAGTAATGAAATAAAAAAACTGTACAAGTTGCTGGACAAAATTGGCGCAATGGTTGAATTAAGATCAAAAGGTCAGTGTCTTGGCAGAATGGCCGCCGAAACAAATAATGAGATACGCGTGACTGAATTAGCTTAAATGCAATACAGTCTTTGAGTGATCTACAAGGTGACCTCCAGCTAGCAAATATAATATTTGGCTGCTAAGAGGCTACACAGATTAGTTTAGTTCGCTCGAAAGAACTTCGCAACAGGGTCGCAGTTGCCATGGACGAAAGTCACTAACCCAACCACATAACACCTACCACCACTCATCTAGCCCCCCCACAGACACGAACAAGAAGGCAATTCAGCCACGTGCTGCCCATTGCCGGTCTCGGCTGCCGGTCCATCTAGACACTGATGCGTTTAACTAGATTCCCCCCAACTCCATCACTCCTGACAACAGATCTATTTCTTTGCTCCAACCAGCGTGCTTTATTAATTTAATTACCATAAAAATGTACAGGTCTGAAGATAATTTCCCGACAGAGAACATATTTTTACCAATATATCTTTTGATATTGCATATTTCTACGTTAGGAGCACCACCTCAAGTATATTCTTGTACCCTTGCGTTTTCCGATATGCCATTCCGGGACCTCAAAATTTACTCGACATCGGATATGCATATGCATTTAATGTAAGTAGGCACACACAGATTGTTTACGAAATTCACTCGCTCCGTTGTGTCGCCGGCAGCAACCACTTAATGACTGGTAAAGCAGAGGCAGATAAAGACTAGGAAGAAAGGCATGGCCATCATCAACCAGCCATACCGAACCCAATGTGTAGCGACAGCCCTAGCTCGCACTTGCAAACTCATTGGCTACAGGTCAATCACTCTAACCACTGTACCAGGGGCTCTTGATTATACCAGGTGTCATGCTACCGGAGCTCGAGAACGAACTCCGAGGCACAATGGCATGACTACGTTTCTTAGCTAATCAGCCGACACTTGTTTATCATTGTGCATTTATCTGAACAAAATCAGCAAGGCAAGTAGCCCGTAATTTGAGCATGTAAATTCTTGCCTACAAGGTCACGTATTGGAGACCACAAACGACCATTGCAGATTTACTTGTCGTGGTTTGTCATGCATTTCTGCTTGTATATATATCATGCGAAACCCTTGGCGAAGCAGTTGCAGGTAGTGGGAATATAAGTATCTATGGCTGATGCAGAGCATTCGGTGAACTCCAATAAAAGGCTAAAACTTTGCGTGTTCCAATGTCAATGCAGGCACACATGTTGTAGGAATTGACACGCATGTTCGGGCAAACTTGTCCGCAGTTGTCGAAATTTAGATTACTTGTGATAATATGAAATTACGCTGAGTTTATTTTTTCTGGATCTACGTTTATGATATACGTTAAGACACGATTAATTAAGTTAGCGTTTAAACTGGAGGTTTCCTATTGTCACAGCGAAGGCCTTATTTACATACACAACGTTTAGTTTTACAGTGATCGCATCCTCTCCTTTTGAACTGCTTCCTGGAATTCGCGTTTTCTCTTCTATTGGCAGTTAATGAAGCAGAAACGAAAAAGGTTTCAAAACAGAATATTTAGCGTATTATGCATTAGATGATTTAGATTAGCACATAGCTTTGTCTAGCTAAAAAAGCTGGAAATTAAAAAGGTACTCTTAATAAATATGGCAGAGCGAGCCCAATGTGCTCACTGTGATTTAATACACACTATGCTGCGAACGTAAGAAAAAGCATTTTTTAAATTCACAAAAACTCCCACTACAAACTTCAGAAGATAAATTGGTGAACATAGGTTTGTTTTCAAGGAATTCTCGTCAGACCTTTATATTTTTACGGTATTGAAAAGCTATTCAGCCTCGTAAACAATAGTTTAGTCGTCAGGGAAGGTGGGAGGGAATTGTGGTCAAAATCTAGTGAGCGTTAAAGCGGGGGACTGGTAGCGAGAGAAGTGACAAGCTGCCGGCTGTTGGATTAGCGATTTTCGGCCGCGATGAAATTCTTTTGGACGCACAGGGTCGGTCGGCGTAGCCTGATGGTGGTCGCTTCTACCGTAGCCAACAGACGTTGTTCAGTGAATTTTACATAGCTTGAAACAGAGATTTAGAACATTCGGAAGGCCGCTCTAGCGTCCACACGATGGTCTGACGTAGACGTAGGCAACGGCAGAGGTGTCCACCATCAGGCTACGCCGACCGGTCCTGTGCGTTCAAAAGAACTTCGTCGCGGCGCCGCAGTTCCCATGGCCGAGAGTCACTTATCTAACAGCTCACAGCTAACCACCTTTTTCAGCTACCCCTTTCCTCTCCCTAACGCTTACCAGGTGTTGACCCCCATGTCCCCCTCCTCTGACAACCACACTATTTTTTGTCTACCAGCCCGCATAGGTAGTTCAGTCACTTACCATATAAATGTAAGGGCTTGAGAAGTATTTAACAATAGCAAACGTATTTTCATCAATTTATCGTCTGAAACATGTTTTTTTGCTTTTCACTGTTGAAAATTAAATTTGGGATATTATTTAACGCTGATATGGCCATGGGTATACGACCAGTTCTCATTGGTACAGTATTGCGAGTCCTGCAAACAACTAGCCTTAGTTTTTAAATGTTTTAATATTGATCCCATACCAGCGGGAACGCATTTACGAAAACCTATGAATAGTAATGAGCAGCATAAGGCACATAAAATACTGAAAAGAACTTTAAGACGTTCGAAGTGTTTGTTAAGAAAAATTAAATTTTTTCGATAATTCCTAGGTTGTGGAGGCGTCAAACATAGCTCTAAATTAGAAAAATAAATTAAAATATTTTGTTAACTATAAAACTTAAAGCAACTACTTTCTTTATGTAAAAAGAATTTGCCTTAATCAAAATATTTTGTACATCTAATAATGAGTTGATATCTAGTTATTGAAAATCAGGGGATAAAGTCTCTTTTTATTATGCTCGTTTTCAGAGTATTAATAAATAATTTGATAAATTGCGCTATTAGTCAAATTTTCAAAAAAAACATTTAAATTAGATATACCTAACCAGCATTTACAAAAAACGAGCTCTGGATAGTATTCCCTATGCAGATGGCCAGGTAGGTCAAATGTGGAAATGCTTCAAAACACTGAACAACCTTGTCGATCCTACAACAATTCTGCTAGATACCACGCATATTGTTTTCGTAAGATTAATATAAGAACCAAACGTAATAGGTTACCTCTTTAACCAGTGCTTTTATTTGATATTTAGCTGACGAACTTCTGTGTATATTATCTTTTTCCAAGAAAGAGTCACAGTGAAATTGGAGACTTTTAAAATTTTTTTAATTTACCTGAAGAAAAACAATTTAATTTGACTGGAGATGAAAGAACGTACCTTTTTCTTTTTAATGGATTATGTACCGCCTAAGGGGATCAATTCCACGATCCGCAATAAGAGTGTGAATGCAAAAAAACAGGCTACATACATGACCGTTTTTTGAAATACTTATTATTTTTCAGTCTGTTTTGCTTCTAAATAACGTATTATCGGAACGTATTGTTAACAAGAAACTATATTTCTACATGAATAACATTCCATTAGGACTTTTATAGGTAACAAATAAAACTTTGTTAACGCGCATGGCCGGCTGTGCGGTAAAATAATATTTTCTACCAAAAACGTTTTTGTTACTGCATTTTTTTGCAAAAAAATTCACAGAATAACTACATATAATTTTTTAAACTTCTATCGCTGCTTGATTCTGATAGTAAATGCGATTCCTTTAAGTTCGCTTCAGTTCCATTTGATCAAATTTGCACAAAATGTTTCATTTTGAAAGGGATTATTATTACCCCTTTATTACTGACTATGAAATTCTTCCACAGCACAATGCATATAAGAAGAAAGTTTGGTTCTGTCTTCCCTTATAACAAAAAGGAAATCCTTTGATATAAACTAACTCGTGATTTAGCCAAAATGAATGCCTATTTACCCCAATAACTTTAACTAAGAGGGCAGTTTGCCAAACCGAAGCCATTCTTATTATTAAATCCACTTATTTGATCAGAAAAACCTGCCCAGATATACGCTTAATTATCAAACTTAATTTCGTCATTAAATTATTTGCAGGACTCGCAGGACTGTACACGTTACTCGAAGGAATTTTTGTTTCATGCTGCGCAACCGAGCTGGGCAAAAAAATGGAAGCGACCCTTAATTTTGGTGAGCGAGCCCCTAAGCCCAAAAACTCTCAGAGGTCATCGGCCGCCTTCTTGCACCACGTAAAGTTGAAGTAGCACACAGGCTAGAGGCAACTAAAAGGCGTCAAACAATGAAAAATAAAGACCCACTGCCACTACAGGAAACAATTAGACTCATCTACTTTATCTGATGCGGTTGCGGGCAAAGTAACTACGGCAGTGAAACTGGAATACTTCTCAAGACGCGAAATGTCAAACACGCAACAGGAGTGCAGCAAAAGTATGCCAATTCTGAAGTGGCGACTCATTCGACGAGACCCGGCCACACATTCAAATTTGATGAGGCCAAATTTCTCACAATAGTTGGCAATGGTGTAAGTCGATAGGTAATTTAGCCATGGCTTACGGGCTCCAGTCAATCAACAAGTTCAACGACCTGTCAGATCCATATTCTGTGCTGTAGCGCAATTTGGTTCAAGCAAGTGACCACTTGGGAAACGCAGAGACCAACGCATCGTCTTAGGCCAACACTTGGAGACCAGAGAGCGGAGCAAGCATCACCGCGCCTGATACAATTTCAGCAAGACACGACTCGCATCCCGATCATCATGCAATACATGCACAATGGGACAGTTATCGTAAGTTTTTCTTATTTTTCACGCATTTAGAGTAATGACTGTGTGTATGCATGTGCGTGTATGACCCGTTTCTGCTACTAATTTCTGATCATATCTCTGATGAACAATTCGCGACGGAAGTCGGAAACATGGGCAAATAAAAATGCTGCCCCAGCGATCGAATCTTCATGCTACTATTTACTTCCTGAGACCCGCAGGTTCGCTTGCATTAACAATAATTAATATTTACAGCACATTTACTACTAAAGGTAACAGTGGTAGTCAACTCCGGCGTCAATAAAAAAGGATAATATTCTTAATTAAAAAGCCTTCTTTGCAAAAAAGTACGTGACAATTTGTCGCATATCTTCCACAGCTTAAAGACCTAGTCGTCAAAAATGTGCACTTGAAAGCACTTTGTAAAGCTTCCGCCGGTGGTTTTTGCGCATACACAGGCCAGTTACCACAGTAAATGTTGCATTCTTTCCTCAGGGAGTAAATTTACTTTTTGTAAAAAGAGATTTCAGAGGCGAACGCAAAAAAAACCACCTAGCGCCTGCTTGCTCATCGAAGACATTTGTGTTTCTTCATATGCCCACAATTTTCCAAACTATAGGCACAGCAAGATTTGCATTTTTGAGGCAAGAATTGCATTATCATTAAAAATTCCTCAAAAGGTATCTTTTTTACTGTATGAAATGACAGCGAGGCCAACACCGCAAGCAGTCCCTGAATGGGATTGCCCAGTACATTGAAGTGACTTTTTATTTGAACCAACATGTTTTATTGACTTTACGCTTGACGTTTTTTGCATCTGCAGCATATTTAAGATATATAAGTAATAAATAATAGAATGCGTTGCAGAGCAGTGCAGTGCAGTACGACGTAATTATCGGTGAAAAAATGTGCTCTGCTTCTCAGCAAGCTGGGCGTAACACGTGCTGATATATTGGTGGTTCAGCCCCCTAGGAGGAAGACGGCTTCTAACGCATCACAGGTGTCAAGCCCAGGCTTAATTAGGTTCTAAGTGTCATAGGCCTTATTATTATTTCAAATTTTTCAGCAACACGGATTCCATTCAGAGCGGACACAAGCGGCTAGGTAAATTCAACAACACTTAAAGATTACTGAGATAAAATAATAAAAAAATGAAAACTGACAAAGCAAGTGAACACGCAAGTCCCTGTGAGTAATTGAGAGGAAGGTTCGATCGTTAGGACAACATATTTATTGGTCTGATGTTTCGACGTCAGTCGCGGATACTTCATCAGGTACATGAGCATACAAAAGTAGCAGAAACGCATGAGACATGTACAGGAAGTTGCAGTATTTAAAGGACCCAGTCTTTATGGCTCACGATGTACGAATAACGACAATTTACGATACTTATCCTCCTGTGCGTTACCTGCTAACTAATAGGCATGCGGGCCGTGACTAACTGAACTTTTACCACGCATGGTGGAATTGCAGGTGGTGATTGCTCGACCATGTGGTTCCCTGGTCTTGGCTTAATACGGCACGGTGGCCTACGCGTTCCTCAAGTGGCCACTTGTTTTGGCCAAATTGTCATAAGTGTACAGTAATGACTATGTCCCACAAAAAGTGCAACTTCCTATTCATGTAGCACCCATTTCTGCTATTTTCGATGAAAAATCCATGTCGAATTTCGCAAGGTCTGACGAAGAAAAATCTTGTACCAGCCACCAAATCTTTTTCTGCTCAAAATGACAACTCTCAGCCGTCAGGGAATTCCACAGCACGTGCGCTGTATAAGCTCCCATCATTAGTAGTACAGTAAATGTAGGTTTTCAGTCAGCAGCTATCGAAGACAAAAGGTGTTAGTGTGCATGTACTATTTAACTTGAAAAAAAAATCATATTGGTGAACCAATGACTGGAAAGGAAAGTTAATCTCAAGCACTTACGTTTCTGTGTTATCGGTAGTTACGTATAGGCAGAGAGCGAGCTACGAGTAAGAGCGTTTTTAACTGATTCGCAAAAGAGTGTGGATGATAATTATTGAAATATTCGTATAACTTACACGAAAATATAATATTTTGTTCGGAGTTTGGCAGCTTCCAATAATCCAATTTAGTCAACCACACAAAATTCACGGCCTCGTTTGGAGTCGAACTCACACAGGAGGGAAGGCATTTGTGCAGCCAACGCTATACCATTGAACTAAGAGACTCACTATGCGCCGTGACTACAATCGCACTTGGGGGGATTTGTTTGCCCAACGTTACTGCACGTCTGGAATCCACCAATACGGACGGATGATTTCCGAGGCTGCAGATATTTCAAAATTAGGTCTATCAAGTTATTGCAATCTGCCAAACCCCTAACAACTAAGTTTAGCCTCACAGTCCATCCGGTGGATCTTAGATGATTACCTAGTTTATCCTGCCTGGCAGTCAGCTTCCTGCGTCCATATGGGTGGATTGTAAATGCGCAGTAAAGCTGGGCAAGCAAATCCACACAAATGTGATTATATTTACTGCGCACAGTGCGCCTCGTAGCTCAATGGTAGAGCCTTGGCTGCGCAAAAGCCTTCTCTGTCGTGTGGGATCGACTCTTATCAAAGCCGCAAATTTTGAACAGTTGGGTCAGTCGAAAAAATTGTGGTGGTTTCGAACCAACTTTTAAAGTTATCTGCACTTACACAACGTAACTTGTGATCTGCACAAGAGGATGCGTAGCATTAATTCAATAACCTCTCAGAATCAAGTGCTCTCAACAAGGCAGGTTACAGCGAACTAACGGAGTGCGTTCAGCTACTGTAAATCACCTCAACAGATTAGTTTATTAGGCCGGAGGTAAAAGCCGTCAACTATCTGAAGCGCGCACACACAAATCGCATGTGAATACTGCAGAAAACTGTTATCGATTTCTGTCCTTATTCAGCAGTGACTCAGACTTAAACAGTTAGTGCATGAAGTCTCTGGATATAAAATAGAGTCCACTCCATTGCAACAACAGTCAGCGTCTCATGATGTGGAAGTGTTATTCTTGAATCGACCGATTTCCTCTGCACATCAATATGCTTCTTAAAGAATTCTTTGATTTAACCTGCAACCTTACGCCTCTAAGATCCTGGCGGCCAAAGGTGTCTCGTTAGGTACTCTAGTCAGATTAGCACTGGCTTTTTAGCTCTCATCCGCCGGCCATCCATAGCACCAGTAGTGGCAATCCAAAACACGATCTTCTTAGTTGGAAGTCCAAGGCCCTAATCACTGCGCCACGGGTACGTCACCTTGTTGTTTTCGATCGGGATTATACACTGCGTTAGGTTGGTGGAAGAAAAAGAACGACACGGCAACGAGACTCTGGCGCAGTAGTAAGAGCTTTAAACGTCTAAATGTTAAGATCGCAGGTGTGAATCACTGGAGTTGCTATCTATGGGATGAGGTATCGTTAGCTGTTGACGGGTAGTGAGCCGAAATGTGCATGACGCCCCCCACCTTTGTCAATCATGCATTCCTGCCTATAAAAGCAAATGATTACGGCACCAAAACTGGGTCAGGATTAGTTTTCGGAAACCGTTATATGACCAATAATAAAGGGGAATTTCAAAAGGCGGGCGTTTTCTTCATAGTTGTTTGGCCGCCAAACAGGCAGCAGCTAAGCTGTATAACGCAGATCGTATGAAAATAAAATCTCCAGTCTGCAGAAAAGCAGACTGGCAAGCAACGAGACTATAAGTGGGAAATGCATATAATATTCTTCGTAGACGAGCATTAAATTATCAAAAGTGCATAATTTATGTTAAAGTAACGTAACACCGGTTCAATTTAATTGTATCCAAAATTTATATGTCAATCAAAATATGGAGTGTGTTATAACTGTCAACACTGGTGCGTATTTTAATAAACATTTTCAAACATGTGTCCATTAACAGGACGCCTCTTTACTCAAAGTCTCAGTCCCTAGCAATCTGCTTGTGTCTCGAAATAGTTAGAGACGCTAGAAAGCCAGTGTGAAGAGTACTTTAGGCAGAAGTCTTTGTCTACTCTATGAACGAGTACATTTGCACTCAGCAGGAAATTTTAGTTGGGTGTTTACTTCCGTGACTAGAATAATGGCACTATCTTGATTGAGAGCTCTTGTTAACTTATCCCTTCATCAGTGTCCAGCGCCATTTTTAGATAAACAAATAAAGTGAATGTAGCACATGAAAGCGTGTACTTTTGCGGTTCAGAATGAATAAGAACACCCATTATAATGTGTCAGTTCATGTTTTTAGGCAGTCACTTATGAAAAAGATGCTGGACATGGAATAAAATTTTCTTCATACATATTGGAAAAAACCAATAAATGACATGAATGTGATTTAAAGGCAAAATCCAAATGTCACTCACTGGCAGGTAAATTTGTGTATTACACAGGTGCAACTAATAGGAGAGGTTTTATTAGGGTTCGAAATGTTCCTGGACAATAAAGAATTCCTAAACCATGCAAAGCTAGTTTTCGTTGATACATTATCCTTTTTGGTGACAGCAAAAACAGTCGTCTAGCAGAAAACTAAAGCCATCATTCGCAGTCCACTTAGAGGTAAACTGAGCAGCGGATGATAAAATTCATTGAGAACATGGTAGCAAGGATGTGACTTAGATAAATAAAGCAACCATAATGAAAACAGAACGTTTCGCATCAAAGGGGGCAGTATATATGACAATGTGCAAAAATAATTGCTGCATTGGAATAATCTGTTTGAGACCAAGTGAACTTGCGAGTCTCTGGAGGTGACTGAGCAGAAGAGAGTGTGGTCGCTGGGACGACCTTTATTTTTCTGACTTTTCGAAGTCCGTTGCGGATTTTTCATCAAAAACTGCGCATAAACATTGAAAGAAAGGGGTAATTCATGCACAGGGGAATGCAGTATTTATAGGATACAGTCACTTTGACACTGCACACTTATGAAAATTGACGACTAAACTATTAAAAGATAATTTCCCACTTGTGCGTGTTAAGCTTGAAGACCGGTGTGCATGCTTTGACCTGCCAAACCTTCATCTCAATTGGTAAAATCGTTTTTGATGATTGTTTAGCCATCTACTTTTCTGACGTTGGCTAAAATTGAGCCTCAGTACCCACTATGGATTTGGTAGGTAGTTGCACGTGTTTACTGAGTGGGGAGGGGCATGAACCATGGTTCAAATCATTTGTCGCCCACACTATTCTCACTTCTCGCGACAATTTCAGCCTCACCAAATTTGAATGTATGACCGGGTCTCGTGGAATGAGCCGAAACATGAGAATTGGTGGCTTTTTTCCGCGATTACCCTCGATAAGGAAGTCGTTAATTGTCATAAGTGTGTCCCCTCACAGTAAATGCCTTCAATCAATGCTCCTACCTATCCCTGTGCCAGAATTACTCGTGCCTAGTCCAGGGACTAGCGGCTAGAGTACGAAAGATATGTTCCCCCGAAACTGTGGAAGCAGAGCTCCAACAGCTGCAGCAGATACTTATCGAAAATGGATACCCGGAGGGGTTCATCACCAGGAAAATTTGCGAGCCAAAAAGCCTGATACCTTAACAGCAGAAAAGAAAGACGTTTTCATAAGACTGCCTTTCTCGGGCGATGCAGCAAGCGAGCTGGTCAGACGGCGTCTAAGAACCGCAATCGCTAGCGCTTTCCCTGCGGCGAACTTACGGGTGTTCTTCACGAACTCTCCCCTCCTACGATTAGGAGAAAAAGACCGACTCCCGTTGAAGGCCACATCCATGTGTATTTACTCTTTCACTTGCTCCTGTGGAGCAAGATACATAGGCCGAACAACGAGGCGCCTGGAAAAGAGGGTACGTGAGCATATACCGGCCTGGTTAAGTTAAGGTGAAACTAGATCGATTTCGAGTTCTATTCTCGCACAGCTCGTCGATGCAAATCATCGAGTCGATACTAACAAAGCCTTTCAGGTTGTCTACCGGACACCAGCCAACTTTTCCAAGGGCCTAAGCCAAAGGTTGCTTGCAACAGCCGAAGCAGTAGCTATACTGCTAGAGAATCCGGTGCTGCGTTGTCAGAAGAAACTGACAGAAGCCCTTTCACTTCTGTGGCCGACCCCGACGACAGGTGACGATCGCACTTTGCCCCCACGCCCTAGTGACAGTCGTTCGCTGTGCACAAATAGCAGCAATTATCACCCCATGCATCTGCCCTCTGATCAACCCCACAACCTAACCCAATTACCCCCCCCCCTACCCCTCCTCCCCCCCCCGGTCGCACAAACCTCTAAACGCCGACCTCGCCATGCGGGCGACGCGTAAACGATGAAATGTAATTAGACTACACTATTTAACCCTGTCCATCTGTATAGTTTTAATTACCTTGCAAATGTTCTGGCCTGACGATGATTTGTTGAAAACACATGTTTGTCAATCTTGACTTCTCAACTTAAGAATGGGAATATTTGCAGAACCTAATGTGTCTAATGCAAATCCGTAATAAGTTGGAAACGTGAGGCAAGTAAGCGTCTTGTCCCTCTCATCGCATCTTTTTCTTCTTTATCTTTCAATCTGTGAAGTTACCGGGAAAATAACATACTATTTGCAAACATGCATCAGCTGCACCATCATCTGCTTAAATTATCCAAGCCAAGCTGTTATCAAAGCTTGATAGGAGGTTAGATATTTTGCTAAACTGCCAATTGATTAGAAATTATTTGACATAGGTTGGCATTAGCAAAACAGTGAATTATTTTTCCACACACCAATTTGTAAGCATGCACGCTTCCAAGAGGTTGTATGCTTTGTTTTCTATCAAACTTACTCGTATAAATCACAACTTTTAATCATTAAGTATGGTTTTGTTAAAATAATCGATTCGATTGCAAAGGTTCGAATATCTGTTGGTCTCTCTAACATGGCAACCGGTCGATAGTACTATGCGCGCCTTTTAGGACCCATTTTTTCCTGAATTTCAGGGTGGGATGTTCTGTCACTGAAGCCCAATAAAATAATGATGCGAAAATATGCACTACGCTGAAGAATATGCTAACGTTAAGCTGATACCAGGTAACGACAAATATTTCGGCGTATTCATATGCAATTTGTACATCGTGGGCATTAAAAAATAAAAGTTACTAAACCCTGATACACTGTGCCAAATAACACAAAAGTGAAGGCATCCCTATGGGATTTTTCACTGATATGCACGCAATTAATGCGACAGTTTCTTTTTTAGCATTTCTTATGATCACCTCTATACGGTGCTGTCAAAAACATTAGTTTTTGAGGAGATTATATGCTTTTCTTGTGGGTCCTGAACATAACAAACAAAAACTTATGAAACACGTTTGCTTAATCTACAAGGATTAATAACACCTTGTTCAGAAAGGTTATAGTTTTGTTGGAACAACTGTTATTGCTTTTAAGGCCGTCGTTTAACAGCAGCTTGTTAGGTTATAGCAAAAATACTGCTAAAAATTCACATGTTATTCTCCGAACAGTTTGTCGTTCAGGTATCATTATTGCACATTTAAACTGATAGATTTTTCTGCAAAAATATAAGAGCATGTTTGTGGAAAGTTGTCAACCTTTGACATATCTATACTGAAGTAAAAAATTTGTTGAAAGGAAACAAAAACTTGTTAGCCTTTTACAAAAAATAGTATGCTCTATTTTTTAAAAGGTCCAAGAAACAATTATGAATGCTTCCAAGTTATTACAAATGTACACTTCTGCATGTCACCTGCAACTCAACACGCTTCATGGCTGTAGACTTGTTACTCCCATACATTTATGTGTAACACTTGGAAGGGTGTCAGTTATCCTCTCGTTGAATGTCTCACCAGGAGTGGGAGTTCCTTTAGTATAACCTCACTCAATTAAGCATAAAGGTTGCGATAAGGTGAACACATTTATATTTGACGCAGCCTCCACCAAAAGCACGTCATATTTAATATACTGGAAGTTCCGCATTTAGATATGCTCACCCAGTGAGTTTTAAGTATGCTGCTGAACAACCAATTGAGTATTTTCGTTCGCCGGTTTTAGCTTAATTAAGGGTCCCAAAGGGCTTATTTAAATAATCGAACATTGGCGCGCGATAATTGAAATGGCCCAACAGAGCCCAAGTGGACACAATCGTCGCTCTATATCAAATATATATCATCTATATATCAACTCGATATACAGATGCCGTAGCGTTGATAGAGAGTTAACGATTGTGTTCAGTCGGGTAATGTTGGGCCATTTAGCTATCGCTCCCAAATTTTCAAATATTTGGTTTTTCATATAAGTATCGCTATTATTTTCTAATTTTATACGTTTTATTTTATTAATTATTTTTTACTTTCTCCTTATACAGTCGAGTCCGGTTAATGTGGACACGGTTAATGTGGACAACCGCTTAATGCGGACAGTTGGCCGAGAACGGAGTTTCTCCATAGAAAAATCCTCCGGTTAATCTGGACAGCCACCGCTTAAGGTGGACAGCCCTAAGCTGTCAACCGGTCGGTCGACCCACAGATATTGTCAAAAATCTAGACCAAATCCCCCACGACGGGGTACTCCCGCGTCCTGTTCGCCACAGTTAGGAGGTGCAGTTGTCGAAGGAGGCCGCCAATACGTCATCTAGGCTATTCCCACTCCCCCTGCCCTGCCCCCGTATCCTCACCCTTGTCTCCCTTATCTGCTTTCCCACAGAAGATTGACGTTCTTTAGGCCATTGAGATGTTAAGCACTTCTTTGAAAAAGGTGAAGTCGGAGACAATCGTAAATTGCTGGATGAAAGGGGGCTTCGTCACCACTGAAGAGGAAGTTGCAGAGAATGAAGTCGCGATTCCGATCCTAAAAGACGTGACAGAGGTCAGGATCGAGAGTTATCTAGAGTGGGTTTCAATCGACGACGATGCCGAAGTCGCCGAGGAGGCAACACTGGAGGAGGTGACAAGCAAACTCGCCGAAGCAGTTGCAGATGCCAAGAAGGTACCAGACGAGCAGGAAGAAGAGTCTGAAGAGGAAGACTAAGAAGTCGAGCTCCCTGTCTCATCACAAGAAATGAGGGCGGCATTGGCCGTACTCGAAATGGGGCATCGACAACAAGGTTTTGATGTGGAGAATTTTGACACTGTGATAAAGAACTAAAGGGAGCTTTAAGAGAAACGTTTCCACCAAAGCAATCAAAACAGAGCATGTTCTTTCAATAAAATTTCCTTCAGATGCAAAATTCTGTTTATTATACGTAGAAACGACTGGTTTGGGGTCAGTTCGCTTAATGTGGACAACCGCTTAATATGGCCAGTTGGCCGGAAACGGAGGTGTCCACATAAACCGGACTCCACCTTATGTCAAACCCCTTTTAACTCTTGTTTTCACCTGCGCCGTAGTACAGAGGGGGTGGGGTTTTAGTGTGCCGTCTGGAACCCGAAGTTAAACTTTTACCTTTTGACTCCAATTTTAAAAACACCCACATAAGCCTTTTGCCGGACATGCATCCCTCAAAAAAATTGGGCCAACACACGAGTCCCGTTGGTATGGCCTGGTAGTGCACCTATTTGGTATGTTTCGTTCACGGGTTTTATTCGCTTCAAAAGCTACTATTTCGTCTGTTAGCATTGCCATTCGTAAAGAATCTAACTTCAGTAGTAAAAACAAGGTATCGTTCAAAGCGTGATTTTCCATTTCATTTTAAATACCTTAGCAGAACTACGTAGTCCTTCTTTTCAGATCATCCAACCATGATGCCTGTGTGTAAGATTAAGTTAAAAACGTTCTACCTTGTCACTCGGCGTGTAAAGTCCTAGGTAGGCCACCCGCACATATTTACTGCTAGGAATCTGTGAAGAAAGTTCTCTTTTTTTATCTGAAACTGCTTGCCGTTTCGGCATAAATTACCTTCCTCTCGGAATGTGGTCTACCACATTGAAATACGCTTCCATGCTAGCGATCGTTTATGGAATCCGAAATCCAAAATTATAGGAAACTTATTAACCCTTCTAACGTGGGGTTATATGTTGCTGGTTCAGAGCAGAAAGGTAACTGCAGCATATCGTTATGTCTTAAGCTCCAGCAATGTCTACTGCACCTGGTGCGTATCAAGAAGAACTTACGTAGTAAAACTGAGTGCGTTCTTTGTATGACACATGCATATACCCGCGTTTGACAACTGATTATTATGGTTATCTATTGGAGTTGGCGACTAATCCATAATTTATGCTTCTCCTTTGTTCTTCATGTGCAGGTCTGTAATACAACTTGAAGGATCCATCTGCTCATTAAGAGATTTTTCTGAAGCATTCTGAGGGAAACTGCATCCTTAAGCATCACAGTCAGTCTCACGGGATGTTTTTTAGGAAAAACGTGCTTTTAACGAAAACAACAAGAACTCAGACGAAGCAAAACCATATATGAGTAGAGGAGAAGATAAATTAAGCATAACATGAATTTATATATTTTTCCGAGTTTTCGAACTCATCAGGATATCAACTGCACACCAAGACACAACCCTCAAGTGACTGCGCAGGGATCTGAAGGTCAGCCTTAAATCCATATATCGATCGCTTGAGTTCCCATATGTGGACCAGACTTCAATGAATTCTCTGCTGGTTCATATTTGCTGTTCACGCCCGCGAAATTGGCCATAAGTATAATATCCTAACTGACATGATAATCGTTCACCTCGGAGACCAGGGGAGCCAAAACTTGATTAAGGCCGAGTATACAAATTGGCAGTGGATCAATTGATGTAAAAAATCCCGTGTAATCATGAATAATTGATTTGCTTATGTCCTCTCTAATTGTCGCCATTTCGCTGTTGCTTCTGCAATTTCTGACAAGAAAGTTATTGAAGTATTTTTAAAGTTCGGCACATTAAACTGACTGGTCCGAATCTTGTACAAACCTGCTTATTACCCATGGAAACACCTAAAACGCGAATCATCGTATCTGTTTGACAAAAACATACTTCTGGACTCATTTTATTATGTAGAGGAGGTAAGAAATCACTGATAAAAATTTCTTATTGACACTCACGGAGGAACGTTCGGCCAATCACTTAAACCTAAGCTACGAGCTAAAGGTCCATTTAGCCCCTAACCTAGCTTCACATTAGTTACATTTAAGAACTAAAACGCCTCTCTCGAGACCCCAGATGGAGAGGGATAGATAAGTTCCCTGAGCCGTTGGGTGAAAATTAATCCCTGAGTATAAATAGCGCTCGACCTTACCCGGCAAAACAACGACTCCTTGGCTCAGTTGTTAGGGCATTTGACTTTGATCAAATAGGTCTTGAGTTGGAAGCTCGGATGAGACGTCACTTGAATCTGGGTACGACTGTCTGGAAATGAATAATAAACCAGAGATCACCATTACTTTTCCGGTGATGCTATCAGCCTACACTTTTGCATTGGCCTTTTTATCAATACTAAGACATCGAAGGTACATCAGCATTTTGTGCATACTATTTTTGACGGTGAAATCTACACCACAGAAATTGCATGCCCAAACAGGATGTTCGCGTCAGCGTGCGCGTACGCGCGTAACTCGGTGAAGCGGTGCGTGATAACCTCAGATAACCACAGTCTGACACATTTTGTGCTTTTTTAAAGTGGGAAATTAGTCTTACCCTCCTCGAAGTTCTCTACGCAACCCCATACAATCTACTATGCTAAAGACTTCTTTAAAGTATGGTTTAACACTTAAGAAACGACTGTGTAGAATTTTAAGTTTCTGGAATAAGCCATAGAGATAGAACTACATCCCTAGACTGTATTTTGTGCTTATTCAACATTTTGAAAAAAAATTTGAAATTCAACAACCTCGTATTCAGATCCTTTTTTTTTTACTAAAAACGTATTTTTATAGTAGAAAAGCTGTTAAATCACAGTATTCTGACTCATGTCATGACAGTTTTACGCTCTTCGAAACACGTTAATTATCTGTCATCGAAAATTGGATTTGTAATTCATCGAAGCATTTCTAAAGAACTCAAAAGCGACACACTGCATGCGTGATATTATATAACTGGTGCTGCAGAATGCGAAAGTCGCAGCTTCTCATATATAATTTTTAAGTGGAATATATTTATTTAAAACAGAACGTATCAGGCGTGTCCTACAGACTTCCTTATACTTGCGACGCTCTTGTGTGAAATTACTTTCCTCATTTGCTTCTCATATGCTTAAGAAGAACACCATTAAATTGGCCTGATGTGGGTAAAAACGATTTCGAAGTTGGGCTTTGTAACTTCAGTGCAATCGTTATTCATAGGCTCTGAGCAATATATGTCACCAAAGTCTAAAAATAAGAAGATGCAAAGACGCATCTTCCTTTTCTTTACAATAAGAACCTGAGCCGCACGCATATTTGCTTCTATTCGTGACAAAAGTCTAAATCCTAGTTGATTCTGGAAAAAAGTTCATTGTCATGTTTAAGCCAAACAGAGGAAACAAATTGAGCTCAGGATTGCCCAAAAATAGACCCAGGACAAAGAGGAGACAGGCAACTTATATGCCGCAAATCACAGGCAGCGGTTCCTGACGGGATATTGCTGTCAATGTTGTGGTACTTTAATTAAATTTAGAAGTCTCGACAAGTTACAGTTTCCGGTGAAGGTAAATTTTTAACCGGTCCATGACAGTTGTTAATCTCACTGCATTTAATAGGCTGGACGACATGGCATACTTTTTGAATAAGAATCAGTGTCAAGGACGTGGTATTAAAAAAACCTGGCTTGATGGTGATCATTTTGCAAGCGTTGGTTTAAGCATTGACAGAATCCGGAAACAACGAAAAAACCAGCGCTTGTAAAATGACTACCATCAAGCCAGGTTTTTTTAAATTCTGCATCTTTTAAACTAATTCTTACTCATAAATTATGTCAAATCTTCAAGCATATAAAATGCAATGAAATCAAAAACTATAATGGGCCGGTTTAAAATTAACCTGCACGATAATTTTAGTTTGCCAACTCTCCTAACTTTAATTTTAGCACCACAAAAGCGGCGGCGAGATCTCGTCAGGCATTGCTGCCAGCAAATTGCAACCTTTAATTTTGTCGATTGCAAAAAGGACAAGATTTAATGGATCCATGAAATTTCTGGAAAGCTCATCAGTTGCGTCCATTTTTGTATGATGAGTGTAACAAATGCGAAAAATGCGAAATTCAATTTGTACAGAAAGGTCAAAAAAGTTCATAGGGTAGTTTTCGAAGGTAAATAAGGGAAGTAAGCGGGTTAAAACGAGGTGAAAAGAAAAGACAGACTCCAGCAAGGCAAAGCTAAGTTAACTACATACTCGAACTCTTTACATAGGTCAGGTTTTGACTGCCGTATGCAGGCTGCCTCCAGATAGCTTAAAGTACGAGTTGTTCGCGCTAGGAAAAGTACTCGGAAGGAAGGTTTTGGGTCCACATAATGGCCCGTATTCAGCAAATGGTCCATGTTCCTGTTTAAAAAGCCCAATAGACCAGCAATGCTTAGTTCTGGCTGCCAATCGCCGTTGCGTTTGCTCTGTGTACCTGCATCCACTAGTGCAAGATAACTCATGAACACAATTGAAAGTGGCGTGCAATGGCAAAAACTCCTTTGCACCAGGAATTGGTAAAACCTTAGTTTGAGAGCAAAATATGAGCTCGGCAGCGCAATACGTTCTGTTAATGGCCGTGAGCAAGCGTCCTATGATAGTGTTCAAATTATATCGCCCGTAAAGGTAAAGGAACGGTAAAATGCTTTTTTGGAGCTAACTGTTCCGTCGTTTTGGGTTGCAAAGGTTTACCATACTTTTATTTAACTGATATCCACGCTTCAGTATGGTGTGTATTAGCCTTTCTTATTCGTAATCCATTTTATTCATAGAACAGAGTTGTCTAGTCGTCTTGGAAATAGTGTAAACCATGCAACAAATGGTACTCCATAAGAATACATGGAATGGTCAGTACTTGCATCATCAAAGTTTTGTTCCGATTCAATGAGAAAGAAACTTGGTTTATACTCTTTTCCAGAGGATAAGAAATAAGGTTCGGTTTGACTTTTGTGGTAAAGAATTAAAAATAGTATACAGCCTCAAGTTCATATATTCACAGGGCGATCAGCGACTCTCATATTCGGGTATAATTAAAAAATTCAGTTGTAGGCCTACTTAGTTCAGTGTGTTTTAATATTACCTACGTGTTGTACGTCACTTGAATATCAAGGCATATCAAGTATTTCAAAATAAAATAATTAGGAACAGCATGTACTATGGTTGTGTGTTCGTGGGTGTTCTATTTAATGCAGACAGCCATTCCTGTTAAAGTAAATACTACTGCCGAAAGCAACAGCAGTCTTTAAAAAAACTAAAAACGAACTGCTTTTGAGTAATGGAACATTCCTCCGTAAAACACGTTTCCATATGGCATTTAAATGACGTCTGTTTACGCACTGAAAGCTTTCCTATGATAGCGTTTTTGGTTGAATTAAATTATTGCATATGCTGCAATTATTTGGTTATGTTTCTCGCTTCTTTATCGCTGGCAATTGTGCTATCATTGTGTGTTTTAATGCACCTTTCTTCGATTTCGATAGTGTAACCTGTTGTTTATACAAACACTGAGATATTAAATAAACTGTTTATGATTTGTTCATTTTTCTTATCAAAATGTGTAGTGTTTAATATGAACACAGTGTAAAATAAACGTAGAAGGATGGTTCAGTAGCTGTCAAAAAATGGCTTTTCATCATTTCTCCTCATATTTTGCTGTTCTCAAAAAGCCCCTGCCTTGACACATCGGGCAAACTTGCCCATCATATGGTCCAAGAGATTCTGCAAATAATTTCAGAATACGACTACACTACATTTGTCGATGAAGCCATCTATTGAATAGCAGGATTTTAAGTATTCGAAAGATTGTTGCACTGCATAATAGTCGTTGTTCACAGAGAAAACTAGAAGGTGATGCATTGTTTTAAAAAAAGCACGATTGCAAAAGTAAAAACAAGATTGTCTATTTACCATGGGCTGTAAGTAAGTCGTGTAGGAGTTATTTTTATTTTAAGCCTGGTTGCGCAATTGAAATACACAATTTTACTAAGAAGGTAGACAATGGACACTTCCGCAGAGCGCAGTTAAACAAAATATAATAGGTGGGTCACTTAAAGGATATCTGTGATTTTGAATGAATCCATTGGCTGCTGTAAAAAGAAAAAAGGCTATTTTTTTATAACCATGACAGGTTCGCATTACCAGTGCCGGATAGATGTGTCACATAGACACCTTGTTACCAAAAGAGCGCTAACAGTTTATTTGTTTGTGAACCACCATTGCCAGATAGGCCTTGATATTTTTTCATCTATTTCTACTTCACCACTTCGATCATTTTTCAGAGGAATCGTCCTTTCTCTAAGTAATAGATAATTGCCTATCGCCAAACGCAGCCATGCAACAGTTAATCCGTCAAATGCAGCCTAACAAATGTCCTCCAATGGCTGTTATGGCAATGATTCCACAGGGGCCCAAAAAAATTCCAAAAACAGGTCACTGTGCTGTCTTGAGCCAAGACCGGGGAACAAGATGGCCGAGCAATCACCACGCTCAATTCCACCATACGTGATGCAAGTTCAGCAGGCACATGCCAGCTTGCAAACAAGCAAGGAACGGCAGTGCAATTATCGTTAATTTTCGTTGTCGTAAGTGTTTAATAAGGGCTGTTTTCTATGAATGCTGCAACTTCCTGGGAATGTTTTACCTCCTTTTGCTATTGTTTTCTGCTGATGGCTCTGATGAAGGTTCCGAGACGGATGCCAAAACGTCAGTCAGGTGAAAGTCTTGTGCCAGCAATCGCATCTTCTTCTTCTTCTTCTCGATTTCTTCGTGGGGCTCGCATATTCGCTTGCATTGCCAATTCGACAACACTCAACTACAGAAATTGTAAATTGCAACGTCATTTCCGTTGGGAGGTGTAAAAGCAAGAAGTAACCACATTACGAACCATAATTCGTCAATTATTTTGCGTTCAGCAGGTAATGTTTGCTCATCAGGCAATCCTATGTCCACTGTCATGGAATATTTGCCTTTTATCGCTTTTAAACTTGTCATCCCACGTTTGCATTTGAAATTTGGTTTCTACCCTTTAACCGATTAGGCGAAACATGGCACAACTTTTGATATTCATAAACAAATAGAATCACAGGAACTGCCAAAATATGTTCACCAGTAGTTGAAGGACTTTCAGAGGTCGTAATGTATGCTGGAATGGAGAAATCGCTTGATTATTTATTATTAGAGTAAGTGCAGGAGGCTGCAACGATTAGACCTTAAGTGCCCTTATCAGGACAGACAACCCGTTGGGTCCTCGGCGCAGTTTATGGACAGCAATCGGAATGATGGCCTAAACAGCAAGACATCAATCACAGCCCGGACTGGAGGCTACAGATCATCCTAGGAATGCCATTTGCTGCTTTGTCTCGAACGCAGACGGATCCGATGACCTTAAGTGTGCCGGGAGGAAACAAGCCGGGTGCTGAACGCATAATGGCAACTGTGGAGCAGGGTCGGCCCTCTGCAGTTTGATGGTATGGTCGGCAAAGCCAATTGGACTGGAATGGCCATTTCTGGCTTACTGGCCGTCATCAGTCAATCATAACTTAGTGGCGCACCACGATTCGCAGCCATTTAGAGCAGAGTCTAACGCTCTAACCATTGAGCGCAAAGCTTGTTCTCTTGCAGCTTTAGGTCGGGCGATATTGACACTCGTTGATAAGTGTTTACCGAGTTTTAACGGAACTCACTTGTATAGCAGTGCCTTGGGCTTCAGTAGTTTTGTCTGCTGCGCGAACACATATTTAGTTAAGAACAAGGAGCTGCGACCACTGCAACAAAAGCTTTATTATCCTGACGTTTTGGATTCTGTCGAGAATTCTTAATCATAGGTAATGTCACTATATTCTGTGTCATGCGCAGATAAGTTTTACTGATGATGTGTTTTAATGATGTTTTGACCTCGCATCACTTTTCAACGCTGCATAGACTTAAAAAACTGTGGGTTGGAGGTTCCTTACAAAACAAATGCTACTCAAATAGTACTCACGTGTAATCTCTGTTACGCTGTCTAGATGTTTGTCAGACAAAAATAATCAATAAAATCTACACTAGCACCCTTATAGCACATACTACGGAAAGCAAACGTGCTGGTCAGTTTTCTACATACTCGACTGCTAAGTTTAAACATCAAAAAAGGGCAGGATGTTAACATAAAAAAGTCACTTAATTGAAATAATTCTCTCCTTTCGTCCGCCGACTTCGACAATGGCTACCACCGTATGTTATACAACAGGGTTGGTGCTTGGACGGTGACTTACGTGACAGTTCGTGTTAAGTGGCAGTAGACTTTTCAAACGCGAACCACATTCTCCCTTCCCTTACACAGCTGTCAAGACAGCGTCTAGAAGACAGGAAGCGGCATCGGATGCAGGTGAGTGGCGTGGCCGAAGACACCCCCCATCAGTCCGTCCATCTCTCCCCCATGTTCATCAATTGTTAGAAGAGCACACGCCGCGTCTTGGGGAACAAACGGGCCACCGCGTCAGCCTACGTCAACACCGGAGGGCCAGATGGCCGAGCAATCATCATGCTCGAGTCTACGACGCGTGATGAAAGATCAACAGGTCAAACAAACTATTCATGCGCAAGAAGGCAATTTATGTTAATTGTCGCTGTACGTTTGCTTTAATGACTGTACCCCGTAAAAACTGCTAAATACTGTGCATATATTACCCATTTTTACTACTGCTTTCTGTTAGTGTCACTGATGATGCATGCGCAGCCGATATCGAATCGTCAGGCGAATAAAATTATTGTCCCGGCAATCGAGAAGTTTTCTTCTCAACGCACGGTTTCCCCTGATCTGGTTTCCGGTCTTTGTCCACCAGATCTGCCACGCAGTAAGAGGACATACAACTGACCAACTGCTAGTATTCTGCGGTAGATTAAGTTGAACACAACTTCGAATATGCAATAACATATTGGTGGCGTTGCGGAAAGCTTAGGTAATAGCCTGTCATACAAGGATACTACAGTTAAAGTGTGTGTGGACGTATCCTACAAAATTGAAGCAGTCTAAGTAGAAAAAGGTAAGAAAACAATATTTTTAGGTTTAAATATGGTTCCATATATTTTAGGGTGACAGACATTGCCTTCGAAGGCCCACTAAATCTCAGGATTATAAGGGACCGTGATAGCTAATCACCATAAACATTAGCAAAAGTCCCAGCAAACTGGATAAGACGGGAGACAACGGAAGATGGAATTCACTGTAAGCATAAACGGCAATTACCCTCTCAAAGGACCGTGGGTATTGAGTAGAAATAGAAGTTAGCGCTGGAGTAAGAATTTTATTCGCCCGACGTTCAGTAATCCGTCGCGGATCCTTCACAGAAACAAAAGCAGAAACAAATAATAAATGCGCTGAAATTTGCAGTTCTCTTAGGAAAAATTATGGCAAGTAACGGCTTCCCTGAATCGACGATAATTGCCCGCCTGTGCCCCAATTGCCTGATGACCGGCGTGCAGGCTGTGATCCGCTAAACTTTCATCACACAAAGTGGAATTTGACGTGATGATTGCTCGGCAATCTGCCCCCCTGTCACTGGCGTAAGGCGATGCTTCGGCCTGTGCATTCCCCAAATGGTGACTTGCTCGGGTCAAGTTGAGCCTCAACACCGAATATCGATTGGCATGTCGTTGCACGGGTTTACAGACTGTGGGTCCGTGAACCATGATTGAAATAATTCTCGGCTCACAGGATTATCATTTCTCGCAAGATTTTCGGCCACATCAAATTTGAAGGTGTGGCCGGGGCTCATCGAATGACCTGCAAATTGAGAATTTGTCATTTCTCTGTACTGCTGCCGCATGTTCAGCAATTTTCGTTTCAAGAAGTCTTCCAGTTTCTCCTATTTACTTGCTTTATCCGCAACTGCACTTAATTCTATAGGCAACTCCATATACTTCTTTAGGTTATCTGATATCTTATGGGTGCCTCCGGCTTGTATGCGACTCCAAGTTTAACTGCTGCGGGAAGGCGGCCGATAGCCTCCGAGACGCTTCTGGCTTATGGAGTTGCTCGTTAAAAATGTGGTGTCTTCGCAATCATTTTGCTCATCTCGTTTGCGCATGCACAGGTTGACAGAGGTGCGTGGGTGGGTATTTTATCTGAACACCCATCAAATATACTGCATTCTGGCAAGTTTGCCTTTTGGTTCACTTACGCGTGCTTAAGCAGCTGCATTTGGGGGGTTTATTGCTTTTGAAGTAAAGTACTTGCGTTGCATTTGTAGCATTTCTGCACATTTTGGTCTTTTGGCCACAAAAAGCTTTGCAGCAGAGAAGGAGATAATGAGTCAATAAATAAGTGCAATGAGCTCTCCAACCCATATTCGGATCAGTTTGGCCAAAACAAGTCGCCACTTGAGGGGGGCACACAGGACGACGCGTCTCCTAAACCTAGTGCCCGAGCATCAGATGGTCGAGCATACATCACCTGCAGTTCCACAACGTGTAATTCAAGTTCAGCAAGTCGCGATCCGCACGCCCGCCATCAAGGAATAAGCGTGCAAGTGGGCATTTACCCTAGGCAGGGGAGTCGTTAATTGGAATAGGTGTATATTAGGAAAGCGATTCTGCCCATTTCATACTGCAACTGCTTGTGTATGAATTATCACCTTGTGCTATTGTTTCTGATGAAGGATGCCCGAGGAATTTCAAAAAGTCGGGTGAATATATCTCTGATTCTAGCGATCACATCTAATTCTGAGTTTCTTCCTTGGTGTTGCATGTTCTCTTGTATTGGCAACAATGGACAATATAGAATCCAGAGACTGGTCATGTTGGAGGTTTAGTGAAAGTCGGTTGGTTTGACACATGTGTCGGATTTTGCTTGCTCGTGTGCGTGTGTGTGTGTGTGTGTTGTTTTTGCTTGCGTGCAACTGCCGATAAACTGTTCAAATGCAAACGTAACCAAACCTTTTTTGTCATAGGTCTGCTAGGGACATACTAAAACAAATACCCATCTGTGTGTGTTGTCTCTTGCTCTCCTTTTAGCCTCGCCCACGGACGCCGACGGGCACCGGAACATGGGTTGTGCCTTTCAGTCGTTGACTGACTGGTTAACCCCCTCAGGAGGGTGTTGGCCCAGGCTTCATGCAGGGCTGCTCTCATCGTTCTGAGATCAAATGGTCTGCATGCACATGCAATGCCAGTCTTCAGCCAACCACGGTCCCTGCGGCCTGGAAGGCGCTGGCACTTTCTCTCACTTCTGATTCCCTGTTGGTGACTGCACTCGCGCTCCCACTGGGTTTCAGGCCCCACTGCGGGTGCCCAAAAAGCTAGGTGGTCACTTTGCGGTGGGAGAGAGAGAGTGAGGTCGACCTCGGCGCGTTTCTTCCCTCACTATAATTAATCTGAATGCGTCTGAATCTATTACGGTGCGCTAAAAGCCCTGGCTTGGAAAGTCTGCCAGCTGATGGGAGAACTCGGGCCCCCACGTAGCTGCTCCTTCTGTACGCGTGTAGCTGTGTGTGCGTATGGGAGGAGAGAGAGGACTGAAAGTCAGGCTGCAATGGCTCTCTCTTAATATGGCCTTTATGGCGCTCCCGCGCAGTCGGGAGCATACCTAGCGAGATGGCTGTATCAAGTGTGCACATGCTGTGTTTATCGCGCCAGCCATCTACACCCTCACTCATCCCCAGTCTTATTGACTTTGTCTTTACACCTGATGTGGAGGTGGGAGTGGCGAGCGAGTGGGTAGATTCTGTGCGGATTTGTCTACACTCCTGTTTCCTTTCGTGCCAGTTCTCTGCGTTGCTCCCGATTGCTGTCGCTTTCGTGTTGCTTGCCCAGCTTGCCTCTGTGTATGCTTCAGCTTGCTTCAGCGTTTGCTGTGGCTTGTTGGAGCGCGTGGTGCCCATCGTCGAAATCGACGGGGGAACTGTCGTGTGTGTGTGTGTTTGTTGTTTTTGCTTGCGTACAACTGCCGACAAACTATTCAGACGCAAACGTAGCCAAACGTATTTGGCCATAGGTCTGCTAGGGACATACTAAAACAAATATCCATCTCAAATTAAGCTAAATAGTTTGTTTACCGCAACACATGTTCTAATGAGCCGTTCGAATCAGACTGAAAAAACAAATCATAAAAATGCACTAAACGGATAGTTGGAAAATTCAGTTTCAGTACAACCCACACACAAACACCAAAGTGCGATACTACTGTGCATATCCACTTTTAATTGCCTACATTTATTTTCGGGCAAATAGTTTTATTCCGTATCCCTTGTCAGACGACGGATGGAATGGCCTACTTAAAGATTGTGTTCATCGCACATCAAAATCAACAGTAGATAGCTCACTTAACTATTGACAACCGTTCGTAAACCTTACCACTACAAAACAATTTTCAACGATATTACGCAGTGGGACAACTTCTATGTGCATCTTTAGGGACGGACTCGTGCAAGGGCTCGAAAACTTAGGACAATAAACAAGACGATCCATTCCTCCATAAATCTTCGTCTTTATCCGTAGCAACATCTGCAATGAAAATGTTTTCCTTCATTCGTGTGACTGATGTAGTACGAGTTGTATTTAAGGTAACTTGAATGGACGCCTAAAGAAGGCACGAGACTAGGAAACGGAAACAAGGCATGTGACCTTGAGTCCAATCCCAAGAAATTTGGTTTGAGATTAAGGTGAGCATTAGGCTTAGCCTAAAGTGGGGTACGTCTAAGCCTGGAGTTAAGGTCAAACTTGGGTCTAGGGTCAGGAGTATGATAAGGTTTGGATTCCTGCAAGCTGTACGCTTTCTGGCGGCCACAGAGTGAGGACCAGAGGTAGGCTGGTCTGAGACAGCAATGTTTACGCATCTGGGCATCAGTAAAGTGCCTATGGCCGCTCGTGAATAAGAAGTAAAAAAACTATTCCATTCATTTTTGATCTAAAACTCGTATAAGAAAGGAGCTGTGCAAAACGCACATGTATAGAGAGAGGAAGATTCACTGCACACTTATCGTCCCATATTAGAATAGTTTTAGTGACTTATGCAAGACAATGCGCAGAAAGTTTTTCCCATATGACAAGGAATACGCGCCTTAAGGACCTATTTCAATAGCTGTTAGAACTACAGTACTTAGGTAAAATAAAATCAATCTCATGTTACCTCCTAATTGGTACACCTCAGGCAGCAGATAATATATCGGCAGTGATTATTGCCATGCATCCTTTGCCAGAGGAAATTGAGATTAGAAGGACCTGGCGTAAATTTAATCGTGTTCTACTTTCTGGGATAATATGCGTTAGAGTTTAGCAATTTTTCGTTAAGGTTAGGTTTGGAGAAGAATTATTCATAATGTAAAGTGTTGAGCACATTTTTGCTTTTGGTAACTTTTCTTTGAGCTTCCTTTCGTTGGCTGCACCCCCTTGAACCTAATTGAGTATTCCTTTTTACACAAAGAACGGAAAGGATCTCCTCAACCGAGAGCAACGGAAAAGAGCTTATGACCGTGAAAGACGCTCGTCGGCAAAATCGCATCCAAATCGTTTTTTTTGCTGAAAACATGGCTGAATGACCTCCAAAATCCTCGGTGCTAACAGCAGAGAAGAAACTAATGTTTTACAGGCTCCCATTTTAAGGGGATAACGCCAGGCGAACTTCTTAGTAAGCGCCTCAGTCCAGCTGTACCGAACACCTTTCCGGCAGTCAACGCCCACGTACTGCTTTCGACTTCCTCAGTCGTACAAGGAGAGCTTAAGAACAAACGGCCAGCACTGACTAGCCCTATGTGCATGTTCTCACTTATTTGCGCCTGTGAGGCGGAAACTACATCAGCTGCACGAGAATGCGGTTTTCCATAAAAATATGTGAACATCTTCCAACATGCTTAGAGAATGACCAACTAAAGAGCATTAACAGTTCCATTCTAACGCACATGTTAGACTTCGAGCCTTTTTTTGTCTGGCTTCGGCAAAGCACATATAGTACTGAACAGTGTTCCCGTCAGCTTGTTTTAATGGGAGCAAAAACTGTTCTGCCGTTAAAGAGTTTTACCGGGATTTTCACTAAGTTCAAAATTTACATATACAAAAATCACCCAACAGAAGTATGGCAAAATACAAAGTGTGTTCTGTACATAACATAATAAGCAAAAGGTTATTTTTTATCCTTGACTTCTGAACGGAATGCTAAATCAAAATAAATAGGATCAGTATTAGATGCCAACAGTAAGGCCCTGGAACAGAAATTGCAAACCCTTAAGCGTAAAATCTCTGCCCGTGTTTGAAATAGGCAGCTTAGTTGTTTTGCTTTTCAATCGACCGATGTGCTGCCCCATACTGTATGTAAAGGATTTTTTTCTGTGTTATTTACGCATCCAAAGATTTCATCGCATTAGGTTTAAAAGTCTGCACAGCCACAGCAACACTTAAACCCAAAAACCTCGGCTGTTTGGAGCAGACTTTTGAATTTGACTACCTATTTGTTTTGCTCTCCATTCATGTAGAGATTTTCACTTGTAAACTACTACACCTTCTTACCTTTTGGACCCGATTTTTTTCTTTTCGCAGTTTGTTTGTCTGAATGTTGACCATGCGGTCATTTTGACAGCATTGCGCTTTTTGCATGAACTTTAATTACAATTTTTACCGGCAACAGTCCAAAACGACAGCAGTTGCATTTTCGGCCAAGTATGTCGTACCTGCAATTCTTCCACATTCAACGTATTGTGCGTTCACTACCAAAAGCCTTTGGAGCGTGAAAACCCTGATGTGGATAGAAGAATGCTCTCAAGGCCCAACAAAACAAAAACTATTTATTCCAGGATTTATGTGGACAACCAGTCACTCGATTTTCAACAAACGCAAGACAGGGAGTTTATTTTGTTGAAAGAATGAAATGATTAGTCCTCAAGAGACCTGACTGAATAGGGCTATTAGGTCGCAACCTATCACTCCACCGTCTTTCTGCTGTATTGGCGCAGATAGAAGAGGCGGTAGAGTGACTATTTTTGTCAATCAGATTTAACGCATTAAAGAAAAGTACTTATTTGGATACCCAGATGATTAAATAGACGTTATGGATGTCATATGCAAGTACCGTTTGAAGGATACTTTATATAGCATTATTATATATATCTAGATCTTGTATCTACATCCACCTCTAGATGAACGTGTACGCTAGTACGTTCTTTCGATATTATTTCGCAAGCAAATGTTGTAATGCCATGGGAATATCTTATGTAGCGCTCTTACCAATGTGAACTTACGTTCCTCTACGCTGTTAGAACTTGATGGCCTTGTTTCGCTCAATTATCGGATTGAGACCCCACTTGGGCATATTATGAGTAACCAAATCAACTCTTTCTTGTCAAAATCAGGGGTCCGCTGACAAATTCAGACAAGTAATAATATGAGGACTCCAAATACTGTATTTCACCTCTAAGCGTGCGCGGGTACCCCAAGACGAAAGTAAGGCACGCGTCACGTCCCCATAAATCATTTCCTTCCCTCAGACTTGTATGTTACAATATCCGGCTTCCCGGGAGGAATCGAAATTCGAATCATGTTCTAGCTCCATGAGGCATGTTCTAGCGGAAACACTTTATAGTTGCTGTCGTCCTGATACGCTCAGTGTTAGACCTGACAGACCTCCTTCTCCCCGTCTAAAATGTTGAAGACGCAAAACCAAAGTAGATAAACGTGACGGCCTAAAAGACGTTAAAGTTCATATAAAAAAGGAGATTTCCAGACTGAGCAACCGGATTTTAGTCAGGCTTTTAGTGGTTCTTTTCATCCATCGTCGTTACCTCTACTCGCTGCTGAAGTTTGGGAACGTTTTGGGCGTCTCACTGCCCAACGCAACACGCTGACATATGTCGCTGCTGATTTAGACAGTTTAAAGCAAAATTTACCTCACGATCATACTGACTTCAATCTTTCGTCATGGAAAGTGTTCACGATTACCAAGTTTCTTTTCTCTTGCGTCTGTGGCAACAGTGGTGAAAGTCTTTAAGATGATTGAAATGTTAGCAGCTGCACAATCAGACGGTGTCTTACCATTTCTCCTTAAAATGTTCTCTTTGCATATAGACCTTGCCTTGACACATCGTGTGAACTCACCCTTCATGAGGTCATGACTTGCGGATCTAATTTCGGAATGCAGGCATGCTGCCTTAGCCAAAGCAGATATTGATTAGATCACATTTTGAAAAAAGCCTAAGGCACAACTTTTATTATTCAGAAGTCTGTTGCAACCCATGGTACTTATTGTACACACTGAAAACTGAAAATAAGAAAATTGTTTTAAAACAAACATGGTTGCCAAAGGAACTACAGGCTTACCTATTTCCAACCGAATGCAATAACGTCATGTGGTCAATTTTGCAGAGCGTGGCTAAACTAAAAAAACAGTTGGAGGACCTCAACGACATGTATGAGGTTCTTAATTGTAATTTTAAATGAATTCATTCGCTGCTACAAAGGACGCATAAGGCGAATTTGAGTAACTGTAAAAGCTTTGCTTTATCATGCGGGATTCATTAATTTTAATTTGTGAGGGAAATGTGTCGTGTGCGTGCCTCTGTGGTCATGCAAGCGCTTTTATTATATTAGCTTGTGAACCGTCAGTAATATGCATGGTGCCTGATTTGCCTTGATATGTTTTCCATATATTCGCACTTTGCCACTTTGGTCATCTTTAGAGGAATTATCACTGTTCTTAACAGTTGTGTAATTTCCTATCGTCAGACACATAAATTTAATATTTAATCTGTCAACTGGAGCTTAAAGGAAAGTCCTCCAGTGGATATTGCGGTAGTGATTCCGCAAGACCAAAAAACAGTCCGACAACAGTCCGACCATGTCACCTTACGCCAACACCGGGTAACCAGATGGCCAAGCAATCATCACGCCCAATCCCACCACGCGTGATGAAAGTTCAGCAGGTCACGTTCCATATGCCGGTTAGCAAGCAAGTAATGCACAAGCGGGCAAATATCGTTAATTTTCGTTGTCATCAGTGTACAGGCATAACAGTTACCTATAACTACTGCAATTCCCTGCAATTTCTGGTAGTGTTTTCTGCTTATGTCCCTGATGAAGGATCCGCGATGGATTTCGAAACATCAGGTAAAGAAAACTCTTGTCTTAGCGAGCGGAACTTCTTCTTTTCAGTTACTTCATGGGCCTCGTATATTCTCTCGTTTTGGCAGTCTGAAGACACTTTAGTATAGAAGCCGTTAATGCCATAGGTATTTCCTTTGCAATGTATAGATACAAAAATTGCCCCCATTAGGGGCTTTTGATCTTCGTTCTCTTTGCGCTCAGCATGTAAATGCCATTCTCACAGCGTTTGTTTTCAGCAGGCCATCATGTGTTTACTATTTTGCCGAATTTGCTTTTGAAATCTGGGTTCTGTTCAGTAACGGATTAAGCAAAATTGATGATACTCATAACCAAGAGAATTTCAGAAAGTGCCGTAATATACAAACCGATGGGTGAAATACTTTCAAAGGTCATATTGCATGTTATAATGGGGAGGATGCTTGATTATTTATTATGAGAGTAAGTGCAGGAAGCTGCAACGATTAGACCTTAAGTGCCCTTACCGGGACAGGTAACCTGCTGCTTTCTCGACAAAGTTTAAGGACAGCAATCGGGATGATGGCATAAATAGCAAAACATCAATCACCCCCGTACAGGAGGCTGCAGATCATTCTAGCAAGGCAACTGGCTGCATTTTTTTAGCACAGATGGCGTAGCTGATGATCTTTTGTGTGTCTGCATTAAACCGCTTTGAACGGACGCACAGCGCTGATAATCACCCTGCATTAACCACTGCATTAGCCACTGCAGAGCAAGATCATCCTTCTTTTGTTTGAAAATATGGCCAGTAAAGACAGCGTAGTCTGAAATGGACATTTCGGGCTTTTTAGCCGTCATGAGCCAGTCATACCCAGACCCAAATGGGGCACCACCTGAGGCTAATATTCGTAACCTTTTCGGTCAGACTCTAACGCTCTAATACTTAGGCAACGAGCTCGCTGTCTTGTCGATGTATGTCCGGAGATATTAGCACGCGTTGATGAACATTCACTGCCCGCTAACGAAACTCACTTTTCCCGCGCTGCCTCGCGCCTGATTAGTTTGGTCTGGTGCGCGTGCAGTTTGGACAAACGTTGGTGACTGGCCACTAGCAAGCATACATCGTTGAATTTTGCTGATGACGTGTTTGAATGATGTTGTGATTTATATCACTTTTCAAAACTGCGGAAACCTGACATACTTTGGGGATGAGCCCCTTTCGAACAAATGTCACGCAGGTAGTACTGAAGTGTCACGTCTGGGACGTTATACAGACGTTGCTTTGGACAAAAATACTTACTTTGGAAACGCATTTTGCTGGCCACGGCCTTATTTCCTCGATAGCTAAGCTTTAGCATCAGAACAGTGTAGGCTGTTAAAATGCAAGTCACCTATTTAAACTGATTCTCTCCTTTCGTTTGTCAAGTTCGATAACTTTCATCACAGTATGCTCTACAACAAGGGATGGTGCAGGGACAGTGACGTGCACGTGAGTTTGCTTTAAGTGACAGTAGACCTCCGCTATATCTACCGCACTCTCTCTTCCCTTACTCAGTTGTGATCGGTGTCAAGACAGCTTCAAGTAGACAGGAGGTGCGACCGGATGCAGGTGACTGGCGTGGTCAAACCCGCTCCTTTGGGAGTTGGTATGAAAGCGCATGTCGTCCCCTGATCTGGCTCTGGTGTTGCTCCAGCGGATCTACCGCGTGGCCCGTTTGGGAGGCACAATATTCGAGGTAAGAAGGCTAACAAGTGACCACATTATAGGATTTTCTAGTAGGCTAAGTTGACCAAAACATCAGATCAACAGCTACTTCTTGATGTGGTTGTAAAATGTGTGTGCAGACGCCTCCTTCCCAACTGAAACAATCTGAGCGGAAAACACTTTGTAAGGTTCAAACGTCGTTTACGGGTGGCAGACATTACATTCCAAAGCCAAATAAATCTCAGGATTATCAGGACCCACGATGGCTAACGACCATAAACATTGGCCAGAATCCCAGCAGACCGGATACGATGGGAAGCGTCAGAAAGTGGAGGTCACTGTGTGCATAAACGGCAATTTCCCTCTCAAATAAACGTAAACGTCGAGAAGAAGAAGAAGAAAAAGTAGAAGAAGTAGACGTTATCATTAGGACAAAAGTTTTATTTGCTTGCTATTTAGGAATCTCTCACGGATCCTTCATAAGAGACAATAGTAGAAGTGAATAATTAATGCACAGGCAGTTGCAATACTGATATGAAAATGTCACTATGTAGCTGCACACTTATGACAATAAACGGCTTCCCTGTATGGAAGATAATTGCTAGCCTGTGTGCTAATGGCTTGGTACCCGACGCGGATCCGTGACGGGCTGAACTTTTACTATACATGGTGAAATTTGACGTGATGTTAACTCGGCCATCTGCCCCCCTGGCGCTGGTGCAAGGCGTCGTGTCGGCCTGTGCACTCCCCAAATAGTGACTTGTTCTGGTCAAATTGAGCTTCCATACCGACTATCGATTGACAGGTCGTTGAACTGGATTTTGCACTGGGGATCCGTGAAGCATAACTCAAGCTTTTTGCCTCAGCAAATTAAAGCGTGTGGCTGGGTCTCGTCAAAGGACCTTCAGCTTGAGGATTTGTGTTATTTCTCTCCATTGCTGCCGCACGCTCAACAATTTTCGTCTTGAGAAGTATTCCAGTTTCTTCAACTTACTTGTTTTATCCGCAACTGCGCTAAATTCCATATACGACTCCAGATACTTGTTTGGATTCATTATCTGATGCCTAGTGGGTGCCTCCGGCCTGTGCGCTACTCCAAGTCCAACTAGTGCAACAAGGCAGGTGATAGCCTCCGAGAGGCTTTTGACGTATGGAATCACTCGCTTCATATTGGGGTCTTCACAATTATTTTGCTCATCTCATTTGCACATGCGCCGGTAGACGAATTTGGGCAGGCATACATTTTTCTCTGAACTCTTAACTGTGGAATTACGGTGGAATTAGACCTAAATTTTGCTCAGCTATCTGCCTCCCTGGCGCTGGCGTTAAGCAAGGCGTCAGACTGTGTACTACCCAAGTGGTGACTTGCTTTGGCCAAACTCAGCCTTAGCACTAAATATGGCTTCGATAAGTCTTTACACTTGTTTATATGCTGGGGCCCGAGAACCATTATGAAATTCATTCACGGTTCACACCATTGTCACCCTTTGCGAGCATTTTAGACCTCATCGAATTGAAATTTGTGGCCACGTATCGTCGAATGAACCTCAACATAAGAACTGGTGTCATTTTCCCGTACTGCTGCCGCAGGTTCGGAAATTCGCCTCCTGAGGAGTCCTTCAGTTTCTTCAACTCATTTGCTTTCTCCGCAACTGCGCCAGATCCCATAAACCTCTCCAGATGTTTCTCCCTGTGACAGTGAATCTTTCGGTTTCAGTATCTGACGCATTGTGGGTGTCTCCGACCTGTGTACGATACCAACTCCAACTGGTGGGTGGTGGCCCACACCCTCCGAGACACTTCTGACGTATGAAATTGCTCGCTTTACTTCGAAGTTGGTGCCATTTTATTGCTCATCACGTTTGCACCTAGGCCGGTTGACGGAGTTATGCGTGTAGGCAGTTTCTGTGAAACCTATCGAATATATTGTATTTCGGGAGCTTTGTAATCCGATTCAGTGCGGTGCAGTGCACCTAAGTACGTCAACAAAACGGCGTGACGCAACTGCCTCTGTGGTTGTTTGGGTTGTTTCTGTTAAAGTTTAGTAGGTGCATCATTTTTGTCGCTTGCCTGAACACTTGGGCCTTCAAGCCACCACGGTCGTTGTGGCAGACAAGGAAGTTATGAATCATGGTTAACAGACCCCTAGTCTATGAACAAGGGCAACGACCTGCTCAACCCCTATTCAGTGCTGAGACTTAATTTGGTCAAAACAATTCACCACTTGGGTAATGCACAGGCCAATGCATCGCCTAACGCCAGCGCCAGGGAGCAAGATGACCAACCAATCCTCACCTCCAATTCCGCCACGTGTGATGCACTGCCAGCGGGTCACTGCTCGCACGCCGCTTTAGCAAACAATCAACACAAAGTGATGCAATTATGTTCGATGCGGGGGAATTCGTTTATTTTTGTAAGGCTGCAGGAAAAAAGTGATCTTTCCTATACGCACTGCAATTCCCTGTGAATGAATTATCCGTGTCTGCTAGTGCCTGTGATAGTGGATTCACGACGGATTTTTTAACGTCAATTGAATAAAATTATTTTCCCAGGGAGCATATCTACCTCCTAATTACCTCCTTTAATTGACAAATTTTATTTCATTCATTTTATTTATTTCAAATTTCATTTCAAATTTGATTATTATAAATTATATTTCATTATATTGGCAACGGTGGACAGTATGGAATCCAGAAACTGGTCGTATTGTAGGCCTAGATGAAACACGCGCGACGAATTCCGAAACGTCGGGTGAATAAATTCCTGATCCCAGCGATCACATCTAATTCCGAATTAATTCCTGGGTCTCGCATGTTCCCTTCAATAAGCAATAATGAACATTAAAGAATCCAGGAACTGGTCGTGTTTGAGGCTTAGTGAAAGTCCTTTGCTGTGACACGCGTGTCGAAATTGTGTTAATTTTGCTTGCATGCAACTGACGATAGACTCTCCGGACAGATGTCTAACCAAACTCAGTTAAGTCACATAGTTCTAGTCCTACGTGCCGGAGACACAGTAAGCAAAAAAGCCAGTACTTTGAACGCAAAAAGCATGACTGAACATTAATAGATTAATAGGCTGCGGCATACATGCAAGGCACACTGAAATAAGTAGGTGTTTAAGGCAAAAGTATGCCATAATGAACTCTTTGAATCAGACTGAAAATGCAGTTCTTAACCAAAATCATTAAAGGGATAGTGTGGAAATATGAGCCTTTTTGCCTTCCCTCTTAGTCCACCCCACACGCAAGCAGCCTATTCCCTGAAATTACCTAATAAAATATTTCTGGACAAATAGTTTTGTTTCACATTCCTGCTCAAACGATTGTGGCGTGGCCTACCTGGCGAGTTTGTTCTTCACACAACAAAATTAGCAGGAAATTGCTTACTTAATTACAGATAGCCCTTTGTACAGGTAAACGGTATAAAAACAGTGTCCAGCGCCAACACGCTAAAGGACATCCTCTATTTATGTTTACTTGCTTCAGCCATGTTTGTTTGCTTGTTTCTAATTGAGCTGGAGTATGCTAAATGATTTAACTTCCGCGTTAATACCCTGATATATTCAAGTTTATCAAACGCATGTTTGTGGTTATTTATCCTCTGGCCTGTGCTATAAGTTAAAGTAGAGCAGCCAGGGGTAAAACGGATAACGTAAACTTGGTACTGGGGAAAGGAAGGGGGAAAAAATACGATGTTGGAATGGTAAAAGTTTAGTTTTGTCCACGTTGGTGTTTTTGTTCCGTCGTTTTGATAGTGCGTAGTAGTATATGTTAAAAAAATCTTGGGTTTAATATCAACTGGGGATCATGGGACTTTCTGTTAATCCGTTGAAGGGACAGAAGGCTGTGATAAGCTAGAATAGACTCGATTTAAAAAATAAATTATCTTGTTCAATTTAGTGTAGTTAACGTCTTGTTTCCGGTCTATTTATGAGGGTTTTTTGTTAAAGCATACATTTTTTGAACTTCACCACATCCTATTCTGTGATATGTCCGACCCTTGCTCGGTATATTCAGGTATTAATTTCAAAGACTTTGCTTTTTTACGATGAACCATAGTTTTATGGTAGACAACTCATTCTGACCGATAAAATGTGTCTAAAAGAACATGATATCCAGGGCTCCTTCTCACTTCAAAACGCAGTACTGTTTTGGAGGGATGCTTGTCAGATTTGCAAACAGGTTGGGAGTGATTGAGTAGGGGTTGCAGTGCCTAAAAGAGCACAGGAATAGGAATCAGCCACAGTATATGTGACCATGGATAAAATATCAGGAAATTCAATTTGGGATTAGAATGACAAAGTTTAGTGTTTAGGCCAACTTGGTCTATGGGCAGGATTATATTAAGGGACAATGTCTTAATCCATGTTTAACGCACCATTTAGAATTGCAGCAGAGTTCAGACCAAGAGTAAGGTAACAGTTTTGGTTTACTTTTGGATTATTTTTGGGTTTATATACGGGGATATCTTACGCTCTTGATATTTATCACAATGTCACCTGTTTTCCGTGTGCGGAACGTTCACATTTCTGACTGGATGATCTTACGCGTCGCCCTTGTCCGTTTTTTGTCCAGCAGGCTGTCCAGATAGCGAAAGATCACCGAGGACGGCAAGATTCGTAGCAGTCAGGTCTGATAAGATTGCCGTAAGATAGTTAATAAAATGCAATTCTTCTATGGCATGTTAGAAAAAGCAGGTGTGTTCACCGGGAGAGGTTGACTGTGTGTCTGACGATTTCAAGGAGACAAGTACTAGTAAGATGTGAACCACACACATTGCAGCTTAGCCGATATTTTCAGTTTTCGCTTACGGAAGAGAACAACATGCAACGAGAGGCAGATGTGTAACTAAGTAATCACCCGAAACTTCAGACAAAGCAAATCTCTCCCAGTTGACCCTCTATGTTGGAGAAACTGGTCGATAGCTATCAAAGCGAATGCATGGGCGTCAACGGGCTGTAAGAAAATTGGGCGTAAAGTCGGAGGTAGCAACCAATGCTGCAGAGATGGGGCACGCTTTGGACTCTGACGCTGAAGCCGAGGTGACGATAACACATTACGGCAGATTAAAGAATCTGGGATCTCGGACGACTGTTCAGTAAACTGTCACAATTAACTTGCCTTATCCCTATCTGGCTTTAGAAACTTTTTTATTATGAGACAGTCATGGCGTAGAACAATCAGGGCCGCCCACTATCGCTACGAAGAGCCTGTACGGACGTGAGACAAGTCAGGGTCAGGTGCGGCCCAACGCAATACAGCAGGAGGTCAACACGTTGGATAGTAAATCAAACACTGACCACACGACAGCGAACAGCGTACCACATGTAGTCAACGGGGAGGGTGGCAGGGACATGTAAGCAATAACCAGTTAATCAGATGGTATTGACTGACTAAGCTAACGGAAAAAAGTAGTATATAATGAGAGCCATGAGACAGTGTCCAGTTTCTGAAGGTGTGTAGATAAGACAACTACCCGAAACGTAAGACATAAAATATGTCTTTCGGTGAACGCTTTTTCTTCTTCTGAGTTTCCGCTATGGTCTAGGGTTAGGTGGCCTTGGTTTTGACTTAGTACAACTAACTGTCTTGTCCTCTTCAATTCTGCTCTGAGGTGTGATGAAGACAATATTGATATACTAGCGGGTGCTACTTGTAATACTTAGAATCAACATTCACAATGAGGTTCTGAAAATGCCCATCTAGATATCTAGCCGGTCCAAAAACTAAGGACAGTGGTAAACAATATGTATCAAAAACTGCTTATTTCCTGACTGGTTTGACTGTACAAGGAAACTGACGTGTAACGCGCAAACAGTACCACCTGCCATTATGTCATCGCTTATTGCAGACAGGAAGGAGATAAAACATGCGAGGTCCATTCATTTTGGTTACCTACGAGCAAGTAACTAGCAGTGATATTATCTACAAGCAGGCAAACCTTCCAGTCGTAAGCTGAAAACCATACGCCTTGTGTCTTCCGATAGCCACCTTTAGCCGGATGTGAGAACGGACATGTGAACTGTGAACACACGGCTGTTATTGGGTAGAGGAGACTCGATTTTGGAAACATAACTTATTTCCAGGAAGTCAAGTTAGGCAAACGAAAGTTTTCGAAAAATTCCTCATAAAAGAGGATAGAGTTAAAAAAAAGCTTAAGCAACCAATCAGTAGCAATTAGGGGGATCAGGAGAAGAGATCTTTAGAGATCAATGGGGTCAGATTCTAGTCGTAATTGGGGACCAGAGAGGGGAACGGATGGGGAGGGAGAAGGGGAGGAGAAGTGGTCCGACAATTAGTTCGTGTCATCCCGTCGTCCTTGGCTCGCATTTTGTTGGGGGTTGTGAGGACTCAAGGTGCCATCGTCTCGTGAAAGCGTGAGTAGCCTGGGAATGCTTGCTGTCAGGGCCTCATCAGTGTTTTGCGTCGTGATGCGGACCGTGGGGGCTGTTGAGTGAGACTTCGGCCACGGGGGCCTTAGGGCCGCTACAATAGACTTCTGCGCATATGGCTGTTTATGATTGCTTTAATTAATTTTAATTTTAATTAATTTTCGCTATCTCTACCCTACCTTATATTACTGTATTGCCTGATAATGAATAAACCGAAAACGTTCATTCACCTAACTTGACTTCCTGAAGGCTAACATGGACATCATGGCATAAAGTATTTTATTCAAGAAAGTGGATTGCTTATGAGTACCTTCTTTTGGTTGCACAATATATTCATCTCTGATGAAGTGGAACCGACACAAGCACAGGAGACCGGAATTCCCATTTCTGGCTTACAAGTCATCATCAGCCAGTCATACCCGATCCCAGGGATGGTAACCTCCATGATTTGAACCCACACCATTTGGTCTTCAAGCGTAAAACTCTATCCTTGCTTCATCTGGTCGTTATTTCTGTCACTTGCGACCGGGAAGATAATTAATGGTCGGGGGCTCAGTGATTTGGTTACGAGACATGCTCATTTCGTATGGCCTCCGAGATCCATATCGAGCCCTAGAAGGCAGTGAAATACCGACTTGTAGTTTATGATAAAGTCAAACCGAAATATGTAAGGGAGAGTGGAGCGGCCACCACGAGCCATCATGAACCAGTTAAAATAATCCTGTGAGAACCCTGGATAAAGCTTAATGGCTACAATGGGAGAGCTTGTTCCGTAACTAGATCTGGTAGCGCCATGTTCTTCTCCGTGTCCTTGAACCTTCTTCTTCGTCTTCTTTGGAGGATGATGAAAACTATGTTCTTCTTTGTTATGTCCGATTTTTCTTCGTAAATGCGAGTAATTATTCGAAATACGCTGCTTTCGCTTGTTTTTGCAACACGTCTTATTGCAACCTCCGATATTCCCATTCCCAAATCTCTGATAGAACATGTTTACATGTACATAACCTCTCAAGTTTCCATAAAGTTCAAAAATGCCCTATTTTCTTGAAGAAATACTCATCAGGTTAATGTTGAGATTGAGTATGGATAAAGAAGAGGACCTGTTAAGCCCGGATTAATTTGTTTTGTGTTCTGTTTATTTTTTCAGAGGTATGCCCCTGTATGGATAATAAGCAAATAGATCTGCTGCTTAAAAAGTCTTCTTCTTCATCCATGTAAACACCTGGAACGCGAACGCCTTCATCCATTCATTCATTCGTGCGACTGATGTAGTACGAGTTGTAGGAATAGCGATCCTTATGGCCATTAAAAGAGGGCGCAGGAATAGGAAGCGCCAACCATGCCTGTGACCTCATGTCAAATTTCAAGAAATTTGGTTTGTGATCAGGCTGAGAGTTAGGCTTAGCCTTAGCTGGATACGTCTAAGCCTGCAATTAAGGGCAAACTTTTGCCTAGGGTCAGGAGTATGTCAAGGTTTGAATTCATGTTAACTGCACGCATTCTGACGACGACAGAGCTAGGGCCAGGGGTAGGCTGGTCTGGGCATCAGGGGAGTGACAACGGCCGCTCTCGACAAAGTAGTAACCAAACAATTTTATTCATCTTTCAAATAAAAATTCGTAAAAGAGAGGAGCTGTGCATAACTCACATAGAGAGGGAGAAAAAATTCATTGCACACTTAATGTCCCATGTTAGTAGACTTTTAGGGACTAATACAAGGCAATGCGTAGAACGGTGACGTTCCAGACATTCGTCTAGCACTTAGGCAATCTTCATCACGGATCAAATTTCTAGGACTGCGTTTTGCTGCAAAAGCTATCGGTACTATAGTACTGAGGCAAAATATAACCAATCTGATATTACCTCCTGATCGGTTCATCGCAGGCAACAGATTATATGCTGGCAGGGACCATTGTCATGCATTTCTTGCCACAGGAGACTGGAACAAGAACCACCTGACGTGCATGTAATCTTGTTCTTTACTCAGTGCTAATCTGGGTACGAGTTAAGAAAGGTTTTTTAAGATTAGGTTTAGATAAATATAACTCAAAATATAAACTGGTGAGCATAAGTTTGCCTTTGATAAAACATTCTTGGGCTTTCCTTCGCTTGGCGCGTCCCCTTGAAAATTATTTCTTTTCATGTCGTTAGCGTAGACGGCTTTGATAGTCTTTCAGGCATATTATTTTCAATAAGTCGACTAGGATACTTTTTTTTCAATAAACGCTGTAAAAAACTGACATTAGTTGAAGTGTTCTGGGAAGCATTTATATGTTGGAGCGTACCTCAAACCACAAACTTCAAACTTATTTTTGTACATTTTTAAACACAAAAGGATACGCTCAACCGATAGCATCTAAGAAAATCTTAGGTCAGTGGAAGATGTTCTTGGAGGAAATGACACGCCTATCGATTTATTGTGGGCAAACAGACGTAAAATCTGAGAGGAAGCTGATTTTGCGGGGGTCCAATTTCAAGGAGGATGCACCAAGTGAACTTTTCGGAAGGTGCCTGAGTCAAGCTGTATCATATATCTTTCCGGAAGCCAATGTCCGTGTACTGCTCGCGATTACTTCGACCCTTTATGGAAAGATCACAGACCATCTACCGGGCTAGACGGCCCCTGTGTGCACATATACATTTAATTGCTCCTGTGGGGCAGAAAATATAGTGGCTGCCCGATACAGCGGTTTCCCAAAACATTACGAAAACATCTTCCAGCATGGTTTGGGAATGGTCAAATAAAGGGCATTGACAGTTACATTCTAGGACACCTGTAAGTCTCGGATATTCCCATGCATGCCATTGGGGTTTTTAAGTGGTCCACAATGTGCCTTCAAGCTAATCGAAATTCCTGGGAAGCAGCTGGTGCTGACGGCCAAAGCGGCTGCCATCCCATTAAGCAAGCCAATCCTGTGGATTAAAAAAGTTTTGTAAAGGCACTGCAATTACCATGGCCGAAGGTCCCAAGTTCAGCCGCCCGCAAATTATTGAATTTCGCGGTGGTCACTACCCCTTGCTTCTGCTTAGAGATCTTTCCGAAAATCTTCCCCTTTCCCAGCCCAGAAAACCGCATGATATTTTACAACCCGCATATTTTCATTATTGATTTACAACATAAATATGCCGGTCCGGAAGAGTTATTATTGAGGTTGAATAAAAGTGTGAGAATATCAACGCAGGCTGGATGTCAGTGAAGGTCTACCTCTTTCTGAAAATATATATTTTAATTCCCATGTCCTGCTGGGTATGACAACTCCCACCGAAAGTTCTCTTTAGAGAGACGGCAGAACACAGTCGAAATGGTTTCAAACCAAATGAAAACCAAAAGTGGACGCCTGGGAAAGCGGGTACGTGAAAACATACTGGCCTGTCTTAGTAAAGGAGAAACTAGATCGACCTCGATTTCTATTCTCTAACACATTTTCCATATGAATGGCCCAGCCAATCCTAAAAAAAGAATTTCAGGTTGTCTACTGGATACTAGTCAAATTTCAGAGAGCCTACGCCAAAGAATGCAAGCAGCAGCCGACGTAGTGTCTATGCGTTTAGCGAATACAGTGATGTGTAGCAAGAAGATGTTAATGCATGCACTATCACTTCCGTGGTCAACACCAACGCCAAGCGACGACCGCATCTCGTCCCCAACCCTGGTGGAAGATGTCCATTCCTTGCGCTTAACATTTATATTCACTCTTATGTCTCGAGCCGTGACCAGTACTCACAATCCGTCTCTCTTTCCCTCTAGCACCCAGCGCAACGACCTCTTCATACCAGTGTCACCATGGGGCAGCGTTAAAATGATGAGTTTTACTCAAAAAAATATTGATCCTGTTCAACTCTTCCATTTTCATTATTCGTGCTATTGAACCGGCCTGATTATGAATTGCCAACAAATGTTTCTCATTTAGACTTCTCTTGAGCCTAATAGACAGAAAAAAGCAATCTACAATTGCAATTGAGTTGGCAAGAGTGATAGAACAAAACACCTACTGTGTTACACACTAGAACTTTAAGGTATTTCAAATTCAACATTGTATGTATTGGTGTGTAAATTTTAAATAACACATGACTATAACAAATCACCAGAGCATCCCTTACTCAGATCATTCTCGCGTGTTCTTGATAGTGTAGCAGTCAACGATATTTGTTAGCCATTTTCGGAGTACTTATTTCATGCGAACACACTGAACATTAAGTTGCATTTGTTTCTGAACAAGTATTATCTGCAGCTTTTTTTTCACGCAGTCTTATCATGATTTTTATACGGCTAAATTTTTATCAAATGATAAGCAGTCAGTTAAAAAAATATAAGATTGTCGAATGACAAAATGGAATAATTTTACCCAGAAGTAGGTTGATAACACAAAGATTTAACAGAGATGCATGGTAACTTCCACGTGCTGCGAAAGAAGAAACGTTAATTTTGTGCATTGTTGTCTCTTATCAACCATGTACATCATAACTTATGCTAAACGCCTACGCATCCGGTGCTCCAAACATTAATTTACATTCAATTCAACGCCAAGGCTGGCACACTGCGGAAATGGTGTAAATATGTTGTCAGGGTTGTAGACCTTTCCGCAAGCGAATGCTGTACCTGCGTCGTAAAATTTGCTTGAATATTTTCCACGGCTGAACGGCGAGTAAGTTGCTAAAAAAGGAAACATTTGCCTGGATCGATAGGTGTGCCTTTTGTCGGCCATTGCTCGAATTTTAAAAAAATTTCTTTGAAAAAATTGCACGAAGAGGAACAAATGTTATTAAGTCAATGAAATGACCGTGCTCTTAACTCCGTAAAGATTAGAGTGAGATTAATGCTAGGTTCATATTTGAATGGGTTTTTCAGTTTAGGCTCACTACAAGGGAGTATGCAGGCTGCCTGGAGTGAAGCGTTGGACCGCCTAGGTTAAGGGGTGGGTTGCTTAGTACACAACATTCAATCAAACTGAACTTGAGCTGAGCAGCCATTTAGTCCTACATGTGTAAGTAGTACACAAATGTATCTTCTAAATGCCTTTTGGTATGTTGCGTTCGACTTAGCTGATAAAAGTGATTGGAAAAGTTCGTGGAAACAGTTCAGAAGGGTAAGATGCGATCTCTGGAACCTGCCCTTTTGGATTCTTGCTCGAAACCATCATCAAAAAAAATCTCAGAAAATGGTGATAGAGGTACAGGTCATGCAGTATTTATAGTCCGTTAATGCCCACGTGAGCACATGTATGCTACAACTCTCTTAATGACCACCGGAGAGCGTAATTTTTTCAATGATGGCTTGGCAGTTCGCACCTGTTTCGCTAATCGCAACCATTTTATTGTCCATGTTGGCGTGATTATTATGCGGTAACCGGGATCATTGTCGTTAAAATGGTTAGCCACCCACGTCCCTTCTACCTGACTAAATACCCTGCAGAATTTGGGAACGGCGGATCATTGTGCATGTAGATGGACTGCGGACCGGGCAGCTATGACTGAAGCAGGTCACGAAGGCCACGATTGTCACCTCTTGCGAGGATAGCAGTCTCCTTGAGCTTGAGCATGTGGTCCAGTCCCTTAAAATCGGGTTATGATCTCGTTCTCTGATGTTCTGTTCTTGTATACAACTGCAGTAGATGCAAAAAGTCGCACTGAACAATTAAGTAAATAAATGCATGCATACACACTCAAATTATCAGAACACCCAATCATTGCCGATAACTCGGAAATGGACCTCAAAGCCACCATCGCATCAATGAAAGGGACCCTTGGGCCTTAACTATGCAGCTTATTTATTTATCTATTAATCACGGCCCCAGTAGTAATCACGATAGCTGCGAACTGTACTAAGAACTATAATTACTGCCTATTCTATGCATTTAGCATCCTTTCCTGCGGTTGCCTTTGATGATAGTTTCGAGTAAACATAAGAATATTCACCCCAAAAATGCCGTATCTAAATACAGAAGAAGATCAATCGCTCACTGGAGCATGGATTTAATTTTCCTGACGTTTCATTTCTGTCAACAATCCTGTATCATAGATTAGCGTAGAATGGTGTGAGATATGCATAAATTGGTTTTATACAGTAGTCACCAATGACCATGCAACTTTCATTATGAAATTTTACCTGGTAATTTAGAGCATATTTAGAAACACTATTTTGCTTCATTCAGTTTATTGAATGCTACAAAAACCTGTTACTTAGTAAAGTCGTCATTTTATTTAGGTTTATAAAAATATATGGCCACTAGTTTTGGGGAAATTGGAAGCAGTCTCATATGAAAGGTTTTCCTATGCTATTACGAAAGAGTGAACCAAACTACTCTTTAAGGTTGATAATACTAGGAAGGAACTGCAAAATAAGTAAAATAGGTATAGAAAATATCCCTTCCAGAACTGGAAAAGTTCATCCAAAATTGTTCAGATTAATATGAAGCCATGTTAAAGGGATAAAATTTGCTTGCAGTAACATTGCCGGTTTGTATTTTAAAATTATGTTGAGCTATTCTGTAAAGTTTTTTTGCAAAAAATGCAACAACAGAAGAGTATTTGTTAGAATGCACCAATGAACCCTGAATGTCCTTCAATAAAAAGCAAATGTATCACATGATCTCGATAATTTAAGTCAATGAAACCCTTATTTGATATAAGTCGTGAAGAAATATATTTTTTGCCTACTTTACTTTCCGCTTTTGCTTTATTAAGAAACGAAACAGACGAAAAAAATAAGTAGTTAAAAAAAGGCAATTTATTTTGCCAGTATTTTTTAATTCACCAGTAAATAACTGAATGTTGAATTAATCTACTCATGCGGAAGGTAATCCATTATAAAGAGAAAAACTATTTCCTTCATCTCCAGTCAAATTAAATCGCTTATCTTCAGGAAACTTGAATAAATTCTCAAAAGTATCAAATTTAATTGTGAAATTACGTTGGAAAAATTAATATGCGCAAAAGTTCGTCAGCTGAATATCTAATCAAAACAATTTACAAGAGTTAACAATTAATGGAAAGTTTTTTTATCAATCTAATGAATAGTAGTTTAACAACTCCAATGTGGACAAAATTTACACTTGCAATGCGTTTTGCTGTTTTGAGGCATTTCTGTTTATCTAAAATGTTGTCATCTTCATTAAAACTTATGTCAGAAAACATTTGATTTTGGTAAATGCTCTTTATATCTATCTTATTGGAAAGGTTTTGGTGTAAACGTCAAACTAATACAGAATTTATTTCTTCATTAAAGAAGACAGCAAAAACAAGGAAAATTATGACACACTGTGGTTGATTACATTCAATAAATACTTATTCAGTTAGGCTTAAGTTAACAGAATATGCTGACTAAAGAAAAATTCTCTCTAAAGATAGAAATTGGTTGCTTCAAGTTTTCAATTTAACACAGTTTCTAAATGCATTGTTCTGATTTCTAGCTCTTTTTACGTCTCAAAATCATGGTGTAATCGAGAAAATTTTATTTTTTTTACAAACACATAGTAATTCCTATTAGTTCTTTTAAGTACCTAATATGCCTGATGCTGTTCAATATTTTTTCTCAATCTTCCTAAATGCATTAACTATGGTATTCGAGTAATGATCGAACTCATACAAAGTTATGAAAATTGCATGGCCCGTGGCGACTACTGTACATGCACAGATTGCACGGCATTTATAGTTCAAAGCGGACCTCCACATGAGCACTATAATTATCAGATCCTGTAAACACCGCTTTGGGTCGTTATTGGTGCGTTTATGACTTGGCATTTTACGTTCGAGTCATTAAATGCCGCGAGTTCATGGTCTGTGTCGGACGAGAGCTTGATAATTGCGCGACTGTTATGTTTGCTGTCGTCAGATTTGTTGTTGTGTCAGGCCCTTCCCCCGTGACTGATTCTCCAGCTTAGGCGATTCCTTAGTTCAAGCAATTGAATTTTCTCCTTGTGCAATGATGTTGATGTATTAAGGTAAGAACTTAGTAGGTTCCAAATCGCAACACCACTAGAGCATAAGCGGACTGTTTACTAGTATTCGTATGATATTACTGTTTCAATAAAAAACTGTATTACTGAAGTCCGTGACGAAAAAAAACATCAAATGTTTCATATTTTGAATGGCTTGCTGATAGAAAAACGTTTCGTAGTTGACGTTTGTGTCAGGAATCACCAGTCAGATGGAAATATTTTTTTTAATTATAGAAGAAAGAAAAATTCCAAAATTTGAGCCTAGTCGGCCGCTTTTCTTTGTACTGACGTAAGCACTTATGCTTAACACCCACGAACTGTTTTATTTCTTGAAAAGCCCATTTGTAAGGAAATGCTTGACCTTGGGCCTGTAAAGTTGCATTGATAAGGGGAATAGTGTAGTGGGATAGGGTCTACAGATGCCATATGAGTAAAACAGATCATTTTCATATAGCTCACATTCCGAGATTTGCAGATATAGATCACTAGACTAGGAAAGTATATTCCTTTAAACAGGAGCAACTGATGTTACCTGCTCTGTAATTGATCGGCACATGAAGGTCAATTGAGTAATCATGTCCCTGTTGGACTCATTACGTACAACAACAGCTTATTCGGTATGTAGCTTCTTTCAGACTTCCAAATAGTTCAGATCCAAGCCATCAGTTTCTTGTGGCTGTAAAAACCGGTTCATTCCTGCACGGAACAGGCCTGTGTGGTTCGTAAAGGTGGACTACTAAGCGTCGACCGCCACTTCACTCACACCCATTGTGCTGACACTCTCCGGCTCAGGGGATATTGTATTGGCTTGACATTATGTTTAACTGATCCCTACGCTATTCAACCTTCTATTTCATCTGCACAGTGAAATACGTAATGGCAATGTACCTTTGAGTTTGCTGAAATCTACAATCCAGCGAGACCTGAAAACAAATTTCATGACGAAATATAACTTGATAGTTAAGCATATACCTGGACAGGCTATTTTGATCAACTGAGTGGATTTAATAATTTGAGTCTACGCCTATAGGCTGTAAATATACTGATTTATATTACGATCATAAATTAATTTCTCTGAAGATTAATAATCTGAAAAAGAAGTGCTTTGTTTTGGAAAACTGACCGCCTATTTAAAATTATAAGGGGAAGTAGGCACTCATTTGGGCTGAATCATGAATAAGAGTAAATAAAAAAAATTTTATGCTATAAGGTTGACAGAATCAAACTTTTTCGAAAATATATTTTACGGTGGGAGAATTCCATAATTTGGTAATAGGGCGGAATAATAATTCCTTTCAGAACTGAAAAACTTTGTTTGAAATTGATCAACTGGATATGAAGCGAAGTTGAAGGTATCGCATTTATTTTCAGAAACAAGCAAGAATTGAGTTTAAATAAATTATGTTTAACTGTACTATGAAGTTTCTCTTGCACAAAATGCAGTAACAAAAAAGTTTCGTCACGTTTTGTTCAAACCTCACCCCTGACCTTGCACAAAAACAAACTTTGTCATACATTTAACCGCGAACGGAATCAAAGGAGGCCCTCTTGTATGTAAGTCCTGTAGAAATATACTTTTTGTAAACAATATTTTCCATTGGTTTGGGTCAACTAGATTAACCAAATCTACCAAACCAACTTAATGATTAAGTCAGCCTTGTAGTCATTCTGGCAGATTCTAGATGATTGCTAGGAAATCGTACCTGGGCAGTCAATATGCTGTCCCGTATTGGTGGACGGGTAATATCGATCCAGGTTAAATTAAACTCACGGTGTGAAGCACGACATTCGTAGCTTAGGTAGGTAGAGCTTTGGCTTGCGTAAAAGGCCTCCCTTCTATGTTGGTTTTGATTCGCCGAATGGGGCGAGTTTTTTCACAATTAGGTCAATTAAAAAAGTTATTTTTACATAAAGAAAGCGGTTGCTTTAAGTTTTATACTTCACAAAATATTTAAGTTTATTGTTCTAATGTTCAGCTAATTTATACGTCTCAAGAACCTGGGGATTTTCAAGAAAATTTTTATTTTTCTTGTAAAAACACTAAATACTTCTTAGATTTATTTTAAGTTCTTAATATGCCTAATGCTGTTCATTATTATTTCTAAGTTTTCTTATATACGTTCTCCTAAGTATGCGACAAATAATTAAATATTCACAAACTCGGGCAAGTTGCATGCAGGACGCGCAAGAATGTAGATTATGATATAATAGAATAAAATGGAATAACTTGTAAATACGTTATAAGAATTATCTTTAATTTATTTCCTTGTTCGTTATTTCTATTGCATATTTGAAATGCCTTAGTATTAATAACACAAAATCACACTTCTTAAGACTCAAGATGCACTTGCAAAGCTTCATTTTGGTGTTTATTTTCAAACTCTGCTATTGCCTCTGGTGGGTGGATCTGCCACGAAATAGTAGAAACAGGTACTTCTTACACAGATAGTTGCAGTTTTAATAGGATGCAGTCACTATGATACTGGACACTTATTAAACCTGACGGTTAAACTATTGATGATAGTTGCCCGCTTCTGCGCTACTCGATTAATGGCTGGTGTGCGGGTCGTGATATGCTGAACTTTCATTTCACGTGGTAAGATTGAGTGTGATGACAGAGTCTAAAACCTCAGGCACATAAAAGTCTTGCCCAAGCGATCACTTCATACAACTCACGTGTTCGCTTGTATTGACTTCCCATAAAGTCAAAGAGACAGTCATCAAACTGATTCTGCCAGATTTTGAGCCTTTTGAGAGCTCAAGGGCCTAAGTAGACTCATCATGCATTTTCTTGAATTTAAATTGGTAATCAATGTGTGGTGAGGTGCGTTGGAGCAAAAGTAGCTGAAAGCGTAAGCTTTCATTGTGCGTTAAATGTTTAAATACATATTATTTTCTGCTATTACTTAAATTGAGTTTGCGACAAAAGTAAAATTAACCTCCCAGATATTTTTAAAAATAATCTAATGTTTACACAACCAAAAAGAGTGCCATCAATGCATGGAGTAACTGACTAACTCACATTTCTGACTTACTTAAAGTTTATTATTTTTATGTTCTATTTTAGTTTATTTTTGACCTTGTTTGGTTTTAGTAGTGTTTTAGATTCCTTTTTAGTTTACTTATTTTACTTTATTAAGATTGTATTTGCAAGTAAGTTAAGCTTTGCTTTAGTTTTTTTCGATTTAGTTTAAGATTTATTAGTCGAAAATGGTTGCTTTTAGATTTATAATCTTTACGCTGCAATAGTTTGTTTAACTTATTCATATTTTAATTCACTTAAAGATTAGTCTTAATTGAATTACTATGTTTCAGCATTTTTATTTTTATTGCAAAATAAATTTTTCATGTAGTTAAACTTATTCTAGTTTATAGTTCTTCAGTTGTAAGTTGTAAGTTTGATTTGTTTTTTCGTTTACATTTTACTTCTAGATTTATGAGTGACATATGGTTTTTATTTTACATTTTTCTTAAATTTGCTCTCCAAAATGAGTATCTATTTTGCATTTGTTTGCAAGTTTGTGCATTCAAAAATATTTGCGTGGTTTTACATTTTAAGTTTGGTGCAAACTTTTGTTGACAATTTTTAAATTATTGAAATTATAATTCCCTTTTTTTCTACTTTCGTAAGCTCAAATTTTAAAGGTACATTTCTATTCGTTCGTATTGCACAAAATGTATAATCTTTACAACATCAAGTCCCGCGCTATACAAGGATAGGGGTTTCGCGTGCTGTTCTGGTCCGTAAATAACACTTCAGCTGAGTTTTCTTTTTCCAGTTACGTAATTGTTTGTAGCTTTACTACCCTTACCTTCCTTTGGTTATTTAATGGGCTTGTAGATTTTAGCATTTTGGGATATTGCAAGCAATCGAACAATATTGCAACTTAGAGTATGTGACCTGAGAGTTCTGGTGGACTCAACAGAACTGACCAATTAGATTGTTGGTGGTCTCACAATTGTGGAGGCAATTCACTAGTCCAACTTGAAAATTTAAGTTGCGAAAATGACCACTGAAAATTCTTGAAGATAAATCAGCCAGTGTGCGTCTGCTCCTGATTGATTTTTCTCCACCTCTATAAATTTATACTGAAATTAACTAAATAAACTACGTTGGCTGGTTGAAAAAATATTGTGATCGTCGGTGCAGTTGCCGTAGAGGTAGGATTTTGGTCAAATACCTCATTCATGTCAGAGGGGACTGACAGCAGCAAAATGCGAATGTCTGCGAGTTGTTGTATTGGCGACTTTCCCCCCTGGTTTGTGCGTCGCCGTTGCGAAGTTTTTTTGGGCGCACAGGCCGGTTTGCGTTGCGTGATAGAAGCCGCTTCTGCCATAGCCAAAACAATATTGTCCAGGAAATTTTGAATAGCTCAAGGGTACCAGGCAGGTCAGCCAAAAAGTCTCACTGGCGTCCACGCGATGATTTGAGTTTAAATTGTGCACAAGAATGGAACAGCTAGTGCCCTTTATTTTACCCTTACCTAACCATACTGGAAAATTTTCTCTTTTGTTCTGTTAAAAAAACACTGGTTCATGCGGCCAATACATTCTACTCCACACGAAAGGCTTTTTGAAAATTTACACAGAGGGGGTCTTGGCGAATAGCTAATTCCTAATCTGTCCACGTAGGATAGGCTCAATCGGGAACAATACATTAGACGCCGTTGATCATGCAATATTTCGACATATGCGAAAGACTTATACTCTTTTGCTAATCAGAATTGACTCCAGTTGTGATACTTATTATCATGTAGTGTATTCTGAAGTCATTTCAGTCAGGATAGGAAGCCGGCTTTGGAACGAGCTTGGTTTCGAATCTTAGCAAAACGTATTCATTGTAAAAAACGAAATACTTAAGTAGCTTGTCTTCTATCATTGATTTTGACTGCCTTTATAAATTCAAATATATTTTGTGGAAAGCGTGCACGTGAAAATTATTTATTGTGCATGTTTTATAGCAAATTACGCGTACTTTAAGTTTTATTCTCAAAGAAAGGGAAGCTTTCGGTTTTAAAAAGTTGCTCAATTGCCGAACAATTTTCTAAACGAGTGAATGCTACACCCTAATTTAAGGTTTAAAAACTGCGCAATGTGTGCATCCTGTTTAAGGAAATGTACACTTTCGCCTAAAGTCTGAGGAACACGGCACCTAGTAATCATTAAATACTGAAATAAATTTGGAATATATTTTATGCAAGGCAGCACTAATAAATTGACGGATACGATTTATTATGGACGAAGACCGAACAATCGTAAAAAAGCTCATAATAAGCAACTAATTGAAAACCGAAAACCACTCTTCCTTTGAGTATCAAATTATAAGAATGCTAAATTTTCGATGAAACAAGTACAAAAAGTAATTTTCTCGTGCATTTTTTCTATAAAATATATATTTGAGTTTATAAAGGCAGGCAAAATCAATGATAAAAGACATACAACTTAATTAGTCAGTTTTTTATCAAAAGATACGGTTTGCTTAGAGTCGAAACGAAGCTCGTTAAAAAGCCGGCTTCCTATCCTCAGTAAAATGACTTCAGAATACACTACACGATAATCAGTATCACAACTGGAGTCAATTCTGATTAGCGAAAGAGTACTAATCTTTCGCATATGCCGAAATATTACATGATCAATGGCGTTTACTGTACATGGACTGCGGCTCTTTGATAGGCTCAGGCACCTTCTGAGTAGTTAAAAAAGTGCTTTATCTTGACCTAAGAACCTTAAGGCAAGTTTTTCTTAGCTGTTAGCACCGGGGCACTTCGGGGTCATAAAGGCGCCCTTATTAAAATGGCTGAAAATCACAAATTTGAGCGCCTCCAACTTGTCAACTATCCCGACTACCAGTCCCCTCCCATCATGCTGATCAAATTGTTGTCCCAATTATCCCCTTCCTCACCGATCCTGTCAATTGCTCTTTTTCTCTACCAGCCCACGTGTGTTTTTAGGTTATTACGATATAAATGAACAGGCATTAAGATAATATATCGAAAACAGACACATGCCTGGCAATTTATCTGTAGATATTGCACCGTGACGCGCTCGTCCGATTCGGTCTGCTTGACTTTGTTGAAGCCGACCAAAGTGATTATTTCTTGACTTGCTGTGTCTGAAATTCAACGTGGTCGTCTTGTCTTGAGCTCTGTGTACGGAAGACTTAAGAAGCTGCAGGAAGATCAAGATGGATGCCTATGGATTTTGTATCGGAATACCGTGCCTCAATTGTTAGTCCTAACATCTTTGGGTGGCTCCGGTAACTCTCTAAGAATCGAAATAACCGTAAATTGCTTCAACGTGCGGTGCAAGATCAGAGTTTGCCTCGAGTCTCTTAGGTGGGTACTTGTTCTCTGATGGGTGAGTCAGTAACTCATGTTCAGTTTAGTGACCGACCGATTGTATTAGACGGCGACGTATTATTGATTTAAGTCAGTAGGCTAAGGCCACTCCCGTCGATTAACGTTTACCGATCAGTAATGGAGCACACTTTTCTCGCTCGCTCCACCAGCAGCTTGTAGGCTACGCAGATAGCATTGGCTCAATGGTTAGAGTCTCAGACTTCTGTTCGAAAGTTTGCGGGTTCTAGGCTCAAATGGGGCATCAATTCGATCGAGTATGACTGGCTGAAGACAGCTAGTGAACTAGAAATGGCCAACCACAATCGCCTCGGCTTTTGCTGGCAATATTATTAGTCTCAGTTTTGGGAATCAGGATTTATGAGCTAACAATAATATTTTGAGTAATTGACAGAACATTCCTTAGCACTGTAAACCGTCTGCCGTTTGTCGCTGTTAAGAGAAATCATCTAGACCAGCTGCAAAGAAACCTAGCCGTCCGTCACCAGTAATTAAATTTACAGTCAAGACAGAGTTTGATAGACAACTCCAATTCCTCGACTTTCTTGTACATCGAAATACCGATGGATTATATCGTACGTCCATTTATCGCAAAGAAACCTATTCTGGGAGCCCCCTACACCATTTATTAAAACAGAGTGGGTAATAATCTGGATTAGCGTGGTACGTCAATGCTTTCCACTCAAACAATCTATCCCATTGTGTGAAATATGTTTTTTGTTAATGCCACGAATTTATTGTTGTCTCATGCCAATTTCACCAAAATAGCAGTAGAGTAAGACAAAGCCCACAGGAGAAGGCTTAATGTGTGGATAAATAGGAAGAGAGACGATGCCAAGAGAGAAAGAGAGGGAGAGGTTTCTTTGCTCGTGCACGTAACCTGATAGTGACGCGGGTGGGGGGCGCAGTGCCGGAAGCAGACGGTAGAAACTTTCCTTGTCTAGGAGTCGAGTGTTAGTTCTCTCCTCGCAGAGGCAGACTGGAGTACCCCGAATTTAATGTTTCTTCCGTCCAAGGCGTGATCTGAAACACACAGCATAAATTACAGTCAATTTTGCGCTCGCGGTGAGGCATTATGCAAAAACGGAAGCTTATTATTTTGCGTTGATCTCCATGGGGAAAACGTCCAATTGCTTGGCCAAAAAAACACAAACTTATTGAAACTGTGTAGTGGGCAATACTTCTCACTACTCCTCCTCACCGGAAATGGAAGAAAGGCTCGTAGTTTCGTCTTATAAAAAGATATCTATTTTACTGGAACGGAAGTATGAGAGATATTTTTGAATGTGTCTTCTGATTTCCGAAAGATGTTCCAGCATGCCACAGGGAGAATGCATCCACGTTGAAATATTATTCGTTGTATAGGACGGGTGATTTCATGACTTAACATATTCAACTTAACGTTTAAGAAGGATACAAAGTCAAATGCTTTACCTACCCTGTGGGGCCACCGTGGCTAACAAGGGATCGCGCCCGCAAAGGGCGCAGCCCTTGATTCACACAACCAGGTATCAGTCACACAGAATATAAATCTAGTCGCCAACTCTAACGTCACTTTTATCCACAGGTGCTTACTAAAATTAATGCGAACTCAGAATTCACAACAATTGGATGCAAATTTGGTCCTATTACAGGTTCTTCCAGTTCTCAGCTCCTGCTGTGCGATTGGTAACAAAAATCCCTTAAGACAGATAACAATACCGGTAAACACAGGGGAGACTGGCATGGCCATTGCTGGCTTATTAGCGGTCAGCAGCCAGTCATACCCAGACTTAAGTGGTACCACACTCGAGCCCCAATCTCGAGAAACCCAAGTTAGAACGGGTGTAAAAAAGCCCTTTAAAAGTAGTTTCTGGTGTTGTTTTTCTACCAGCCTAGTCGACGGTTTTTGGTGAGTGTCATGAGTCCTACTGTGTGCTGTGTGCTCACAGTTCATAAGTCCCTACCAATTCGGCTCGTTAGTCCGTTTGCATAGATAGTACTGGGATGTGCTGTTCAGTGTAGGAATTTGCGTACATCATCACGCCCATTACCACCACGTGTAATGACAGTTCAGTAGAATAAGTTGCGTAATTAACAATTGACGCACAAGTGGGCAAAATATCCTCAATAGGCTAGCTATTAATTTTCAGAGGTATCTACTAGGGCCTGTATCCTATGAATACTGCAAATTCCTGTGTATGAATTATCCGTTTCAGTTATTGCCTCTGACGATGACGCGGCGAATTTGTAACGTAAGGCTACTAAAATTCCTATCCCAGCTATGATAATGGCTTCTCTTGAATTTTTTTGCGTTCGTTTGATCATCTGTGATGCGTATCCCTCTGTGTTTTTCCATGTGCATCAATCGCTAAAGCAAAAAGATGCCGTTGTCATGTCTAACTTGTATGTGTTTGCTGAAGGTACATTTTTCTATCGATAATTTGCTATGTCCTCGGTAGCTGACATACAAATAATCATTTGAGGAATTATGATATGTGGCCTTACCCTATGGGTCGTAAAAGCTCTTTGAGAAAAAAGGATGTAAACGCTTGAGGTCTCTGCAATAGACTTTTCTTATTGGGGTCTTCTCTCTAGGATATCAAAAGATCCAGTGCGTGGTGCAGTGGGTTAGAGCGACGGATTTATGATAAATGGGTTGCGGGTTCGTCCCTCAAGTTTTCACCATCTGGGGTTATTTATGGATGGCTGATGACAGAAATAGTCATTCTCCAATCCGCTGTCTTTTTTGCAATATTATTTCGCCCACGAAAAGTGACTGTTAGCACAGTAGGCTTCATCGGGTACAATGTCTAAATCTTTCACAATATAAACACCAAATACGATGCCGATGCGCAAATTATGCTGACGACATCCAAACCCTGAGATCGCTCTGATTCCCCAACCCATCAAGGAAACAAGCCCGCCAGCAAGAGCCAATCTTCGGTTTGAACGGTTGTCAAACAGCCAACAGAGACTTTGACGAAAACATAGACAGTGCCCTATGTGTGCCTTAAAATTGATGCTAATTGCACCCAAATCTGCCCCGCGAGTGACGATTGCACTCGGAACCAAAACAAAAACCCAGCGCCCGTGATACGAATACGATTACTAGGTCCCCAACACCGTCGGACTGGCAAGTCTGCTAGCTACAGCGAATCTTCGGTTTAAATGATTGTCCGATAAATTGAACCGACCGAACGATTCCACTTTTAGACCTGACGAAGATATAGGCGCGTGGATCATTTTGTCTTCACTCTGCCGGACCTTTCTCCCACGCGCAAATAGCCACTCCAACGCGCAGACAAAGCTACACAGCAACACACAACTTCAAGCACAGAACTGGTGTGCAGACATACCTGGTAGCTGGCTCGTCTTACAGCCAATGAATAGTTCATCTTCTTGTGGAAAAGCGGTTCCTACCAACTGTGTCTTACCTGACTTTTGCTTTGGGGACACATATTCCTGTGTTCCACCACTTACGACATGTGCCCTCAAATGGTGTGTCCCAGATCTGCTCCGTGAGCGTAGATTGCATTCATTAACACGAAAACCCAGCGCAAACGAGCCTGGTACAATTATTAGGCCACGCTTAGAGCTCATTACGTTTATCACCCAAACAATTAGGCTGAAATCGCGTCCAATGAGTTTGGTCGTTAAAGCGTAAATGTGTGAACAATTACGCAACCAGAGCTCCTCAGCCTTTCAAAGTCCACAATTATCTCCAAATGGAAGCTCTTATTAGGAGGATAGTTTGCCCCTTCGTCTAGCTGACGTATGTCAGTTTTTAGCCTGTTCCATAGCCATTAATTAGGACATCAAAATGAAGTACGGGAGTTTATTGCGCTATTATACCACCTCAGCTTTCTAGTTTGGATCGTTAGCGGACAAGAATATTCAGACTCGTTTTTTTACTGCAAGTTCTCTCACCTGATTTCACCAGCCATTAGTGGATTGAAAGCATAGAGCCATTCGTGCACATCTGCCCCCGGTTCCGGTGTCTTTACGTAAACTTTGCGTTGTGAGGTTGTGAGGAGAAAAATGGCAGCATTGTCCTCGGTCGAGTGTTCTGAATCATTCTTTGCCACAGAGTTGAACCCGCTGGCCAAATGTTCTACCACAGGCGCGGGACTGGGAAAATGAGAATAAACTATTAAGAAATAAATAAGAATAAATAAGTGGTTAGTAGACATTTTAAAAGGAGTAACAGCTTAACCATGGAAATGGAAAGAATAAGTTCCGAATCAGAGGATTAGTTTACACTTGTATTTAGCCGGAAGGCTGGGAGAATAAAAAACCGAGGATTAGATTATAAACACAGAAAACCCCAGGAGGGAAATACTAAGAAAGTCCTCCAAACCTTCGGTGCCCAAGTTTCAGTTAGTGGTTCAAAAGAGGTAGCCTGTGTACTTGCTCTTGTTTTCTCTTTCCTTTTTCTTTTTTTCTTTTTATTTTTTCCCTCTCACTCTTTTATCTTTTCGTCTGCCCACCTCCGGCTTATTTTAATTTTTGGCACTGGGCCAATCCCACCTTAGGTGGCCGGTCATCTAGGCGGTGACCTGTTGCTCGCGGTGGCGGAGAGAATGATGTCCACCCTCAGCGCATTTCTTTCCTCGCTATAGATAATCTGATGCACTTAAAACTATCGCAGTGTGCTTAAAGCCGTGGCCCCGAGGGTTTCCAACTGATGGAACAACGTAGACAATTCCGTCAGCCCAGTGTGCATTGTTATGTGGAGTGGCTTACTGCGGGCTGATAGTGTTCCTCAATGCGTCCTTCTTAATCCGGTCTTTATGACGCTTCCACGCGACAGCCTACTTAACAAGGTGGTGATCTGGTGACGCGTGTTGGAATATGTCTCATGCACACCGCCTGCGTCCTCTCCCATCTCTGATTGTCTCGAGTTTTGTCTTTGCATAAGGTTCAGGTGTGGCACTGGTCAGACAGGGGGGTAGATCTGACGAGTCTAATTTCACTGCAAACCAGCCATAGCCACCGCTTTGCCTCAGCTTGCTGAAGCTTACAACGCACATCGTCGAGAGCGATGATCAACCTGTAAGATAGCCTAACCTACGATCCTAGAACTTAAACTGAGCTTTCACGTGGATACAAAAATATATCTGCAGGTTACTGTAGCACCCTCTAACTGGGCCGCGTGTTAGCTGCGCTGGACCAAGACGGGGGTCAAAGCAGTGTAAAGCAGGCGTTATTTAGGTTTCTCACAGATCAAACATGCCGAAAATGGGTGACGTGGTGGCACGCATTGGGGATCACTTCGGCTGCGCTAGCCACCTGCGTCTGATTCTGCCTTCGTTCTTCTAGACTTTATCTTGGCGCCGGGAACAGGTGGGTAAATGAAAGAGAGAGAGTGGTAGCTTCAACGTAAGTTAACTAGCACTTAAAACTAATCCATATACGAGTCCTTTTTCCTGCACAACCCTAATGCGGAGCATATGCTGAACATCGTCAAAGTCGGTTATCGAACTGTTACTTGACTGTAGGTACCCCTAAATGGGCCGTATGGTACTATCGATGAATTACCACGGCAGTCAGATCGGGATATGACAGGCTTTATTCTGAATGCCTTCCCATTACAACTGCGGAATACCGGGAGAGACGTAAGTGACACTCGTGGGTGCAAGCTCAGGCATCAGTCACCCACGATCTTTATGGCACTCTTACTTCGTGCGATTTGACTCTTGTGTGGAAGCGGCTCCAGCCGCGTCTGATATATGTGCAGGGTCCCGACTACGGTCTTTTTGACGCTGTCTTCACAGTGGGCACAAGCGGGTAAAGTGAGATTGCTTAAGCCTCTCCCTCCCGGCGATAGATTACTTTTGATAGTGAGACATACACTGAAGTATTTTGAGGGTGGCCGACTCCCTTGACTTTAGTCAACTCTAGCTTTCCTATATTATGCATCAGTCTGAGTCGGTCTATTAATTAATGCTGATGTCAGGCGCCGTTTCAGACGCAAATAAGCAGTCAGTCTACAGATTTTCATTATCAGGCCAGCACAGTTGCAGGGCTAATTAACATCCTGCAGTTGGATAGGGTTGACCACAAAAATGCAACACATGTTCATAGGATTGCCTTTCTCGGCGATGCTGCAAATGAGCCGATAAAGCGATGTTTGAAGACTGTGATCACAAGCGCTTGCCCTGCAGCGCGTTCTCCACGAACTATACCCTAATAGGATTGTGCGGTAAAGATCGAACGGGGTTTCTACCGATATAGGCCCTTAAATAAATTAAGATAATGGCAGAGTAGAGATGAGCATCACGTTTAATTGACTTCTGTAAAGACCATTGGAGCATAGGCTAGGCGCGGACGAATGGACGGACGGAAGTGTGGATCCATAGCTGGCAAAGCTGCAGAGTGGCCGGAGAAATTAAAAAAAGCGCCAGACAATGCTACAGAGGTATGCCGGCAGGACAGTAAACAATGCCAACTTCAAGTTCGCGGACTAGAAAAGCAGGTCATCAGGCAAAGTGAAGAGGTAAAAAAGGGTAAATAAGCAACACCCTTTTAAAGATAGAAGAACGGCTTTGGGCGAAAAAAGCTAAAAGCCGGCAGACATTTCTTTTTTTCGCACGATGATGCGGCTGCAGGAATATAGAAAATGCCCACCTGTACTCGATTTTGGCAGTTGTTAAATTAATTATGTCTCGTTCTACGGCGTCCTTCTCATTTTCGTGGATGTAGAGGAAAGGACGTCGAATGACAACCCATCGGCGCACCCACGTTGGATGTTGGTCGTCGTAGAGGAGAAGGAGGTAGCCTTTACGGTTAACTACAGGACTGATCCGCACCTGTATATGTTGAAAATAAAAATTGCGTTCCGTTCAGGTAGGCTGTATGTGAGGAGAGTTCATTTTTTTATATCTACGTATGATTTATTATGTGGCATAACCTATCGAATTAGGTCTGTCGAGTGTGTCACTGACCGAAAAAATGCATCCTTACTCGCGAACCAAATCTTTCTTAATAATTCAACGGACCCCATTGTGAAAAATGCGTGGTTTTGGTGGGGTTCGAACCCGAACCAGCAGAAAAGGCTAAAGTAAAGCTAACATTCTACCGATTAAGCTACAAAGGCATGCGAAGAACTGTGAGTTAAATCACACATGTGTCGAATTACCCGCTCAGTCCTGCCTATCGGCTGGGCTTCGTATGGCAATTGATAGAGCGTTGGTAGTACCAAAGCCTTCCGTGCTAATGTGGGTTCGAGTACCCTCCACCCCACGCATTTTTCCCAATAAGGTAAGCTGAATTAATTTATTATTGTGAGTTCTCAAACAGGTACAGGCGTTCATCGTCAGAGGTTAGAAAGAGCAACAACAAAGACATTAATTATAGAGAAGGTACATCAATTAACTGTCAGAGATCGTCAGGCGCCAGAAGTAAGAAAGAGCAACAAAAGAGGCGCGGCAATTACAGAAGGCATGTGCCAGTGGCAAACTTCTGGACGTGACTTCGTAGGGACCTGCACGCCGGTGCCAAATCGATGCATCGATCGACTGATCCCCCGTCAGCGAATCAGGCTTTAATTAGTTTTCCAGTCTCTTTGTTTCCGGCGATGTTGGGTATGGCTGTGAAGTTGAATGAATGACCTTCTTTAGGCATGAACTGCAACTTCCGATAACGCGTCGTCAGGTCGTACTGCCTCTTTATGTTCAAGTGTGCGCCACCAAAGCATGCGTCCCGTTTAACCAGTGTAATTACAAGTGCTGTTAAGGCATGTGATGCGATACATTTCTCGTGATTGCTCATTGGGATTGAAACACTCGGATATGTATGGAAATGGTGCATTTGGACAGAGCCCTGCGCAGTCACGTGCAGTCACCTCGTTGACAGTTGATTGGCACACACCCTATAATTACCCCCAATTCGTTGCTGTTTTTAGTTCTGATGACCCGACGGTCTTTGTTAGTTAATTGGTGTACGCCGCCTATTATTATTACATTCTTTGATTATTTTACTACTGGAGAGGAACTAATGTAAAAGTTTGAAGGTGCAGCTTAATAAGCCGATGGCGCAGATGCTTATTAAGTCTTCTTCCTCACCCATGCAAACACATGGAACACAAACTCTCTCATGCATTCCTAGTCACATATTTAGCGTACACACAGGCGCTTTGAACTATTTCTTTTTTCCCTTGCCTCAGTTTATGCTTTTTTTACTTTGATTTTTGGAAACAACCACAAAACGAGTCAGCTACCATGAAATATGTCTGAAAACGTCGAACATTCAGGTGTATTTCATAGCAAATATGTGCACAGGTCCCCAATTTGCTAGTCAACCTCCACACACCCTGTGTATTTTATCTCTAACATATCACTATAGGCATACACCCAAGAAAACGAATTGAAAATCTCAAATATTGCTTTCTACATCCTATATGCAGATATCTGTGTGTCTATGAATACAGCCCATGAAATTAAACCTATTATTGTTCCTTTTAATGAGACAGTTTACAAAAACGTTTGCCATTACGCAAACAAGTCGTCATTGCCTTAACGTCTTTGAGTCCCGCTTTACGAAACTGACAATACGGCGTCCAATAGGAGATAATTAAAACGCAATATGAATATGCGACACATTTGTGGTGTTACTGTATGCTGTTTATAATTAACATATTTTATACAAAAAAACGTCCATAGGCGATAAACATTGGAAGTTACCCTTCGGATTCCTGTACAAAGCTCTCGTTGGATACAACATTAAATATCGGTCAGTGTTGATGGTTGGTTTTACACCGTATTGTATGGATACTGCAGCAACTGTGAATTAATCACCCTAGCTGGTTCTGATTATGGGTTATCCGGAGAAGATAAAGCAGACTGTCAGGGGACATTTCTGTTCCGGCGCTCGCAGTACCCTCTTCGTAAAGTCCGATTAGAATTTTTCCAGTCCAACTTAATTCTGCTACACATTTATTTTATCCTGGCGCTCCTTAGTTCCTGAGTTTGGCCTGCATACTTTATAAAAAAATTTAATGCACATGGTTGTGGTTATTATATCTAATAAACCAAGCTCGTAAAAGAGTTCTGAAATCTGGTTCTTTGCTTGGTTATTCTTCAGATCCTCAACGGAAAGCTAGTACTCCTGAACGCCTCTGCTAAGACAAGGCGTAAAGTTGTAAACCTTATATCACAAACCTTATTTTTGTATACAACTGGAATAATTTGCCTGAAACTGTTCCTTTATTTTGAGCTAGCAGGGGTGCATACCTGATAGATCTTGCCACGTCAGCACTAATATCCGTTTTTATTTGAATTTCAAAAGGCAACATATCATCTCCAAAATACCACTCAACTATCCAAGCCACACAGAAATTTAACGCAGACATTAGGTTAAATTGAGATTCAGAGCCCAATTATTCGTTTTTGCGTGCAAATTTTATCATGCCTGAGTTGCAGAAATATATTGTTGACGTCTTGAATCTCATATGGGTGAGCGCAATGTGGAGACCATTTGAGAAGAGGACTTTCTGTGAGGTTTGAGTTTAACAATAATTTGGTGCGCTTTTAAATAGCCTTTAACTTCCCCGTGATAGAGGAAATAAGTAGGTATAACGTTAACTAGATTGGAAGATATTCCTTTTTGTCATTATAGGCGTGCTAACTTATCGTAAGGCCTTCTGGAAACGGAAGAATTCAAGACCAGCTTATAATGCTACATAGATGAAGTGACATGAAAATGCGTGAGGAAGCCTGATAGAAATATGAACTTCCCACTCATTGGGAACGGGTCTTCCTTTAACTTACCTCGAGAGCAGTGGTGCTGCTGGTATTTTGATATGGGTTAAACTAAATCCGTAGTATTTGGGTTAAGGGTATCGTTAGGGGGTACAAGTCGGTTGTAGATATGTCTGACATATGTTTAAGGTTAGTCTTTATGTACGAAGTCGAGATTATTTCAGGAGGTGGGCGCATAACTGTATACGCTGCTGGAATATGGCGAGTTTAAGCTCCCATCATTTACTGATAAAGCACATACCATTTTACATCAAAAATAAGTTCTATTAACAATTTCCAAAAAATGTATCTCCAGTTATCTTCATGTGAAATGATAATATTAAACAAATAAGAAACATAAACAATTTTTCATTTTCCTTAAAGGAATCTCCTCTAGGTAAGTGCGCATGAATAATCAGCTGGGTTCATTACGACGCGGCCTACCAGCATAATGTTGGCTTTGATTTTCCTGGCAGAAGCACGGACTCCAACGTAATATATACAACTTTGCCATTGGTTACTCTTTTCATACTGCCAAACGCATTATTTGTGCGTAGAACAGCAAGCCATGAGAGTGTGTATTTTAAAATTATTATTTTTTCGTCTCAGCTATACGTTCGTGATGGATTTACTGAAATCGATCCACCAATAATTGTATAAGCGGTATCGGTAGTCTCCAAGTGTTTTTCAAAAAAATCGTTTTACATATTAACATATTCATGCAGTAACTTAAAATACTAACAACTCTGGTAATATTTAAGGGCCCTGGCGATCAGTTTTTCCAGCACATTGCAGCTGCTTGACACAGTTGCGAGGGGCGGCTCATCAGCGGGTCCCCCAGCTTTGCCTGTTTACTTCCTGACTGATACATCCGTTTTGAAAATTCAACTTATTAATAGCCTTTGACATCAATGTCTGTTTTTGATGTAGATTAACACATGCAAGGTCTATAGGTACAGACCGCAATCGTAAATGCATATTTGGGTTGTAACCCATCAACCACTGTGAAATCTGCACTTGTGGCTAACGGGCAGACTGTGGTAGCATACTAACTGCCATTCCATACTAACAGCCCAGGTACGAGCTAAAGGGCAAAAAACAAGTGTTACGCCGGTATTCTTCTACTTCGGTTTATGTCTATAGGCCTTAAATATATAAAGCATACGGCGAACAAAAATCAAGTTCTAATAAGATTGAAAAGCAGTATTTCAACCCGAAGGCAAAAAGGCAAAGCTGGGGGGCAAACAGATGAGCTCGACTCCTCGCAGTTCTGTCAAGCAGTGGCATAATACTGAGAAAACACGTTTCTGGGTCTTTACTAGTACCCTGGTTGTTAAAATGGAAAATTATAACATAAAGAAGAAAAAGAATCGATCAGGTTCCGTTTCTGCTACTTATGTCTCTGATGATGAATCCGCGACCGATGTCGAAACGTCTGGCAAATGAACGCATTGCCCAGCGATCGAGTCTTCTTCTTCTCAATTGCTTTCTTAACATGCATTTTCGCTTGTATTGGCAAGTTACAACATAAGTTTCTATTACTTAAATCTGTCTGTCGACAGGAAGCACATATTTCGCAGCGGTTGTCGGGTATCAACCCAAATAAACACTGATAATGTTGGTCTACGCCTGTAGACCTTAAAAATACGGATATATGCCGCAAATATAAATTTATTTCTCAGAATATTAAAAAGCTGAGATTTTAAATACGGTGTATCAACCAGAAAGCGGACAGAGAAGGCTGGCGGACACACTGATAAGCCGGACCCCTCGCAAATGCGCCAAGCAGCGGCAAAATACCGGCCAAACACGTGTCTGGGCCTTTAGCTAGTACTTAGTCTGTTCGTTTGGTAAATTAAAACATCAGTTTGTACTACTTAAGTCTTTCAGTTGGTAGCAAGTAGATATTTCGCAGTGGTTGATGGGTTGCAGTGAAAATATGCACATAAAAATTCGGTCTGTGCACATAGGCCTAAAATATACTGAAGTATATATTGCGAACAGACATTAATTTTAATAAAATTCAAAGGTGTATAAATTCAAAAGAGAAAAAGTTAAAAAGCTGAAACAGTAGGCGTTTTGAACAACAGGGTGCAGTCAGCCATTTTTTCACCTGGTCAGTCGGCTACACTTTCCTTTTTGCGTATAATGTCTGAGGCGTTCTTCGGCAGCTCAGCCTATTAAAGAACACAGCCTGCGGCATTGTATCAACTTAGTTCGACGCAATAGGAATTTGGTTTGGCCCACAGGTCGGATAGAACAACTGTTTTTTATTTTGTATCTATTAATAACGGTCCCTAGATGTGTTGAAAGAAAGGGTCGGCGAAGTTTAAAGGAGTTGATGAACTTGGCACAGTGGAGGACAAATAATCAGCGTAAGGAAATGTCCAAAGTGTCTGACGCAATAACTTTTATTAGTACGGTACTGTACATAGGTAAAAGTTTGTAGACGCGAACGACTCATGTATAATGTACCACATAGCCTCTTGGCATGTTCGTGTCCAGAAGTTCTCATGCGCTCGAATTAAACGTAGGCAACTGAAAAGGCTTACATGTTTGCCTTCCAAAATGCAAAATTATTTAGTAAAACAGTAATTGCAATTTTTCTACGAGATGGGCACAAACAAAGAGATTTTAGAAAATGTACGGAAAGCGTACAGGCACTGACTACGATATGCCCTCATCGCTTCCATCACATTGTTAACCTATACTCAAAAGAATGCACCTTAGAAAAAGGTATCCTGTTTTCATGTACTTTTCTAGGCTAAAAAAACGCTCAATGCGTTAATGACAGTTACGTCAGCAATACGGTGACAGCTTTATAATGCAAACAATAAATGACTCGCAAACTGAGTGTCTGCTCTTTAGAATATTGCTTTTATGTGGGCTTTTATGGAAGTGATGAGCTGATATCTACCAGCTACTACGCAATTACCTCCAAATATTCATGCATTGTTATCAGGCAGTCAGTATTAAGCATATAATATACTTTAGTGATTAAACAGAGGCACACATTTCTCGCGGAAATCGCTGACTCAGCAGTGGGTGGCTGCATGTTCTCGGACGTTTTTTATAGATTCCAAACGTAAGCAAAACATGTGTCTAAACTCTACAATCTCTGACCAGCCGTTCGGGCAAAAAACTTTGATTCAGAAGGAGGTATGCAGATCCTGCGCCATCTTTTGCAAGGTGGAATTACGGCTGTGTACATAATCATAAAGACTTGAGATATATAGCGGCACCCAGTGGTGAACCAAAACACTCACAGCTGCAGAATAAAGCAGATCCTGATAAAAAAATCTCATTCGTGTATGTTTTGGCAGAAACCGCACCTTCTGCATAGTAGATCCCTTAATAAATTCTGTTAATAATTTGCCCTCCTTTGTATTTAAATCACCAGGTCCAAGAAAGGTAGACATATCTATAAGAGGCGGAATAATTTAAAGCATTGGAAAGGCACGTTAACACATGGTTCCTAGGACATTCCCACTGATGAGTTCCGTGGCTACACCAGAGTTGCCGTTTAAAGCATTTTTAATCAATGATTGATTTCATTAACCACAAATGTCGTCAATAGTATATGTGCGTTTACTCTGGCTCTAATCTTCCACGATTTAACGCTCCCACTCCGGTTGTCCGATTTTATGTCACTCGTAAGTACCCCATGATCATCGCTCTAACTTTTGATTCCATATCTGACCGTTCTAGTTTTCTTGTTGCCGCAAATATGCTTTCGTTTGGAGTGATATTCCAAGCAAAATTAGGTTATTGTCTATGCTAGCTGTTTTGAGGGACACATAACGTATACAGTTAACTTCAGACAATTTAAAGTCATTATTGTCCATTTTATTTTCAGACGCGCAACTTTCCGACTTAAAATGATCCTCTTCATAATTGAGGCAGTTTCATCGATATTAAGTTGCTTTCTTAATAATCCTCCATTATTATTTGCACCATAAGTCTCCACAGCCATCTTCTGTCCTCATCTTTTTCAACAAGCATTTCAAACTTTTGTCGGCCTTCAGAAGTTCCTTTCTTTTGTTTAACCCTGACGATAGTTTCTCGGGTCTACCATGAACCTTCACGCTCGGCTCATGGTCATCGCGGTCTCAGTTGATGACCTTGATGGGTTTGTCTGTTTTCGCGTTTGTCGAAGACTTTGTGATCCTCATGGTCTCATCATCGACATTTAGGTGCTGATTTCGCGAACTCTACTTTTTGCTCTTCGTTTGGACCCTAAGCGTAATTATTAAGTTCGCGGTGCCTTCCTTTGTCTGGTCTCCCTTCTTGCTCATCATATAGTCATTGGTACGGTTATACGTTGGTTAACAGTAACTTTTGCTGTTATATGACTTTCCTACGACAATGAGCATTTTTAACCCTCACACTTTCTCACCAGCAACGTGGTCCTATTGTATCAAATTGTTTCATCTATATCTACTTGAAGAGCATCTCTGTCTCCAAAATTCGATTTCATTGAGAATAATTTCACAACTTCTTTCCTAGTTTGATACTTTTTTAACGATTATTAAGTTTTGTTTCGATAAAACAAACCGGTGGTGGAGGTTAACACGTCTGCCTATCATAATTTTCATTTTTACCTTTTATCTGGCAGCTCACACCGAGCAGCAACTGTCCGAAATTTGGTATTTTACAAAAATACTACGTGTATCATGATAGAGCCCTTCGAGCGCCTCAAGTGTAACAATGTGATATGCGATGGATGATTACCTCCGCACATTGGGCGACGAGCATGCCAGATTGGTGTTCCCTCCACTTTTCGAAACACTCCCCGTTGGCACTCTGCCGATCTTCCTCTCGCGGACTTCCTGAAAAAAAGAAAATTTTAGTTTATTCTTCAAATGTGACGTTCAGGCTTCACCAGAATATGCTAATTACGACAGAAGGATGGAGACGGAAACTGAAAAGGGGAGTTTGTTTTTATTTATTTGTCAGTCGAGAACTAATCTTCCAAAGCAACTTCTTCTGCCCACTTTCTGTCTTGCTTGCATCAAAGGAGAACCCTCAGTAACTGATGCATCTGCGTCAGATTACTCCAAAGATAATAAAGATAAAAGGAGTTTGATAAAATTTCCCCCTGACGTAAAAAACAAGACAATCCCCAGTTGTCTTCTAAATTTAGCCAAACTTAAAGGTCAGACATTGTGTTAAGTTTGCTTTTTGGTTGCTCTCCATGCTTCGTGAACCCGATTAAATGTCGGTCATTTAAGCTGCATAGAGTGAAAACCAGTTTACTGTCAGAAAGCTGTCCACCAAGATTCCTTAAATTATTTTAAACGATGAAAGTCAGAAGCATCCTTCGGGTGCTACAACGACTATCAGATAATTTCAGATGTTCAAGCTTGGATATATTTTAAGGCAATATTTATTAAAGTTTACAGTGGAAATACCGCTTTTTGAGTGTGCATACACACCAGCTTATTTTTCAACAAATATCGCGGGATTTTGGTGATAAATAGCTTGAAAATGTCTGCTTGCTTACGATAGCCGAAATTGCACCTGTTAAACTTACCTCTAACGAGTGTGTTCATCCATTAAACATGATTGGTTTTCAAATGTAGAAATAATTTGCTAGAAACAAAAGCAAGGGAGAAAGGCGTATCCATTGACCATCAGTCCCAAGTTTGACGACATCAATTGCTTTATTTCAGGTCATTACGGTTTCGTCTAAGCGTAATAAGCTCAACACCCCGAACATTAATGTTCAAACATCCTTTTCTCTCCATAAGGTTTATAATACATTGATAATACTGTACACAGGTAGTACAAAAACGATTTTGAAACAAAATCATCCATTCGTGGACAAACTGGAAGGTCTAACTATCAACTCGTTACCCCAGTACACTGTATTAAACTACGAAAGGTACCATTGCGTTTGATAATCTTCCTGTTAAACATTTCTGATGTTCTAGTTGACCAAATTGTGAAATAACGCGGGGACTTTGGTGAGTTTTTAACCCACATAGTAGAAAAGGCCATAACCGGAAGCCAATGCTCTACCATTAAGATAAAAACACCACACGCTTCACACACGCTTCGCCACTCGTATGGAATTTACCAATACGGACCAGAAAGTTGACTTCCCGAGCTGGATGTCCTAAGCAGTCATTTAAATCCAGCAGAAGTGGGTCAACTAGAATTAAGCAAATCTACAAAAACCCCTAATAATTTATGATGTTCTCTAAATGTTATGCATATAAGCTAATTCATCAAAAAATACTGACCGATTTTGACGGAGAGCTTGCTTTATGTTTTTGCAAAAGTAAGCTTTCCAAATTGGCCCACGCAAACTTGCCCGTTCTAGTTAATTTCACGCATTAAAAATGAACAATTTGCAAATCTGAAGATAAAATTGAAGAATAAAATGGAAGTCAGTGTGGCATTCCTGTGGACCATTAATCCTACGTTAGGGGCTATCCTCTGTTCAACTCCGGTTTTTACGCTTTTTTAGCGTGAGAAGACTCCACCCCAACTATAAGCCAAATCACCTCTTGTACTTTCGATTTACTTGATACTACACCAACAATAAAATCTGCGTGTGATACGAAAAACATTTGTAACCAGAAATATCTCACAGAAACTAACCACTATGTCGATAATCTTGGGCATTTAACTACCATTTTTTCTTTTAACGCGCAATACGAAAATGCAAATGATACAATTCTATTAAATAATCTCCTTGTTCACAATTTATTTAAACTTAAAAGTGGGTAATAAGGAAATCGAATGACTTTCTAGGTCACTTTATTTAAAACGCATTAATCTGCCCTGAACAGCGTAGCATTTCTATCTAAAGCGAATTATTTAACCTAAATGTTGTGAGTAAACCTAATAACGACTTTTGCTTCCAATAATAAATTTTTACAGTAGGTTGACCTGGACAAGCCTCGTCGGTTAAAGCGGGAGAACTGCCTTTGTGATCACTCGTTAGCGTCTCAGAAACCACATTCTGAAAATTGTCTGCGGCCGGAGAGACAGTGACTCGTTCATCCAGTGGAGTTGAAAGAAGGTCCGGTGTGATTTCCTAAAACACAAAATCGCATTTGTTTCATTTACATTCTTTGGGAGGAAAGTATTTTTTGGGAATAGAATAACCGGCATTCTTAGCAGATGCACTTTATGGGGTGTTTTGAGACACGACATTGTGTTTCTGTTGATCCTTAGCCCTGCTATCACCAGAAAAGCTTGTTGTTGCTACGTTCTGCAATTCAAATTTCTGAACAATCTGGAATCTTACGCAGATATTTTCATCGAAATATACCTTATTAAATAAATATTTTGAGCTTACAATTTCAGGCCAACCACTTAAGAATCTTACTGTCACTTAATTAATGCTTATTGATACTAAGTATGTACAAATCATAAACGTTGCATTTACTTTACCTTCATCTTTTGTGAGCCAGACAGAGCTGTCGATCTTTTGAAAGTCGTATGAATGCTAAATAAAATAACGCAGTTGTGGTTGCCGTTTTCACACGTTTTTAGCATATTTGCCCTTTTTGGCTTGAATAACCTGATGAATCCTACGCAAGATGTTTTCGATTATGGTATAATGGCACTGAATCTGTGATTCATACTTGTTCAAAATGTCGGAGGTTGTCTTACTTCTTTTTTCGCTCCGTGATCGATATCTTCCCCTAACCAGCAATCGGCAATTGTGTCAGTCATTTCCAACGCTATGCACTACAGGAAATTTTGGAATAATAAAGCGATAAAACTTTCTCTCCGACTGGAAGTTACCGATTGTGATATTTTGTAAATTTAGTTAATTGGTTCACGACCGAGGACATGCGGAATAAACGTTTTCGTGAGCATCCTACTTAGGTAACATTTATGAGCTTCTTAGGGAGCAACGGAGGAATTAACCACTTTGTCAGCGAATTGAAATCCAGTGTAAAATCCCATCTATCCCTCCCGTGGGTCCAAACGGAGATATTTTGGAGTTCACAGTCAGATAAACCATAGGAATAATTCAGACAAGCTCTGCAATAAATGCGGTTTCAACGATTCTCACAAAGCAAAATGCTAAACGAATGTGGCAGGCGCTTCTCATCAGTCGGCTTCTAGCCACTGTTGCAAACAACCGTTGTAGGATGTGAACCTAATACTCCCATATCAGAAAACTTGCAATTAAAACTAATCAGTTTTCGGTTATATTTTTACAACACTTATGTTTTCTTTGTCAGCAACAGTAGCTTATGTAGGCCCACACATTAATCCCTACTCCTTGCATGTTTTTTCTTAGAAAACGGGGGTTATAGATTTTATGGGTGGGGAATTAGGAAACGCAGTGGAATATACTTTAATAAATGTTAAATGAATTTTTTATTTTACTGTATTTAGAAGTGCTGTTGATAAACACCAGTATATTTTCCTTATCTGCATTATAATCAATCTTATTGCGGTAAAACCCGATTATCAACTTGCGAATTTTTTTTATTTGCTGGAGAATAGAAATGGTTGTTATGTATTCGTTTACTTAAACTTACCTGAGGTCCAGCTTATAGTTCTGGAGTTAGATTAGTAAAGTCTGCGGCATGAAACGCCTCGTACACATTCACTTGCGCTCAGCGGCCGCGGGAAGCAGCTTTAACTGCACTTTTTTCACTTTACACTTACGTAAAAATTTTTCTTCCCTGTCTATTCTATTTCCTCACCGCCCGAAACACTTTAACCACCGTTTTAGCAGGACAAATGCTGGGACTATGGGTATATGAGTGGGCCTACATAAGCTTCTGTTGCCACTTTGTCTTTCAAGACTTCCGGACTTTGTCTTAATTCTTATAGAACGTAAGAGTAAAACCACATTAACATAAGAAAGTAAAAATGGTACGGTAACAAAATTGTTGCTCGAAATTGTCACTTTGTATCTTTAAACTAATGCAGCTGTCATGCCCGTCGTCAGTAAAACGACGAAAATCAAAATTGTGATTTTGGAACATTTTTTCAACGGATTATGTTGTCTGTTTTCCAATTTTACCCATGCATTTAATTTTTACTAATTCCAACTTTTAGTCATGGTTTTTTAGTATTTTAAACACAAAAGACCTTTTTCCTAATGTATAATTGGAAATACAGCTCATATTTCCATCTCTGATGTCATGCTCCTGACTAAGGTTAACATAAGCAGCATAAGCATGCTCGCTTACAGAGATACCAAACATTGACATCAAGTTAGGACTGAATTTCCCGTATCCCAGCAACTTCAAGCACTTGATGATTAAAAGCCTCTGCTTCAGGACGATGGCACCTTCGGCATCCTTATTCGGGTTCTCCATTTCGGCGGCGGGAAAAAGACTTGTCGGTCGAACAGGATTGCCCGGATTTTGATTGGCGGACTGGCAGTTACAGACAAAGGCCTCGGTTGCGGCTTTATCAACTCTACCGAAATTAGGAGGTTTGCTAAAAAAGGGGAACAAGAACAACACAATGCTAACGAGGCATTAACCATTTCATAGTTACTTGTTTATGATCCATAGAGTGGAAGCAATTGATATCGTCTGGGACCAATGTCATGCAATGTTTATAAAACTTTTAAAATAAGTGGATTTGTAACATTTACTATCTTGGGGCATAAGCCCGAAACCTCTTCAACATGCCAGGATTTTGCCTTAAGACCGAAGCTATTTTGGCGTACTGCAGGCATATACCAGACCAAATAATATCCACGTAAATATCGTGCATTTTTTCTGAAGACGTTCGATGTCCTTAGAACTAGAAGGATATTATTATCGAAAACAGAAGCAAGCATATTCTCGCTTTTACGCATTTGACATAAAACCAAGTCTTTGCAAAAATATGCAGTCAAAATAAACAGTAGATTTTCTATCCGATGAAAGGTGAAGAATGGCATTTTGATCAGGGATCAAGCATATATTTGAGGCTGTTAATTTGATTCATTGAGTTGAATGGAAACGCGAAACGCTGTCTACTAGGAAAGGGTTCAGTTCAGCCCAGCTCACTACACTGGGGGGTGGGAAAATAGGGGCGAAAGTAGACCAAACTCAATAAATTGCATGCCCTAGTAAACTCTGTTGAAAGAACTCCGCGCTTGCGCGCTTTTTTCCTATAAAATAATATTTAAAGAAAGACCAGACACGTTTTAATTATACCTGTTAAAAGAACACAAAATTTTCTGTTGCGTTCAGGAGATTGGGGGCAGTGCAATTATGAAACTGCCCATTATCTTCAAGATAAAAGTGCAAATTAAGTTGAGGTTTGTTAACACGAAAACGCGAGACAGGTTCTCTTCAGAGCTTTATGCAAAAGATGTTTCAGAATGTTCTATGTAAGGAGCAGAATCGATGAAAAGGAAAAATCTGGAACGCAGCAAGCAGATGATTATCAGTTTCGGATCGTGCAACTGAGCATAGAACGAAACAAATATACTGAAAACTGCTCCACTATACATAAAAAGGTGACTTTATTCATTATAAGCAAAGGATGTTTTCCCAATTTTTGGGCATGTCAAAAAACTTTTCAAAATTTGCTAGTTATATTTTTTGGCTAAATCATCAAAGAATTTAATGTACGTAGGCATTCGATCCCAAAGTATCTAAGTAAAGCACTCTTCCGAGAGGTTATTTGTTGAACAAAGTTTTTAATGAATCTGACGAATATTCATTTGCGATTTTTATTTTGCGCGTTCATTCTTCTCGGCAATAAGTTGACATGGTTATGAGGTTCTAAAACCATGAACCGAACAGACAGCTGCATAATAAATAAATTATGAAACTCATTATTTAAATGAATACATTTGAGAAATATCTCTTTTGAAGGTTTTGGCAAGCACGTAGAATATAATCATTAATTTTGATAATCGAATGTTGTCAATGAAAATCATAAAAGGTTAGTTACGATTTCAAGGAAGATCTGAACCTCCTCGTAAACAAAATTTGAAAATTAAAACACAGAAATATGACGGAAGGAAATTTCTCTTAGTGTTTTCAAAGTGCTACGTTCATTATTAAACCTGAAAATTCCAGTTCAAGTTTTTAGTCGCTTACCTGCATGTCTGCACGTGCGCTTATAAAATATTTTACTCCTGTGACGTCTCAGTCGGTACCATCAAACGAAAATCTGGTAACCTTAGTCCAACGTAACCCAAGCAATTTATAAACGGAAGAAGCAAGTAGTAATTCTCATAAAACCATGTTGCAATGCATAAGCGACATTTGGGCTGTCCGCTCGCAACCATACATTACATTCCGCGTAATATGGTGGCATATTTATGCAACAATTTTATAAAACCATTATTTAACACCGTAATTCTATTTATGCTGGATTATTCATTCGGATTTCTTGCCTTAGCGCATTTTTTCTACATTTTCAACTTAAGTGAACCTAGTCCGCCTGATTCTTGCTTCTAGAGAATGTTCGGCTTTCCCAAAAGTTTGATATTTCGAAACACGGTAATATTACTTGCTTAATCGCAATATGCCATGTTTTCAAGCAAAACCACTAGTTTATTTCTGTAAGAGTTTCGGAGCCACATTTTGGGCTGAATTTGCGAAACAGAAAGTTTCTGGTAAAAAATGCTTGGATTTCTTGAGTACTAACACCTGTAACTTTATTTTGTTTCTTAAAACGATTCTAATTTTGCAATAATTGAGATCCTAATTTCTCACTTCATTTTTTGAAGTCTACATGTTTTTCTCTTCGTGGCAGGCAAATAATGCATTCAGCTGTGTCATTACTAAGAGGACATTTGGCGCTCATAGAATGTTTGATTGAATTTGGACTATACCATATACTTAATTAAAGAAAAAGATGAAATAGCAGGTAGATTGGGATTAGGTTGGACATTATTCAGTCTTAATAGAGTCCCAACAAGAAACTTAAAAAAAAAGACATATTCAGATGTTGAGTAAACATTTGAATTTATAAGACCTAGATAATGCTCAAGAAGTTAAGGGTCCAAAAGGGAATCTATGCTAACTGAAACTCTCCGAAACATCAAAATAAAACTGAAGCATTTTCGGCCTTATTGCACGCTGAAAATGCTTCAGTTTTTCGCAACTGAAAAGAGTATAAAAAGCACCCATCTTCTCAATAGGGCAGGCTTAGTAGGAGCGTAATCCTGAGGAGATTATGCAGTTAATTTTACTAGCCTGCATTGTAAAGTAACTCTTGTTTGTATGGTTTACTAAACTTGTTCACTCATATGATGTAAAAAAAACGATGAACGTGGACGCCATTCAAGTCGTTGTTGTAGCATCTTCAAATGCAATTTTATTTCTTTTGATGTTTTGGACGGTTCCAGTTACCATAGATTAACTTTTGGTCCTTAAACTTCTTGAACATTATTTTGGTCTTATATATTTCAATGCACAAGGATTGCATCATAGCTTCTGACAAGCCTTTATTGCGTTTTGACCAATATAAATATGGAATACTAGAATATAGACTTCTACATATTATAAGGAGGGTTTGTCAAATTTGAATAATTCAGTTTATCCAATTGTGAAATAGTCACGGACTCGGTGCGATTCGAACTCAGCAAGCAGGGAAGGCCTTTAGGACAGCCAATTTGTTCCCATTGAGCTATGAGGCTCGCAGTGAGCCGTGAATTTGTGTTTGATAGAAGTCCGCCATCGGTTCGAATGTGGTCTGTAGGTAGGTCAAAGTACGCAAGATATCCTGCTAGCTCTCTTAAATAAGTTTACTATGGAGTGATACCCACGATCCACCGATCGACGAGGACAGTTCAACCGTCGCTCTCAATAATTTACACCACACGCTTCTGCAAGTTGAAGGCATTTGCGGTTACTTTAGCTGAAGTATAATAAAAAGAGACTCACCGGATCTACGCCACCCTCTGATCGAGAAGGTCGGAGATGGGGAAGGGCGCAGGCGGTGTGCGCGAAACGCACTCCATCCAACACGCGTCACAACAACACGCGTGGGAATCATTTGCCAGCGTCTTTCATAATACATGGAGAGTTATTTTGGGAAACATGATCAAGTGTCCTTTTTAAATATAGAAACTACTGCGTTTGCTCATAGTTTAAGGGAATGCCAGTTCTTAAGCAATGTTGCCCATTCTTGTACTTTACGTCTCAATCACCACTGGTATACGCATGAAAATGCCTGAATTCGGTAACTGCCACATTATTTAGCGTCTGCAGCTGAGATTTTTAACTGCATCTAAAAATCTTCTGAACGTACCATGCACTTACTAGTAGAAGGCAGTTGCTGTGTGCCATGACCTCTTAATATTCCTCATATTAATGACAGTCCACAATTGAGATAGATTTGCTTCAATCAAGGGTCATGCTGAGATAAAAATGTATACATTTTCTATTACGTTCAGTATCCTTTGCATCCGATTTTTTCACTTATAGAAAAGTGCATATTATCCTCATATGCCTATCAGCAGACAGGACTATTCGTTGTGCGTCTTCTTAAAGATGATTCGAGGTCGGCTAGGGTTAGGTGCACTTTCCATCTCGATCTACTGCGTATGACCGCTTCTAATAGACGATGATGATGATGATGCTGATGATGATGATGATGATGATGATGATGATGATGATGATGATGATAACACAAACGTTTTAAATAGAGAAAGGCGCTGTTCTTAAGTGCACATGCCGATGCTTACAGAAACAAATTTGGTTACGGAACTTGCATATTGCGTCGCATCCTAGAACTCATTTTAGAGCACTTGCCAAACAGTCACATGGCGATATGTAGGATATGAAGATAAGATTTTACCGAAAAAGATGTATGAGACCGGAAATTAACACTGCGGGCTTATCAGCCATAAAATCGGTATGAAACTGCCTGCAAGGACACCCCAGGTCATACATGCTACATAACCAGGTCGTTCATCCACCCCACAATATCTATGGTCCCAACCGACAAATACAACAGGTGGAGCACTATACTCCGTTGTCGCTGGTTGGAATCTCGGGTGGTTCAGAACTAGAATTGAATATGACTGGTTAATGATGGTCAATACACCAGACATGGCCATTCAGATCTCCCTTGTCTATGTCAGTTTTCATTTTAAATATTTGTATGCATATAGTTTCACGCTCGTACACTCTGCCTAGTTTTGTAGGAGAGCACAATCATAAATACACTAGACGCTTTCGCTCATCCCTAAATGAGTGAGCCTGCATGAATTTAGATACAACAAATTACACCGATTCATGTCCAATCAATTTTGTAATCACAGCAGGCTCGATGTTATCCTATAGGTGACTGTAACAAGATTCTGATAAAACCTGCGCCTCATTGATATATCTTGCAAGCGTTCTTCAGACCTATGCTTTCCCCACTTAACGTATTTTACCAGCATATGTACTTCAATATTTTACTTACAAGAACGGAAGTACACTGGCCTAAGCGTGCATGGACGACCGTGATCAATTAGTTAGAGTTCAAAGCAACCACTTTCCTAATCAGGCTGTCAGGAGAGAGGTTTAGGTAATTTCCAAAGTAAGAAAGTTGCGGTATCTACGTTTATTTCTTGCTTAAGAAAAGGGTGCTTCATAGGCCCTCATCTTCCAGGCTGCCATAGACTGTTATGCTAACTTTCTCTTAACTGTATGATGGCAGCCGTGCTTCTTTGTCTGTATAGCCAAGCATTTCCGACAGAATTTAACCTTCAATCTTCGGCATTCACCAAACAATTGTTGTAACCTAATCGTGCCTTTGAGACTCTGCAAATCTTTATCGGAAAAGTTCACAATTTTAGAAAGTTAGAATTCTGAAGAAAAGATCGACTTCACTTACCCCACTTAGTTCACATGCAGAAAGTGTCTTTAAGTTAGTTTTACATTATTTATCGCGCTTCCATCTTCATAGGAAAACCATCTTATAACTTCTTCTGAAAGTTCAGAAACGTTTTAATCGACTCGAAGAGGGCATTAAGAAATTTTCGGCAATTCCTGCAGCTTCTACAAAAAAACGGAAATGCCAGTTTCATCCTTCTGAATATTTTCGTTCAACTTAAAAATTGCAGGCAGGGTAGTCATTATATTTGGAATGTTGGAACTCAATAAACCTAAAGCTGCATTTGTAAAGAACAGCTTCACTATCAAGCTGCGCCTTCCAATAGATATTTATAAAAGAATAAAGTTCGGGCAGGTTGTGAATTGATTTTAGTAGTTCCAAAGCATTCACAGGCGTTTTTACTCATTCCTCAAGCGGTTTGTGCATACGGTTGCTTAGAATATCTTTCATTAACTGCAGAAAAACAGCAGTCAGCCTCGAGGGCCGTTTACCGAGGTGCGGGATTTTCGAACAGAACCAAATAGTTATAAAGGGACGTGACTGGCTTAGGGTCAGTAACGCGACCAAGGGGGTTGATAACAACAGCACAACGTTTTGTTGTGACATCGCAAAAGCGTCCACTGGGAACGCAGTTTTAAGCATTTGCCCATTTGAGCATTTTCTTACGTCAGATATAACGGTGATATTCGCTGAAGTAATATGACCCTTTGTTTTACGGTTGCGGCAATGATCGTGTCAGTGAAAAATTAGAAGCAGTGTTGAACACTGGGATCATATTGATCCGAACAATTCAAGGGTAGGTTTAAGTTCTTTGGAAAGAGAACTGCCTCAAAATGCGCATTCTTGCATATTTGTTTAAAACTGTCATACCAACCGTTTGAAATGGACGATAAGTCGTGACTGTGAAAACAATCCCAGTAGGCTAAATTGTTCAAAAAAGATTAAAAGCACAAGCAACCTGACATTCACCACTGACGCTTTATTTAGCAAGTTACTTGAGCACATTATGGTCTTTCCACTTTGCAACTGTATGCAGAGATATGATTGGAAATAGTTAGTTATGTTCAATGCTCTTTTGCAAAGAGAAGAACCTGCATTTTCAGGTATCGACTACATAATCTATCAGATTAAACGACTTGCTTTAAATAAGCAGCATGCGGTTCTTTATTGCGACGCTATGCTTGTTGGTTTCCTCAATCGTAGCCACCTCGCAGCGAAACTATAGTTCGGTCTGAAATTATTTTGATAATTTCTGCCATCATAATTTAGATTTGTGTTAAAACATCGTTTATAAAGTAAATTTCACATTTAAAATAATAATGATCATAAGCTATTGTAATAAGTTAGCGCTTATGTACATCGCAATTTTAAAAGGCTTATAAGAATTCAATAGGCTAACCATTAGGTACAAGTTGGACTCACAGAAACAGCCTTTAGAAAACAGCCTTATAAATTCTCGAAAAAAAATTATTAAATTGTTGGCGTACGAAAATATTTTGACGAAGATGTAATCATTCCATTTATTCCAAAAAAAAGTTTTTTCTGAGCATCCAAAACTTAATGTGTGAATTTTGTTATTGTAGTTTTGAAAAACTTGCCCCACGGGATTGTACGGCCTTCACTATGGAGTGCACTTTGCAGCCGGTCAACTTGAATTCAAGATGCTTCTCTCAAGGGAGCCTGCTTTATCTAAAATCACCCATTTTTTGTACAAATCACTATGCGTCTTCGAAATGAGGGTGGGCAATCTACCTCTTGTTTATTTAAATCATTGTACTGAAAGTTCAGTATCGGGCAATTTGAGAGGCTTTCCCTTGTGACCACACCGCATTCTGATGAAAGTAAAAGAAGTACCGTTAGGTTTTACGTATAACTTGCTATTTACTAGTACTCCCCTGGGTGGGCCTATCGTTACAGGGAAAAATAAATACTCCCTTTTGTAGTGAATTAAGTGCCCACAATCCGACAGGTCACAACTGGCCCATTTTGTGGTAAGTTGTTGGCCTTTAAAAATGATACTCGTCCATTGGCTCCACACTAAACCACTCTTTTTTAGTCATCTTAAAAGGAGCAAACGTAGTTGCATCGCAAACAAATAAGGACAAAATAATTTGTAAATAAACCACTGAAAGCCCTCATTAGTTGCAGTTACCTCGCAGTGAACTTTGCATCAGTAAGGAACACTATAATACAGAAGATAACAGTTTTGGAACTTGTACTTGTACTGCCACCACTCAAAATTTAATTAAATATATATATATAAAGAAATGAATTTGCTCTTAGGTCACTGTTTAGACATCCTTGCTAGAATTTTAATCATCTCAGAAGATTTACATATTCATCATAACTTACTTGGAAGGTATAACGGGGTTAAGCTGGCCCTCGAGGTTCCAGAATGTTTCTGAAGAGGCGCCTTTGGGGCAGCTATGGAAACCACTGTCAGTGCCACACTCGCCAGAAAAAGCCTTCAGCTGGAGCCAGCTGATAGATCGCTGTTGAATTTTGCTGATTGTCTCGTCGAGTTGACGTAGTGCATCAAGGCGATTAGACTTCCTAAAGATATCTCGCAGTTGCAGGAACTGTTTTGTCTTCTCTACCTGTTAGGGTAGAAAAATGATACGATTATATGAAATACATTTAATCGTATAATATATATATCACATACATCATTATGTACTTGATAATGTCAGCTAAATTATATTATCTTCTAATGTAGACGGGAGGTGGCTGATGGTTACGGAACGCAATCGTACCGTTTTGCCTTCTGGCTTGCTCAATGACTTCGATAAAACGGGCAGAAATACATAGTTCACGAAGATAAGGGAGTCTCAAACGATCGTTTTTGGCTTATTAGACGAAGTCAGCCAGTCATAGCCAATCCAGGGGTGGCGATTTCCGATACTCGAACCTGAGATCTTGCTATTTAGAAGTCCAAGGCCCTATAATCCTGGGCGTTTGATATTGCGTTTTCTTTTTAAGCTGGGATGAATTACGCTGAGGGGGAAAAATACAAAGGCCAAACCAGGAGACACTGATCCCAATGGTCTTATGCGTATTCCTCTCAAGTCAGAAATGCGATCGCACGTCGGAGTTCTTAAGTGAAGAATACCCTGCTTTATCTTTGCTCAAGCGTTTTCTGATGATGGATTAAAAAACTGAATTTTCCGCTGGTGTTCTATCGATTAATTGTATTGTTGGTTACTGCTCAAATCGCAATACGTGCTAAAAAATGAAAAAAATTTTTCTTAGGAAAGACCCTTCAGAACATAAGTTGAAATTCTTTTGGGGTTGGAAACATTTTGAACAGAATAAATAAATATTGTCATACTTGCTCTAGGTGTTTTTGAATGTGTTCAGGTCAACTTATGTAACATTCGTCAAGTAAAGTCGATTCGCTCAAAGCAATGCCAAAGAACATATAAGAATACTGCATTGAAGAGACAGCTCTAGCTGTACCAGCAAGACGTTTATTCCCGAAACGTTTCGGATTCAAACTAGAATTGACCAGCAAAGGAATACATAAACGAAGGCAGAGTGTTTGAATTATTTTTATCATATTGCACTTGCGTGATCATATTTCTGTCCTTTCAGCTGCAACCACGTTCATTACAGGTGGCTAGGAATACCATTTACCTTGTTACTAGACTATCAGTAGGAAGACAATGACTCAGACAGTTCGTAGCTCAACCAATGGCCCTACCAAGTACCTCAACATATTTGTCTGTATGATTGGCTCTCAGTAGATGAGCCGTAATTTGATCACTTGCATTATTGTTTCCGACTACTGGAACGGTTTTAGTGAAAGGTTGGCTAGAGATGGCATTTATCACCCCCGGTATCGACAATGTCCGTAATACAGTGCGTTTTTATGCTATGATTAATCATAAAGGTGAGGTCTGGGTCACTGTATGGACGTTAATAACGGCAGAATAAGCCTTTGGGTTGTGGTAAAGCAGTTATTAGAAGAAGGATTAAGAAAAGTGTTAAGAGTAGTCTGTAACTTCCAACTAATAATGGAGTTATGTACTCCTTCTATAACACAGCAAAAGGCCACATGTATTATGCTTACCAGTGTTCATACTCTTATGGCCTCTCTTATGGTGGCCGTATAAGCAATAATAACATGTTCTCTAACCGGCCTGGCGACCTCCCCTCTACGAGCATGTTCCTGATTGCAACCGAGATAATGACCGTGCCTGCGATGTAATGTTGGAGTTTCATGTTAAATGACCAAATGTCGCGAGTTCGAATATTGGCAGTTACCATTTTTGGGATTGACTTCCGCATGAGCGAAAGGAAAGCAAAGCTGATCCAGATTAGTAATCACCACATTAATGTGGTCGACCTTTTCAAGGAAAGGTGTTTACGACTGTGGTCGTAGGAGGTGAGCAAATTAAGCGTAAATTACTTTTTTTAAAACTTTATTCAGTTCTGATTTCCGACAAATGACATATGAAGAAGTCCCGCTCATATAACAATTTGTTTTGCGATAAAAAGAAGGCTTTCAAATACTGAAATAAATCATAGGTTAATTGACATACCGAGGCCACGCGCCTCAGACGTTCCAATTCCATCTGATGGTCAATTATCAGGGAATCACTTCGAGGACGCCACCCGCGTATATTCTCCTCACCACGAACGTAAGTTGATCCAGTGTCAACCACCTTTCGACTACGATGACAATCTTGTGCTGCAAATAGGTCGAACAGAAGTGAGTTAAAGACGAGACCATATTCACTGAAAATGCACAAAGGCGCCAAAAGGAAGTTGATGGCTGTCAGATATGCATACAATATTGAGTTTCCAGATCCACACATTCCCTCGCATAAGGGTTTGCTAGCGTTTGCATTCTGAAAGAACGACTGAAAATAGGCCAGGAGAAAAAAAATATACATGTACTTATATCATACATGACTCTCTTATTGACTTAATGTACGTCACGGCAACATCCTTAACGAGGGTATTCGGTATTCGACACATTGTTGTAAGAGGTATTTCTTAATGCAAATATATTTTCTCCATAGCAGAACGCGTCGTCTGCAAATGTCGCATTTGCGAAAATAAATTGCTTTTGATTTTTGATATATGTTTTATTATGACGTTTTTAAAACGCTCAACTATCCATTTACAAATGATGGAATTTTTCCAGAGAGCGATTGATGAGTGTAAAATGAAAACTTCCCATGTGAGTGGAGAGCAAATAATAATGGTGACTCAAGTTCAAAGCCTATTAAGTCACATTGCGTGCAACTTTTTCAATGTGTTTTATAAACACGTTGTCCCAAAAATGTATCGAAATTTTAAATTATTGTAAGTTTGGCATTCCTCACAGCTTTTTTATTTCAAAAATAAGAAGAACAAATATATAAAACTATTTTTGGTTGTTTTTTGACTGCCTTTTGACTATTGCAACAATGCACACGAAAACCAAGGGAATAGTTTCATGGTGTATGCGATTTCATTGCTTCTCTTTTTCAGTAATATCATAATCAAAATAGACGTCAGTTTGAGAATATTGAGTAAAAAATACACTGAAATGATATTTGTGAATAATTTTACAAATTTTTAATATTAAAATCATGACAAACACCGATTTCAAAATTTTGTAAAATGCATATAATTTTTTTTGGGACGCCCAGTATAGTTATTTGTTTGTTATAACTGCTTGACAAATCTCCTATAGCTCCGATAAATTATCACTTTGTATTGTATATTGTGTTCTATACACAGTTATTTGTTTCGGGGGACTTTCTGACAGCACAGTAATAGCCTTTTAAAACGAGCACTGCGTATTATGCATTATGCATAACTTTATGCATATATATATTATGAGGACTGTTTGGCGGCTTCCTAATAGTTGACGTATATATTCAATGTGCATTCTGCATTTTGCATTATGTTCTGTGTATAGTAAGCTTTTTGTGAGCACTGCGTGGCAATTCCATAAATGAACACTGTCTATGGCGCATTGTGCATTATGCTCTATGCATGGTTGTCTGCTGTTCGACGGCTCCCTAATAGTTTACAAAAATGAACGCTGCCTTTGATGCATTATGTTCTATATATAGTAAAATGTTTTTAAGCACTGTGTGATGGTTCCCTTATTATTTACATAAATTATCACGGTGTATTGTGCATTATATTTTATGTATAGTTATTTGTTTTGAGGACCTTTTTGGCAGCCCAGTAGAACATTAGGGCAAAAAGCACTGTCTAATCTGCATCATGTTCTTTATAAGTTTATGAGCCTTTTGAGCACTCTAATATTTTAGGTAAATAACCACTGTATATTGTTCATTATGTTCTCTATATAGTTATCCACTTTTGGGGAATGTTTGACGCCTGCCTAGCAGTTTGTAGAAATTAACCCTGTGTATTTTGTATTGTATCTTAGGTCCTATGTATAGTTCACTCTTCAGCAGAACTGTGTGGCATATCACCCGCTTCTGCTGATATTTTCTGCTCATGTCTCTGATGAAGAATTTGCGACGGATTTCGAAAAAACAGGCGAATAAAAGCATTTTTCCAGCGATCGAATCTTCCTCTTCTCAATCTCACGTGACCTACGTGTCTTGGGATCAGGCTGCATGATAATCAAAACTGTATCACTAATAATGCGTAAGTTCCTACTCGCAATCACACCTCTTAATGTTACACAACAGTTCCTGAGCTACTAAAACTTATACTCAGTGATTAACATTCACTTGACCGCATACGGAACTCATCTGTCCCGCCCTGTCGGAAAATTAAGTAAAGATGACGTTAGATCGTCGCAATGTCGGGATTACTCAAATTTGCAGAATTTCTGATTACACTTGGTCCTAGTTACTGCACACATTTGCTGCTTCTGCTTATACCTTTTGGGAAAGTTATTTCAGGGCCTTTCATCTTGTATTTTTTGCTTATAGAAAAACCTTCAATATATTCTTAAGTGGTTGTTAAGAACTAACAGCTCAGACAACATTGTCATGAGAACGAATATACCTTTACTTATTAGATTTTAACTCTCGAAAGTCTGATTTTTAAACCCTTACTAACACAAATACCTCTAAGTGCTTCTTCATATCTGTTGATCATGTGCTTTGCAGATTTGTTAGGTGGTCCATTTGGGGTCATCATGATGTTTCCCCACTTAAAGAACTTGTCAAGTCTGCTGATCTTGAATCGCCAACTTGATTCTAAATTTAAGATAGCCTGTAAACCTATCTTGTCGGAGAAAATGCATTTTCTATGAAGGGTAAGACGCAAAACTTTATGAGGGTAAAATTTTGCAAGAAGTAACATTTCAATTTTGACAAGTTCAGGTTGCTTTCTTAAACATGTATATATATAACCTTGTTTGTTCAATAAACGTAACCTCCTTACAAAAAATAATGACAGATGAAGGCCAACATTGCTTTCACCATAGGTTTATGCCACCTCTGTCAAAAAAGGCAAGTTGGATCATATAACTGGGCAGAATTAATATTAAAATATCAGTAAAATCCATCATGAAGTCATTCAACAATAACATGAAAACATTTTGCCGTAAAAAATTTTCTCACAGGAAGCTCCTCAGTTGTTCATGGCTAACATTTATTTAAAATGAATTCAACAAGTATAAAATTTAACATGATTTTGCTGGACAATGCATAGACACCTGATGCTTGGTTTGGCCGTTTATCAATAAAAATTGTTACTTCTCCTAATGCTGTCAAGATGGAATAAACCTTCGATAGGTTGTTTATGTATAAATTTGGTTGATGGATCATTTGCAAGTCATAATTTTGGTTATATTTAATCCTAAAGTTGGTTGCCTAATTGATTTTAGAATAAATAAGTTCGCATGATACCCTTCTCTGGACCTACAGAGTATTTCAGTATAAGAGAAGTGTATATCAGGTTCCTTGTTGCTCTTGAAAAATTTGACTTAACGTGAACTGCCACTGTAAGTGAAGTGCTTTCTCACGAGAGAATAAATAAACAATTTTTAAATTCTTACCAGAAATTTAACGGTAAGTGTAAGTATAATTTCTTTCTTCACATTTCAGCTATATGACATTGCATACCCGCATGTTTTAAAAAATGAATGCAGCTGATGGTTTTATGTGTTTCTATGCCAATTGTAATTTTTTAGGACTGGCGTTAGAGTGGGTTGCTCTTTTATGCGCTATATGTAGTTAAACTAAGGTTATGAATATTTTATTGAAATATAAGTGATGTTTTTAAAATTGAATTAAATTTTATTCATGTAGTATTAAAAAATATCTCTCTTATCTGTTCGTTTTTTAAGCGCATATCATTAAATAAACCTGAGACCGTCCGAGCAAAATTATATTTTTTCTGACAGTAGAAATTATCTCCAAAACATTTTAGGTTTATTGTGTGTAAAATATTCGCTCATTAGTTTACCTATTTAAAAGCAAGTAATCGTTATAAAGAGGAGGCATCGTTGTTGAAGAGTTCCGCTTGCGAGCAAGGATCGGATGTTTTATTAATCTTAGGCTGACTAAATTCGTGTCTATTTAGATTTGACAACACATTAGAAAGCTGAGCTATGATAAAATTTTAGAGATTCGAAGGACTGTGCAAAACAGACTGACGTAAATAGGACAAATATGCAGTACATATACTTTCGCTTGAAATTTTAAAGAAACCTAAAATGGGATGTTTTTTGAAAAGAGCACTTCAGCGAAATTGTAGCATAACTTACGATGCATTTTGATCACAATTATGTTTTTAGACAGGCAAAAGTGTTGGGTTTAAAGCCGGGTTTTCCCGAAGCGGCTGGACAAAATCTAAACTTTTCACTGTCTACCTAAGAAGTGGGAGTGTGTCATTGGTTTTCAATGCCATTCCAAATTGGAGTGTATTCCAGCGAATAAAAATGCACGACGAGCATATTTTGATGAGCATACAATCTAAAATTATATCGCCCTCAAATTTTAGATCTAAAAATATTTATTTCGATTCCATACATCTATGTAATTGATCATTATTTGTGCACGCAACTTGTCATTACACTTGCATTCTGGGTTGTAACAATTCATGTTGTATACACTTCATATGACGAACAGTACAGGCATATCTGCGCTAGAGAAAGGTGTAACCTATTCTCCGTAACTACATGGAAAGGATTTTGACTATAACGCGTAAATATGCGAGGTCCAGAATTAGTATGTGCTCATGCAAAGAATACGAAAATGTGCATTCATGGACGGCTATATATTTAAACTGCTGTTTCGGTATCCGAAACACTCTTTGACCGCATCAGAGTACAGAACTTATCCGTCCGTAGGCCATAAATAAATCTGCCTCACCGTCAGCCTCGTATTATAGTCCTGCTCAGTGCACGTACGCTCGTTTGCTCATTGGTTGTAAATCGATTTTTGCCTCTGCACTATCAGCTAGTGGTGGGCTTGCGTTTGCTGCGTCTCTTTTCGCGGTTGTTGCAGTTCACGTTGCGCCAGCGTGCTCGCTACCACCCATCGTCGGTCACTGGTTGTTGGTAGCTCAGAGTGCTTACACCCCGGGGGCACAACCACGAGATAGTGGCCACGTTGATCACCTGACAGCTGTTAGTTTCCGTCTTATCCACGAGGGAGAAAGCGCTCCGAGCGAGCATTAACCAGCTATCGATCCACCGCCGAGGGAGGGGTGAGTAGCACGCTGGCGTAGCGTGAACCATGGCAGCCACAAAAAGGGACATGGAAGGCGTGAGATCGCCATAAGCCGCAACCAACTGACGGCCAACGGGCAAGCGAACACACTTGCATTGAGCATGACTAAAATACGAGGCTGATTCATGGAAGGCCTATGAAAGCGAATGCATAGAATGTTTTTTTACAAAACATCAGTAGAAATACATGTCGGTCCATGAATGCGTCTCTTCTGATTCGTCATTGATGAATGCTCACCTGAAAACAAACGAAATTCATCTCTCCCGCGCAGCTTGCGGCCTCGACAGGAGACCTGACAGCCGCAGCATCAGAATTTAAGCAGATATTATTGCCAGCAAAGAAGAGGGAGACTGTTATGGCCATTTCTGGATCATAAGCCGTCGTCAGCCATTCATTCAAATGGTGTTCCACTCGAGTTTTGAACTTGCGACGTTTTTTATCAGCGTCAAACGCCCTAATTAATAATCCAAGAGCTCGCTTTCTAGCCGGTTTAAGTAAGGGCCTATTGGCAATCATTGATGAACGATCAACTATCCACAAATGAAAGTTAGCTGACACTGATAACTTTATATGCCTCATAAGCACCACTTTTTGAATAACCATTTCAGGGTCTTTAACTATCCTATAACTGGAAACTTTTAAAACCAAAATACGCATCAGCTCCACGTTACTAAATTAAAATCTGCAATTGACTAAGAGTTATTGACCTGGCAAAGGTAATATTTAAGTTAATCGAATTGCGGGCTCTATTTTAGCTCCATTTTTGCATCTGTGTTTTTCGTCCACGCGGACAACCACATATTGTCGAAATAGTAAGAAAGAGTTAGTCCATCAAGTTCCAACGCCGGAACCATAGGTAACCGCCAGACAGAGATTGGGTCACACAACTCAATACAATCAAAAAATCAATATTTATCAATCGTTTTTGCTCATAGCCTATCTTTTTAGGTCATCACAATGATTGGACCAACTTCTTTGTATTAACGATCTCCCTAGGACATTTTAGAACTCGAGAGAATTTGACTTTGTGCATGACCTTTTAGGTCATTAAAATATAGAAAATTATTTGGCTATGCTGAAAGACCACCTGCCGATAGTAATTTTCTTGTCCTGCAGGAAGGTGCGTCCGGTATCTGGGTTAAAGAAGGTCAGTTGGACCAGGTGTTTTAACCCTTTTGTTGCTGAGTGATGTTGATTAAGGCATGTGGATGAATTGCGCGGAATTTTGTCTACCTAGATTAACATCGCAGTTCTAAGTATGTGCGAGCAAAGTGCATACCGTTGTCTTCGGTTTCTATGCCAATCATAACTGGTGCCTCTCAACCAGGTGCAAATACTGGTTACTAAGGCTCTATTTTTACAAATCTGTTTGGAAAAACGTGGCTCATTTACTTTGACCCTGGTTGTTTAATCTATTGTCGTCCAAGCGATTGAGGGTACCCAATTTGACAATCCAACTCAGCCAAGTAAATATGTTCAGTTTGGTGGCCTTCTCTTTCTAAACAGATCGACTTTCGTCCAAAAAAGGAAGTCTATTGACAGCACTTTTTTTGTTTTTGGCTACTGGGATCATGTGGTATTTTCTGAAATTTTGCTTATTTTAAAAAATTGGATCTTTTTTGACTGTTTTTTAAATCCCGGAAATGCGTAGTTGATTATTCCGTGGAGTGTTTTCATTTAGGTCTCTTATCGACCAGACGCAGTAATTACAATACTCTGAAGATGGAAGCTCCACGATGGTCCACGAACCTGCTCCCTCTTCCTTTTCTTTGAGAGATAATGAACGTGGAAACATATCTGGAGCCCGAATGATTGTGCATATGAATAAAGGAATACTTAGGCACAGTGAAGCACATTATCGTCCACATAGACACACTGCTAGGATTGTACGACGAATTAGAGCCTGTGATATTATATAAGACACGTAAAATTCTTGCCAAGAAGCAATTAAGCACTGGCCAATAGATTCCGATTCTCCACAAGTAGCAAATCCCCCTGTTAGCGCTTTAGACCTAAGACTTTGATGTTTACATCTTCAACAGCCCGTGTTTGTATATTATTTGGTGACTCAACTCCAGTTTTCGCCAGAATTTGCGCTTCATACCAAAATTTGCGACAGATTTATACCCTTTTACTTATAGGTGTTGGCTCTGTTTGTGATACTGATTACCATGTAGTCTATTCTGAAGTTATTTCAGTCATGATAGGATGTGTGCTTTTTAATAAGCTTCATTCTGACCACGTACAAAACTTATGTACTGTAAAAAGTAACTACTTATATAGTATGCGTATTTATCCTTGATTTTGACTGTCTTTATAAATTCAAATACCTTTTATAAAAAACGTAGACGAAATATTTTTCGTGAACTCGTTAAGTAACAAATCACGCCTTCCTAAAATGTTATACTTACAGAAAGGGTATCGTTCGGTTTAAAAATGTTTTTAAATTGCCGAATAATTGTGAAACCTACTGACTGCTACACTCGAACTCAACGTTTACGAGCTGCGGACTGTGTGCATGCTGTTTAAGGAAAAATAGGTTTTCGCGTACAGTTTGATGAAGAAGTTACATGGCTCTCATTAAAGGTGGCAAAATTTGTGCAATATGTTTTATACAGCATAGGCAGCATTACAAAGTTAAGGGAAATGATGTATTAATGAACACATCACAATCGTAAAAAGCTCATAATTACATTCATTTTTGAAACCGAAATATACCCTTTCTTAAAGTACAAAATTTAAAGAAGGTGTAATTTGCTACCAAAGGAATACAATGATTTTTTTTATTTACTTTTTCTATAAAATATATTTGAATTTATAAAGGCAGTCAAAATCAATTTCAAAAATGCATACTACTTAAGTTGTTAATTTTAGAGAATATACGTTTTTTAACGGGCAGAAGTAAGCTCGTTAATTAGCCGACATGCCGTCATGACTGACATAATGCTTGGATAGACTACACGATACTCATTATTAGAACCTGAGTCAATGCCGATTAGCGAAAGAGTAACAATCTTTCGCACGTCAGAATGCTGCACGATTTCTGGCACCTACTGTAGGGCTGCTGAAAAAGATGACGTTTATCCGAGGTTTCATCTTGCTTTTCTGAGCTGCTATATTTAAAGCTCTATGGAAAATTATATCTGAAATATGTGCTACTTGTGACAAATCCGCTAAATTGGATCTCCTAAGAATTATTCGCCCTACAGCACCTTGACGTAGATGTGTCGCTCGCTGGTCTGCATGTCCCAAAATAACGCTTCATGTCACGATCGTCCCCAGACACCGGGAAAACCTTCATTTTTCTATTTGGTCCATTGGTATTTCCCCGGCATTTAAAAACGACAAATAGAGTTTTTGCTGCGTCTGAATAAAAAATTATCACACATCATGTGCGATTTACGCGGGCGAACGGTCTTTTAAGCTTTACCCATGCCTACTCAATTGGTGAGGGAACGAGGAAGCTGCAATGGTGATGTTCTCTCGAAAAAGTACAAAAAGAATAGTAACGAAATATGAGATTTTGTCCCTGGCACCCTTTGTGTCCGTGACATTTTAAGGGCAGTAATTCTTGGACCTATTTATAATCGACGCAAGGGCAGGTGGTCTGGCGTGCTAATTAAACTTTCGGTATTCTCAGCCTTTTTGGAATTTGAAAACTCAAAACTCAAAACTGTATCAATTAATGTTATTTTAGTTTTTTAGTTTTTGTGTTTGTAAAGACTTGAGTGGAGTCTTGTGCTCGGGAGCCCGCTAAATAATAATGCGCTCTCCTCATCATACTGCATCTCGATGAAACAAATGGGCATGACCCGCCACAAAATAAGAGTACTTACTGCACCACATCGGTGTTAACTGTTGGCCTTTCAGCTAAAACTTGCGTTTCCAGCTTACGCTTTATGGGAAGAAATTTCTTTTTTGAGCACGTTGGCGAATTTCACGATTATTCGCGAGATCATCGTTAACTGTTGTAGTTACATGAAAACTGGGCTTTGAGTTGCATAGTTGTAGGTTTGACGATAGGTGAAAGTTAGATAATATGCACTCATAGAGCATGTAGATAATTTAAGTCTGACCTTTACTACCGGTCACTCTACTGAATACAGTTCCTAGTGAAAGGATGAGTTATAGCCATGAGTGCACATTTGCAAAATTATTAACCGTTCTACCAGCGGAATTTCTGGCAGATAATATTGCCGGCAAAGACAAGAGAGACTGGAATGACCCTTTCTGACTTAGGAGCCGTCATCAGTCAGTCATATCAAGACCCAAATGGCGCAGCAGCCGAGCCTCGAACTAACGACCATTTTGTTTAGCGTTCAATGCCTTAACCATCGAGCTACGAGCCCCTCATCTTGCTGGTTTAGGTCGGTAGGTGTTGACGCTGGTTGATGAATGCTCACTGACCGCTGACGGAACTCACTTTTGCCACTCCAGCTAGAAATGGCAATTCCGACCTCTCCTTGCGTTTACTGGTGATATTATCTTCCTATATTACAAGCTGCTAGAGCTGCTTTCAGGACCCGATAAGGAGACCCAAGACAAATACCGAGCGGAACAAATAGGTTCCATTAACGGATGATTAACGTTCATCAACTAGCATTATTACTGACTAAAAGTCCAGGCACATGCTTTCGGCTTATCTTGTATCACTGCATGATGCCGCTATGTGGGGTTCGGCTCATTAGTTTTCTTATGTCCTTTTAATACATAAAGTCAACGTTTTATTAAGCCTTCTCTATTTACAGGGAGAGTTAATGCGTGAACTGGCGTGAATCCTTCCAAACTGACTGTTTTACATTCTTCCCCAAATATGATATAAAATTCATCAACTACTGCAGTAATACCACGTATTAACCTCACACTGTCAGCCAGCAATCAGTAGTATAAAACTATATAATGGTTTGCCGAGCTGAAAGTACAGGATTTGTAGCGTGTTGTGACACCACTGCAATGCGGTTGGGCCTATCCGCGAGTACCTAGCCATCCCCCTGTATTTTCAAGTATATGAAGTCTAGTTTTACTCTATATTGTTTAATTTCAGAAGGATAATATGCGTATTTAACTTGAACTCAGAATGGCTGTTTTGAAGACTTTATTCCGAGTGTGTGGATTGATTTACTCAGAACATAAGCAGGAGAAATATGCATCTGTAGAACAGCCAGAAAATCTCAATCAGCCTATTAGTAAAACAATGGACGGTCTAAGACAATCTGCCCGCACCTTCGCTTAATAAACTTCATTTTACGATATTATCATTGTAGGCAGCTTAACAGTCCTCCATTTTATTTCCCCCTTGAGTACCTTGTCATATGCAGAGTCGTTTCTGAAAACTGACGGTTAAACATTGAGCTGATACGTTTGTACTTTAAACCTATAGCGACCAGGTCCATTTTTGGTAGCACCACACAAGCTAGGTACATTACAATTGGTTGCATATTGGTTGATCGCCAGCTTTGTTTGATCGAAGCATAGGCACTTCGCGTGGACTAATTTACATTTTATGGAAAATTAATGTTTCACCAGATTTGGCCCAAAATTGTAAAAAATGTCAACGGGCCTTTGGTTCTTCTATAGCCGACTGAAAATATCAAAAACACCAGAATCGTCCAACCAAATACCCTCCGGTTCTTGGTGCAATCAAGCAGCCTTCTCAAGAGGACATATAAAAACGTTAACTTTTTACAAATAAAATTTGCTCCACAACACATCAGTCGTGTTTATGAAGTACTGAGGTACTGTTTTGCTGGGTTTGGTGACAACTGCATGACAACCAAATGTAAGTTTAAAAATAATTTTGCCATGAGCACGTACCAGTTGAAATTTGATGTAATCTTAAAATGTTTTAAACTGTTCAAACAACTTTATCTTAAACGTAGATGGCGCTTGCCAAGGATCGCAGCTATACCATAACTACCATTACGGTTAGCTTTAATTTTCTCGCCTTGTCTTCTCTTAATTAATCAAAGGTGTCTTCGTGTTTTTCTTAAGATTATGATATCAGATATAAATCGGATTGTGAATGGTAGTTACCGCCAATCCATTTTCTGGCAATAATCGGAAAGAAATAAGTCTGAAACTGCCTCAAGTTACCTAGATCAAATCTGTTTAATTTTTTTTACTAACTGGTTACAGGATAATATTGTTTACTTAAAACTTGGGAAAAAACACATTCGGCACAAAATGTTTCTAGTTGCTTTAGGTGCAAGTGTGTGCCGACTAGCTAGACCAAGCTGTTTTTTAACAAACTGAACACATTTTCATTTTTAAACTATTACCGATATATAGAGGCCAAATCACCCCCCTGCCTTACAGTCGCGGCTGGCTGCCTCACTTTTATTCAATATTATTACCTTGCCACATTTCCATGCTGCGTTGTTACTATGTTCGCATAGCATTTGTGAGGATTATTTGGTGAATTCGTCTGGACGTAATTTTTTCATTCAGTGAAGGGCATTTTCTAGGTTTAAAGCATTTAGTTATTCACGAATAACTCTGAGACTGATTAAACTTTCGTTTAGAGTTTCAAGCTTAAAAACTCCACAATTTTCCTGTTAGGAAACGCATACAGCCCCCTGTGTCAGTATGAGGGCAAATATAAGTCATTTTGCATACTCCAAGGTAGGCATTACTGCGCGGAAATATACTGCTCTGTCATACAAATCACAAACATAAAGGAATTATATAAGCCAATAGTTAGGCGGTATATGACTTTCTTTCCGATGACAATTTGAACGAATAGGCTTGATATAGCCTTCAAGTTTTCGCGGCTTGCCATTCACCCGCATTTCTTAATCTCAAATCATCTACGTTCGCCTTATAATTGGACAGATGCTTCCATTCCGGCGGTTAATTATCCTCTTAAAACAGAAAGCTGGTGTTTTTCGACATTTCAACAGTCAAGCTCTGTAAAACTACCGACAAGTCATGGTGTTATGTTAATCCGCTCGCCAAGATTTTGTTTTTCTAAGAAACAGGAAAACGAGAATCACCCAACTTATCAGTAATCCGCAGAGTAGGATTAAAAATCAACCAAAAGTATTCAATTAAAGCGTTCACTTCCGTTCTCTTGCCTATTCTCCCCCTGGTGAACTTTCTTCTGGCTAAAAAAACTTTCCACTAGCAGAAAAGCTGAAATCGTTTAGGTTTTTTAATCACTTTTACGACGATATGAACACAGTCACATTTGTTTTGAAAATTAAAATGTCATGTAAAGCAGATTCCTCACAGAGCCCCTGCGTAAAAGGATCCTTTATCAACTTTTGCTGGTAATAATGGTTTATATATATCGCCAAAGTAAACCAATACTTCAGACTTCTGCTAGAAAAAGAACGTTTTCCCTTGCGCACGCACAGATGGCACATCTACTGAATAACGCATTTGAAAAAGAATACACCATTGTAACTAATAGAAAAGTACTTGATTATTACTTTATTCCTGTTGTATCAACGTACCCATGTATCTACCATTTAAAGAATGTTGATTTTTTTTTCAGTAATTGTATCAAGTGGTTCCTCGTAGACCAAATTTGTGTTTTTATTTGCTATCGCTTCATGCAAAATAATTATTTGCCACAAAACTATTGTTCGCGTATTACAGATGACTGTGGTTGTGACAATATGGTGATACTTATAAACAGAAAATATTATAAGGCTGTTTAAACTGGCTCTACAATTCCTGTTTCAGGCAGATTCTATCTGATTGCCTAGAACAGAGAAGGCCTGACGCATACACAATTAGACCAAACGATACTAAAGCATGTCTGTTTTGCCCATTTCCTCTAAAGCGAATAGACTTTTCAATGATTTGTTTTATTGAAAACCTGAAAAACTACCTACGCTATGTGATTTGGGTTCACCAGCTTTATTCTGAAAAGGTTAAAACTCTATCGTCGGAGAAACTTAGGGGAACAGTAACGTCTCCAAAACTTCTATCAGCCCAAAGATGGCCCTATTTCATGAATAGGCATAACCGCCAATTTCAGAAGCTTTTTGACTGTAAACTTAAAACTTAATAAGTACTTAATGGAACATAGGAAAAGGTACTTGTCCGTATCACAGATGGTTTTGGGCTAAAATGCACGCTGGTATTTAGTTCCGTGTTCTCATACATAAATATTAATTCTAATCTGCCTTCTCTGCAATTAAGCGATAAGCCAAATGACATTGGAAATTGCTCTGCCAGGGTCTTAGCTTACAGTGAACATTCTTAGTATTGAAATAGCCTGCAGACTTAGCCAACAAATACAAGCTATATAAATGAAAGTGATGAACAATTTTCCCCTAAAATCTTGCACTTTGTAGGCCGTTTACGATGCATGGCAACTCCTGCTCCCGCATGTTAGCGGTATTTTCAATACATCCCGCTGTATATGTGCACATAAAGGTTATTAAAATGCTCGCTTATCAAAAGGTGCGTGCTGGAATCCGCGTAATCGAGATCCAAGCTGTAACTGGATGGCAGCGCTTTACAGCCCAGAAACTGGACATCTAGTCTAGTTTACCCCTGAACATTTTCCTTTTTTACCATTGCGTAGTTCTGTCAGCCGGAACAAGCGCAACAAACTCAGAAACGTGGTTGCAGAGCAAACTTTCTTTCTCTAAGATGCCCTTATGTAAAAGCTTTCGTTCATTTTGGGCGTACCTCATGATTTCATCATCCTTGGCTACCAAACTACCCGGCACTATAAGCTTAAAAATAAACGCAAGATGCAGCAGAACATCATGTTTCCATTGATAAGAAGTTGATTTGACCGCTAAAACAAGAATGTTCTTCACTTGACGTTGCAAACTCCATCGCAGATCCATCATCCGAGACAACAGTAGAAACGGGAAATTCATACACTGGGAGTTGCAGTGTTTAGAAAACGCAGTCACTATGCTACTGCATACCAATGACAATTAATAGCTCCTTTCTATCGAGGTTAGTTGCCCGCTTGTGCACTGATTGCTTGATGGTCGGCGTGCGTATCATGATTTGCTGAAGTTTCAGCACTCCTGCTGGCCTAAGACCGGATGATTGCTCGACCATCTTGCACCGTGGCGAGATACTCACATATTCGTTATAGGAGCGAAAATTCGATTCCCAGATGGCAAGTCAGAAGGAGAAAGGGCGTTCGCCGGGAGAGGTTTATTTGTAATCTGACGTTTCGGATAGTTATATCGTCTATCTATATAAAGAGAGTGAATACTCTAGCTCCTTGCTCTTGTTAAATGCCTGCTCTGCAAATGTCGCGTCTCTAAGTGGTAACGGCTCGTCGAACCAGCCGCCTGGTAACCATCCCTCGCGCTCTGCTCTGCAATGTGACCGTCTGCACCTAGGGTATCAGTGGTTGTTTGGCTTCTCCCAGGCGGCTAATAAGACGAGCTGTTACCACCTAGAGACACGACCTATGCAGAGTGGCTCAAACTGGATTGGCAGACTACGCCCGCGGACGGAAAGAGTGGCATATAACGAGAGCCAGGAGCTAGAGTATTCACTCTCTGAAGATGGATAGACGAGATAACTATCCGAAACGTCAAATCATAAATAAACCTCTCCCGGTGAACGCTCTTTTTCCTTCTGACTCACACATTCAAATTCGACGAGGCCAAAGTTCGCGCGAGAGGTAACAGTCGTGTGACTTGCGAGCTATTGGAGACATGATTAACTGTTCCCAGTTTACAAACAAGTGCAACGACCTGCTCAAACCATATTCGGTGCTGAGGCTCAGTTTGGCCAAAGCGAACGCGTCTTTTAACATCGGTGCCACGGAGCCAGCTGGCCGAGCAATCATCACGCCCAGGTCCAGCAGGGGTGATGAAAGTTCACCAGGTTACAACCCACAAGCCGGCCATCAAGCAATTAGTACACGAGCGAACGACCATTCCCGATAGTGACAAGCCGCTAATTGTCATGAGTATGGAGTAGCGTAAGAATTGTACCCTGTAACCCTGCGTGTGAATTACTCGTTTCTGATATTGTCCATGATGATAAATTCGCGAGGGAATCCGAAACATAAGGTGAATACAGTTTAAGTTCCCGCGATTGCACCTTCTACTTCTGGACTGCTTCCTGGATCTCACGCATTCGCTTTTATCGGCAAAGTTCTTAGCCCGGCGATGGTATCAGCTTCTTCTCAATTACTTCCTGTGACTTACTTTTTTGCTTGCATTGGCACATTCGCCTTCTTAGAATTTAATGAAAAGCTGTACAAGGGAGACTTACGCTGATTCTCAACTCTCCTGAGCTGAAGGTCATAGATTCCGGTCACGTGGTGCTGATCATTATGCCGCCAAAAACTGCCAATTAGCGTGCGCAGCGACCTAACCAATGAAATTGCAGACAGGGGTGTCAGGTGTTAGGTAGCCCAAGAGGGACAAAACAACGAGCTCACCAATCACGGTGGGCCCTTATGATGAGAGGTCTACGACAGACGCGTGCTGGGAAATACAACAGAGGTTACTTGGCGCATTGGCACAGGCATAATTCTTAGCAAACACAACAGTTAATGAAACAAAGTCACATTGCCACAGTACAACGTAAAATAAGACTTAACAAGCTGAGGTAACAACAGAAGGACTCTGTTTTGATTTCGGTGCAAACCTTGGAACCACAAATTTTGAGGAGCGCGGGAAAATTATCATTTCCAGATCTTTTGTGAGGCAGGCGGGTCTGGCGGAACCCTCAAGTTCCACATAACAGGACATGGTGATGTAGACCCTTTGGCCCTTGGGCGTGGTGCGATTGAGGAGGTAGGATCCATGCAGTGAACTATCCCAGGCCGCTTCAAACCGGAAGAACGTCCTTAAAAAATAATTTAACATATTACGGATGAAATAATCGTAATGAAGACAGTGGTGTTATCAATGCAAGAGTTCAGACATGGGGTTAGCGTAACTTCGCCAGTTCGCTTTCATTGGGACCACTGGTAACAGGACTGGCCGGTAATAGCCAAATAATGAATCCCGTCCATGCACATAGCAAACTTAACAGTTGTATAGTGAGAATTGCAAGAGCTGTCAGGTATAACTGCAAATGTCAGTGTCATACAGACAGGATGGTAAGTGGTTCGATTCAAGAGACACCATTAACCACTGTTGTCAGTGGTGTGGTTTTAGGCGTGAGCGTTAAACTGTAGAGGGAGAGATATTCAAACAACTGCTCCTGCACGTTTTTAAACAACAACTTTTGGCAACTAACCCTACGCTCACAAGCACTTAACTTTATTTCAACACAACCATAGTTTCACAATTAATCTGATGTCATCCTTAACTATAAATTCAACTCTAATCCGATGACCGAAAGTTGCATAAACATAATCCCAAATGTCGCCGTTAAAATAACCTGAATCTCACAACTAACTGCAACTTACCCATAAACAGGATATTAATAGTAGCAAATTCTTATCCCATATTTGATTTTTACCCTAAGAGAAACCTCAAAAACGTGTTTTAACTGGAAGTCCAACTTCGACATTTCTAACATAAAGTTAAACCGAAATCCTAACCATAACCCAACCGTACAGTAACCTTAAACATAGCCCTATGCGAAATCCCACTCAAATTGAAGACAAGACAACCGTAATTATAGGCACGTTTTTTGTACCCATGCTTTACTGTTTTTATATGTTTGTGCTTTTTTAAATTGGGATGCTTACGACGTTTTCTTTATTGATACCACTTTTTTGACTGGTACTAATAATGACTTATGAAATTCTATAAAATCCGAACACACGCTCAATATGCGAATGGATGGATGAGAAAACCATCTCTAAAGGACCCTGTGTGTCAGACGAAAGGTCTATATGACTTAATGCTGGTAGGCATAAGGTAGGCAGCACAATGCATAGCGCTGGAATAGAACAAAAGAAATCATTGTGTTCAAAAAAGTTTGAGAGCTCACCAAAATTTAATTTGCAAGCAGTAGATACAAACATACACGGTACAAAGGAGTTTAATTGATTGTCAAACCAAACAACCTTTTGAGCACTGACGTATGGGTCATTTCGTAGAAAACCGCCCTATGCGATCAGATAACTTGTGTTGATTTATGCTCTATAAAAGGCAATGTTTTGCAGTCTTCCCCTATCAGATAGTGTCAAAATTCAGTAATGACATTCTAGACATTCCAGCCATTCGTGACGTTTTTAGCATGTCAACAGCATTAACATTTGTCATCTCCTAAGTGCATTTGCTACATGTTTTTCGTCTTGCCTTATCAAGGTATGACATACAAAAACAGATGTAATGCATGGATTATCCTTGCTGTTTTTGACGGGCCGAAATTACAAAGTGTCTACTGATTATCCAAAAATTCGGACGCCTAAAGGCCGAGTTGGCTGAGATACAATCTGGGAACTCACATATGACGCAAAACGCTTAAGAATGATTGGCTTCACGTATTTTTGAAGGCAAGCATAAAGCATACGAAAAAATTAGCGCTTCATTTTTGGCAATTGAATATTTTAAATGAAGCACTTATTATCGAATTAACCATATATTGTTTATATCATAAATTATCGAAACACAATTCTGAAGAATATTTTAGTGCAAAAGTATGACTGTAGTAGGTATGTAAGGAAATGTATCATACAGATTAATCTTAAGCTATTTTCGTCTTTTCCAAATGCAAGCTCCTAAAAAAGCTCTTTTTTAAAAAATATGACCCCTTTCCTATTAATTTTCAGTGCCTTTAGAAATCCAACTATATTTAATTTAAAAAATGTAAACACATATGCTTGAAGTGTTACCAACAAATTCAAGGGAGACCGGAATGGCCATTCCTGGCTTATTAGCCGCCAGCAGCTATTCATACCCGATCTCAGGTGTGAATCACCTGGGATTCCAACCTAGGACCATTGGGCAGTGAGTTGAACACTCTAACATTGCGCCACGTGTACGTTGTTCTGTCGATAAAAGTCAGGAATATTGTGAATAGGTGGGGCTCGCGAATCTGGTTAAGAAATATGAACCTTCCGTTTTGACCCCCTAGTCACTATGTGGTTGCCTGCGGGGGGCAGTAAAATAGAACTTGCATGTTCCTTAACCATATTGGCGAGCTCCACATATTCCGAGTTTCGGTTTTTTGCAGATCTTGCTTCCCTTGATTTTGCTGCTTGAAAAAAAAACGATATTCCTCTGTTTTTATACCAGCTCCTACATTTACATTTTAGGACGGCAAAATGGTGCTAATCCTATCAATTTCTCCATGTTGCTTATAGCTAATATAACAAAATAGTATTAACACTATATGACGTCCTACTCAAAGAGTGCAGATAACCTGTAACCAGTGTATAATTTTAAAACCACGAATTTAAGTTTAATTGCAGGTCAGGTTAACAGTCATGTGGTAAGTGCAAGCCATTTTCAAAATCAAAAATTTTTCTTCTCGAAGTTTACATAAATGACAAAATGGATTTATGCATGTTTTCTGCAAAATATACTTCAACTTACAAAGGCAAATTCGCATTTGTTAAAGTGTTATTCCTCGGAAACTGCCACCTCCTGACCAATAAATATGTTTGCAGCGAAAACATACTTGAGGGTTTCAGTCAACATTTCCTGATATATAACGTCTTCTATGTGTTTAAACATGTTGTTTCATCGTCGCTGACAATATCTTTTCGTATGGATAAGCACATGAATAAAGAGCTAGGCATTATGCCAATCTTTAGAGCATGCCTTGGATATTTCAAGTGGTCATTTTTTAAAACGTAAAAAGACAGTCCACGTTTGTGGCCCTGCTACATTAAGCATCTCAGGATGGTAGAGAAACGGAATCACCTAAATTATGCCAAATATTGCTCATTACATTTTTCTCTCACGTCCCTTTCTCTCGCTCTCTGGAATTAATGAGCAGAACCAAATGTGAAATGGACTTAAACACGCTGACTTTGAATTTACCCCTCTACCCCCCTACCTCCGCACTAAGCATTCACGCAGAGGTTCTCTTAAAATGTCTATTCACTGTGAACTCTTGTGTTTAACAGAAGGGCCCATTATGACAATTCTATGTCCTATGCCCTTTTTTACATGCAAAGCTCTCTCCCTTCTCACTTAGGGAAGGTGACGATGACTCTTTGTTACCTCCTTTCTCGTCTGGGTGATAAAAATAACCATAATAGCATCCCCTACTTCTCACTGTCAAGTGTTGGATTACGCCCTCATTTCTCCTGCTTCCAGCTATTTATATTTTATCAACAACTCATTCCTTCATGAACAAAGGTTTTTGATTTAAAACCTACTCTAAGTTAACATGAAAACACTATTAGTCATTAGTAGTTCTGAAAATTCGATTTCCGGGTATTAGATCAGAAGAAAGAGGAGCGTTCACTGGGAGAGGTTAACTATAAACCTGACATTTCGGTTAGTTGTCTCGTCAAACCATCTTCAGAAAATGGATACTCTGGCTCACGGTCCTCGCCTTTTTGCCAGCCTTTCTTGCGTGTGCCTATTCTACCAATCATGTTTGAGCCACTCTATGTGTCTCTCGCCGCGTCTTTAGTCTCCTCGTCTGTTGTTAATATGTCGCGCCCAAAAGTTCGGTGTACTGGTTGCTCGCTTCCTACTCATATACAACTCTAGGGTCTGTTGTTCTGGGGACACCAACAGCACCTTTCCAGGCGTTTCAGCATACGCAGTGTTCACAAAAATGTGGCTCCAATACGGTCCGGTCTTCGCTTTGTCCTTAAATGTTGCCGTTCGCCCTTCGGTATAGGCAGCCGTTGAATACACTGATCTCCGGCAACAGTATCGATTAAATATGAAAAAATATGGTAAACTCTCTCCACACTACAAGTTGTTTTGCAATGAATTCTGGACGTTTACCCTAATCCTTATGCTAGCCCTAACCTTAAAATTAACTCCAACCCTCGACGTCTTAATGCATGGCCAGATAGCCTCACACCGTCTCTTCAGATTTCATACTATGCCCACATATTGCTGATAGAAACGAATAGGCGCATCGCGGGAGACATTTCCTGAAATGAAGATGGTATCACTGAATCAGTAAATTTATTAGCCTGACATTTCGGACTATCGCTTCAACTCATCGTCCGAGCAAGTCGCGGATCGAGTTAAGATAGGCATAAGGTGCACACAAGCACACAGCAGTTGTAAGGAGGGAAAATGCCAGCTCTTAGGTGAAAGCTTACTCGATGAGATTGGAAAAAACTTCACGAGACTTGAGTCATCACAAGAGGCGACACACCGCGTGAGTCGCCAACTACTTGAGTCATTTTTCTAGGGCCAAAATTCGATCAACAAGTACAACAAACTTTCGCTTTCAGATGCCGTACTTAGATTTCGCCTGAACAGAGGGATCTGTCACGTTGGCAGGGCGCGGGCGACCAATAACAGCGAGCCAAATTGCCGCGCAATTATCACGCCAACCTCCAACGCGGATGATGAAATCGCGACAATAACCGGCTCCAACGCAGACTGCCAAGCCAGGATCGCATTTATTGCGACCTCATACCCCTACCCCCAACGGGGATCGGGAGAGCCGCTAATCGTTGTATGCATGTGCTGTCCTAGTTACTACGCCCACAAAACGAGTGGTGCAGTATTGTTCGCAGGCGAGGCAAGTTCAAGAAGTCTGTGTGGGAAGTCCTGGTGCACACAGATATGAACTATCACAATCCAAAGGAGTCAGGTTTAATGACGTTCTGCGGATTCTCTCCGGAGCTTGCAAATATATTTCCTCGTATTTATTGCAGGCTAGGACCTTACCCCGGTTTCGGCATTCAAGTCTAGCAATGGCTACTATGAGAAGAAGCATATGAGATCGCTAGAACAAGAATCATATTCGCCTGACCTTTTGAAATCCGTCGCGCATCTAACGCCAAAGAAACTAGCAGAAACCAGTGATTAACACAATGTTCTGCAAATATTTCCATTCTTAAGTTGAGAAGTCAAGTTGGCAAACATATGTTTTCAGCAAATCATCATCAGGC
>JAYGXS010000007.1:13521737-13540363 GCA_036362985.1 Ligula intestinalis | reverse complement strand
AAACATATGTTTGCCAACTTGACTTCTAATACACAATGATTTGCAGTACCTATAGGGTACCATCGCTATGCTCTTGCATACCTATGACAATTAACCGCTTCTCCCTATCGATGGCAATTTCCCGCCTGTGAGTTAATGACTTGATGGCTGACTTGCTGCGCTGGATTTGGGCTTGATTACTTCTCAGCCATCTGAACCCCTGCCATTTGCGTTTAAAGACGCATTCGCCTTCCCGACATAGTTATTCTTCTCAGCCACTTCCCCAAACTCGCATTTTTACTTGTTTTGGCAATATCTACTATGCCGTACTTCCTGTATTTTTTGGATTGCACTCCTAATGTGTGCTGGTTTCCTCATTTACATCAAATCCCTTTGGTGGGAGTTTGTTTTGGAGTTCTTAATCGGTCAGAGATAAAAAGGGCTGGAAGATAAATGTGGAGGCGGGGATGAAAGCGCGGAGATAAACAACCGGATAAAATATGACATGAGGGGGGAGGAATTAGGACAAACTGCGTGCTAAAGTTAACAAACGGAAGAAGGGAAAATAGCACAAATGCAAATGAAGGGAATACCATTAGAGAGATGAGGAGCGTGTAGTGGGAAAATGTAAAGGTACACCATTGCTTGTAGGATGAGGTAAAAGGTTTAAAGGAAGGAACGGGAGAAGGAATCGATGGCAACGAAACACAGTGAAACAAGCTTACACGGAAGAATTGATAGAATTCAATAAATTTCGTGATGGTGGTTTAATTGCATCTCGTCGTTGCATGAGCCACATAACGATGAGAGGCATGCAGCAGATTGAATTTCACAAAATGTCAATTTATAACAGCAAGCGTCATAGTTAAGTGTAAATAATGATCAACTGAATAGCACAACGTTAAATTAGCCTACGGTGAGAAAATGTGTGGGAAAGGAAATTGGCACAAACCAAGTCGTGATTAAATGAAGCTGCTTTATCATCAAGGTAATTGGACATTGACCACGTGGTCTAGCTGCTTGCACATTTCGGTTTTCTTCCACCTTCTGTAGGTCAGTTCCAAGTAGCGCAGGGTCCTATTTGTTCGTACTCCAACAGTTACTCGGAAAGTTGTTTTGATGTGGACAGAATGACCACTGGCTGGCAGGTGTTTAGTAATCGAAGATCGTGCCTACCTGCTTAAAAAGCCAATAAGCAAATTTTTAGGAGTCCTGACTGTCATTTGCCTTTGCGTACGCCCAAAGTACTTGCAACCCCAAGTGCACGTGAATCCATAGATATAGTTTAGGGTCGCGTACAACGGCAGAGCATCCTTTGCCCCTTAGACTGGAAGGCTTTAAGTAGAACTACTGAAGAAAAGTTCAACTGCATTTTACGTCCTATCTATCGTACAACGCAAACGTTGCTTGATTGTATTCGAAATACTATCACCCTTAATGGGTACGGATAAAATTATGGGCTCTTCCGGAATTAAATATTTCGAAAATTTTGGCCAAAAATTATTGTTATACTGTCGGATTAACCGTGTAGGATAGCCACTCTTAAGTAGGGCTGTTTGATGTAGCAAATCTCTGCAGGTAGAGGCTCCTTATCGTAAATATCCCGCGCTCTTCAAGAGTATGTACCATTCCACTGTACTGGCACACAAAACTGGTAAAGTGTAAGCATTGCCTTTTTTCAGGTATAAAAGTACATGAGAATAGAAGTAAGCGTGCTACAGTTGGGCTCATCTTACCTGCCATCACCGACACGGGGTACGTAGCTGGCTGAAAGAAGGGAGAGCGAGATAATTTGTGTTTGGGCGTCAGTGAGTAAAAACTCTGGTGTGTCCCTCGCCCGACCCACGACGACTTCGCGAACGCCCGTGAAAATGACAGGCGGCATCGGGACGCTGTCATCACCGCCGCCGCCTCCACCGACAACATCCGGATGCTGGACTATGGTTATGGCGATGCGTCGTTGAAGGCCCTGATGCAGTAGGAATGCACCCTGGCCACTCGTTTCCTCCGAACGATGAATGGGCACAGGGGCGTACCTGTGAGCGTGGCGGATGGGGGGGGGGGGTTGCAGGCAGATGATAAACAAACTAAAGTGTAGCATAACAAGACTGTGGCATTTCAACGGATAACATATTTGGTATGTGATAAAATGAGTAGAGTAAAACAATAGTTACCTTCACAGAATTTAAAAAGTCAAGTTAGGCGAACAAACTTCTTCGATTAATCATCATCAGGCTAGTAAAATAATTGAAGGAAATGTAGAGTTAATGAAAGATGAAGCAGCCGATCAGTAATAATTAAGAAAAGAGGTGTTAAGGGATGGAGGGTTCATATTACAGTTGGGACCAGGGAGGGGGAGGTGAAAGCGTCTGCGGCAATAAGCTCGTGTCGCCCCGTCGTTACTACCTCGTGTCTTGTTGGGAAGTGTCAGGAGGCAAGGCATCACGGCCTCGCGACAGCGTATGCAGCGTGATGATGCATGTCGTCGTTGTCTTGTCGCCGTCTCGCGTCACGGTAGGAAGCGGGTGGATGCCTGTTGAAGTGGTTGATGGCCACGGGAGCTTCAGTGCCTGTACAAACGCCTTCTGTGTGCATACAGTAGGGTCCGCTTTTTCCCTCTTCTCCGATTTCTGATCCCAACTTAAGACTTAAGTCTGAACTTTTGGTTCCTTAACACCTCTCTCGCAAACTATTACTGATTGGCTGCTTCAACGTTCGTTTGCCCTACCCTCTCTTATATTATGGTACGGGCTGCAGTTGGCCAAAGCCACGTATAACCTCTCGTCTCTCGCGGTTGCTAGCATGTGCGCATGCACCATTGTCTGCCTACCCAATCCGCTGTGGCAAAGCATCTTTCTCTGCCTGACTCACACGCACCTCACTGTGAAGACTGCCAGACTCTTACACTTCCGACACCGGCTCGGTTGAACGTTCGTTTAGCTGCCAAATTCCTCCAATGTATTCTTTACTACCTCTGTACGGAATATACTATTCCTTCCGCCAGGCGTCCTTCTTCTACTCTTCCCACATGGAACCGGGCCTGTAGGTCGCAGCGATTAGGGTTTTCCCCAAGTAACTAAAACCACCGTGATAGGCATGCCTGAATCAGCTATGATCTATTTCTGACAAACCAGGCTACTTAACTGACACTGATAAATTCCTATGCCTTTAAGTTCAGCTAAGATTTAGTCAAGCGTGTCCTGACGTGGACAACCGCAGACCATCTTATACTTCTGCTGGTATGCTAGGAATACGCATCTTTTACTGGCAAATATAGTTTAGTTGTTCCGGGAGGTGTGCGTTGGAAGATGTTGACTGCGAAAGTAATTATGAAAACTGCAATTCTTTCTACGAAACAGATTCAGTACGTACATCAATTACTCCCTGAAGGATAAATTAACCATGCCGTATCCATCGTATTGTGTAAAAAAGATAAGAAGATGGCTTTCCGGGTCCAGGAGGGGACTTCGGACAAAGTTTAATAGCGTTTGCACGCCAAGACTTTGTGACATCAATTTTCAAATCAGTCCGAACAGAGGACTCCACTGATATCTGTCTTTGTTGATCCATGTTTGTTCAAGAATGGTATATTCCTGAAAACCAGCAATCACCTTATAGTCATTTTTTAAGCCTATAATAACGGAATAGAATTTATGCTCAATCGAGTACCGAGCGTGAGACAGCGTATAAATTGAATACTATTCTCCCAGTCTGAAGACATGTGCATGCCGTGCACTTTTGTCAAACGGTTAAAATAGCATAGCTACCGCATTGGGAGCTGCAAAATTCATTTAAATTTGTACGTCCTGGATCTCAGAAACTTGGAAAAAGGGACCAAAGACAACTCTAGCTCTTCAAACAAGCAGCCGACGCAGGAAATACAAGGCCACATTAAATAGGTCAATTTGACAGTTTGACGATCGTGAAAAGTGGTAGCCACCGAATGCCCCGCAGCATGGTATTCATGGCATGGACCGCGACTTCGCGTAAAATAGTTCATGGTCGAAATAAAGTGGTCGAGGGGTAGGATTCACTGCCAGTTGAGATTACTATGTCTGCATCCGCAGAAGGTTTTAAAACGGAAAACGTATCAGGTCTACAGTGCGCAAACACAGAGCCATCCAACCGCTGCCGTTTTGAAACGTCATGTTATCAATTAATTCATGTGATGACACTACTTACACTTTTCAGTAAAAGTTGTTTATTGAATTTATTCACCTAGCAAACTCTGCGCACACCTTACTGTCAGTTTTCATAACGCTTAGAGATCAGACATTTGTATACGTCTGCTCAAGGTACCAATCGTATTACGTACATGTGTGTGTAAATGTGTCTCCAAATGTTGCTATTTTTACAGTTTTTATATTTTCTTTGTCGCTTTTTGATGTTCACTTTTCCAGCTGCTTTTCTCATATACTTACGTCGCTTGAAATAAAACAGTAAATTCTAAGGTGCATACCAACATCTCCTTTGAATAAACCGAAAGAAAATTGAATGGGGATAATTAACTGGCACGATATCTACCACACTCTCTATCTCTGTTGCCTCACTGACTTGAGCCTGTTGCCAAGATATAACTAAGAACACCACAGGTGTAGCATAAATCACAGTGACTGATAAACTTGAGTGGCACTTCTGTGTTTGTGTGTGCCTCACAAGCTAATCAGAGCACAACACTAAGTTGAACCACTGTAGAAGCCATTGCAGCCCTCGCAGGTTTACCCTCGGCCTTCAGATCATTACTTTAAGCCGATTGGTCCAATTGTGAAAAGTTCGTTGCCTCGATTTGGAGTCGAACCCAAACAGCAACTAAGGCTTTTGCGCACCCAACAATCTTCCATTGAACTACAAGGCTCGACGTGATCCGCGGAGTTAATCAGACTTGGATCGATTCACCCACCTAACGTTCTGCTCGTATGGAATCCACCAATACAGACGCAGCAGGCTCTTCAGTTGGCAGACATCCAACCCACGGCTTTAAACCAAGCGTGGTAATTTTGAAGCTGCCAGCTTATTCATATTGAGCCTCGTGGTGGCACAAGCCCAAAGGGACAGCTCACTCTATCTTACCTTCCAGGCAGTAGCATACTGTCCAATCCGGACAGTCATCAGGTGAGGAGATTCCACATGCCTGGCTAATGCCTTTTAATATTTTTTGCATTTTTACACAGGGGAGGGTGCGGGGGTTGACTTACTCGCCCGTGTCACTGAGTTCCAGGATTTCAAACCACACGAGAAGATCGGACTGATGGAGCAGAATGCCGCTAAAAAGAAAAGAACATTTAAAGTCATCCGTATTAATTTCCTTGCCTCTATCTTTATAACACCTTTTTAATGGTAGTTGCAGGGCAAAGTTTATAGGTTGCAGCCCAATCAAAATTAAAAGTTTCGGCTGTCACGACAGGATCTGAACCAATACTAGAAAGAACAAAGCTTCGTGTAAAGCATGCCTTTAGCCAACACATCGTCATATTTATAACTTCCATGCTCTAGCCGCTTTTTGAAGCTGTACCATTTAGTGTAATGGGATCCAAGACAAGAAAACAAAAACGAACGAAACTTGGCAATGAAACTGGAAGTTAAATAGACCAAACAAACTAACCAACCTCCACATATCTAGCTCTGTCAATCGCGTGCCTGCAAGAATATTGCTTCTGCCTGCAAGTAGTGCAAGGCGATATTAAGCTGCCCAGATGAATACTTTATGTGCTTGCATAAGTAAGTATAAAAAGCTGTGTTTACGGCTCTAGTGTCCTCGCATCGCGCAACTCAGCACGTTGTTATGTTACAAACAGAACGCTAATGACCAGCATCATCCAAGGGCCTTTCTTAAAGTAAGAAAACGTTTGCGGCTGTCCGCAATCAAATCCGAGGTGAATAGGAATGCACGATGATAAGGAGTCGTATCCCATTCCGATCGAAACAGTCCATGGCATTTGATTTCGCACTCCGCAGGCACTCGCAATGCCTCTGTCTGAATTCGTTCCTCTCCCAAAAGGAGTCGACTTGAATTCTTTTTAGGATTTCGCATGAGCACCAAATTAATGCGCTAACAAGGACTGACCCGAACCTCAGACGGTATATGCCAGTTTGACCACTGCATCTGTCGAGGTACACCAATTACTCCATATCACGACAGCAGAAAGCTTTTGACGTTTGTCCTTATTCATTTTAAATAATGGTAGACTTGAACTGCATCTAGTGCAATCCTTCCCCGCATCCACTTGTCCTCGGTCTCAAGACGACCGGAGACGAGGTCAGAAGGACGTGACTTGAGCTTGTTCCTATGTTTGCCCCGACACTCCCACATGTGGCAATTCTTATTGGAGCGCATTTCGCAAAACTGGTTTTTGGGATATGATTCAGTCACTTGTTGAACCAGCGTACCTATGATGCGTCTCGTTTAGGAGCAGTATTGGAATAATAAGAACGGTATTTTTGACTATTTAAATTAGCTGGCGAGAGTATTAACAGTTCAGGTATTTTACACCAGTCCTCCCTCCTAGAGTATCTTATTATTATTATTGCCTCACATCAAATTGGTCGCTTAGCTTTGAAAAAAGTGCGTCCACATTATGAGGGCCTTCAACTAAAAGCGCATACTCACTACTTTCTCATGACACTGAAGCGAATGCACTACGAAATCGTCCTACTTGTAAATTGGGCGAAGAGCTCCTTTCTGCTACTCATGTCTCTGATGAAAAATCCGCGACGGATATCGAAACGTTAGGCGAATAAACCTATTGTTCCAGCAATCGAGTCTTCTTCTTCTTCTCAGCTCCTGTGCGTGCATAATAGTGTGGGTTTGCCCAACGGGCAGTCATTTATTACGAATTGAGGCAAAGGTTCACATCCCAGGTACGTGTATAGATTGAGAAGAAAAGAATACGGGAGCATCTGCCAGCATGGCTAAGCAAAGGTGAAGTCAGGAGTATCAACGGCGCCATTCTTGCCCCCATGGTTGACTCCGGACATTGTGTGGACCCCAACAAAGCCTTCAAGGTAATTTACAACGTCCCTCCAAACTACCCAAAGTGTTTGGGTCCGCGGTTGCCAGCAACAGCAGAAAAAGCGGCCATCCGGTTGGAGAAACCAGCATTGTGCGCGCAGAAGAACCTCCTGCAAGCTCCAAGCCTGGCATGGCCAACGGCCGCATAACTACCGACATTTTCCATGCTCTCTCTCTCTTATGACCGCGTAACTAGCGGCTAATTACAAAACCCAACCCCTCCTTTACGGCCATGGATAACGTGCCTGTAACTATGACTGTAATTACCTGCAATTTACCATGTACCGTTTACCCCTTCCCATATAAATGTAATTGGACTGATTATAAGTTATCGAAAGTATACGTATGTTCGCCGCCTCCTCTTCAGAAGAAGCTGTGTCAATCATCGCAAGTAGCAGCCCACACCTACGAGAGGGTTCACGAGTTCAACTTCACAGTCACGAGGATAATTGCCCACACTGGCAGCAAGAAGAACCAAAAACTGATTGAAGCCTCGGCATCGGGTGAAAACTCAGTTAACCGATGTATTGAACTGGCACCTGCATATGTTGCCCTGCGAAGGTATCTCCAGACTCACAGCACTGATGGTTAATTGGTCCTCTTCCCCTCCTCTCACCTCCCCTATGACGTTTAATTGACCCTTGCCCTTAACAAATGTTGCTTGTTTTCGATAAAAATTTTGTTTCTGTAAATATTCCCACCCAAAACGCCGATCTGGCCTACTTGCGCAGACTGACATGGTCAGAACTGGTATGGTCTGGCGCCCATACCAGACATTTATTGATTTTATACACGTTCAAACTCTTGTTTTGTAAACACGCCATAACTAGCCCCCCATTTGTTTTTGTTGCCTATCTTTGACGATGGACTTTTGCAGGAGTTCGAAAGCTCAGACTATTTAACTAGGATTCTTGTGATCGACACACTTTCTTCTTTTCAGTAATTTATTAGTTTCAGAGAAGAGAAGACAAATCCTAGTATTTTTAAAAGACAAAACAGTGGCTGCTTACTCTGCTTTCCTGTTTATGCAGTCCACATGGCGTGATGGCACTGGAGGCGAAAGAAGCAGCGTCGGTGGAAGGCAACGCCGCGAAGAGTAGCTAGAGGCTCTTAAGATAAAGGAAAGCAAACATATCTACTTATTTCTTGCTAGTAGAAAGTATTTATTATGATGTGCTTTATTCAAATTGAAAAGGGACTTACGTAATTGAGGGTGATTGTTGAGTACTGATGCTCATGGGACTCTGCGCGTGACCGAACACCTCAAAAGCCAGAGTTCTTCGCATTATGTAGTCAACGAAGGCAAGCGTTACTGGAACCGTGAACTAAAATTCACGCAAAACGAATAAAGCCATACGTTTCACAGTAGTTATTATTCTTCCGTCTTGTAGGTTTGAGTGATTAAGGTGATCGTCCCTGTGTACTCTTTTGCTTCCTGCCTCTGAGTGAGCATAGACCAAAAACTAATGCATACGATGAAAATGAAAACAAAGGACATTGATTGGATGATTTTTCCACAGGACCTCTACATTAAGGTAACTACGGGGTTTATGTTATGCAAAAATTTGACTAGATAACAAAAGGTTTCAAAGGTTGTCAGTGCACAAAATGCGGTATCCCTCCCCTTGACACGCGACCCCTATCTGACTTTGAACATCCTTCTCCTTACCTCCAACACAAATTGCAACATGTGCATCCTTCCTTCTGCCTTGAAGTTTTGTATGCCTACATGACTCCACCAAACGTTCTAGTGCGACGATCCCATTCCCCACTTTTCCTTTCGTCTAAGGATACGCCGGTGTTGTTACTTGCTTGGAAATTCACTTCATGCAATTTTATTTTCCAGCGAATTTCTTATTTTCATGACATCACCTCGGAATGCAAACTACTTCACTTATATTTGCGAGAATTCCCATTGAAAAATTCAGAAGATGAATTGGCGAACACACTTATCAAAAATTATTTTTTAATTAAATCCAAAACATTAGCATGAACAAAACTGAAACAGAGCTTATTCTCTTGCATAATCAACTACTGATGACAGTTTTGTCCCGAAGAATTGCTGAGAGAACAATATATCATTTGCTTGTTCCTAGGCTCCGTAAATACTCCAGCCTATAATTGTATAGCTTGGTGGTCGTTTGTGAAAAACGAAGCATATATGCACATTTGCATTAAGTATACATATAGACCTCGGTCTTATCTGTGTCTCCCAGGACAAAAATGTAGGTTGGCAGGCAATAAAATGAGTCTTTCAATCTATCTGCTAATATCTCGCGCAAGCTTGAGCATCATTGTAAATTATTATGACAGGTAGCATTTCACCTTTATAGCTCAAAAAATCCAGCTAAATGTTGACTCTTCTTAAAAATTCTAACCCTTCCCCATGTTGGAGCAAATATTAGCGGGGTTCATTGAACTTTTTTTATCTGCCAAGATATGCATTAACTCATCCGCGCTGTCTCTTTATCTCTTTGCCTTGTCCGTGAACCAACTCCACCAAACCCTCGCCACAGCGTAACCAGCCTTCACCCATTTATCTCAATGCCCCCACATTTTCAGCTATTCCATTGTATGAAAAGATGAACATGCTTAATCTTCTATTCCGTTCCCACATACGTGTACTAGCTCGATAATAACTGATCAAAAGCTTAAGTATCCTTACCAACTGCCTTTCTGAAGTATCTGGCGGGAATGTTTGCAACTTCTTACATCCAACCGCAACACGTTACCGTTGTCCTAACAAAACACCTAACCTCTAGTCTTAAATACTTAACCTACGCTTGATACACTAATCTCCCCCATAAAGCACCTACTGCGAGTGTTAAATTATATTACCAACCGTAAACCCCAAAACTCTTTGACGTATTACTGCCCAACAAACTGCAGTAAACCATTAAAACCCAAATAAAATACGAAGACGGTTCTTGTACACCAACGAATCGGAATTACATGCTAGGCCTTAGCCGGATGCGAATTTGGTTACCACTGAATTCTATGCTAACCTAAATAAAATCCTTTATTAAGACTGCTTCTCTCGCCATTGGCAGTGTCTTTGGACATGTTGGATGTACTGAATGAAGGCTCATTCATTGCATTTCGAATCTGTTAGGGAACTTACCGACTGCACTTGGTAGAATTCAATTCTAGAAGTGGGCTGTCTGTTGGGAAGTGGATCCGTGGAATAGACCTCTGCCCGCTTGTTTTCGAAGCTTCAGGAAGAATAAGATACATTTTAAAATTTTATTTCCCATATAATTACAACGCGAAAAAAGCAAAGAACAGCGAAGAATTGCTCGTTTGGCAAGTGCAAGCTTCTGGTGAGGTCGTTCGGGATTAGGATTTAGAGTATGCGCTGGGTTGCATGCATTTTTTAAAGTGGAAAACAAGCAGAACTATGGATAATCGTTAAAAATTAGGACTATGGTCTATACTGGAATTTAGAGGAAAGGAGGGGTTGCATACGGCGAGATGTTTGATTACTTAGGAGGTCATGCTTTTGTGATTTTGCTTGTATCAAATCTAGGGAAGCATCCAACGCCCCACCAATCGCAAATATCTCCTTCAAGCCACTTTTTTGCTAGGTCCTGAGAAGGCTGCACTTCAAAGTCCCCGCAGCATTAGCTACATAGACGAGGAAATGGCGCTCGTGCGCTTGTGTATTACCCATCTCAACTCTCAAGTCAATCCAAAATTGAAAACCTAGGCCCCAGTTTTTCTTGGCCAAGTAAATATTTAATACAGAAAAAAACATTCTATTCCTTTGCCCGCCAAGTGCAGGTACGTACTGTTCCTCCACTGCAAAAAAATAGGATTAAAAAAAGTATGGACGGTAACCGTCTTTAAAACTGAGAGAGGGACAGAATATGAGGTAAATAATGCAAAGTCATGTTCAAAGGTGGATTTGGTAGGTGGAGATGCATTTATAAACGCTGTTCTAATCTTTTGACTGGGTTTGATCCTGAGAAAGCTTTTGAGTATTTCAAACTGAACCTTCAGTTTATTTTATTTGAGGGTGATAGGCAGAGGTGGACTGATATTGAAAAAAATTCCTATGCTTTTACGTACAAACGAAAAAATTTTTCGGTATGGAAAAATCCCAATATCAGTATGAAAAGAGTTAAAATATATCCCTTCCAGAACCGGAAAGTCTAGTCTGAAGTTGACAAAAAAAAACCAGACGAAATCAAATTCAGGGAATCGCATAACTTTTCAGAAAAAAAAAGAACAATTTCATGTTTCCAATTACTTTTTGCCAATGGCAGAACTTTTATGTGACTAAACGCGGTAAGATAGTTTGATTGCATTATGTTTAAGCATATCAAGGTCTTGTTATGGTAAACGAAAAGGCATATATTTAATCACGCAAACGCAGATAAATAAAAATATTATTAAAGGTATAGCATCTGAAAACGTATCCTTCTGTAGAAGATAACTGCTGATATCATGCAAGTTAGAAGCAAAACACACAGAAAATTAAACATTTTCGCTTAGTCTTAGTATATGTTCGGCAAGCCTTTCAAATTCACAATCTTAGAACGGGCCTAAAAGTAATCCACTATAGCATAAAACACCTAAATATGATCAGGAAAGTAAGTTTCTTCATTTGTAGACAAAAGTGTATGATTTATGTTCAGGTAATTTTAAAAAAGAAAACTTGCCAAAATCTCTTTTTTCGGTATAACATGAAGTGGGTTTCGTCAGTTAAATATCAAATTTAAGGGATTTTTAAAGAGACAACCTAATATGGAAAGCTTTTTTTCAATAAACTTGGGCATTTTAATATCGGGCTTCTACTGTGGAAGTTCTGTTTGCTCGACAATGAGTTTTCGTGCTTTGAATAGTTTAGAAATATGGCCTGCAATGCTATCTTCATGAGAACAAATATGCAACAGTGCACTTTTCGGTATATTATTTTAAGAAATATCTTCTTTCAAAGGTTATGAGAAAAATATTGAACAGAATCTGCATTTATGGAAAAATGCTTGAAAATACTGAAATGGTCTAAAAGCTGCCGGAATGTAACGGGCAATCTGAAACTAGTTGTAATCCAATACATGAACTATGTATCGATAAATTTAAAAAAAAACGGTTTTGTGATATATAGAACATGGCATGGGTATGGTTTCACTTTCCAATCATAGAAACGCAAACTAAAATTATTTGTGCTTATTTTGCACGTCTGCAGGACTTGAGTTTTCCTTCGAAATTTTATACTTTCTTGAAGTTTCAAATGCATCTATGGTTTTTCATTACCAGTTCAAAGTCTTCATATAGGTGTGATTGCTGGTTTGCGAGTGAGTATCAATTCCTCGGCATTGTGTCTGAATGTCCGGTCGCATTGTAGCTGAAAGAGGTAAATATCTCCCTAGTGTTCTCACGGTTGACAAAGTCAATTAATAATTTCGGCGAGTCATTTATTTTAATTTTCTGTCAAGCGTGTGCTGGGCAGCCCTCTCAAATCTTGAGAAGTGAACGCGTGCTCTACAGAGAGAGAGAAAGCATAAATCCTCCAGCAAGCTCAAACAGGACGCTGCAAAAGGAGGGAATCTGAGATGAAGACCATTAAAGAAAAACGTTAGGAAAATGATCAGTTTTGTTGGCTTTGTTAAATTTCCTGTGAAATAAATGCGCGAACGACAATTAAAGCCTTTGGAATGCTCCTTCTCAGGCTCGGTTGGAAAGTTGGTCCGGATGTTTGAACTGAAGTCTATCAGCTCCCGCGCAGTAACCGCCCATGATACGCGATTTCCCTTAAAAGGTTGGTAAACATATACGCTGCCAATGGAAGCAAAAATGTGAGTCCCAGGAAGTAATTGAGACGAAGCAGATGTGATCGTTTGAACATGACTTTTATTCAACTATCGCTTCAAAATTTGTCGGGAATCCATCGCCAGAGACAATAGCAGAAGCAGGTTTTACATTTTCACTGATTATAGATCCCAACGGATTTAAAAACGTCAAGCGAATAAAATTCTCTCCATATAACCTGCTTCATTATCCACAATACCTTTAGTTAGTGCGTGTATTCTTACTCGCGTGTGCACTTCTAAGCAAGCAACGAGAACATTATCTTGTGTTAGTCTTTTTGTTCATACAATCTGCCGACTGAATATCAATGAGTTCGCCGATGGAGCTATCAAGGCAGCAAATATTCCCACTTTTCAGGCTCTATGTTATCCTATTTTTTACAGAGGATAGTCTAATCCACCCTAGTCCTTCTTTACGTTTCCCTTTTATAAGAAGAGAGGCTGATTCAGGGACTGAGAACCGAAAAAATGTTATAGTTAAGAAAGGATAAAGTATCATTATCTTCCAATCCATTTATCGATTATTATACTGAACGCTGGAAAGGGCACGATCTGCGTCAGTTAATGGTGTCTTTTGCTCCCTGGATTTATTGAAAACTGTGACGCAAATTCCTACAACTGAAAACTGTACGGTTGCTGCTATCTCATCTCTTGCAAGATGACACAGAGTCTCAATCAGACATGGTGGCCTCATATTCACACTTAGTTCCTGATGGGACTAGACCATCAAACCATTAAACCAAACACTCGCCCTACTAAAAAGCCATTTACCTTAGCCACAAGCCAAACCTTAACTATAACCTGGGTTTCTCTCCAAGTCAGCACAAGTCAACCTTTTGCAGATCCTGTTCCCCTGTTATATATGCCCCGGTTTTAGCATGCCCATGTGTTCACCGTTGGCACAGGGGTACTCATGGACATACACATTGGCCTTGGGTCTCACGTACGAGCCTCGACAGTGGTCACACAAGGCCTAGTGATATAGGCAGAAAAGTATGACCGGAAGGGCCATTTCTGGTTTAACTGCAGCAGGTTTTGTGTGGCTGTGAAACAAACACGCGGCTAGCTAGTTAAATGTTCATCGCCACAGAGCTACGAGATGGATGTACTCTCGAGTGCGTTGGACTTCGAACCAACAGATCGCTAGTTTGAGCCTCGAGTATCGCTAAAACCCGAAGTCTCGTACGGCTGGCTAAGGACAGTTAGTAAACACGAAACTGTCATTCCAAGCTTTGATAATGTCATTCTGCCTCCAAATTTATCACCCTCTGAAGGCATATGCGTGGAGTACAAAAATAAATGCATGCATTAACGATTAACTGCTCATCTTAAAGCTTTACTCCTTCGAGGTGCAAGATGGTGTGCAATAATTTACATACGGCTCTGTATTGTCAGAGCAAGAAAATATAATGCAAGCCCGTGCCACAATATGGACAACATTTTCTCAAAAACACTTTCAAAACTAACGGACCTATAGAAGGTTATTTTGGTCGCATGAATCGGCGCTTATTCAAAAAAATAAGATAACACCTCCCAGCATGGCTGATAAAAAATGAAGTCATGAACACAAACAGCGTCATTCTCGTCCACAATGTTGATTCCGAACATCACGTGGACCCCAACAAAGCCATCCAGGTGATTTATAATATTCCACCAAAGTATTCTAATTACCTTGGTCAGTGCCGGTTAGCAACATCAGAAGCCACCACTATCAGGTCGAGGAAGCCGATATTCTGTGTAAGCTTAAATTGTGTGGAGGCTTAACTTTCTAACGTTATCACGGTAAAACTCAGAGCAAAGCATGAAATATTTAGGTTTCTTGAAAAGGAGCTGGCATCGTTACAAAAGGCAGGAAACCATAGAGGAGCCCCTGTCTTGTGTCAAATGGTAAATACGAGCAATAAGAAAGTTGCAGACGATAGCAGGTGTCCAACTCGGACAGACGGCACTTACAAAAACTGACAGAAGATGTCATCAAATACATTGCAAATGCCATAGACCTCGAGGATGGTCACGCGAAACTTGAATTGGCTGCCGAGACGCAGATGGCTTGGTAGATCGTCAGCTGTCAGCCAGGGTGCGTCATACTGGTATTTGTCAAACACGGGCTCCGTGTCACCTAGTGGTTGAAGAAGACAAAGAGAGTTAATTAAATAACTGGATTTACTGGGCAGTATGATGAGGACAACCGTTTTTTCATCAGCGCAGCTCTGAGAAGGCTTCACTTAATCAAGCCTTCCCATTGGCCAATAAAAGACTTGAGAAAAAGAAGAAAAAGAAGAAGAAGAACAAGGCTCGATCGCTAGGACAATATGTTTATTCGCCTGACGTTTCGATATCCATCGTGGATTCGTCATCAGAGACATGAGTGGCAGAAAGGTTAAGTATGCACAGACGTTTGCAGTATTTATAGGACACAGTTATTTCTGCAAGCATACAGCGACAATTAACGTTAATTGCCTTCTTGTGCGTGGACTGCTTGTTGGACGGCACGCGGGCTCTGACCTGTTGAACTTTCGTCACGGGCGGTGAGCTCGGGTATGATGATTGCTCGGCCGTCTGGCTCCCCGGTGTTGGCGTACGATGAGGTGGTGGCCTGCCCGTTCCTCAAGTGATGGCTTGCTTTGGCCAAATGGAATCTCAGGATTGAATATGGATTGGGCAAATCGTTGTACTTGTTGATGGTTTGGGGGCCCGTGAACCATGACTGAAGTAGTTCTCGGCTCCCCCGATTGTCACCTCTTGCGATAATTTCGGCCTCATCAAATTTGAAGGTGTGGCCGGGTCTCGTCGAATGAGCCGCGTGTTCGGCAGTGCGGCTGCAGTGCGGCGAAATGATGTCAATTCTCAAGTTGCGGCTCATTTGACGAGACCCAGCCACACCTTTAAATTTGATGAGGCCGAAATTCTCGCAAGAAGTGACAATCGGGTGAGCCGAGAACTACTTCAGTCATGGTTCACGGGCCCCCAATCCATCAACAAGTGCAACGAGTTGCCCAATCCATATTCAATTCTGAGATTTAATTTGGCCAAAGCAAGTCGTCACTTGTGGAACGGGCAGGCCACCGCCTCATCGTACGCCAACACCGGGGAGCCAGACGGCCGAGCAATCATCATGCCCGAGCTCACCGCCCGTGACGAAAGTTCAACAGGTCAGAGCCCGCGTGCCGTCCAACAAGCAGTCCACGCACAAGAAGGCAATTAACGTTAATTGTCGCTGTATGCTTGCAGAAATGACTGTGTCCTATAAATACTGCAAACGTCTGTGCATACTTAACCTTTCTGCCACTCATGTCTCTGATGACGAATCCACGATGGATATCGAAACGTCAGGCGAATAAACATATTGTCCTAGCGATCGAGCCTTCTTCTTCTTCTCAATTGCTTCCTGGGACACGGATGTTCGCTTGTATTGGCAAATAAACGACTTTTTCATAGTTCGCTCCCGTGGACATCGCTGTCGCCTGTCAGTTAATTTCTTAAGCCCTGCCTGATTGGCAGACGCTCAACGTTAATTGACGCTGCGTCCCATGCCTGATAAATTCTGGACAAATGGTTAGAACGGGGCTTGATACTTTATTCACCTGCCCCTCGGTTGAACTGGCTGCTCAATCACGTGCACGTTTGTCTCTCTGACGTTTTATCTGAGAAGCCTCGAGTCCGCATATTCGAAAATATAATTTGCTGAAGCCAGACAACTGTCTGCCGAGGTCATTAGAAGTATAATGCTACCCTGACTGACTTGACTGAAATTCAAGTTAGGCGAACGAGTTTTTTCGATTGATTCATCATCCGGCAAAAACAATAATATAAGGGAGGACAGAGTTTCCAAGAGTTTACGCAACCAAGTAACAGTAATAAGGGGTAGAGGTTTTAAGGGATCAAGGGGGTCAGATTCTCGTCCGAAAACTAGTTCACTTAGCACCGTCGTCCCTACCTCGCGTTTTGTTGGAGAGTGTGATGGCGCGCGGTGTCATCGTCTCGTTACGGCGTTGGTGGCCTGAGGAGCTCGCTGTCGTTTTCTCATCACCGTCTCGTGGCGTGTTAGGAAGCATGTGGACTGATGTTGAGTGCATACGGCGTTTGTGTGTTTTTGGCCATTGATTTCGATGAAGTCCACCTAGTGCACCAACAGGTTGGTACAGAAGGTGACAGTCTCAGGCTTTAAAGCACTCTTCACCTTCTCCTGGAGTCTTGAAAACTAAACGGAGTTCGGCGTAGGCTGCTTTCTCCGATGCAAGCCAATACATCGCCTGAATAAGTCTTAAGTGACAGAAGACTTTGCGCGGGCACTACTGTCCTACCTACTCTCACTCACCTATAGTAGCGTTTGTTCAGGCACTAGGGATCCCATGGCCGGACACCAACTCAACATCCGTCCAAACGTTTCCTTACACGCCGCGAGACGGTGACGAGACAGCGATAGCAAGCATCGTCAGGACACTCACTCTATCGCAAGACAATGACACCGTGCGCCATCACACCCTCTAAAAAACGCGAGATAGGGACGACGGGGCTCCATGTACTAATTTTTGGACCCCCATCTTCCTCTCTGGTCCCTAATTATGACCAAAATCTGACCCCTGAGATCCCTGAATACATCTCACCCTCATTACTACGGCTGGTTTGCGTAACCTTCCGTGAACTCTACCCACCCTTCTATTATTGTTTTCGTCCTATGACAAATTAATCGAAAACGTTGGTTTGCCTAACGTGACCTCCTAAAAACTTACATGGGTAACATCGCTGAACTTAAAAGAACTCTTGATACTGGTAGCAGTTATTTTTCCGACGATAAGGCTTCAAATGTTGCGGGTAATCAGAAAACAAGCCCTCTGCGTAGTTTCATGCGGACAGAAAAAAACTCCAAATGCAACTGACCAATAGCGGACGCTCTGGAATATCTGTTCCTGTGGATAAGAATGACTAACCAGGACCGCCCCACCCACAATGCACGTGACCTCATGCCAGCTTCCGGGAAAATTAGATCTGGTTGAGGCTAAATTTAGTTTAAAAGATAGACGTGTAATAAGTATCAAGAGTATGATGTGAGTCAAGGTTTGCATTAGTGTAAAGTATAAGGTTTAGGTGAGGGGGGGCTGGGTTTCACATTAAGACTACAGTTTAGCCTTAGGGTAGGACACGGAAATATTAAGCCATCCTGAAATTCATCGCGACTCACATATTTCACTTTGGCGGGGCGTTCCTATTCCGGTGTCCTGCTTAGGCAAACATAAAACTCATCCACGTATTCCTGTGCAGCTCACCTGGAATTGCAAAAATGGTTCTCGCAGAACGCTTCGTGAAGCTCTCATAGCGGTTTCAGTCATCCCTACGTTCATCAGAAAACTAAGTCTTCTGCTAACAACAATTATTTTGTCAAACAACATAAGTCCAGTTGTGCTTCTCTGACACTTACGTATTGAAAAACACAATTTTGGCGTACTTCTTAATTTGTGTCAGGATTTTGGAATCCAGCAAGAGCAATCTGCGGTCACACCTGTAAGAAACGCAGACGCCTACGGAAGTACAATGGAGTTCGCTTTCGCGGGTTGTGAGTTTTGGTTGTACAAACAAAGTATAAAGCAATATTGCGGAGTTTGCGCGCATCTTAGTGTTTTCGACATATTTACAAAAATATATACTAAAATTGAATCGGAAAATCGTTATTCATTGATATCAACAAATTTCAAGACAGCTCATCAGCTGCTTCTTGTCGTTGCATAAAAATGTTAACAAAGACACATACAGGAGTGGTAAATCTCACAGAATTACTGTTAACAGCAAGGAACCTGAGTCAGTTTAAAAATTAATCGATAAAGGACGGG
>JAYGXS010000007.1:13476959-13511737 GCA_036362985.1 Ligula intestinalis | reverse complement strand
CATAAAAAACATCCGTTTACCGCAAAAAAACATATGCGGACGTTATTCTATACTATGAGAGCAACAACCCTATCTCTCATAAAAGGAGTGACGTCGACAGTCTGCTATGCCGAGCGAAAGCACACTGCCTGACGGAGAAGCCTGCCGAATCCAGCTCAAGTATCTGTTTGATTTGTTTTTCCGTGATAGTTTCCCAGAGACTATGTGCGCCGATGCATGAAACGACAACAACCCAACAAAAAGGGTCCAGATATTTCCACTCAAGAGTCAAAACAAATACATGGCGAATCCTCACTTGTATGATGAATTTGTCCGGACTCGTTGGAAGACGCTGGTGGAAACAGCAAATAAAAGTGGTGCGCAAACTGATGGCTACTTTACGCACCCAGCTAGTACACCCTAAGGATAGGGTTAGCTACCTCAGTAAGATAGAAGTCATCTACAAAATCCCATGCGGAGGTTGTGATACAATATACTGTGGCCAAGCAAAAAGATCCGACTCAACACGCATCGACGAGCACCAATTGGCCGTGAAGATACATTATCATTTGTCCGAAGTGGCTATGCATTGGCTTGGCACAAGACATACCTTTGCATGGGATGAAACAGGCATCGTCGGAGCTTGTCCTTTCAAAATGACCGAGACTTTCTTGAGATCATACACTCCGATGGTTCATGCATCAACCGGCACATAGAGTTGGATGGTATTTATAAACACGTCAAATAACGGCGGAAAGGATGAGGACCGCACGACAGACTGGCTGAGGCCACACCTACCAATCAGGTCTCACCTCATATAACCATTGATTTTCTCTGCACGTTTGAAGTTTTATCTGTTCCTTGTACAGTTCCTGTTATTCCGAAGACGAACTGGAGCACCAGACTCGAAAACTCACTCATTACATCTACTGTCATATGCAAAAGAATATCTGTTTCTCCGAATATTTGGCAATATTATGTTCACAAAATGTGTTTGAACCTACAAACTGGTTTCTCAGGGTGACTTCTATGTTAGCTGCAAAATCGTCAATGCGAACGTTGATGTCACGTCATCTGAACTCGGTCCGTAATAGTTCCACAGTTTGAAAGAATTGTTTTGGTCATATAAACTAGGAAATAAATCGTGCCGCATTTCGTTCAATTCACAGGACAGTTATAACAGCTAACATACTTACCGGCCAATAACCCTAAACCATGGCAACCGATCGTAGAAGGGATCGTTGGGCTGGAAGTCGTCTTCGGCGTCTTCTTCGTGCCGCAAAGGAACTGATGCGCAAGAGGCAGTATTTGAGCCGCCACTCGAGTCTGATTTAGCTATTTCAGGCATAGACGAGACATCGAAGAGCTTGGCCGCCTTTTTCTCGCTCGACGGTGGTCTTGAAAACTCTTCTTCGAGGTGAACAAAATGGCGCATCTCCGCTAGGCGTTCCCTGTTCGAAATATGCAGGAAAAAACGCATTTTAAAAGTCATAAGCTCTGATTGCTGGTCACTGGAACCGAATGCACCGGTTGTAAACAATGGCGTTTGTGACTTCAAAGGAAAGAGGGTACAGGATGCAGCACGTATGTAATTGCCTGTCGGATATTATTTTGAGTGCTGGCTGACAAGAAAGCTTACGCATTCTCAAATAACTTTAAAAGGGTGGCCCCGCAGGGACAAACGTCCTTCTGCAAGGGCGAGCACCGACAATTGACGAAAGAAAATAAGATTTCTTCTTATCGGTATTTGCCGTGGCAATTCTCATCGGCAATGTGTAGTTCCGAATAAAATCGAGCACTGCAGGTACAGAAAGCGTTCAAAATTTCAGTCCAAACTTTATGCTGATTTTCGAATAACTTCTGCAGACTTACTGTGCTATATATTATCCACTTTAGAACAGGTAGCGTGCTGGTTTCTTGCAACTCAGATTGGAAGCACCCCGATAAAGGCTGCTCCAATACGGAGTCGAATATAACCATGCTGGGCGACCGTAGAAGTTGTGGTCTTATCCTCGGTAAGCATCAACAAGTTTCGTTGGTAACGTCCTAGGGTTGTACTAACCGTATATAAGAAGTGCTCATGGTAATAAAGAGAAAGTACTATATGTTATAGTTGTAGTAGTAGCAGAAGTATTCCGGCAAAAACAGGCAACCCTCGAATAGCTATTTCTGGCTTATTGAAAGTCATCAGCTATGGATAGCCAACTCTAGTGTAGCCGCTGAAATTGCTGCCACACTCGAGTTTCGAACTCGCGTCTCGGCAGTCAGAGACAAAAGCACTAATCATTGAGCCACGAGTCCGCTGTTTTGCCGGTTGTTGACCGGGAATATATAATAGTTGATTGTTCACCGATTAGTTTTTCAGGATGCACCCATCCTGGTTGATGCCAAGTACAGAGCAATTTGGTTGTGTTGGCAGCAATCTTTTTTTCGAAGCAGTATTTATGTCGCCTCGGCAAGTCTAAGTTGAATCCTTCGTATTTAACCTATCTGGTAAGGACAGTCTGAATTCAACTTTTCTCCGATAAATTCACGCCAGTTTGTTGGGCGTTCTAAGACGACAGAACGGAAGGGACCTTTTTTGACTAAAGAGAATTTCTCAAAGACGGAAGCTGAACTGCACTATACTGATCTAGCAAGACAGAGCCCAGTCTGTAACAGGACTTCATTTTATCCGACTGTTCTTCAAGAGGGTCCTGTGGTATTTAGACAGCCAGCCCTTTGACAGACTGTAGAACGCCATGGGGAATCGCCACGATTTCTGTCTCAACACTGTGCTCAAGGTGTACAAAGCTTTCCATTTGACGGCACTGTGGAGATAAGGACCGTTTACAAGAATCAGGTAGGTGACTAGATCACTTTCACTCCAGTCGATGTCGAAGTCAACAAAGTCCTCTCTACCGAAGTTCTAAAACAAACCGGAATTCTCAGCATGCGTGCCATATAAAAGCAAGTACAACTGCGCTGCAAAGTTCACCTACTGCAGACAGACGACGAGTGACTTCTATGGGGAAGTGTGACTGGGGATGCTCGCTAACCAAAAAGCCAGGTTCGACACTAGGAGGACATTTTGAAGAATTCCTTGAAGCACCTGCCCATGTACCTGGCTCAGGACCAGTTGATCCGGAGAAGACCAGTGCTAGGAAGCAAACAGAGATCGCAGCCGCCAAAACCAAGAGAGAAACATGCAATTCTCTGGTGCCCTCATCCCCAGCGCCCACATTCAACTCTTCCCCAAAGATGCCCCCCCAAACTCTTAGAGAAATTTCTACGCGTGTGAATCTGCCTCGTCGGACATCTGCGGAGACAATGCACTAACAATCCGTAAATCCCAACCGCTACCTCCCCTGCTCCAACATCGCCTGCACGCACGGCGTCGGTCACCCCCGCTGCCTTCGGGAGGGAGGAGGGGGGCGACAGACACTGCCAACTCTTCTAATCCCGCACCAGTGAAAATAATCGCGACGGTCCGTCGACCACAGCTCCCATCGACATCACCAGTGATGTGGACTTAGTTCACCTCTGTCCTCACTTCTATCGCACATTTACTTCATGCATCAGCCTGGACGGTCACTTGTGAATCCATCGCACGAAAATAGGTGAACTAGGGACTGGAGCACCGACATATAGCCGGCGCGTGCGTCTCTACTGTCCATGCACCTGCGCATATCGTATGGGTCTATCTGGTCACATGTGCCTCCACGGAAATCTGCAATAAATCGCCGCAGGCTTGGCCAAATCATTGCACGGTCTCCTCACCAACGCACGCGCTGTCAACTCATCGACGCTTCACCCTTCTTAAGGAAAGTGAGCACTATGGCATCGGCTACTCTGCATGTGACTGATCACCTACGAATGGGACCCGTATCACAGCCGGCATCCGTGTCGCTGCCCCAATCCTCTTCTACTTGTGCAAATTTGAATTGCCGATTAGAAAGACATGGTGGTAGGCTTACGCGCGGGTTGGGCCGTCTCAGGCACGCGTGCTCGATCGGACTCCCGAGCTTCCTAACACCGGGAAAGGAAGAGTAAATGAAGAAAGAGAGAGAGAGAGAGAGAGAGAGAGAGAGAGAGAGAGGAAGAGTGAGATAGATAGAGAGGGCAGTAGATACTGCACAAGCGTATTACCACTTAAAGCCAACTCATGCGTAAGTCACTGCGCTTGCCCGCAGCCTGCTGTGATGGTGGCTGTGGACTTCTATTAAAGATAATAAGCTGGTCATTCACCGACGTGATCCTTTGTCACTGGTGTTTTTGTAAGTTGACCATGGCGTCATGGTTAAAACCAAATACGCGCGGGCAAGGATTTCTTGAGTCTGGGAATTGTAACCCAACCAGCATTGATCAAGATGTTGTTTTGGTCGCACTGGGCGCACGGTTAAATGATTTGTCCCATAAATGGTTTATCCGGACTTGTTTATCTCGAATCTCTCCGTCTCACCATGCCCTCCCAGGCGAAGGACAACTGAACCTCCCGACAGTTCTACCGTCGATTTCGGTGACGTCCAACCTACGCGTAACAACAGGGTAGTGCAGGGACGGTGTGACTTGAGCGTGAATTACTTATAAGTGATAGTAGACTTTCGTGGCATCTCACGCACCCCCTCTTCCCTCACCCATCTGAGCCAGGTGTCAAGATACAATCAGGAAGACCGCAGGTGGGATCGAGAGCAAGTAACTAGTGCGGCCAAAGTCACCCTAGATGTGCTTCTACGCCGACCCCCCCCCCCCCTACATGTTCGGTATTTGTTATCGGCACAACACCCGAATAACGTCTGCCGTACCCTGATCTGGCCCCTATGCCGGTCCAACGCACCTACCGCGCGGAGCGTTTAGGGGAGGGGGAGCGGAGCTGAACCTCCAAACATTTCCAAAACCGGCACACTGAGCTCCTGTCCCCCATCACACATCGACGATCGCTAATCCGACCTTCTGCTGCTCCAATGGATCGCAATCCAACCCCCCCCCCCCCCAGGGGCCCCAAAAGTTTTCCCCCCCCCCCCGGCCTACCTTTCCCAAACCAATTGTCTGTCGGTCACCATGTGTTCTCTCGCACCAACTGGTCTAATCTGACAATTTCGCTCTCTCCTTTTTTCCGTTAGTCACCAACTTGAAGTTGTTGACACATGGCCTAATTTGTGTAACGAAAATTTTCTTTTTGATATAGGTGATCTAATTCATTCTAAAGTCATGACCGAAGAAGGGATAACTTATAAGTATCACTAAAGTATCACATGACCCCAAAAACCTTTAATACAAACATGATATTACTGTATCAAATTCTTCTTTGGCAGGCAACGATAGCAACACAAACGCTTATTCTATTTTGAACGATTCTTTACAACTATTGAAAAAAAAACAACTTAAGTGAAACGATCTACATAGTATATATGCGGAAATTTAAGGAACACAAAAACTAGCATTATTAAAGAAATTTTCATTACTTATAACGTATAATTCCTGTTTAAATATGTTGCTCAATGGATATACTATTTCTTAATGCGAAGGAAAACCTTTTATTCTACCACCGGTCCGTAAGGCACAACTGTGGGGTTTATAGTTACCTTGGTAATGGCTATAACCTATACTTACTCCCTCTTTATGGTTGTGTTTGAGGCAACCGATGTTAGAATGAAAGTTTATCCCTTCGCATCTGCAGATATTGTATTCGTTGAACAACAAATTTCAGCAGGAACCGAAAGATAGAACTAATAGAAAAGCTTTTTGTTGAGTCTGTGTTCTCCTGACATTTAAGCATCGACATATCTACTATGTAGATAGTTTCGTTTAAGTTGCTTTTCGATGGCTGTAAAGAATCATTCACAGAAGAATAACCATTTATTTTTATTTGCTATTTTTACAAGCAAAAGTAGTACAATACAATACGATACGATACAATACGACTGTATTCCCATAACAGATTTTTGGGTTATGTGATCCTATGGAGATACAAATAAGCTATACCTGGTGGTCCTGGAAATTCGAGTCGGTTGTTTAGCGTGCATTGGAGCTTGGTATTTTGCTGTCTTGAGTAGAAAAAATGCTCACAAGCGTTTTAGTGCAGAAAAAAGCAAGTGAAGTTTTCAAATTGAAGGAAGGCCGGCAGAATTTAGGTTAACTCTGAAGCTGCCGCACACCCAGGATATTTAAGATGACAGAAAAAAACCATGTTTCTGTGTTAATGCGTTATATTACAAAACAAAGAATATTAAGTAAAATGCTCCAACATGAGGTGAACAGTTAGGTCTTTCATTTACAACCGAAACTGTATCACTAGGTTTCAGGAAAGTCAAAAAGGCAGTGAAATTCCCCAGACTTACTTTGGAATCACCCCTGAAAAAAAGTATATTATACAGACGTTCCTCTGTTAAGTAGCAAAATACAGCTCTTAAAAAGAATATGCTTATTATGGACAGCTTCGTCATTGATATTGGCATTCTAGGATCGGACTATTTTATGAAGGTTCCTTATTCTCAGCAATGCCATTTCATGTTTTGATAGGTCAACAAATATGACCCAAACAGTTATCCTCAAAAGAAGTTAGATCCAAACCTTTCCCTTTTTGGGGAAATGGCTTGATTTTGTGGGTTTTGAGAAGCAAGTCCGCTGAAAGGTACAGCTAGGATACAAAAGTTAAAAGACTGAAAATCTTGAAGTATTCACCGGACCTTCAAGGAGGACCTGAAACTAACTGTAATCTAACATCCAGAATGTCCATAAGTAACTTTGACGAATGGGAAGTTATTTTGATGTACGCATAAAACGTGTTTAAGATTTTATCCAAAAATTATATTTTTATTCATAAGTAAGAGTTGCAGTGATTCTTCAGTTTCCTGCATTCCATAAAAAAACATTTCTCAAGAACCTGTTAGTACCTTTTATACAACCTTAAAATTTTAAATTCACTAAAGGTTGTTTGTTATTATTTCCACGTTTTGAATACACACATATCGATTATCAATGCTTATCCATCGTTCGTTAACTTAGGCAGTTTGTATCTGATAAGCCCTATATTTTCAATATTTGATAGTCGCTTACCTGAGCAAACACAATGTGAGTTCTACATTTTAATGGCAATCTTGATGCTAACTGTTTTCCGACAGCATAATAAAACCCCTGACCTCAAAATCTACATGCATGTGTCATCCTCATCGTCGCTCAAAGAAGACCAGGGTGGAGGGACGACTTCATGGACCTCAATATATTTTAATTGAACTTTTTGAAATTTCATCTCTGATTTCCATCCGAAACGTCAGTCAATATATATTTCGTGTCCCTTTATCTTCATCTTCTTTACCGTATGATACACACCATAACATATCTGTGCCTTAAATTCCCATGCATACTGACATATATACATATATCTGCCTATCTGCCACTACATTCCCGATCAAAAATCGGTAAGAGAGTGAGTTCGTGGCTCAATGGTTAAGGCGCTTGATTTTGGCCAGAAGGGTCGTGAGTTTGAGGCCCGGGTGGGACACCACTTGGGTCCGGGTATGACTTGCTGACGACGGCTAATAAACCAGAAGTGGCCATCCTAGTCCCCCTTGTCCCTGTCGGTAACATCCTATTGCTTATATTCCTTGCCGCCTTGTGGCGTAGGCTCGAGTGTTAGCTCCAAAGGCACCATGGACGGACGAGTGCATTCTCTAACTAATCGGTGTACACCCAATACATCTGTTTATAAACGGTGTACGCATAAGCAAATCGATTAAAAGTGAGCCTGATAAATCGAGTTTTGAGAAAGTAGGCGTCTATCTCAATGCACCTTAAAGTCTACCTTATTTATACGTAAATACTTCTCTGTTGGTACGTCTGACTCACCGAAAACTTGGAAGTGACCATTTATAGGTCGCTTCGCTGTTCGTGTTGGAGGCCACGACTGCAACAACCGTGCTTGCTCCTGGAAATGGATCGCAGCTGCTGCTGCAACTGCTACTGCTGCTGTTCTGATGTGTCGCACAGCTGGACGGTGGCGCTGAACGCTTCCTCCGCACCACCGGGGAGTTGGGACAGGCCTCCGCGGGACCCGGTTTCCTGCTAGACAATTCGTCTCGCAGCGGCGTGTACAGCGTGTCCGTGAGCAGCGTAAATTGGTACTGCATCTGGTGTGGACGCAAATGAATTTAAGTAGACGTTAGTAGAACCGTAAACGTAGCGCGTTGGCATAAAAGCTGCAACTTGAGAGGGGTAATTTTACCTTTTTATTAAGCTCCACGCTTAGAACATTAGCTTCCTTGAGGAAAACTGCATTGCCCCACAAAGCATCCTTAAATGGAGAAAAAGATATGAAAGACATTTAGTTCTTAAAAGAGAACTGTGCTAAAGTGGATGAAGACTACATTTTAGAAGTAAGTTCCCGATTATCCAGCAGAAAAAGGTGTCAGAGGCCACCGAACTGAGCTCAGTGTACAGAAACTGACAGCCACCTTACCGACTTGGAAAGGGATTTATCGAAGGGCCACCCAAGTGTCTTACGAGATTCGCGGTTAAAGGGGAATGGAAGAGTGTAGCACACCAAGGACTCGAATAAAAAAATTAAAGCCACCTGCAATTGTTTTACTGAACTGAACATGCTTGAAAGTTGAAAAGGCAAAAGTCTCGTTTCGGACACACTGCAGCAAACAAAAACCCCAGCATTCTGTAATACGAGGCCAGTGGTAAAAGAGGTTAAATGGGTGGGGCATATCAGTGGAAAGGAAAAATACTTTTACAGTAAAGAATAGGAATAATTATTTAAATAACCTAATATTTGGCGCGCGATAATTAAAAAAACCAAGAGGAAACAAGAACTGCCCTATGGTACAACCGTTAATCCTCTCGAGATCAAATTATATAGTTAAAGTCATGAAATATAGGTTTTTTCCGAATTTTCAAGCTCAAAATAACTTCTAAGCCAGAAACCGACCGCATGTCGCTTAAGAGGCAAAACCAAAATAAGCTAAAACTAAACTAACTAAAGAACAACCTTAACTTAAACCTAAATTAAACAAATCTAAACTGGAACCGATAAAAATAAATAGTAACCTAAAGCGAAACTAAAAGTGAACTTAACTAAAAAATAATGAAGCTAAGCGTGACCACAGGACGTTAAAGACATCTGTGTGGAAAGAGCAATGTGGGTGGACCGTGTGGTACGTTTGCGGCGAGAAAACATGCCCACTACTATGAAATAATTATGCATTTATACGAAGTTATCTTAGTGATCCCGAAACGAGACTGTCACCGGTGAAAATGACTAGAAGCCCGCGAAAGGCTAAAAAGGAAGCTTATAGACCAAATAAACCATCAGAACCACTCCTATTTAGGCAAAGTTTCGCATCCCAGGTATGTGCATAGATTGAGCAGAAGTAGGTTCGATCACCAGAATAGGAGTTTTATTTGTCTGAGCTTTCGAACTTTTGCGGGAGTCCATCGTCAGAGATAAAACCGTTCACGAAAGCAAGCAAAATTCAAAGGGGGAAGGTTTTATCTGTGACGATGGACTCCCGCAAGAGTTCGAAAGCTCAAACAAATAAAACTCCGATTCCGGTGATCGAACCTGCTTCTTCTCAATACACTCCTATTAGTTAATATAATGAAGAAGGCGTTTGAATAGGCGTTAATTCGACCTACTGAACACTGGCAACATAATACCTTTCAGGCGGCCCTACGAGAAATCCCTACCCCGACTTGTTCTAAATACCATTCTAAAGGGACTATCAAAGGTGAGCACAGCCAGGATGGATGCAGACAACACGGAAAGCGATGTAACTGGATGACTGAACGTGCGACATTACGTACTTTTATGTGCCAAGCTGGCAGAATGCAGACTATGAAGTCCTGTATAGGAAGGGAAGGGAAACGATCGATCGATTATTCACTATTACAAAATCCATTTATCCCGACTCCTTATCCTAACCCAATCAATCGGGGGTGTAAATTCTCCCATAATGGAACAGTTCTGACCGTTAGTGTGACATTCAAATTCATTTCTAAACATCTGCAAGGCTACTCGGAGCATCTACATATGCTGATGTCCCTGACTTGGAGATATATGTGTAAGGAAACTGGTGGGTTGTCCACGGCACAGATCGGACGCGGATACGCGCACACGAATAGGAAAGCTCTGCCAGCCACTTACACCGATCCCGAACAGAGAATGGGGTCAGTTACAGGGCATTGTCCTCATGGTTCTTTGTGCGTTTTCCTTCCGATAAACAAGCTGATGTATTTTGACTCCAATACACTGCGCTGAAAATCGTGGGTTACCAATCGACGGGCTAAACTGATCCTTTCAGGAAGTAGCTTCAGGCCCTAATGTCAGCCGCGTGAGGTGGCCTCTGCGAAAAGCCTTTCCACTTAGGAGCCGAGCCGCTCGTTCTGGATTCTGTTAAAACCTGGTCCACCTTTGCGTGAACTAAATGTGTATCGCACACGTGGATGGGCTTTTTAGTTTCGTCAACCACTTCGTACGGCCCGATCCTGGTCTTCTTGAATCTAACTTCACACCGGCCTCGAGTGGATGGGGCATAAGATACTGCAATAGGTCCATCGCAAGTCTACTGTCATTTAAATTTAAACTATGCGCAATTCACCATCTATATACTCACCCTAGTAGGGGGAACATGATGTAAGCTGATGGAAAAACTATCAGTTGTGCGGATTCTACCTATTGGCCCTTGAGTTTCTATCCCTTCGAAATATTTATTTCAAATCTGTACCTGGAACTCAAGCCCATGCCTGCACTCATGTAGTTCAGGATTGGCGAACGTATAGAAACCCTGCAAAGCTTTGGATCTCTGGCACCAGGATGCATATGAGGTTACGCGGTGGCAGTTATCGGTCCGTCTCTAGGATAGCCAATACCAAGTGCAGCAAACCGCGCTAAAGCCCAACCTCTCACGGTAGCAAGCAAGTGCACACGCACCAACGCCTGCCTCATCCAATCCGGTCTGGCCAATCACCTCCCTGAGGCTGACTCACAACAGACCGCGCTGGACCGACTGCCACGCTCACGCACGTCGGACACCAGCCCCTTGCGGGTGCAGACGTATGCCCGTCTGACAGTCAACTTCCTCCAACCTATCCTCCATTACCTCAGTGCAGAATGTATTATTCATCCGATCTGGCTTCATACTTCATCTCTTCCCACGTGGACCTGTACACCGTAACTTAAGCCACTGAAATAAATGTGCCCTTGTAGAGGGTATAGGAGCCACTTTAGTTGCCCATTTTCTACGTCTATTAGTCTGCTGTCGACCACAACCGAGTTGGCTCCCAGGTAGGCCACCAGCGAGCAGTAAGACTTGATCCGAGGTGGCCCTCGTTCAGCTGCACCGAGTCACTGTTGCGCCCACACACTGACGCTATCACAAGTACTATGGGTTCGAATTGGTTTAATCACCCGTGGGATCCGCCAATCATATGTTTAAAACGCAGCCAATCATTTAAATATCCTCACACGTACTTGTCAGCCCAGCAGAACGCGCTCCACGTGCTCATAAACGGATTTCTGATTCCAACGTTCATGGTTAAACTGCCAACTCACGGCAATCTACTCTGCGTACAAAGCTTTCCCCGCTCTCTGACTTCTATCATTAAGTCGGACTGAATTATATTTTGGAGCCAAATTTGATCTGGTAGTCTTGGATGCCAAAAGGACCCGTCAGCATTTTTTATACGGCCAGTAGTAGCGAATGTGCGAGTTCCAACAAGTGGTTCAGGAGAAGTAGGTGTGATCATCAAAACAAGAAATTTATTATGCTGACGTTTTGGATTCTGTCGAGAATCACCTATCTCGACGGAATCCGAAACGTCAGAAAAATAAATCAATTATCCCAGTAATCGCATCTTCTTCTTCTTCTTCTGATTTTTTCTATACTCTCCATTTTTGCACTGTCGAATACTTCAGGTGAACGATATCTAAGCAGCGATATTTACTCTGTCATGCCCCCGGTAAAACAAAAGGACCTCATATCATATGCAACGATAGCAGCCATGGTTCTAACTATAATGTGGTATAATGGTATTTGGACCGTTGCTTTCGATGATACCCGAGAGTTAGACTATCGATTTACAGGGTGTCCACCGTATGCTTCACAACAGGGTGATGCAGGGACGGGTAATTGTGCGTGAATGAGTTTTAAGTGATAGTAGACTTGCACGGCATCTATCGCCCTCTCTCTTCCTCACTCACCTGCGCCCGTTGCCAAGAGACAGTCGAAAAGACCGGACACGGGATAGGGCGCAGGGGGCTGGCGCGACCAAAGCCGTTCCTATGTGTGTCACAACGCCCCCCAATGTTCGGCATTTGTTATCGGCGCGCAACCCGAATAACGCTTGCTGTACCTCATGTCGGCCCAGCGGATCTAGCACGCAGCCCATTTAGGGGCCACATCGCGTGAATCATGACAAGCAGGAATTAAAGCTGATGCTTTGCGCACGGATAAGGTTATAGCGACTGTAGACTTGCGTTGCATCTTCCGCACTACATCCTCCTCTCCGAGCTGGGCCCGGCGTCATGACTCCGACGGAAGACCGGAACTAGAAGAGTACGCAGGCGGCTGGGACAGCGGCAATCCGCTTCTAAGCGTACCACAATTCTCCCTGGTCCACTTGACCGGGATTTTAACACAATGGCCAGAGCATGTGAGCGGCCGTAACGGCTTGGACCTGGTTGACAATACACCCCATCACACACCTGATCACAACCTACACTCGGCCAGGATTTAACTGGAACATAGCATCATGTTAACTATAAGAGAAGCTCACCCTTCTCGACGTGAACTGACAATGTCGCCATCTGCGAAAACACCACGCAGCCAGCTGAAATTCTCTCTCACTCCAGATGAGGTCTTCTGAAAAATAAGAGAGTAAAATCACGTAGACAGAAAGTGTGGGCTTTTAGAACATGCAGAAGACGGCTTTTGTGGTAAGTAGCTTTGAAGAACTGCTAGTCACTACCGTTAAAGTTCTGGAAAAAAAACCATCGAAAAAGGACGCAAAAAAGGTCATGTTGTATTTCAGAGTGAAGGGGAAGTCGTTAACAACGAGCACAAGTCGTAGAAAAACAAAAAGGCACCAATATTTGCCCTATACTTTTTTGTTGCGGAGGGCTTAAACCTCAAGAGCACGGGAGGGGTAGCTTTAGAAAGGTTGGAAGGTTATTATCGAAGAGGTTTTTCTGTGGATTTTGAAATAAAGGGTGGGAGTAACGAAGCCTTAGACGGTGGCATTGTGTAGAACGCGACGGGGAGCTTTAACTGACCACAGACGTTTTCCCAATTTCCGCAGAAAACCTGATCCTGCCCTCAGCATACTCTTATGATTAATTGCACGTGACTGTTGGGCCAATGTCCGTGCCAGACAATCTGGTCACTAATTTTAGTCCAACAAAGACACTTTTTGTGACTTAACGTCATCAAAAAACCGTCCTTTCTGCATTAGAATGACAGTATTTATAGAATCTGGTGAAATATGCGACGTCATGCTTAATGTCTGACTTGATTTACGCTAGGGCAGTCGCATATGGCTTATTTTAAACAGAAACAGGCTGAATGTGCTCTGCAGTGTAGTTATTCCGAAGAAAAAGATGCGATCATTGGAATAAGGACTTTATTTTCCTGACATTTCGGATTCCGTCGGGAATCCTTAATCATAGGTAATCGTAAACAGGTCTGATCCATGCGCAGATAAGGGGTAGTTATTTTCTGAAACACACGAATGGGATCAGCTGTAATCAGGTTGCAAGTCTTGGTGGGTGCAGGCAAATATTTAAAAAATTCCTTCATGGCTATCAAAACCGCGAAACACATATCTGCAGGTCAGAGTACATCCTCTTATGCCTATACCATTAGACCGCTTGCTTGGGGATCGCATATTTGCTCCCTGCACTCCAGCAGGAAAGGACGCTACGAGCACTCCTTAATGTCAACTACCATTGTGCTAACTTTCAGAGAACTTAGAAACAAATTAAAGGTTATGGTAAGGAGTGATGTTTACAGTTAAGGCTGGTGTCAACTTAACGTTTGGAACTAATGATAATAGCAGAAGAACGTATCCAACAAATATGAGGTGAGGTTGTAGGTACTCATTATCCTGCGTATAATGAGACGCTTCACTGTTAAATTAGCTAAGTGGCCAAACTCCGGGTGGAACGCTTAACCTCTCGCCTCTCGCCTCTCGCGAGTGTTAGCACGTACGCACCAGTGTCTGCTGACTAAAAGTTGGTCTGTGCAATCCTCTTCTTAAGGCTGACTCACGAATGACCTTGCTGGAGGAGCTGGATGACTTCCACGCTCACAACCTTCGGACGCCGTCCTCGCGGCTGCTCGTCCAGCTGCCAACTTCATCCAACGTATTCTCCCCTACCTCTGTACAGTATATATTATTCCTCCCATCTGGTGTCTTAATTCTTCTCTATCCACAGAGAATCGGGACTGAAGATCACCGCAGCGGCAAAGGTTTTTCCTACTAATTTAAGCCACCGCGATATTAGTGACCGTGACATGATCTGAACTTGCAACGGCTAGATATGACTGAGGTCTATCATCACAAAAATTGCCTCAACCTCAACTAAATTTTCCTGTGTCATCTTATATGAGCTTGATATGGAGAAGTTAGTGAAAGAGAGAGGAGGCATCAACCATTCTTAGCCCAGTCCAGTCTAGCAAAGCAGCCCCTCCATGAGCGTCAGCACCCATATCTCTTTCTCAATATCCAATCCTACTTCTACCATCGACATTATCTCTCCTCACTCAATCTAAACCACCACTGACATGGCATACCTAAGTGCAAATCAATCACCGGCTTTCCCCAGCTACCCTATCAACCTCGCTCGCTTATGCCAGCCATACCGGTCCACGCTTTGTACAACCCTACCGTTACCACGTATCTCACTATATCAATTTAACTTTTTATCCTCAGTTCGGATGTCCTTCCCCCGAACGCTGATTTGAAAAGGGAGCACTTGTAGTGCCCCAATTCCTCGTGCAACGCTAGACCTCTCGTCTCTCGGATTGTTAGCACGTATGCACCAGTGCCTGTCGACATCAATTCGGTCTGGTCATTAATCTCCCCAAGGCTGGCTCACAAAATACATCGCTGCCGGCCCTACGATGACTCCCGCGCTCTCACCCTTCGACACCGGCCTCCTGGTCTGCGGACGTGATTTTGCCCAGCTGTCAACTTCCGCCAACCTATTTCTCACTAGTTCTGTACTCTATGAACTATTCTGCCCAACTGGTGTCTCTGTTAGGATTATTCCTAACGAGCGATCTTGGTGAGCTCCTAGGTCACGTTATCAGTCCACCCACAAACAAAGGGCACGCGGACGGGCGCGCATGAAGAGCCGAGGTCACACGAGGTGGACAGGGCAGAGGCGGCCAGATGGCCAATCGTGCCGGTAGGCGCATGAGGACATAATCTGATTGGTCCCATTTATAACCTTCTTTACCATTTAGTCCCGTTCATGGAACACAATAAACGACTTCCTTACCTCTACGATTTTGTTCGCTGTTCTCCGTTTTGGGCTGAGAGAATGAAACTGGGGCGGCACAAATCTAGCTTGGGAAGCCATTTTAACATTACCTTCCCACAGGGAGCCGGGAGCAGCAGAGGTCTTCCCTATAATAACTGAAGTCACTGCGATAGGAACACCCTCTGCTAAGTAGAGGATCCCTTGCAAATTATGCTTACAGAGATTTAAAGGTGTCCTTTATAATGAGATTGAAGTTTGTAAAAATGGATAATACACTTGAAGTAATGTCTGGCAGACGTTGCCGCTTTCGAACGGAAAATAAAATATTTCGCTAACCTTCGTCGTCAGAAACGGAGTCATCCTGCACTATTGAACTCATGATGGATTGTTGTTCAACCTTCTCCTGCAGTACCTGTATCTGCCCCTCGTAAGCCTGAAAGGAAGATGTTTAGCAAAAGGGACCTTAAGGCAACCGTACCGCTAGCTCTGCGCAATTAACCGATACAAATAGCGTAAGATTACGTATGATCTGCTGACATCAAAAGACTGATTCTGACTCGTGCTAGACAAAAAATGACAAATTTTGCAGTTACATCTAGACCCTTAATAAAGGCCTTTATATAACGCCAACGCAGAGCAGCAGAAACAGAACCCAGTCTCGATGACAGCTGCCAACTTTACAGTCTGATCGCGAAATCGAAGGAGAGTTAGCAAACAATGTTTTTATTAACTGTGTCTGTCAAACCCTGCAACGGTGACAAGAACAGGAAAGAATGCGCCAAGCACTCAGTCACGTGTTTTGTTTGCGCATCCTCTACAGTACTGACAAATGCAACCTGCCAGCCAGACGTCAACAGCCACTGTACATGAGCAATTTGAGGACGACTGAGCACACAGTTCTACCGCAGTAAGAGGCACGTAAAGAAGCAACACCTTCTTCAGGCACAGCTGCGCTTGAAAAACGTACTGGACAGCCTTATGGACAAATCGCTGGTCATACCACAAACAAGAACATAGGGAAAACACCACCCAATATTAGGTTTTATGAAACCGGGCTCGTATTCAGGACCAATTTCAGAAGGTGAGGTGGCCCTAAATCAAACACCACCAACATGGACCTTGAATTGGTTCAATACATCTGTAGAACCAATCAGACATCCCACGGGCTGATATACTGTTTTTGAAACCACCATGGAACTTGACTCAGCAAATACCGAGCGTATTTCTGAAAAGGCATTGATACGGCGGGTCGGAGACATTGATCATCTACGCGAACCAAGCTAGGAAATTCATTCACTTCACCGCAGTTGTTGTGGTGCAGAACCTAGAAGTTTTCGAATATGCCGAACTTGTCAGCATTCCCAGCACGCTGGGGGAACGGTACTTGCGATAAAGCGGCCAGTTCGTGATGATGAACAATGAGGAATTACCCAAGCGACATTTCTACAGAAACGTCGCTGCCAGTGACCGTCGACAGGGAGAACAAACGCACTGAAGATCTCGGAGACTTGGGCGGACTTCCCAAGAATTTACCGTCCTGAGGAAGGGCAGTGAAGACTGAAATGATACTATACAATAGCTGTTCCCGCTCAAAGCTAGCAGCGGATAGATGAGGCATCAGGAAGGACGACACCTGATCGTCCCAAGCGGAAGATGTTGGCTGATTTTACAAATTAAATTGTTTAAAGGACTCACCTCGGAAAGATAGACGATGATAAGCTAACTGTATTACAGATGCAATCAGGTTAATTTAGTAGGTTAAGGCTACAGTCAAATTTTCATTCAGGGTAAGATGAGGCCTAAGTGGAAGTTAGAGTTTGGGTTGTCACTAAGGCTACGATAAGGGTAACTATTGGGCAACCTGGATTTTTACACTTCCAGTAAGTTCGCCCACGGCAACATTTATCGAAGGATGTGGAGAGTTCTTTCATGGGCGCTATACAAGCAATATACATGCAGGCCTGTCTGTCTACGCCAGTAAGGGAAAGAGGGAATCACAATGCAAATTTCCTCTCGCGAGAGACATGAACTGCTAAGGACGGCGGATCACTGCTTCCTCTTTACCCGCACTTTCGCCTGCCCTCCTTTCTCTCATTTTGATGAAGAAATATTCCTTCTGAATGACTATGACCAGATAACCACAACGCCGAACTAGGTCACCCAAAACGGGAGTGAGGTTAAGCGGACGCCGAAGTGAAATGAAAGCTTTAAAGGACAGCCCCCGCTCGAGCTCTATTCTCGCCTTCCATGACATCGGCCAACGCACTGAAATTCTCATTGTAGACAGGGGTGCTTGCAAAACTTGCATCAGGCTGACAACACCAAATGTGGTATCCGCTCGGGGATGATCCGTGTGGTTAAAGGAGCGATAGACAATAGAGCTGAAAAAACATCCCACCTGGTTCACTTCCGGTCTGCTCCGTCTGCCGACTGTATAAATAAGCCCACCGCGCTAACATGGCTATTTTCTCCCTTTGCCCCCCACTACTCATAGCTGGGCATTTTATCCGGCCAGTGAGAAGGGGGGCCATATGTTCATAGAAGTGTAAAAGCGCCAAACCTGAAAATAGCCCAGCCATCGCGCAGTAGAATACATCCCCACTGAGAAGATAACAACAGCCGCGCTTCGAATGTCCTCCCCCGCACAAACACGCGAGACGTTCTCCGGACCTTAGGTGTGATGACTGACATCAGGCTCAGATGGATGAGTGATGAGCGAGAATGCGGTTCGATGCTGCGGGAAGTTGACTATCACTTAAAACTAGCTCGCACTAAAGTCAATGCATCAACCTGTTTGGAGCATAACCTGAACATCAACAAAATAGATGGCCGAAGCTGTCGCGTGCGAAACCGGGAGTTATTAGTTGCTTACGAACCCTTCTGGACGCTCGACTGACACAAAGCTTTATCATAGCACTTTCAACGGCAATCCTTTACCCAGCTTAGCCAATGTTCTTCCGATCACTTCAATGGAGGACAAGGAGACTTGTAAGTGCATATTCTCGTCAGCTTTACTTTTTGCAAGCATAAGATGCATGTCTTACCACTCAGATATTGTTACAGAATAGGTACTACCTTGCTTATTCATTAGTACGGAACTACTGACACAATTATAGGATATAGCAATGTGGCACCAGTACTACTAAACTTCTTGTTGGGATTGAGGGGATATGAACCCTGTGCTGACTTTAACTAGCGTCAATTCTGGATTAAATACAGACTAAAATAGCAGCAACAAACATATGACTCAGATGCACCCTAACAGTAACATTAGAAATAGCAGTAGTGGTTGTTTAGCAGAATGAGGCCTGGCTTCTTAGAATCAGGCTAGACGCCTACTATAGGTGAGTGAGAGTAGACAGTGCAGTAGTACCGGCGCAAAGTCTACCATCGCTATATACTAAGCTTAGGCGGTGTTTACGGCTGCGGCCTACGCCCCTTCTCTGTGCTGCCATCTTGACTTGTCTTGTCGCCGTTTAAATGCAGTTGAGAGGGTTGAGTGAAGTAGGTAGTGGCGTGCCTACCATTACTATAACTGAACAAAGTCACCGTCCCTGCTCTTGGGCAAATGGTGGACATCTTCGCTTGCGATGGTCGGACTAACACACACAAGCCACTGATATCTTCCGGCGTGGTCTCTGCTGTCAAGTATGTAAGGACGGCCTAACAAACAGCCTTAGTAAGCAGTAGCTTGCAAGCCATGGCCACATCCCAAGCAGGCTATCGATCGGCCTACACGGGCGAACGTACAAAAGCCGTCAATCGATCGATAATTCAGATTTTAAACTACTGTCATCCACTGAGCCAAAAAGCCAATGGAACCGGCCACTCTTTCAGAAGGAAATCTGATTGGTTTAATGTACATCGTCTACACACGTTAGCTTTCCAAAATTTGTTTGACCTCTAATACTCAAAGACTTCTGCCGTTGCACCCTTCCTGTCGTTTTCTCTCTTTTGAGGCTCACATGAGGCGTAGTTAGACGCCGAATATTTTGGCCTGGGCTCTGTTACAACAATTTTGCGACACATTGCATGGTGATATCTCGGCCTGGGCCTCCGTTTTAATAAATCAAAACAACATCACAGAATATATCGCTCCTTTGCAATAACTATAACTAGCGGACATGTTGGGAGGCAGTTTGCATTTAACTATGCCTTTTCCTGCCTGCTACTGAAGTATTCATGCCCGCTGTTAAAGGCGTTGGCTTGATTTACAAATAACGAGATTTGGGGCCTGATTTAGTCTGGCTTTAGGGTATCCCTAACTGCCGAGGGCCATTGCAGTCTCTCTTGTCTTCTGTTCAGGCAACACATTTAAAAGTCCTTATATCGTGGGTACGGTAGCTACGGCCGAGGCATTACCTTGCGCTGCTGGTCGAATCGCTGTTCTGTCTCGGCTCGTTCCTTGCGATACTGTTCCTCCAGCTGACACAAGCGTTCATCCATCTCCTTGCGCAGGTCAACGCCCTGTTTCTCCAACAGTTCGGAGATTGCATACGCCCAGTCAACCGGCTCTGTGAGGCTGACTGCAGAACAAGCAAAGCAACCCTGTTTTAGGACGCTTGTGAGAGATGTTGTTGCTGTAAACCATTCCAGTTAGCTGACATCAAGAGCGGTAATTAAATGGCAATTAAACCGACCTTGATAGTGCAAAGTTCAGAGCCAGGACAAGATATTCGTTATTTAAAAAAAATCTAAGCCTATTGATGCTTAAAATGGATGGGTACACTCTCCCCTCCTCCTGAATGCATGTACAAGAATGCAGTTATTCCCTGGACATATCCCTAGACAAATTCATAATTTCAGTCTTAAAGGTTACCCGAATTATACTCTTTACAGTAACATTGTCCCTAATCCTCTAACACTTACCGAAATAGATCCTTGGAAGACGGCGTAATTTGTCACCAAACGAGTCCAAGAACGACTTATTTTGTGAATGATTTCTTATAACTTATTTGAACTTTAAAGGTTAAGGAAAATGAACAAGTTAAATGTACACTACTGAAGTAGCCATTAGTGTAGAGAATATCGTTTTTTCGTAAGCGGTCTGGGAGAGGGTCTTGAAAAAGCCGGTATCCTATCTTGACTGAAAGGACTTGGGATTAGGCTGCATGCTAATCAGTCATACATATAACACTACTTTCTATTGGTTTGCAAGTGATTATCAGTATTTCGAAATTTTTTGCACTTTACATGAAATACCGACCATACTCTATGTAGTTCACGGTTCTAACTGACCATCAAGGAACTACAAATGTTTCTACTGCACATAGCAAAAATTGCGAAGCTAAGTGAAGTGGACAAGGTTGTAAAAGTAATTTACACGAGGCAGGCCCTAATTTCCAATCGTGCGCTTTAGCATATCGCCTTTTGATTGGGTGACCACCTTAACTATGGCTTTAAAGGATTGTAGTGGTCGCTGCCTGCTCGACGCCTGACCTTCCTGTCGTGACCTCCATCCGTCTAAACCTCAAAGTCGTGGCGGCCGCCAGACTTACTGGCATGAAAGGCACGGCCGCCCACGTCGATGCCTACCCACGCGCTATCCAACCAATCACAGGCCGACCTAGCCAATGAATGCTCTCTCTCTGTCTAATGGCCTGACTGCTGCCAAACCAGTACGTGGACTCGACTGGTTTTCCTGGCCGGTTGTATGATTTCAACCTCAAATCTCTTTTCATCTATTCTCTGTTCCTTTGTGTACACAATATACTTTTCCTTCGACTCCGGCCTTTATTGACTTCTCTTCTACTAAGTAACAATGGTCTAAAAATCGAGGTTGCCAGGGTTTAACTCACTTAAGCCCCTGCGATAGGATAGTCGGATACAATCAAGTATCCAGGTAATGAGCAGCAGCAATGTTTCTTGCATATTTTGTTAGGTGTACTTTCAGTCGCTATGTTGTCCCAACACCACGGTTAGCATGCAAGCGCAAGTAATGCACTCGATTTTAAAGTATAAAGAACGCAAATTCGTCCTTTGTCAAATATAACTTTCAGATATGGATGCTTAGGATGACTTTACATCAGCGTTTTAACAGTGTTGTAGCAAACTGCAGTTCGGTCAAATGAGTAAGGTAAAGCTGGTTTACTCAAATTTGAAAAATTCAGAATTCCAGAATATTAATTATTATTCGTCTTCTGCTCACTGGATTAATTTGAAGATTTGCTGACGTTTTGGACAGCTGGGCCGGTTGTCCCTTATCGAAGCGATTACTGAATTTTATCGATCAGCAGGTTTAAGGTTGCGGCTATGAGTGTTGGCCTTGGGCTGATCAAGTTTTCTCCGTTCGCTGTCTGGCCTTACGTGAAGTTTTTACCTTGGCGTGACGGCAATTGGTGGTCTGTTCCGTCCTCATGATAGAGGATGCTCCCTCTTCCGATGGTTTCGTCACAGGGCTGTCTTTGTCTGCAACTCCTGACTTCGGTTTGACCATTACGTAAGTAAAGGACAGGACATGGCCAAACCGAAGTCAGGAATTGCAGACAAAGACAGCCCTGTGACGAAACCATCGGAAGAGGGAGAATCCTCTATCGTGGGGACAGAACAGATTACCAATTGCCGTCACGCCAAGGTAAAAACTTCACGCAAGGCCAGACAGCGAACGGGGAAAACTTGATCAGCCCAAGGCCAACACTCATAGCCGCAACCTTAAACCTGCTGATCGATAAAAGTCAGTATTCGCTTCGATAAAGGACAACCGGCCCAGCTGTCCGAAACGTCAGCAAATCTTCAAATTTATTCCAGTGAGCAGAAGATGAATTATAAAGCTGGTTAAATCACCTAGCAATTGAGTGGGGCTGGTGACTTCTAGGCTGATAACTTAAGAAATTCTACCTTGCCATTCAGACTATTGCGACAGGCATTGGTGGATTCCATACAGGTGTAACTTGACTTAAATGTAATTCAACGCATGGCTTCCGGTTCGAGTATCTTTGGTGACACGGTTAAAGCGTTGGCTGCACTATAGCCTAGGTGTTTTTGAAGTGCGTCTCAAACACACCGATACAACCAAGTTTTCACAATTTGGTCAAATGAGTTTTTGAAATGCTTAGATAACTGAAGTGTAGGCTTTGTTTTCAAGGAGACACGCTCTTCGGGAAACCTTATTCAGTAAACTTTCGGCACTGGATCCCCAGGTCGTCACACTTGAGAAACTGTGCAACGAACAGTGAGGACGACCTGGGCATCCAGTGTCGAAAGTTTACGCAATAAATTTTCCTCCTTAGCCCGAAAAACGTGTCTCATTGAAATTACCTTTCTTGGACTGCCTGCCTTCCATTTTATACGAAACAAATGTAGGCTGTTCTGGTGTACAAGTTCGCATGAAAAGGTCTTTTCAGACCACTCCTCGAGGGACTGTTGCCTGTGCTTTACTTGCGCGGCTGACAATGAAAAAAAAACACTCATGAACAGCACCTGAGAATTCGGCATCTTATTCTCTTCTGGTAAGATTTCATTAAATTCAATCTAATTGCTCGTCTTCGAAGATCTGAGCGGTTGCAAATGCTTGCGGTGGGTGGGCATGTATGACTTGCGTCAGGTCGGAACGTTTGGTTGTTTTGCACTATTCGCAATGGCATTTTCACAAACTAGACCAGGATTAAAAATGAATGCTTGAATGAAATGGACACTTTCGGTCTAAAGACTTCCGTTGACGTTTTTTGTACGCATTTTCCTCCCACGAGGTATCCTTACCTATCTTACTATGTCAGTACCCACGTTAATGAGCTAGCATTTATTAGGTATATAAAAAAAGCCGAATAAATATACTTGGAATGTATGCAAGTAATTTTTCTTCGGCCTCAGCTATTCAATTCTGACGATTGCAGACAATTACAAGATTCATCCTATGAGGTATATCGTTCAGCTGCACATTCCTTTCTGAGCTAATAAAAAGCTAACTCGTTTACTTACATCGAATACTGCACCTATTTTCTCCACATTCGTTCAGTGCTTTCCTTTTGGGCATGGAATATCCCTTTATGAACTCCTGAGCGGACAATAGATCATCTTGGTCATTTGATCAGCGTTTGCCCTATAGACAAGGATCCACCTTAGGCTTCTATGAACTGCGCAGATCTCGTTTAGATACGTCACCCAAAGAAACTTTAAAAAGATCGCTTTATTATAATATAAAGATTTACGCGAAAGATGGTGCAAAATTTATTTCCAAATCAAGTATACATAATTTGAGTTGACCCAAGTGTGAAAACTCTAGGCGTTTGGTGGGATTTGAACCCGCGCATCAGAGAAAGCCTTTACCGGAGGCTAATGCTCTACCGCTAAGCTACAAACGCCCGCTTCACGCCATGAGTTTAATCACACTTGGATCGATATTACCCGCTCAACTTTTCGCTCATATGGAATCCACCAATATGGGAGCAAGTTGACTGCCCAAGCAGGATTTCCTCAGCAATTATCTAGAATCCACCAGAATGACTACTAGGCTGACTTAATTATTAAGTTGGTTTGGCAGATTTGCTTAATTTGAGAGTTTTTCACACTTGGGTCAACTCAAATTAAGCAAATCTGCCAAACCAACTTAATAATTAAGTCAGCCTAGTATACATAATTTATAACTTTGGGAATTTGTAATTAAAGGCTGCTCAATCGGCAGTTAGAACATACCTGTCATGTCCTCAGCTACAAGTGGTCGCCGTTCACGACCTAGCGGATCAGAAATAAGATAAAAACTTTAAAATAGGATTTCCCCTCAGCATTACGTTAAGCAAAGAAAAGAGTTGCAAATATCCTGATTCTGTCGACTTCAGGACTTTATTTTGAATGCCCACTCATCTTCTTGGCACTGCAGTCCATATGGCCGAATTCTGCCGACAAGTAGAGTGAAGTAGAACACTTCCGGTCAAGTGTGCATTTCGTTAAACGGAAACAAAATACCAAATCTCAAAGAAAGCATGAAAACGCTCGCGTTCCAGGTATTTGCATGGATGAGAAAGAAGAATTTTCGAGCACAGGATAGATTGGTTTATTGTTCTGAGCCTTCGAACTCAGCGTTAGAGATAAGAAACGGTGATTAAAAAGGGGTAATAAAAGTGCAGTCACGCTCAGACGTTCGTCATATTTAATTGGCCCACATCCTCTATAATAAGCCCAATTTTCGTTGCTGGCGCTCTGACGAACGTTCCCATCACTGATAGCTAATAAAGGTATACCCCAACAGTTGCCCTCCCCCTCCTTTTTCATTGCTGTGTCTGTCCCCCTCACGAGGCGACGACCTCCTGACAGCTGATTGGTGTACATCCACTATAATTACCCCCATTTTGTTGCCGTTTTTATCTCTGACGATGAACTTCTGTAGGAGTTGGAAAGCTCAGAACAATAAACAAACTTATCCAGTGCTCGACAAATTTTCTTTCTTTTCAAAATATCAAAGAATTCATAACATCTAGTAAAACAGGATTTGGGCACAAGCGAGGACATATTCAGATTGGAACCCAAAGTCTATCGCATTTGCAGCTGACAGGTAGCAGACGATTATACGCATCTGGCGCCCTACTGGGTGGACGCAGAATAGTGCCCACTTCTCCGCCTCTACTCTCTCGCTTACTGGCTTTGATGGCAAGCCAATTTCAGGGCGACAGTTGGTGGACTCAGTACAGCGTCTACGCGTACTACTCACAACTAGGTTTCCACGAGACCTACCAGGTCTTCGTGAGAGCGTTTCGCATATATTTGTCCTAACGTTCACAGTAAAAAAGAGGCAATTTGGCTGACTAGCAGCCCTCAAATCGGTCACTCTACGCAGAAAGTACTGATAATTAAGACACTGAACATTTACACACTGAAAAAGCACAACCCAGGCACCAAGTCCAGTTGAGCTGAGCCGTCTTAGTCCATTCAAAACGATTCCTTTGCTATGGTAGATGGGTGCCCACCGATCAATACGGAACTAATTGGTTCCGTTGTGTCTTGTGGCTCACTCTGAAGCCTCGCCAGCAACCGCTCAATTGCTAGCATATATCAGAGGCAGCAATACATTACAGATAAATGCAATGGAAACTGGATTTTTGCCATTGAGCGGATGCTGGCGGGGCTCGAGAGGCGGCTACAAGGCACACCGGAACGAGTTGGTTCCGGTGAGCGCGCAACGTGGTGATTGTGGTTAGATTACAGTGAAAGAAGACTCGCCGGATCTACCCCGTACAGTGACTACTCCCATATCAGACACCGTGTCAATACAAAAGTCGAAAAGACCGGAGATGGGGGATGGCTGGCTGGCTGGCTAATAGCCTTTGTTGGATCGGAAACCCCTTCGGGTTGGCCTCAATTCCAGCGGCGAGGAGGAGGAGGAGGAGTCAGAGCAGGGTGGTCGGAAGGGGCTGCACCGTCATAAAAAACAGATGAAGAAGAGGGGAGATTAATCCACCGCAGGAAGATTGGTGTAGCAGATCTTGGCCACCGTGACGGTGGTTGGGAACGTGGTGAAGAAACGTCTGCTGTGATTCCCATGGGTGAGAGCTCAGGCGACTAGCGCGATCAACACTCAATACGCTTACCAACAGCAAACCTTGCTAGGTGGGCTCCCGCGCACATGGGAGTGCCATAAAGCCACATTACTAAAGAGCCATTGAGCTTGACACTCAGCCCGCAGTAAGCCACCCAATTCAACAAGAAGCACACTGGACTGACTGTGGTGTCTTAGAAGACGACTCGATCGCTGTCCCATGTTCGCATGTTCGCTTGTATTTTGGTGTCCAACTTATTCCGTCAGTTATCAACCCTTCAAACCACGGCTTCAAACGCATCAACTTGTTTTATTGAGAGTCAACCTTACTATCTCCTTCAATGCCAGCAACAGGCCATCGCCCAGCTGATCGGTCGTCCATTCAACATAGTGTATATCCTCGATCGAAACTGAAAGGAAAAAGAATTCATGGTGCAGTGGCTAAAGCGTTGAACTTCTAGCAACCAAGGTCGTGGGTTCGAGCCTCGGGGATCCCTACCCCTGGGGTTTGGTATGACTGTCTAATGATGGCCAATAACCAATGAAACATTTAAAAGCCATTGCGATATGCAATCAATGTGCAGTCATGAAGAAGCCTGGTACGTGGGCTCAATATTCGTTCTCCGGTGATAACCCGTGGCACGTGGTCACCTCCTAGGTCTGCCTTTTACACCCAGCGTTTCTCAATTAAAGTAGAGCCTACGTTCAAGAGTTTAATTCAATTCGGTGCCGAGCTCTCCATGTGAAGGGCCTGTCTTGTGAAAGGCAGCCAAGCAAACTGCATCAGTTAACTGATTGGCTACAGGTAATCAAGGATCCAAACCCTGGGAGCAAGACTCAACGGCGGACACAGGCGCATACACACGCACTGCCAACTCATCAAGTGAGCGGAAGCTCGTCAAGTAAAAGTAATTGCCTGCTAGTGGCTCACTCGCTACCTCAAATGCTCGTAGATGGGAACCACTCATCACCCGAGGTTCCACTGTATGCAGACTTTTGACAACTGCTGTTTATCTAAACCTCTCACACTTTGCTTATTTCTCGCATGTTAAGAAGGTAAGTTCACAACCACAAGTTCACAAAACGTATTTAAACAAGTAAGTTAAGCATGTCTGAATCCAATTGAGCAACTTACGTTGGAGCGGATTATTCAGACGAAACACGTGATTTTTGCCTAAAATGACTCTTGCGCCAGACTGGACAATCTGTCGTTGTGTGATACGAGATCCATTGACATAGCACTCCGCATCACCGATTGGCTCCATGAACACAGTACCTAAATGACATGAGAAAGAGAGGTTGGATGTGAAAAAGCAAGAAGGTAACTGGTTCTCCCGCAGACCACTGGCTCAAGCAGCTAACATTTCCTTTGAGTCGAACAGAAGAGCAACAACTCGCCGAACATTTGTAACTTACGAAAATTCCCATGGAAAAGTTCAGGAGATAACCTGGTGAACACAGGCTTGTTTTTGATAAATTCTTGTTAGGTCTTCGTATGTATATGATAATTAACTAATTATCATACGATCTTTGACGCAAAGTGAAAAAGTATCTGCTCGACTGATAGCATCGAAGAGGGGCTTACGATTTTTGAAGGCTTACTTCGACAAAATGGGTATCCCAGTCGATTTATCACTAAAACAAGGTTGAAAACCACAAGAACTCTCAGTATTAACGGCAGAGAAGAAGCAAATGTTCATCGGGGTCCTATTTTAAGGCAACGGACGAAGCAAACTTCTAGGAGGGCTCCTGATTCAATCTATAACAACTACCTTTCCAACAGCCAGCGCACGTGTACTGTTTTTGATTACTCCCCCTATACGGAGATATCAACGCCAAACTGCCAGCCCAGACTTCCTCTATGTGCATATGTTCATTCGTCTCATCCTGTGGGGCAGGATATATTGGTCGCACTAGCCGGCGCTTATCCAAAAGCATACGAGGACACATTCCAGCATGGTAAGGGAGGGATCAAATAAAGGGTATAAGCAAGTCCATTCTAGCACATCTGGTAGACTCAGACCATCGCGTGGATGCCAGAAAGGCCTTCCGGGTGATGTAGAAGGTGCTCTTAAGTTATGCAACCTTAAAATTGCACTATATTTCTACAGAATCGCGTAGTTTGTTTACTCAATTATCATACAAACGTAAAGGTCTGGCGATAATTTATCGAAAACAAGCTTATGTTCGTCAGTTTATCGTTTGAAAATTAAACAAAATGAATGCAGCATTCAATGAACAACAACAATTATGTGCCAATACAAGCGAACATCCGTGTCCCAGGAAGCAATTGAGAAGAAGAATAAACATACTGTCCCAGTGATCGAGTCTTCTTCTTCTTCTTCTCTACAAAAATTATGCACGCTCGTTGAAATCCGTATAGAAGACGTAACGAGAATGACCCTTAAAATATCCGCTCAACAGGCTGCAAATAAGGTCGTTATGCAGCGCCGGCAAGGCGAAGCTCTTCGGAGAGAGAAATGTTCGCGTTAGAGCTGTATAATGCGCAGTTATGCGGGCTGTATCGCGCTATTGCTGACGGCAAAGAGATCGAAGTCCTCTAAAGTTTCAGCTCATTTTTTAAACTCTTCTGTATATCTGCGTGAGCCATAAGGGTGCAACTATTGATAAAAACAGTTGCGATGGACATTTAAAACGCACGCCCCTATTAAGGCGCTAATTATTTGCTTTCTGGGCTTTCATCATGAGGTCTTTGAATCGTGCTCGAACCTCTATTTTTGGCAGATAGAAGTGTCGTAAGAAAGTAGAAATTCAGTTTATTTAGGAAAACTGATTTAGCTTATATGAATAATCATTTTACATTTTTTACGAACCAGTGGGATGAATGTAAAGCATTCCTGACCAATAATACAGGAAAGCACGCAAAACATTACGAACTTTCCTTTTCAGAGGACCCTACAGCTAATTTAACATTATTTTTACTGTGAAGATTCATGGATTACTTGGTCAAACCTTATGTCCGTAGATCAACCATTTAAGTTCAAACCGTAGTATGCATGAATCAAGAAATCATGGATTAGACTGAAACGAGCAGATGAACAAATTCAACACTAATTTAAAAAAGCTTGTTAGGACATGTACTGGAAATATAGTGCGCGTTAAATTGCTGACATGCGCGAGCCAAATGATTCTTCTGCTATCACTTTAACTCCCTAAGCAATAACTTGGGATGAAGATTCTGAAACGATTCTGATTCAGACAGTCTTCATCAGCAAGGAAAATATATATATATATTCACTGAGAAATGTGCGAACACCGATCGAATAGGCTTCCGAACTAAAAAAAGTTCATGTGGTGGTCAGAGGTCCCCAACGGGTGACCGCCTGCCAGGCGTTTGTTTGTGTTGTCCGACCAGCTGGTGTTCAGGGTTATGCTTGGCTGATGAAGGCTAATAAGCCCGAAACAGTTCTGTATCAAGTTACCCCCAGATGCTGTCATACCCCACTTACTGATATATATATATATATATATTCACTCAGGAATGTGCGAACACCGATCGAATAGGCTTCCGAACTAAACAAAGTTCATATATATATGTATATATATACCAACACTGGAATAGACACAAACATCCTGGTAGCTGACTACTTATAAATTCATCCAACACCAATATCAGAGAAGAAAACAGCCAAGAAACTGCTGCAGTTAACATTTGCTTATAACCCCAAAATGGAACAGAGTGGATATAGTTTATCTGCCGGTTGGAGTAGTTTACCGTTCCTGCGGAGAACCTAGATGTATAGTCCTTTGTAGATACAAATAAACCTCCGAATATTTAAGTAGGCCAAATGATTTGAAAAGACTGATAAAATACACGCGTTTAAGAATAGTGTTACTTTTTTGAAATATAGAATGTGAAGTTAACCAACCGGAACTAATGCCTCTTTGGAACAGCATAAAAACCCTACAAGAGGGCAATCTACAAAACGGAAGTACTCTTCAAATGCATACAAACACTGTCGTTCTTCCAACTAGGTCTTCAAGCGATAGGGCAACAAACACAGTGGAAGCACCATCTCCGTCCTGAAATGTAAATCTTTTTATTTCAGGCAAATTTTCATATAATATTTTCAGCACTCCCCTTAGCTGTCTGCAATGATTGTAAAAAGACGATCAGGATTTATACTGTTGTTATCATTGTAATTCCCGAAGCAAATAAGTGGGACGCAAATTTTGTCAATGATTTCTACGCTGACAGTTTTCGTCAACAGGACAAATGTATATGCCAACACTGGGATAGGTACAAACTTCCGACAATTGACTACTTAATAAGTCACCCACCTCCAATAGCTGATAAAAAAACAGTCCAGAAATTTCCAAAAGATATATGTGGTAAGTAGCGTTTATAATCCTTAAGTGACAAAGAGCCGAACTAGTTGATCAGCACGGTGCCAATCTCAGTAAGAAGAGTACCGTCTTCGTGGAAATATAGCCGCTTGCAGACACATGTAAACGCTCTGAATACGCTTTTTGTGCGTGAATGGCTGGAAGTATCATAGGAAATAGACGGGAGTACTTCGTATTTCACACCATCAGCTATAGAAGGTGAGGAAAGAGCGGTTGCGTATGCTCGTCAGCCGCCTTTCTGAAGTTTCTGATGAGAAGACTGATGTTCTTGTGTTTCAGCACCATCTACGTGCTAATAAAAGCTACCCAAAGAAACCCACACTTCGCCATGGGCATAAACCCGTTTCACATCCAGGGCCTCGTGTGATTCACAATCATTGAATACCGTTCACCTGACAACTAACGGAAATCAGCTGTCCCACACTGTTGTTACAAAACCCTGCTTGCTGGAAGTAGACAGACAAAAGAGACGAGGGGGGATTGTCTCCTTTGTCTTTGCTGGCAATACTATCTGTCTAATTTGATTTTAAAATACTATACAATCTTGGTAAGCTTGGTCCTTTGTACGCCCTGGCCTTTTCATGGGTTTAGTTACTTTAGGAAGGATTTAAACGGTGCAAGGTGGACCAAAATGTACCAGATGGCAAATTAAAAATGAAAAAAATGTGTAAACATTGGAACTGTAAAGTTTGCTCAATTGCACAATTAGCAGACCTCTAGAAATAAAAATGGTTTAAATGCTGGTAAAATAACCATGTTTAGGAATCTTGGCAGTTCGGTGAACGAACATTTTCAATGAATTCATCAACATTATAAGTAAGGGTAGGTGTAACTGAAGTTTAAGCAACCAATCAGAAGTAAGTAGGGGAGGGGGAGACGTGTTAAGGCATCAAAGGGGTCAGATTGTAGTCATAATGAGGCACTAGGGAGGGAAAATGGGGGAAGGAGTCCGACAATTATCCCTTGTCAACCCGTCGTTCCTGCCTCATTTTTTGTTATGAGGCTGAGGACGCAAGGTGTCATCGTCTTGTGACGGCGTGGGTGGCCTGGGGATGCTTGCTGTCGCTGTCTCTTCTACAGCTTCGCTTTAACGTTGCAATGGTGCGCACGTATCCAGCAGTTAAGTTAATGCTAGTATTTTAAAATACTTCACTTCTTTCCCTTGAAGGCAAGGGTATACTCCCCTTCCAGACCTTTTCAATGTGCATCGACGACTTAACACGCTCCTTTGGGGCAGGTTATTTTGTTCGAGCAGCCAGGCGGCTATCCAAGCGCACACAAGGACACCATCCTGCTTGATTCAACAAAGACGAGGTGAAGTCCATATTAAGTGCAATTTTGGCTTATTTGGTTGACAGCCGTAATCGGGGAGAGGTAAACCAAGCGTTTCGAAATTCCTGTGTCAGCGTATACTTGGGACGGCCAAGGCAGTTGCCATACGGCTCACTAGCCTTATCTTGTATGCGCAGAAGTCGCTTGTAGCGGTCCGAATGCTCCCGTGGCCGAAGACAAATTCAACATCTGTCCGCATACTTCCTACCACACCGCAAGACGGTGATGAGGCAGTGATACCAGGGTTATGGGTAGCGACAATGTAAGACTTTTCTGTCGTATTTAAAGGTTAGTGTTACTGACTAATTAACAGGCTTTAGGCATAGGTGTTTTGTAAAGTTTGAGAGCTAAGGCTATGATTGAAGCCAACTTTAACAAGCTTAACAAGAGTTTAAGCAACCAATCAGTAGTAATTAGGGGATAGGGGGAGAGGTGGTAAGGGATGCAAGGGAGTGGAGAAGGTTTAGGCAATAAGTTCACCTTGGCCCGTCGTCCTTGTCTCGTGTTTTGTTGGGAAGCTTGAGGACGCAAGGTGTCATAGTCTCGTGACGGTGTGTGTGGCCTACGGATGCTTGATGTCGCTGTCTCGTCACCGTTGCCGTAGTATGAAACGTGTGGATTGATGATGAGTTGGTATTTGGACACGAGAACCTTAGTGCCTCCTCCTCCTCTTCTCCTAGATACTACTGATTGATTGCTTAGCATTTTGTTACCTCAGCTCTTCCTTATATTATCGTATTTGCCTGATTATGAATTGATCGAAAACGTTCGTTTGCCTAACATGACGTCCCGAATGCTAACTTGCGTATACTCACTGAACTTAAACAACCTTGGAAGTGGTAAAATGGGAAATTAGCGAACCGGGACTAATGCCAATTTAGTGTCACATAAAAGGCCTATAAGTTGACAATCTGCAAAAGAGGAGTACTCATCACATGGATACTAACACCACCGTTCAACCTACTCGGTCTTCAAACTTCAGGACAGAAAAGGAATATAGGCGCTACTTCGATCCATCTTGTTTCCTAAAATTTAAATCTGTCTATGCTGGGCAGCTGTCGGCATCAGATTTCCGCACTTGTCTTAAATATCTGCACGGATTGTATAGGTATGATAAGGAATGTTCATCACAGCATGTAGTCTGATGGCTGGAATAACTGCTGGTTCATAGAAGTGCCTATTTAATGAGAGATAGTAAGGCCTGCTGTGCTATAACCACGTCCTGGGGTTCTTATTCAATAGATCAGAACAAAACTATGCGCGAATTCCCTGAGGTAGATGCAGCTGTTGATGAACATGGAAGTTTGGTGCAACTTTTGGGTGAATTAGGAATATAATAATATATAACAAAATGATAAGTTGCAGGTGTGTTGAAATTGAGAGGACACAAAATATGTGCAGAACGGAACTGATGAAGGGAAGAAAGGGACGGAGGTAAAAGAAAGGAAAAAGAAAATAAAGATTTTGAAATTTTGTTGAGACGTAGAAATTAGGTAGCAACACATCGACGCGGGGGACGAATTAAAGGATAAACCAGAGCGAGGAGCGCTCCGGCGTTTGTGACGGGCTAGCAGGCAACAAAAGAAGCAAGGTGGAATGCACAGAGCGATATTTTTATGTAAATAAAACGTTGTTATCATAGAGATAGAAGTCAGAGCATATAAAACAGCAAGAGTGGGGAGGGAGAAGGGAGAGAACTAGTAAATTCGCTACTAACGATAATGATGGCTAAGTAGATAAGGGGTGGGGTAGGAATGACAAATCGTGGAAAGAATAACTCGAGGGAGACGATAAGGCGAAAGATAAAAACAAGACAAACAGTAGGAATATGAGCATAAGGCTAGAAGAAGAAGAGAAAAAGCAAAGGAATATAAAGAGAAGGATAGAGAATTTAAACATGTCCTGCCACTGTACGGTGGAAACCTCGCAGTCATTTAAGAACACTTTTTGGAGTAACATCAACTTCTTTCTGACGAGCAGCACGGATTCCGCAGGGGAAGGTCCTGCTTGACCAATCTGCTCTATTGTCTAGAACAATGGACCCGAGCGATCGATGAAGGGATTACGGTGCATACAGTCTTTGTAGGCTTCAAGAAGGCATTTGACACGGTGCCTCATCAACGTCTCTTATACAAGCTCAGCCACATAGGGGTAAGGAGAAAACTTTTGCAGTGGATCGCAAACTTCTTGACTGGTCGTGCCTAGACCGTTTGTGTTGGCAATCAGCAGTCGGCGGAGGTAGCAGTTGAGAGCGGGGTTCAACAGGGATCTTTTCTTGGCCCTATTCTCTTCCTTATATATATTTATGTTTGCATAAGCGGACTAGACTGCAAAATCGCAATTTTTGCTGACGACATAAAACTTTGGAAGGTCATACGCAACCAAGACGACGAATTTAACCTCCAGGCAAATTTGCATAGAATGGAGCAATGGTCAGCCCTTTGGCTCATGCCATTCAATGTGGCCAAATGCAACCTAATGCGCTTTGGTAGAACCAGAACCACGCCTTGGAGGGTGTATTACCTGAATCACACGCCACTTCCAGAGGTAGAGGCTCAAAAAGACCTGGGTGTGTGGTTCACGCCTTCACTGAAGCCATCATTCCACGTCCTGAAAGTGGCTAAATCCGTAATGTCGAGCTTGTATCTAATCAAGCGCGCCTTTCCTAAGTTTGACAAAGTTGTATTTGGCAAGGTATTCGGCACGTTCGTGCGACCTCAACTGAAATTTGCCATCTAAGCCTGGAGGCCTTGGACAGCCAAAGACAAAAAAACCTCGAAAGGGTACAAAGACACGCAACAAAAATTAGTACGAGGCCAACGGAACCTCCCGTATGAGACCCGATTGGTAAATCTTGACTTGTTTCCTCTGGATTACAGGCAGCTTCGTGGGGACCTAATCCAGGCATTTCGCATGTTGCGTGGTCAGGATTGCTGCCTCCAAACAAATGACTTCTTTGAGCGGGCCACCACCTCTAGGCTGCGAGGACACCCCCTCAAATTACGTGACTGGGGCAAGACTTGACCCAAGAAAATTCTTTTTCTCTAAGAGGGTAATCCAGGCATGGTATGCCCTTCCTGCGGATATTGCCATGTCCCCTTCCATGGATGTTTTTAAGGCAAACCTAGACAGATTTAATGAGTATCGTCGCGATTAAGTACTCCAAAG
>JAYGXS010000007.1:13406261-13450632 GCA_036362985.1 Ligula intestinalis | reverse complement strand
ATTGCCATGGATGTGCGGTAGCTTAGCGACCGTATCCTACCCATGCTGCAACTCTCTGTGTATGAGTTATTCATTTTTATTCTTTCTTTAAGGATAAATCTGCCACGGATTTCGAAATATAGGCCGAATAAAATGCTTGTCCCGGCGATCACATCTACATCTTCTCAATGCCGACCCATACAGCGTCTTCAGAACTGCCTGTTTGGCAATACTGCGGAATGCTATCAGCACAGGCAAATCGTAGGAGATTCTTCGGCACCAGATCAACAAACTGCACATTGAAGGAGGAAAAAAAAGGTTTTTGATTGTCAGCCCCGCTAAGATTTGTCATCGGAGCAAAACTATTGGTTGAATCTAACCGTCAGAAAGCTTTCGGCAACGCAGGGATACTAAATAAGTACGCCTGTTTAAGAACCCCTATTTTAAGTGCGATTACCATCGCCGACTTGAAATGTTCTCAACCAGGGTGCTAACATGCATGAATATCTGCGAGTTGCTAACCTTAATTCTCAAATGCTTTTTCGAATAGCAAGGAGTACTCATTGAGCGGCACACTCCCCTAGAACTACAGATACGCCAGGTCCAACATCGGTCACATTTATCATAATAAATTATGCAATGTTTTTGGCATGAATGAATGCATATCTGTCCTTTGGTGGAAAGCCAACAGCTTGGAGACTGAACTGTCTACACGCCACTGCAACGGCGGATCAGTTTCAAAAAGAGTTTTATAACATACATATATCCTTCATTCAGGTAGAAAATTTAAAGACGACATGACGTGCTACCAAATTAACCCAAAAAAGATTTTCATTTTCGTCTTTTCAAGAAAATGCATCTTTGCCAATAGTAGCGAATATTCGAGTCCCAGGAAGCAGTTCAGAAGACGAAGATGCGATCACTGGAACAAGAGTTTTATTTGCCTGCGGGTGACCGCTGTGAACTATAAATACCGTGCAATCTGTGCATGTATCACCCCTTATCTGCGCATGTCTCAGACCTGTTTACGATTACCTATGACTAAGGATTCCCGATGGAATCCGAAACGTCAGGCAAATAAAACTCTTGTTACAGTGATCGCATCTTCGTCTTCTGAAAATGCATCTTTATTTTCTATGGGCAGCAAAAATCAAGATGAAACAGTGCATATGACTAAGGTTGTCAATGTTTATCGAGTGCGGTACGGCCAGACGACCCAAAAGACATGCATACAAAAGCTAGCATACTGCCGTTTCTGAAATATTCTGCGATTGTACCAAGTGGTTATCCATATCCTAGACACTTCATGATCAAAGGATACCCCGGCAGTTCCGTTGAAAAAAATATATATATATGAAGCCAATGGAAGAAAATCGGTGGGAAGCTAAACCAAATTCCTGGCGAGCAGTACCTTTTATAACCCGTTGATCTGACATATTCGATAGACTGGTGAGCAAATTCGGGAGTAAAATCGCTCGTAGACAGGAAGCGACAATCCACAGGCAAATCCAAAACGAAAATGTGGAGTAATTTACCGGGTAATCTCTCTTTAAGGTTAAGCCAATTATGTTAGTAAAAACAGCGGGCGGGTTCTCAGGAGATTGCACGAGCTCACAGTGAGACGGAAGGATAGACTTGCGTTGGTAGCAACCCACCCATTCTCGCTAGCGCACGGCTTTCACTTCAAAAGCGTGAGAATGCTGGGTCAGTTGGACGACCTAATTCCACGCCTGTTGCAGGGAGCATGGCACTCGACGAAGATTCTATTGATAGGCATATCGATCTGCCAACTGCAAATCAAGCTTTGCGCGTACAATTCAATGACACTGCTGCAGGTCCATGCCAGCAGAGGTGAACTAGATGTGCAGTGAGCTGTACATTTTTATTGCCTGACGATGGGCTCGCGTGAGTTTTCGAAACATCGGGCAAATAAACAACTGATTCCAAAGGACGCCTTACAAACTCAACCATCTATTAATTCGTCTTAGTGAAAAACGCATTTCACCACTGGGGCTCATGTTAGATGAGATCGTTTGATGAGATCGTTCAAAACCCATATATAACTCAATCTAGCCCATAGTTTAAACGAATAAACCTGTTCTGTTTTAGTTGGCAGAATGCCAAAATCGTCAAGTGAATATATGGTTCATACATACGATGATGCCTATACATGAACCGGCCAAATAATTAATCACGCGAGGCAACGCATAGCAGATTAGCCTACTGTGACCGACAGCGCGAGTAAATCCCATGCCACCCAAACCTATGCCCTCCGAAAATGCTCCACAAAAAGCCATAGAGAGTAGCCAAACGCACGCCGGTCGTGAGAACATCCTTTTCCCCTCTTCCCTGCTCGCCGCATCATCACTCCCAACGCGCTGGCACCGGCATGCATGAGACGAGGGAACACCGAGATGATTGATTACGCACTACCGTATTCCGAGGACGATTTAAACACCGCGTATAACTGCCCGTTTTAATCCTTGCAATTGTACTGCCCCAATGACGAATTGCTGGAAACATGTGTTTGCTTATATGACTTCTCAATCGTTAAATGGAAGCATTAAGCGAATATTTGTCCATTTACTTACGTGGCGACGTTGTAGGCTCACCGGTGCCGATGGTGCTTCGCTCCAACTGGAGTATTTCACGCAGACGCTTCACCTCCTCCTTCAACTCCCGGATCATGCGGGCGTTCGGGTCCTCATTGATGACCGCCTTGCAGACAATCTGCTTAGCGCGATCCGCGTAGCGCAGCGTGGACAGGGTCTCCTCATAGTTAATATCCGCCGGGGAGAGGGTCGCGAGCATCATTGTCTGCGAATTACCGCCTGGGGGGGGGGGGGAGCCGGGAGTTAGTGCCAAGGCAGGGGATAGTATAAGTTAAAAAAGTTCATAACTTGATAAGTACCTTTGACAAATAGGTTTTCGACAATTCACTGTCGAGCCGGTGTGGATAATAAGTAGAGGAGAGTTGGACAAGTTTCATAAATGTCTTCTGAGTAAGATTAATCGTTTTCACACTGCCCGCATGGTGAGATCAACATGAAGAGGCCATTGCACTGAGTGAGGGCGGGCGGAGGGGTGAATCGTGCAGGTTGGACTGATCATGCGTCGAGGAAGCAGAGTGAAAATCGCTGCCATGTGTACGGAGTGAACAACTGTCAGTTATTACCAACACTCAAAACCTGCCCAATTTTCCCTCTTCCCCCAATCCAATGACGTCTATATGCGAATTTTGACATGTAGGTGGTGTGAAAACCTTGTCGAACTCTCCTATATTTATTATAAATACAACTGTACAGACCCAATGATGAATTGCCATAAACATACATTTCCTAAATATACCTTTCAAGTTAGATATGAGAATATTTGCAGAAGTGTATAACTGTGTAAAGTTTTAGGCAACTGTCGCGAGGCACGATCTTTTGCAAGCGAACAGAAAAACTGGAAGTCAATTGAGTTTTAAAGGGTTTGCAGGGTTCGCAGATCCTAGAGACTGAATCGAAAGTGACCAAGTCCGACTTTAATCAATCTGCACTTCAAACACGCCTTCCAGAAATGGACCAAGAAGACGCGGAAGGTAAATTAAGTCGCGGGGAATTGATAAATAAATAAATTCTAAGAAATATACAGCGGGACCTATAATGTTCACAATTTAGAGGATACATTTATCATTTTTACTATCATTGAGAGAAGACACGGCGCATGGACCGGAAGGTCATTTTCCCTTATGATCACTAACATAATCGTGCTCCGACGAACTGGATCTTAGATTTAAAGCTCAAGGGTACAAAAGCACTCATTATATTGTAAAAATACATCCTCTTGTTTGAGTATGCTTTCATTGATGATGATGATGATGATGATAATAATAACACACATTTTCACAATAGGATAGCTGAAGTTGGTACTAAATAGTTGCACTAAGAATACTAACCCTATTTAGTAGTGAAATCCATTACACAATGGTGGCATTCTGCCGCCAGTCATAAAAGACTCGGTAAAATATAGCCGGCGAAGACCGAAAAAGGCAAGACAGCTTGAAATAGCGGGTGTTTTGGTCATATTGACGTCATCTTCAGCTCGACTAACAGTTGCACTCGCGCGCCTACCGACGTTTTATATCCTTCCATCGCACGGTTTGCCCGGGCGTGTTGCTGGCTGATAAAAGACCAATATCCCCGAAATAGCCCTTTTCTCTGCTTTCCGTCAGTTCCTTTCCTTCCGGTAGTTATTTTTGCCAAACGATATGAGCCTGCTAATACTCATAGGGAACCATATATAAGTGGCTGTAAAAGAATCAAAATATTGTGATAGTCGACGGGATATGAATGTTGTCGCTACCGCCAAAAATTGCCATATTCCTTGTAGAGTTCATTTGGCCGGAGGCGAAGATTGTAGCTGGGACTATACTAAGTTTTCGCTTAAGCAATGCTTATTACAACTAGTGATATGATGTTAGCATCTTTGCAATCGACGGCCGGTAACTGCCCCTGAGAGTAGGAATCAAGGTGGGTATTCCTAGGGAATTGACTGCCAGAGGACCTAGATACCTTTTTGCTTTCGTGTTTATTTTTACTTCATGGAATAGAACTTCCGAGGAGAACTTTCCAGCCAACTTCTAACAATCTACGTTGAATGAATGAAAAAGTTCGCATGCCAGGTATCCGCATGGATAAGGAAGAAGAAAGGTTTCTGCTACTCATGTCTCTGATGACGAATCCGCGATGGATATCGAAACGTCAGGCGAATAAACATTGTCCCAGCGATCGAGTCTTCCTCTTCTTCTCAATTGCTTCCTGGGACAAGGGTGTTTGCTTGTATTGGCTTGATGTTTTGTGGTTACAGATATTGTTATAAGTCTCTTCAACACTACTGTGTTTATCTCAGCGAGAATAAAAAGGCGTACGGGTAAAGATATTAAGTACCCAAGTTATCTTCTGCCACGTAGTGTTATTGTGATGTCCTGGGATTTTCACATGGACGCCGATTTTGATTGCGTGCGGAAATTGGCGGCCAAAGGGCTGCCTTGTGAGTTACGAGCTCATATTTGCTACATAAAGTAGTTCAGTCTCTCGAGGTTATAAATAATAAAATAAGCGCAATCAAAGCGATGTACGGGCAACCTATACGACCATGCTTATTCAACCTATGCTTATTTGACCGTTTAGACCAGGGGTCGGCAACATTTTTAACTCAGCGAGCCAAATAGTATATTTTAAAATGAAATTCTGTTAAATGCGAGTATAGTAAATCTCTGAATTTATTCTTTTAAATAAGGCTCTTATAATACTCATTGTTAATGTGACTTCTCGCGTTGCATGGATTCGCTGATGGTTTTATAGTCTGGTCGATAGTTGGTTAGGTTAAGCTTCATGCAAGCGTTGAGGCTTTCATCCGTTAGACGTGATCTTATTGTAGACTTTATAGATCTAAAATGTGAGAATGACTGCTCATATTCCTACGAAGATCCAACCATGGTCAATACAGCAATACTCACACACTGCAGTGTGTGGTATGTGACCGGAAGCGTATTCCAAGTTTTGATTATCAGCTGGTCTTCGGGCTGAAGTTTTTTTAAATTTCTGTCCACGTGTGCTTGCTTGCCAACTCCACTTTATGTCGTGCGATCTTTTCTAACTCCTCATTGAGTGACTTAAGCTATTCACTCACATGTCGTGGGCTGGAAGGTCAGCCATTTCTTCTTCGAAATCTCTAACGGAGAGGCCAGGAATATAACGAAAGTCGGCTTTGTTCAGTTAACTTTCGGTTGGACTGGTGATAAACTTAAAAAGACGAGTGTGCTCTCGAAATTCTCCAAAGCGTGCTTTGAACGACTGTAGGAGACTGGATGTGAAGCCAACTAGCTGGTGGAGATCAAAGTTTTGAGTGAACTCACTTACTGTGCATGCATCTTAATACTGCGTAACTTTCTTAAACTGAAGTAAACGGTCTGTTTCAAGATCCATAATAAAGAGTTCAAGCTTATTTTAAAAAGCACACTCGGATTGTTGAAGGGATAATAATGTACTTCCATTGCCTTGCAATTTAACTTTAAGTTGGTTCAGATGTTCGGGCATATCCACGAGATAGTAAAACCTGTGGAGCCACTCAGTGTTGGCTAGCTCACGATGCTCAATGCCCTTCATTTCAAGGAACGTCCGGATTTTGTTCAGGCAAGCTGCAAAACGGCTTAGCACCTTCCCATTTGATAGCCAACCTTGCTGTTCAAAATCAGACCATGATAGTTATTTCCAACTTCACCCAGCAGTGTTTTAAAATGTCGATCACTTGAGGATCTGGCAAAAATCAAGTTAATCACACGAATGACCAGCGCCATCACTTCGCCAAGCTGCTCGTCACATATCTGAGCACAAAGAACCTCCTGGTGTAGAATGCAATGGAACCGTAGGATGGATTTTTTTTCATATTCACAGAGAAGCGCCAGAAATCCTTTGTTTTTCCCACCATACACAGAGCACGATCAGTACACACTGAGATAAGTTTATCCATAGGTAGTTCTTTTTTTATTGAGCAAAATCCGTCAAAGATTTGAATATATCCTAACCTCTTGTGGACTTTTTATTGGCAGAATCGCAAGACTTTCTTCGTGCAATGTATAACCAGCAGCATATCTTGCAATTACACTGAACTGCGCCAAATTGCTTACGTCTATTGACTCATTTAAAACCAGGGAAAAGAGTGGCGCTGGTTTTATGTCTTTCACTTGCGTTTCCTCCACGTGGGTTTCCATCATGATGGTACGCTCATGAACAGTTTTCGCTGACAAAGGCATGTCTTGTATCCGTTTAATTATCTCGTCTTGGTTCGGAAGATCATCAAAAAGTTTATCGGCAACATCCAGTATAAACTTTTCAGGAAACTCGCCATCAGTAAACGGTTTTCCGTTCCTAACTATTGCTAAAGATTCAGCAAAACTCGCGGAGTTATAGTGACCTTGCTGGGTCCATAGGCGGAGTTGCTTCTGGCTGGTTTGCATCCTGCTCATTACCTCTTGGCATGCTTTATTTCGGCTATCTCCCGAAATGCATTTTGTTGCATCGATGTAACCTTGTCATTGCAAATTAGACACATCACATAATGAGCTCTCTACACAAAGGCGAATTCTTCGGCCTATTCGTCCTGAAATGTACGATACTCCTCATTTCTTTTTCGTTTCGCCATACTCTTTGTTGCAGAGGTTAACCTTGGGCACATGAGAGAGCGTGTAGCGTTCAAAGATGTGTGATCCGTCTGATGAAAGAAAGCAGTCAGATCTTCGGATCGATATATTAGTCCACAAGGCAAGTGTTCACGAACGGACTGTTTGCTCCGTCTGGGGAACATAAACACGAAGCACTATACGTAACAAAGCCGGCTGGCCTATGCGCGTACGATAGCCTTGTCTGCCAGCGTGATCTTGACCAAGCTGAGGTCAAGTCTGCGTGCTGGCGTGCTTTAGTAGAGCGTCCGTTATTTAGTGAGCTTGTCGCCGCTGTTGGGACGCAGGAAAAAATGGAAGCGATTGTTGTCGGAAAGCCGGAAAGGGACCAGCCACGTCAAACCTAGGGGTGCCGAAACTCCCGAGATTGGTCGAGATTAAATTTATTCTAATACGCGTCTCGGTGGCGGCACGTCTTTGGAGGCAGACGGCTACAATGCGTGCCCTCCCCCCCCCCTTCGTTCTCTAAGGCTCGCTGTCCCAGAGTCATGCGTTGCCACAAGCGACTGTTCCAATGCCATCTTGCACTGACGTCCCCGTCCCCCGAGGCTTGACCTCGCAGCTGTGTCTGGGATCTCGGCAACGGCTCCGCGCGCGTCCCTTTTCCTTCGGTTATCTGGCGGCCCCGAGACCGCCGCCCTGGCGACCGCAGTTTATTCAGTCACGCACACACACCCGAGCATACACGCGCGTCCAAATACCTAAGGGCCATGTAAATACTCCACCCCTCGGCCGATGCAGCAAACATATCTGCAGGGGAAATCCCCTCGGGCAATTGCAGGACACCAATAACAGAACAATTAAATCTGCTCCGCAATCCTACTGAATAAGCTGTCACCGCTGTCTCTAGCTCTCTCAGGTCTGGCTGGGCGCAATCAACACTAGCCCTGGCTTTGCCAGTGGCCACTGCCACCTGGGACGGGAACCACAGCAGAAGCGTCTTCGACCGCGTTCCCACCCGCCCTCACGGCGGCCAAGGTCTGCTACATCAAACCTCCCTACGGTGGATCAATCTGCCCTCCTCTACATCTCTGTTTTGACGCAAATGCCGCCATTCCCCACCACGCTGCTCCGACTTCCCCTCCTCGCCGCCGGGATTGGGGCCAACCCGGCGGAGCTCCTGATCCAACAAGGGCTACTAGCCAACCAGCCACTTGGAACAGCAATTGAGAGTTTTGTACATAATAAATCACTCCTTCTGATGACTTGTGTCTTTTAACTTCCAACCTGGGATTTGGCCTGATGATTGTAGCGATCTGAGTACAACCCACTACTTAGACCCCTAAAGAGTAACCAAAACCATAAAATCTGAAGTTTCTGAAAGAGCCATACGCGATCATCAAAAGAGCCATATACGGCTTGCGAGCCATGGCTTGCCGACCCCTGGTTTAGACCATTCAGAGGAGACATTTCTCAAAGTCCTGTTTGTGCATAATTGGAACAAGTGTGAAGGAATACGGCATCCATTAACAAAAGACTAACACAGTGCATTTTAAATTGAAAAATAAATGAAATCATGCCTTCAAACCTGTTTCTGGAGGAGCATCTACTAAGCTAAAGTTGAGCACAGATGACATGGAAAAAGCATTCTATGAGAACACGTGGTGTTGACAAGAATTTTTTAAAACTTTCGAGGCCTGATGATTACTTGACGCTCGGTACTGGGCAACATAAATGGTGAAAGATTTCCCCGATATTATTACATATACCTTTGGTTACAACGGCCTTTTCCGACCTCGAATGAACACCCGTATGTTCTAGAATAATGCCTCTGTTCATCGCCCAAGGGAGATTCAATTCTGATGAAGCTCACACAGTCGAAGTAACTGTGAGCACCTAATAATGAGGTTTTATCTTCCTACCAACAACCCCCACCTGGTTTCTGTCTGACATGTCTTTGTAATTACTAAAAACGTGAAAAGGGCAAACATTTCTCACCAAGAGCAGGATGTTTATTGAATAATTATAAAGACTGTTTAACTCTCTAAGAGTTGTTAGTTTTTTTACTTTTACCCAATTAACCGCTTATTTGCATGCCAAAATGGGGCAAAAATATTACTGCGTTGCATATTATTACTTTTTAGTATTTTTCTTGATAAATTTTATTCTCCCTCTCTACTTTCCGGTATAAATATCCTGAGACAAAGACTTGTCATAGAGCTGTTTGGGATTTTACGGTGGTTTCTGTAAGGCAATAGAACTGACTTGGATGCGGATTTGGCAGCCTTTGCTTTGCAGGTGTTTTTCTCTGAATGTATTTATATACATGGCGATAAGTCGTGGAATAAATGTTTAGTTATGTTATTAGAAAATTAACAATCAGATCTGCAACCTATGAGGAGTAATTGAGCAGGATCGTCAACGTTTCTATTAACGCAGAAATGTATCTAGTTCTCCGCGTCTTCGATACTGTCCACATTACCTTTGTACATAACACGACTGTATAAAAATAGTTCGTGTCTCTGATGGTACGCAACTTGAGATGACAGGTGATTGCTGACAGTCCTACTCATTAACCGGAGGTAAACGCTCGTCCGGGTGTCTTGTACATCAGTTTTGATAAAGCTTAGGACGGATGTTAGCTCATTTTCCTATTTGTTATGCTTGTTGCTATAATAGGATGCATGCCAAGTATTGATTCAAGTATAGGAATATATTACTAGCATATACTTTCCACTGGTCTTAGTAAGCATGGTTATTAGAATTAGCACTTGCAGCAGTGGAATATTACTTCTAGCAACAGCATCCTATCACTATTACTTTATGACTACTAATACAGCCAGAAATAGTACCAGCAATGCTATCACTCAGATTAGTAAAATGTGAAACAGTTTTTGATGGACAGAGATGAGAAGGCGGAAATCAAGGGAAGCCGTGTTGTGCTCCGGGTCTCAAACTGCTTAGCATAATCCGAGCAGCACACGTCTTTGGTTGAGATTGAGGGAATATGAGCTCAGCGCTGACTTTTATCAGCGTCACTGTTAGTACCAATACTAGTAACGCACAGCTGCATTGCGAGCTAGGAGTAGTAGAAATAGGATTAGCCTACTGAAGGTAACTGAGGATAGATGATGCCGTAGTAACAGGGCAATGTGTACTGTCACTTAATAGTAAGTTAAGCGGTTTTTTCTCGCTTGCATTGGGTAAAGCGGCCAACGCCGGATCCAATCTGGTCTTTCTGACCCATGGTGAAGGCGAAGAATGCGGTTGGCGCTAACAACGTCTGCTATCACTTAAAACTACCCCCCCTATCGCCAGTCACCATCACTGTACTAACCCGTTGGTGCACATGGGGCACTTCATCGAAGCCGATGGTCGAACAATCACTTGGGTCATGGTGTGACTGACTGATGATGGTTAACAGACCTGAAGTGTCCACTTCAGTCTCCCTTGTATGTCTGCCGGCAATGTCTATCTGCCTAAACTGCCAGCCACTGGCGTGGTTTTTAAACGAGTGCCAAAGCAGAATGGGACGCGTGAGTTCTGTTAGCGAACGGCAAATTTTCCTCAGAGAATAAAAAACTCATTTTTACTGCAGTCCCTCACTGTAATAAATTACACAAGCTTGAGACCAAAACGACGCAGACCATAGTAGCTCCCCCCATTAAATCACTCATATGGGATGCGAACCAAACCATTTGATAAAAAATGGACCATCGTGCGTACGTGTAAAGAGTAAACGAGCTACCTGGCAGTGGTTCATAGTGTCGTTCGCGATTCGTTGATGAACGTTCACCTGACCGTTAACGGGATTCATCCCTCCCACTCTGTTTTAGGTCAGAAGATATTGACACACGTTGACGATCATTCATCTGACTGCTGAAGGAACTTATCTTTCCTGCTCTGCCAGAAATGTCCATTCCAGTCTCCCTTGTCTTTGAGGCAATTTATATTCGCCTCGACTACCAGCTTCTACGGCTGCTGTCAGGGCCGAGACCGTAAACAGAGCGGGACAAATGAGTTCCGTTAGCGGTCGAGTGAACGTTCATCAATGAGTGTTCGACTAAGTGTTGCCAAACTGTCTTATCGACATTTTACACGGTTCTCCATACTTGTGGGCATGGCACCAGCTTTTAATCAAAGTGTTATCAGCCAACTGATAACGTTTGGGTGTTGGGGGATATTGACATTCGTTGATGAACGCTCGCCTGACCGCCGACGACTACCAGACTGACAAACTGAAAATTGATTATTGTTCACATTAAGGACTTGGGTATGCGCAGACGTCCTAGTCGTATTGTCATGTAGGTCGTGGTCATTCGTAACATCGTAAGACAGCAGTCTCCGCGCATGTTTTCCCACACCTTAAGACCCTGAACATGACGTGTGTTAATGTCCATGAAAACTAATGCAGATGTCAAAACCGTAACCCTTTCAAGAAAGAAAAATTACCATATAGTAACGTCATTTAACATATAAAAACAACATGCGTTTCCTTACCGAGATTTTCGCGCAGCAACCATGTGAGTACAGAGTCTCGGTAGGGAATAAAGTCAGTCTTCTTCTTCTTTGACGTCTAGGAAATAAAGGAAACATTTTAAGTTGTGCCTCTGTCGCTTGGGAAAATAGTAGCCTCATGAGAGCTCTCCAAACGATTACTCCAGAAGACGCTAACACAAGCCCTTTCACTTCCATGGCTGACGCTGAGGCCAGGCGGCGATCGCACAGTAATTATCACTCAACGTACCCGATCCATGACCGACGCTCACAACCTATCGTAATTTCCTCTCCTCCTCCCTCTCAAGCGCAGGAACTACTACAGATTGATCTCGCCGTGCAGGAGACGCGAAAACGATGAGTTGCAATCAAAGGACCCTTTTTAATACTGCTCAACCGTATGATTTTTATTACCTCTACAATTGTACTGGCCTGATGATTAATTGGCGACTTCCAAAGTGAATACTTTGACTCACCCAGAGCTTATTTTCTTTTAAACACTATCTTATTATCTTCTCTAAGAGTTGGCTAACTTCCTGTCTTCATATCAAATGGTTTTCTCTAACGTCTTTTGTATGCACTCCTTTTTTTCTTTTGCTGGTGTGCATTCAAGATTGCAACCTCCAAGTTCAACTACTTTTTCATAAGATATCCCGTTACTGGCGCGTTTACTGTCCCGATGATCTAAATCAAGTTTTTACTGTTCATGGCTGAAGAATTCGAGGCAACTGTTCACTCTATCGTTTCCTGCATATTTCAGAGTACAAAGTGCCGAATCTTCGTCTTTTTTATTTATATTATTGGAAAGTATGTCTGTAGTGTACATCATGACTGTTTTACAAGAGCGACATCCCCTCTTGTAACCTGGCCTACCTTCCAAACAAAACGTTGACGAAACCGAACTTAGGCAGCCATTGCAATTCTTAAAATTGCTATTTATTAGGCAAATCATAGTACTTTTCAGGTATTCTCGTTGGCCACCTATTCAGGGATGTTTTCCCCCTTTCTAAATGTTCTTGGATTAAAAAATAAGTTATCTGTAATCTAAACCGTTGTTATATATAATTATTTAGGTTTTAAACGATTATCGATTTGTAAAGCTTCTTTTCCCTGGTGAAAATTTGAAGACTGTATAAACAGAAAAATTTAATGGATCCATAAATTTCGAGAGGGCTCTTCAGTTGCCACCCCTCATTGCATAACGGGAATGAACGATAGAGAAAATACACAACAGGATTCTGACCAGAGCTTTGCCGTCTTAGTAAATCGAAAACCTCAAATATAATCAGATTCAGCATACTGAGCATAGCTATTTGACAATTTGTATTCTGAACAATAGTCTTTTATTCCGCATTATATTTTTTCTGTCCAGTTGACATCAAACAGCTTATGTAGAGTAACTGTATACTATAAACAATTTGCCAACAGTCAGTCAATAGCAGACACCTACTGTCAGAACCTGTGCTGTCCGTATCGTAAAACATATGAGTAGTTTTCGGTTCTCATGGCCACTTCGAAATTTTACGAGAAACAATCATAGTCTACGAGTGGTTCGGCAGGAATTCGGTCGATGGACGAAATATTTGTGAAGAGCTGTTTGCGCAGGGGTAAACGCAGGGACGTAACACCGTAAGATAGATTTTAACCAATCAGCACTTACCGCCATTTCGGCTAGGCAGGCAATGACTTTGCCAAGTGTTGTCAGCGAACGATTAATATTCGCACCCTCTTTCAAACGTGTTCCCTTCGCGCCGGTTGCATCGGCTCTCTCGCTTCCTGCCAGATCCACCAAGCTGATTTTGCTGACCTGTCAAGCGAAGCAAAATAACGATTCCGATAAAAACTTGAGATTTTTTTCTGATCAAAAATAGAAGCCAAAGGAATTGGTACGGGCAATAAATAAACACTGCTCTATTCAATACATATAACTTAAACGCTTGTTCGAATTACAGTATTATCATGTACAACCTTCGAAGATGAACTGAAACGCTGAATCTGCAGTTAATCAGTTTCCAATTATTATTTCCTGCGATCATAAAAAAACATTTGCCTGTACTTAGTAACCGAATGTGTACCAATAAGTTTTGCTATATTTTCTATTAAGAGGATACTTTTAAGCGAGAAGTCGGCAACATCAATGAGCGCCTGGAAAGTCGACCGTGAAATCGTCCGTCCAAAGATCAAAGCATAGGCTTTGGTCCTGCCAAGCAAAAAAGTCGCATTCATCCTTGAATTTCTTATGCAACTTTCCGTCATGAAGACTCTCCCTTTGCAGGCGGCTTCTGACCGTCTTGTACGCCTCACCGGCTCTCATCTTCTGTTTTGCTATTCATCACTGATTTTTTTCCTCCCGCGCTTTTCCCTTGCCAGAAAATTATGTACACACGCAAGTCTACCTATTGATCACATGGCTATCTTCCTTCTCATTAGTTCTTCTGCGAATCTCATCAAAAGAATTCCTCAAGGAATAGAGCATGGCAGCTTTTATGAGTCAACTATAGGCATAAGGCTTCTCAGAAGACGAAGATGCGATCACTGGAACAAGAGTTTTATTTGCCTGACGTTTCGGATTCCGTCGGGAATCTTTAGTCATAGGTAATCGTAAACAGGTCTGAGACATGCGCAGACAAGGCTTCTGCTGTCGGTCCGGGATTGTACGAACGAGAGGTTGTACGAAGGCCCAGTTGTCGATCACAAAATGGGCGAGGCCAGTATTTATCGCAGACTGTCCCGCGATACTTCCAATATTTACAACAAAGGACTCATAATGGAAACGTACCTTTTCACCTACTGTATCTGTTGTGCCGTCGGACTCTCGTTGCGTGACAAGAAGAGTGAGGACTGCATGGGATCTGCTGCTAGTCTCATTCATATTCGTCGCCGCCACGGTTCTGATACGAAGACAAATGAAGCGAAATGTAGAGATTGTGTTTCACAAGGGAAAAACGTGTAAGTATGTGAACCTCTGAAAGTTAACGAATTCAATCTCGCCCAGCAAATTAAGGCTCTCAAGCTAACATGTGTTCTTTATTCAGATAGGGAAAAAATGACCGTTGCGGCCAACTATGGTTGATTTTAAAAGGGGTTTGAGCTTAAATTCCGCCCTAATGGGTTTACGGAAGATGTCAGTGGGAATATGTTACTTAGGGCAAGGCCGTGTAATCTGCTGTAAATAAGACATCACTGAGTAACTGGAATAACGGTTTAATGGATGAATTCGATGCGCCAACAGACAGCACTAGACAAACTCAGCGATAATACATCCGTAAGTCTGTTCACAGGGTGAAAAATATGTACGCAAAACTGAAACGGAGAGAAAAGATGGTTACTGAATAATTCACGGCTCCTTGGTCAACTTGTGAGTTTCAAGGGTTGAAGAGGGACATAGCATCAAGAGCGCTTCGTTCTTATTTGGTAGAGCGCACACTGCGATGCCAAAAATCAAATTCTTTTCCTTGAGTTACCGAAATATTTGGAAGTATCATTTGCAGCTTTAGTTATGTTATAGAGCCCCCTCTAGGCTTTTATGTTTCAAGCTACACAGTGAGAACGTGTTAAAAACAGTTCTATAAGAGACATATTATCAAAACACGACACGCAGCACGATGATTTTTAAAATGTTTTAAATCACATACTTTATCCTTCCCAAAAAGCCTGTTTTGTCTCCGACTCTAATGCTTGCGCGATACCTGGGTGCTTAATATATTTATTTCACTGACACTCGTAAACTAGAAAGAATTGGTTTGAAGTTTTCAAGCCGCATATTAATACGTTATTGAAAAGAGTTGACGGAATTCGAGCTTTAACTTTGCATCCGTAGAAAGATTTAAAAAATAAGATTTCAGTTTCTTGAAATGCAAGTAACAGAAACACTCTCCATATGGAGTAGGCTTTTGATCACTTATTGATGCGAACGGCAACTGATCTCCTGTGCTACAATGTTTGCATTCTCCCTTGCAGGTTTCGCCACTTATGAAATATGAGCCTGCCATTTACAATTAGCCAAAAATTTACAAATATCGCACAAAGGTGCTTTTAGCGCTAATTACAACTGAAGCCTTTCGTAGGGTAATTCCTACGCGGTAGCAGTATGCATTCGAAGTGAAAATTATTCCGCTCCACTAAGCGTATCACGGTAGGCATTAATGATCGCGCAGTTGGAGAGCATCTTCCCTCTTCTCTTCTCTGCATGTATAAAGTTCACTTTAATGTTTATGTCTAATACGGCAAAAAAATCCAATGCAGGCTTGTTTCCTAAAATGACACGTTATATCACTTTTTTTATTATTCGAATCAAGTGTAATTTTGTGTTTTATCCAAACGTTAGTGCTTTGAATAATTGCAGAAAAAAGGATGCAACCTTCTAGACGTTCTACATGCAAAATGGCCAACCAGAGCACATTCACCGTAGAGTACACGTGCACTCAAATGAAGCCGGAAGGCAATAAATATAGTTGCTTTTTGGAAAGCACACAGCCTGCAATTGTCTATCCTGATTAAAATGCTGGTTGCTTAGTGAACTGCATAAAAGAGACAATATTTTTCAATTTAGTATGCCAACGGGATACAATTTTCTACAATGCGTAAAGCAAACAGTTTTTGGTGGCGTATTCCTCCTAGTTCGTGAAGACGGAAGGCAACAGATAAAGTTGATTTTTGAAAAGCACACAGCCCGGAATTTTCTGTCCTGATTAAAACTCTGGTTGCCTAGCAAACTCTATAGAAGATTTAAATGTCTGTAAAAAGGAACAGTATTTTTAATTGAATATGTTAACGGCATACAGGTTTCGACAATGAGCAAAGTAGACAGTTTTGTGGTATAATGATTACACTATGTATGCTTACTTCAACAGTAGTGATTGAAGTAAATACAATAAACCTTATGTACTCAGCTACGTCGTCCGAGTGTTTTACACAACTGGTGCAATCGCCATGCCATGTCATTAGCGATTTTCCCATACCCTCTCGATGTTAGCTGTTTCTTGGCACTCTCACTTTAGTCTGCGTCCGAAGACTAGCTAGGGCTCCAGTCTTGAAAATTTACGCAATCAGCCTCTCTTCCCAAAGAACAACCTTGACTTCAAATTATATTTCTTGGGATGCCGATCTTTCAGCATATATATACCTCTCGGCGGTTCAAAACCTTGAGATTGGGTGTGGCTGGCTGATGATGACTAACAAGCCAGAAATGGCCATTCCCGTCTCCCTTTACTTTTTCAGATCCATTTAATCATTTTTATCTCATAGTCACTATGTGGCGGTCTGGTGGGTTAACATTGTGAGCTCCTGGGCGAAGCGGAACTTAACTGTTTCTCTAATAGATCAGCGAAGCACATATATTCATATATGTGACCCAACGCAGCCGTCGCGTCGGGGCTCAGTTGCCGTTTAGAGTTCGGTAAGAAGAGCCTGCAAGTATCACCACAGACTTACATGAGTCCAAAAATCTGCAATAAACAAACGATAGTAATGTAGAGAATATTTCTTTTGTGCTATTTAATAAAAATAGCCCTTTAGTCTACAGTGAATAATTCCTTACAACTATCGAAAAGCGACTTAAATGAAACCATCTAGTTAGTAGATATGTAGATACTTATATCCAACGGAAACTTAGTATTAATGAAGAAGCTTTTCTTCAGTGATCAAGTTTTTTTCCTGTTGAAATAAGTTGTTCAATTGATATGTTCTTTCTGCTTGCGAATGGAGAAGCTTTTATTGTAACACCTGTCCCGTAAACCAAGAGCTCTTTCATTTCCGATAGAAGCGAATATGCGATTCCAGGAAGCAGTTCAAAAGAAGAAAATGCGATCACTGGAACAAGAATTTTATTTGCCTCATGTTTTGGATTCTGTCAGAAATTATTTATTATAGGTAACTGTATAATGGTGTGATACATGCACAAATTGCGCCAGCATCGAGCCCGCTTCCAAGGCGGACAATGAAATCGCTGTAATGACTGAATCGAAGGCGAACTGTAAAGCCATCACCGCACTAATTACGACTCCAAGCGGTGGTAACAGGAGCTGATAGCTATAGTACGCATGTAGATGGCCGCTAAGAACTAGAAATGCGGCACAATCTGTGGATTTATCACCCCAATCTGCGCATGTCTTACAACATTCTACGGTAACCTATGATAAAGGATTCTCGACATAAGCTGAAACATCAGGAAAATAAAATTTCTGTACCAATGATCGCATCTTTTTCGTCGGAGCTCTTTCATCATTTAAAAACGTTCTCCAAGTACCCTGACGCCTTTATTTCAGAGCTTTCCGAAATGCCCATACTATATTTCGTAAGTTTTGGGTCAAATAATCTGACTTTGGTTTGAACTGCACTACACACATTGCAATGCTGCAAGGGTTCTCTAAGTCCATTACCGTTCAGAGCACGTTCACCATTTCCACAAAAGTTTCAATGCCCTTTGCAGGATTGCCGCTTCCTCGCTGTCTATCTGTGCATAACCTGACTTTCAGGATTAATTTGAATGTCATCATCTGGAGTAAAAGAAAATCCACTGTCACATATGGAAGCCGCCAATTAACTAGTGTTTATGAGCGTTGACCACACAATTCATTGAGCAACAGTTAAAAAAACCGAGCTTCTTCTGACCTTGATTTATTACCGGCATCCATCAGATCATTTACTTCCTCAAAGGATCGAACTGCACACTTCGAGAGGTCCTCAACGTACGGACCCAGAAGCGGGTGTTCCCTGACGCGCAGATTACCCTTTTGGTTGGAGTTTAGTAGATCACGAACTCTTTCACAGTATATCTCCATGTAGCATACCTGGAAGCGGAAAGCATAATTTTCAATTCTTTCGGGTCTGACAAGCATGTTCATACGCAAGTATTATAGCAAGGTCTTCAAAAGGTTAGTGGCGTGGCTTAATTTTACTCGAAAATTTATTTCAAGATCTGTTGATGCAGCGGTGAAAACATTTGAGTGGAAGGATTTACAATGGACTTTCGATGCTTTCCAGGGAAATGCAAGTATTTTCGCTCTAGTCCAATTTAATATTTGGGATTGACTGAAGTATCAGAGGGCTACTTTGTTGCGGACTTTTGATCAAGAAGAAAGTCACTAGCTGGAACATAAATTTTATTCGCCTGAAGTTTTGTACGTTTTGTATGTACTTTGAAGAAATTATTCGATAGCTTAGTACCACGTTCACCACATAACTTCATACTCCGTGCGATGACCGCATTCGAATTGCTGAACTTGGTGGTAGATGGCAAAAAACTCATCCGGCAAATTAGCCCATCACAATTCACCTGTGTGTCGCACTTGGTGGATTACATCTTTCGAGAGAAGCGAACATGTGAGTTGTTGGAAGTAGTTGAGAAGGAGCAGATGCCACCACGGGAACATAAGGTTTGTTAGCCTAACGTTCGGGTTATCGCATGAACCCATCATCGCAGACAACCACAGCAAATAGGGTCACCATCACCCCTTCACTGTGAGTCTTTCTAACGATGAGTTGGAGCGAAAATTTGAAATGTTGGGCCAATAAACCCCTTATTAACTTATTCCGTGGTCTCGGTAACTGGAGAAATTTTCGCTGAATATCTAGGATACAAACTTCAAAATAAAGCGTATTTCTGTCTAACTTTTTCTACTCCTCTCTTCATTCGTATTCAAAAACCATGCGTTTACATAATATATAGCGACAACCTCAGACTTCAACTGATATTCGTAATAAGAGTTTTGTTTACGTTACAAATAAAGTTGATCTCCAAGTAATCATACAGTCAACATCATCGGAACGTACGTCCTAAAATCAGGATAAACGATGCGCTTAGCTCTCGCCTGTTCTTGCACATGTCCCATCGCCACCCACTCCCGCGTTTCGGTCCTCAAGTACTTTCAACTCAATTTTGGATTTCCCTCTCAGAGGACGTAGTGCAATCATACAGATAACCATCTCCTCACCCGGTCGTACTTAATAAACTCCAGACAGGGATTTCGCACAACACTATTATTAGCGTTCCATGCCTTCCAAAACAGCAAATGCTTTCCATGAGGATATGTAGCGGGTTGTGCCTGCCTGACTAGCTCGCGTCGAAGTGCATTTTCCCAAACCCTCACCGAAGTGCTTTCTCGACGTCTCGATCAGCCAATCATAGTTCTCGCATCTATGAGGCGACGAATGAGGAGCTTGCACGCGTGCCTGACGCAAGTTGCCTCTCTGCCCACAATCTCCAGGCTGACCTACCCAATGAAAGATCTCCCTCTATCTGTCCTCTGGCCCGACTACACTAAGACCTCACTAGGGACCTTGTCAACCTACTGATCGGACGCATCTCTCTCAAGTCAATCCACTCTCATCTATTCTCCTTTTCCGTTGTGTACACAGTAAACTCTTCCATCTACTTTGGCCTTTAAATACTTCTCTTTTCTCCACTAAGTAGCCATGGTTTGAAGATCGCAGTTGCACGGTTACACTCTTAACCCCCTGCGATAGATATTTTCGTTTGTGCACACAATCGACTGCAGGATAACCGTTAAGAGTAAAGCCTGCCAGGCATATTGTACCATCTTATATGACTAAGGATAGTCCATATCGCTTGCAGAAGATGGTGATGATGATGATGGATGGTCATGGGGGTTAACCCACGATCACTTTAAAACTGGATTCTACCTCCACAAGATATTGAAAGTCGTTGGACTTCGCCCTCTTCACGGCTTCCAAGCGCTGAAATAGCTCACGACACAGTCGTGGAGACAAGCCTTCGTGCTCTGGATCACCCGGTTTACCCATCATCGTGTAGGATTTCCCCGAGCCGGTCTGCCCGTACGCGAAGACGCAGACGTTGTAGCCCTTTATGGCATGATCCAGAGCCTCTGCACCCATGTCCTCAAACACTCGGCGTTGACCAGCAAACTGATCGTCCGAGGGCTAAAAGTAGAAACTCTGATAAACAAAATCGGCTCAAAGTACAAAAACATATGATGAATCATCCTACGAGGGTACATAGTTTTGCGCTTGACTAGTGCCACTCTAATGGGTTATCTCAAATGACAATGTCAGCCAGGTTAATTTTGGTTGAGGGACTCTTCGATCATCAGAGCTACTAAAACCATCAAGTCAAAAAAAGTGGAATTGGTGCGCCTTTCCGGTATATTTTTTACATGGAAGAAACGGTGGAAAATCTTCTTTACCAGTGCTCTTCACGGGCGTTAACGGCTTTTTTAGGAAAAGGTGTTTTTGAATTTCTAATCACTAATCCATAAACCTTCTGAGCAATCAAAATTCGTGCAAATGCTAGTCTTTATTGATTGTGAGTCAGGTGTCCCTCACTGGATACATGAAGGGGAAAAGGAATGTTTTATAGGTGGAGAAGAATGCATTTCTGATTTATTCAGCCTTTTTAAGTTATAAATGTGAAAGACTGATTGTGTCACACGGATCGTGATTTCGGATAATTAATATTGCCGAACACAAATACTGGTCCGTTTGAAAAACCTATGTGTATTATATGCTGAGTTGTAAAACTTCTTCGCAAAGAACAAAATTCCAATCTAAATAAAAGCCGTGCTCCTTTTCTATCATTATTTACTCAGTGGCTGCAAAATAAAAGCAAGCTGTATGCCATCTGTTTGTGTTTCAATTGCTTTTTGTTAGTGTTAAATAAAAAGGCCGGGCAAATTAGTTAAGCTACATACATAACCAGAAAGTGGGGCAGAAGTTAGTTGTTTTTCTTGATTAAAAAAATGCCGTCGTATCTTTTTTAAGATCACTTCCCAACGCATAAATATTTTTCAGAAAATCTCTTCATGAAAACGGATTAACGGTCTGAAAAGGAAGTGATATTGAGCATTTACGGCGAAATAAAGTCCATCAGTGGTATTTAAAGCAATGACAACTGCAGAAATGGTTGGACATATCATGTAGCAAATGCGAGCTTAGCCTATCAGGTTTTTTCAAGGATGCCAGCAGCCTCTTAGTTAGTATACCTGTAACTTAAACCTTAGCTACACATTCCTCTATCATGTATAAATATACTTATTCCGTCTGAATGCGTAATAAAGCACAACACTAACTGCATATACTGGGAAATAAAGTAAAAAAGGACGTAGTCTGTTATTTATCTTAGGTCAACAGTTTTTATTACATTCCACTACCAATGGCGAACCTACGCAAAAAAGGAAGTGCTTTCAGATTAACAAGTAAACAATTTATGTTTGTCCCCGTATAAAACAATCTCAAACAGGTATCGAAATGCACGGATTCATGGTTATTCTCTGAGAGGATGGAACTTTGCCTAAGGTGTTGGGATCCCAGACTATTATTAAGGTGATTGTTTACTCAGTATGCACATCAAACATGCTTCCCTTGAGAAATGAAAATTACTCACGCTTGTGTGTGACCAGTAGCTGTAGTCGAATTGAAAGGTCTTGCCCGAGTCTGCCGAATCGTTCTTCCAAATGGCTGAAATAAAGTTAATGACAAACTAAGCTGACTGTTTTATGAATGGTAACAGTTACAAAAGGTAATATAGAAATAAGCTCTATCGGTTAGTACCATCGAGGATTTTAGTAGGCTTGTGCAGACTTGAGTTTGCTCTCACCTCTTCTCGCAACCGGTGTCAAGTCATAATCGATAATATACTGATATATATTACATATACTAATAATAATCAATCATATATTCGAATGCGTGTTCCTATGTTTGGAATCTGAGCGGATGCCTTTCCGCAAACGCCAGTACTATGTGAAGAAAAACGACTAAATGAGGTGAATGTGTAGCTATTTGTGCAGCTTCAAACCTTCTGCCCTCTGAACATTCTAGAGGGTCACCCAAAAGGTGACGAGCATCGTGGATTGGATCAGACGTACTTTCATAGTGTTTCCGGCCGATGTGTTTGTGCAGCTCTTCATTGCTTCCCTTAGACCACATTTCGAATGTGGAATGACGTAGATAAAGAAGGATAGTAAGCCCATCAGGCAAGTGCAACAACGGGCAACGAAATTAGTGGACGGTCTTAGCACTCTGCGTTGTCCCGAAAGACTGATTAAACCCTAATATGCTTCCTCTATCCTATGTGGTGCAACCTGCTAGGGATATTCCGTATTATCCACGGATATTCCTGGTTCTCTAAAATCCGACGATTTTTTTGAGTGTTCAAACATGAGTCACCTGCGCGGCAATCCCCAAAAGGTCAATCGTGAAGGTACACGCACGTTTTTCTTCAGTCAGCAATCATGTAACTCCCTCCCCAAAACGAGCTAGTGACGTTGAGTTACACTGATGTCTTCAAACGGGAGATAGGTTACTAAATTTTTGGTAAGCGATGACCATCTCTGGCCAGCCATGACGTTCACTTTATAAGCGAACTTTATGTCTATCATAGCAATATATATTTGCTGATCCTGTTACCATTCAACCTGACTATATTCCATGCTGTGTGTATATCATTGTATTTTGTAACTCGACCTCACACAAACGGGGTCATCCCTGTAACAATATACGAAGAGTTTTATGCTCTACATCGGAACCACGGACTCAGTGCTTTGCCGGTTTTGATCGTGAACATGATGGAACAAGGGTGTTCAACCGATTTATCTGGTTAGGGCATATACTTGTCCCAGAAGTTCCCTGAGGTTCGTATTTGAGTGACATCAGGCTGTAGCGTAGCGAAGTAGAGTATAGAACTCAATGACCAAAGGTCCCGGCATCGAATCTCGAGGGTTCTAACCCTTGAGATTGGGTATGACTGGCTGATGTCGCCTAAAAAGCCAGAAATGGCCATTCCGGTCCCCTTGTCTTTGTCGAATCCACTTAATCATATGTCTGAGGCCACTAAGCGATAGCCTGATATCACTCAAGTACGAACCCCAAGGCACTTCCGGGACAAGTAAATGCCATAAACAGATAGATTGGATGAACACCCCGGTTCCACATATATTATTAAAATATACTATATTAGTATATATTATCGATTACTTTTCGCCAGAGGTTCAGCTATGTTTAGACGTTTGCTTCGCCATACCGGCATTTCAGTGAAGTGGGTATTCAGATGCTAATAAGGGGGTCAAGTAAACTGAACATCTTATACCCAGTACTTTGGTCAAAATGCGCGCCAAAATGTTCAAAACGGCTTTAGGAAAATATATATTCTGCCAAACAAGCCAACATCAAATTTTATTTAAAGGGCAAAAAGCATTAAATGCGTTGGTTAAGTCAGTCGCGTTTGCGCGTGACAGAGTTCTGTTTTTCCGCCAGGCGGAGATTGAAATCACATACTGGATTAGCTTAAAAAAAGCCAAAACGCCCACTCACTTGTACTTTTGCCGGACATAGAGATGACGCATTTTGATTGGTGGGCTATTTCTCGCTTGTTGAAGGGGCGTACTCTAACCGCAACCTTCACGGAAGACATTTTCACGGACAGTCCCTTGCTCTATCCAACTGAGGGTGAGACTGCGGGTTGACCGGCAGGAAGGTGTTGTGAATTGCGTTGATCTAAAACAAAATTTTAAGCATGAAGTGTTCCACAGACTCAATCTGGGTTTTATTCACCTAAATGAATAGCAGAGTCTTGCCTTGTTTCAACTTTATTCATAAAATATAATCTACAGTGAGAATGAGCATGTGTCTAGCCTTTTGAGTATTTATTCAGAGGAGTGTTTTGGAAAGACCCGGGGAAGAAACCACCCCCTAAGTTATACAAAGGCATTAGGATTGGTGTCAATTGTGAGGGCGGTGTTCATGTAGGACAAGTTCGTAATTAAGGGTGTTTTAGGAAGGCTGAGTTTCGTGAAATCACCATACTGAACATTTTTGGTTATCAAGCAGCTCATACGTAGATTCATACTAAACTCTGAAGGAAGTTTACAAACAAAAGATTGCCTCAGTCATGTAATGTGGAAATCGGAAGGTGTAGTTTGGCACATCTCCGAGGTTTTCGCTCTTTTTATTGAATTGACTTGAGGCGCAAAATGCAGTTTACTACAAAAACGTTCAGTACAGATTCATATGTTATAGGAAAACGTGGGACAAAAATAAACCAAATCTAACGATTCCTTTGATATCTAAGGAATTTCATATGCTTTTAGGCATTACAAAACCAAGCGTTTTATGCACGCGTGGTATACTCTATAGATGAGCATCAACATAAGCCCGAAAAGTTTTAAATTTATCCCTTCAGTGAAGGTGAAATTTCGTTTTGCTTTCACCAAAATCAGGTACATGCAAGTATGCGAATTCATATAAATTTTGAACAAAAGAGCGGGTACTTTTTCAAAAATTCTTTTTTGCAAATCTTGTAGGTTTTGTGTCTTAAAAGTATGCAATACACATGCGCAGCTGTAGTTTGTGTTACCACACCGAAAAAAGGGACCGCAAATAAGCATATAAATGAGCACAAGCTGCATGCGAATGATATCCAGAAATTTTCTATTTATAGTTTATCGGTAAACGGAGCAGAGAGAAGATTATCAGATTTCATAAAATCTTAGTGAATATTCGGCCCCTGTCTTGTTTTTACAATCATAGAACGGGCAGTAGGAGTAAACAGATATGTATGAATTTGCTGTAGTATACAAAAAAGTGAGTTTTATCATATTCAGCTGAAAATTCATCCATAATTTTCCTGGACGTTCCCATTTTTATCTGTAAGTAAATTTTGCTAAAACTGCAGTACGCAAGTATTTAACATGGAGGTTTCTTGATAAACAAAGCTTTGAACTGATCTTAGGCATATAAATTCGGAAGGTTTTGCGGGTATTCATTTTTCTCGGCAATGAGTTCACATTTTTAGGTGTTTCTAAAACCATAACCCTAACACAGCTGCAAAAAGATGTCCGAAAATCACTAATTTAGTAAATGCCTTTAAGAAATATCTAATTTTAAAGGTTTCGATAAAAGCGTAGAACCTTATCTTTATTTATGGATAACTGATTAAAAATTGAAAATCTTAACCTTTTTCAAGTAAGATGAAGGCGGAGCTATATTCTGCTCCCGAACAGGTTCTGAATATCTGAATACTTTGAACAAAGTATTGTTTAAGTTAGGGTTACATTTGCTGCTTCAACGAAGAATTCCATGAAGATCAAAAAAACAAAACACCGTCTCCAAATTCCTCGGAGCCCACACAGAAATCCAACGTGCCTGGTATTTATCCCTTGTGTTTTTTTGCTATAGTCCTATAATTTGCTATTCAGATGTTATAAATCGAATGAAAACTGTCTTACTGGGCAAAATATCCAGGTGGCATTCACAGTAACAGAGTTGCCTGCCAAAATATTCTAAAAATTCCTGAATTTTCCAGTAAAATGACACGTTGTTTAGATGATAATAACCTCACCTGCGACAGTCAGATATCCAGGGGTTTACTCAGTGGAACAAAACCGACGGATTGTGCATTTTTGGTTACTAGGTGTTTAACGTCAGTCATTCCGTTTATTTATGAGGCACAGTTAATGTTATTCTACTCGATGAAGAAGTATGAGTGGGCTGTGCTGGTTGAAAACAAATGGTTTAATTATTCGCCTTCTTAGTTCCACTGTCTGCTATAAAAGAGAAAATTCGGAAATCTAACTGCGCTGCTTTGCCTAGAGGTGAATAAACCTCAACAAAAAGACCACATTTATCGGCAACCTGTGTAATCTACATTTAATACCGGAACACCATCGCCAGACTATCGAAGACAAACAACTCCAATAAGAGATTAATGCTTACCAGATGGACAGAGAGAGAGAGAGTTGCACCACTTTGCACAAAGATGGCTAGAACACCCAAGTGTGTGAGCTAAGGGCTTGGCAAAGGCTTGTAAGTATATTCATCAGTAGCGCATGTTGAAGCTTTAGGAGCGTTGCGTTTTCCCCCACGCACACTATGAGGTGGTGCAGCTTCGCTCCCTTTTGCTGGCGGCCAGCTGGTTACAGCTTACTCGCGCCTCCTGAATTTCCTCCTTCCAACCAATCAGAGGCTCCCACCGGTCCGGGCTGAGTTGCTTCGCCCGATGGCCATGCCAGCGTGCTCACGTGCCACCCGGGGTCGTGCACGCACGCACGACCGCACTTGCGGCAAAGTTCGCACGTGCGCGTGCGCGTAGGCGTAGGTGGATTGTGATTTGCGAAAAATCAATTGGACAGAGCTGGACATCGCGTGGCGTGTGTGTGTGGGGGGCGGGTGGGTACGACTGAAAGCAGCATCTCAATCAGTATTGGTACAGCGGGTTTGAGTGGAATTTCCAGTCGCACCGCTTCCCATCACAGCACGTGTCGAATTGACAGCAAAAAACAGAAACCAACTGATTGATCGCTTCTCGGATGCATGCAGCTGCGTTTTTTTAGCGGAAAACAACCTAGCCAAAGGCAAGCTTGCTATCCCAGCTGAACTAAAAACTGAAAAATGCAAGGAAGTGGCGATCAGTCAACAACCAGCACTTTTGAAAAATGCCGAAAAAAATTAAACCGGATACGTAAATGGGAACTTCCTATAATGCAGGAGGCCTTTCGTTGGATACCACAGATATAAGGGTTAGCACTAGGAATGGGCTTGAAGTTAAGCTTTTTGTCAAGTTACGGCTAAAATTAAGGTGGGGATTATTTTCAAGTTGCGAAAACTTCAAAAGACAAATTGGCGGTCATGCGTCTGCTTTGAAGGAATCATCTTCAGGCCTGTAATTTTCTTGCGTAGTTAACTAAATAGATTATGCAGTTTGGTAGAAAATGCGGTGCAGGTTTCAGGATCGGTGGGGCTGTGTTGGGCAGAAGTGGGGTCAACCATCTGGTCAGCGTCAGGGGTGAGGACTGACAATTAAGAAAGATGATAAGCTGAAGGTGACGTTACGAAGTTCTTTTTTGGGCGTACAGGACCGGTTTACGTAACCTGATAGCAGCCGCATCTGCCGCTGGAATTATTGTTAAGAATTGGATACGGAGATAGGTGCCCTTCTGGGGAGTACCCAGGTGGGTGTTGGATCAGGAGCCCCGCCGGGTGGGACTCAATCCCAACGGTGAGGAGGAGGAGTCGGAGCAACATGGTTGGGAGGGGCTGCTCCGTCATCAATAGCACAGATGGAGAGGAGGGGAGATAGATCCACCGTAGGGGGGTTTGGTGTAGCAGGCCTTGGCCGCCGTGAGGGCGGGTAAGAACACCCTGGTGGGGGTGAGGGAGGGGTGGCGTGTTCCTTTTACTGTGTTTTGCCAAAAAAGGAACGAAGAGCGACTGTAAATCATATTCGAAACCGCTAGATCCTTGTAATAAACAGAAGGCCAAGGTTAACGCTTTTTGCCTGCTATAGACACGAATAAGGGCAATATTTAAATGTGATTCATTGAAAACTATTTCTTTCTTGGCGTATGCTGTTACTAACAGAGACTATTTCGCGATCATACGAATCCGGACTAAAAGACTGGCACTGCATTTCTAATCGCCTTTTGTTTCAGTCTGACGTGAAAAATGCATGCGCACGTGAAAAATCCATTAACTCAGAAAACTGAGAGATGGTATTCCAAAGGGTGCGATTACAACCGGTATACAATCAAATACTCTATACTCCCGACCAGCAAACGGCAAGACAACGAACTCGATGGCTCAATGGTTACGACGTTTGCCCCTGACCAGCGAGACGCGAGTTCGAAACTCGAGTGTGGCAGCAATTTCAGTGGCTATACTAGAGTTGGGCTACTCCTAGCTGATGACGGCCAATAAGCCAGACGTGCGTATTCTAGCATTGCTTTCTACCTTCGCTGGAATACTACTAGTATAACTTACAATATTCTATAAAACTTTCAATTGGCTTTGCACTTTATTCTTAAGTACCGTAGACTACGTCAACCAGGCTCTACACGCGATTATATGAAAGGACGGGGATGTCAACGGGACAGATACAACAAGCCAATCCTCGCGAACCTGGAATTGAATTACTCAATGTTAATTAAGGGAATCAAAGAGTTAATGATAATACTGCTGTCACAAATTAGAACAGGAATTCTTTCTTCCTTAAAAATCTTGGTTTGTAGAGGTTAAAAAGTGTTTACGCTAGGCCCAACGGCAAAATGTTTGATTTATCACATGAGGGTTTTCTGAGCACAACCTAGGCCTCTAGTAGCAGCCATGAAATGAATTATTCGTCAGATGTGCGATGCAACGTTAGATTGCACGCTGTCCAGCTTTCCCATTGACTCGCCTTCAGTAACATGTAATTAGGTAGCGGAAAGTCGGCCGTATTGGCTGAAAGGAATGCAGTGTCATTGTCACGCCCAAGCCCATTTATCTTGATGTAATTCCTTCCAGAATTGTGTGACGATGAAACAGACAGTTACACAAACAAACACAAAAAGACCATGTATCTCTTTGGAGGACAAACATTACCAATCCTAGTAAAGAAAATAAGTGAAGCGGTAAACACTTTGCATTGAAATCAAATAGATATCATAGGAATTCATCTGCAAAATAGCCGAATATCCCCTTTTTAAGACTTAAGCTTGCAGAAGTGAGCTTTCGCTCGCTTAATTGCACGTTAGTCTTTGGCCTCTGCTGTGGGCGAAAATTACCTTCCCTGGTTGGAATCCATCCTTACGTCAGCGAAGATGGCATCTGAAAGCATAATGCTAGTCAGAAAACTCATGAGCAGAAACTGATGGATTTAGGAGATTTATAAAACTAAAAAGAATCCCTAAAATACAGAAAAAGGTGTTATGACCGCATGGCTCAAGGCAATGAAACTTGCACAGGATTAAGTGAAGTTTCGGAGAATTCGCCCATCTCCCTCATATAGACTATTAACAGAGAACTTTTTGTTAGTTTTCGAAAAATGTCTCTCTCGTGCATAGAAATGGGCATTCCCATTATCAACTTTGCTAATTGTATTCGACGTTAATGGTCTTTGGGACGTTTCTAGTAGTTGAGCTTACGAAAAGCCTCATTCTAGCTACGCAATTAATCAAATTAAAGCATCCCTCACAAGGGGCAAACGGATGCTAATGTGACAAAATAAATTACATTAGGGGTGGGTAACAGCGAATGGAGAGGGATAGATAAATTATTGTTTCGGGCCTATTTGACCAATCATAATCCTGACTATCAGCTGTAAGCCGAAAAGCAAATAGGTGCTGCTCTACAGCACATAGCGTCCGCAGACGGTGGCTAGCAAGTGCATAGTATCGTAGCGGCCCACCCCAACTCTAAGCGATTGACGCCACAGACGTAGTCTCGCAGTGACCGTCTTGGTCGCCCATTTGCGCATGACCCAGAGCAATGGCCCATGTCCGCATGCGACGCGCGACCTTTGCCTTCACGCGATCAGGGCGCACATACGCACCCCAGACTGGTCTGGCCTATCAGCGACCTGAAACTGAATAACATGCGAAGCCCGCTCTGTGGCCCTTGTGACAATTCTGGCACTGACGACACTCGGGGATTCCGCATCCCAGGGTGCGGACGTGGGCAACGTCGCTGGCCGCTGCGACGATCCCACGACCGAACGCCAGGCCAGACCGAGTGGCAACTCTCTCTTAACTCTTGTGTGCACAATACATTGTTCCTACTAATCTGGCCTTCCTACCGTCTTCTCTCTGCTCCTAAGGAGGTATCGCAGGGGGTAAAATAATTTAAACCCTACCAACTGTGATCTTCAGACCATGGTTAATTAATGGAGGAGAAGTCAGTGGAGGCCAGAGTACTGGGAACAGTACATTGTGTACACAGGGGAACGAAAAATAAATGGACAAAGATTTGATTTGGAGAGCTTACGACCAGCTAGGAGAGCCAGCCGTGTCCAAGTGCTGGTTTGACGGCAGTCAGGCCAGTGGGCAGAGAAAGCAATTCACATGTGCAGGCTTGCTATTCTTCGCCGGCCCAAAAGGCATCTATGTGGCAATTGTGGTTGGCTGTTTGCAGACGTCGAGAACCACATCGGTGGGCTTTTGGGAAAGTCCACTTCGACGCGAGCTAGTCACAACGGGACCGGGCCTGGAAGATCGCAGCTCTAAGAGTTAAAGCTGAATAGCCTTAACACTACGCGATAGTATTGTAGTGACCTAATTCCACGCCCAACGCCTAGCTGATCGCAGTTACTGGCAAGTGCTCACGCAGCAGTGCCGGCCTACCGTAATCCGGTCCGACCAACCGTTTCCATGTGGTTGGCTCACGCATGACCACGCTTTAGATGCTGCGATGACATCCGGGCTTTCACATGTCGGGCACCATCCCCTCCACGCGGGTGGCCATGCGCTAATCCGACTGCCAACATCTTCCAACCTATTCTCCACTGCCTCTGTACAGAATATAATACTCCTTCCACCTGGCGTCTTACGTCTTACCTCCGACTTCGGATCAGGGACTGAAGCTTGCAACGGCACTGCGATGGTATCCAACAATATCGATCGTTTCGTTGACTGTCATTCAACTCGAACAATATTCAAAAAGACGCTTTTAAAACTTTATGCCCTTGCACGGCTTTCTACTCTCCGTTTTCATCAAGGAACATACCTTAACAAATTCTGTTTGCTCCATGCCCACGCATTTTCGTCTCGGATGCAATACAACTTTTAAAAAAAATTTGTTCAACAACCGAACTTTGTCTAAAATATTTGTTGCATTCTCAGGAATCTGCTTGGATCACACCATTTTTCCAACGAGTATAGCTCCATCATAAATATAAGTCAGGACTTACCTCAAATATTGTAAGCACCACCGTAAAACTCTATAAAGATATCATTAATATTATAAAGAATAGCGTGATAGCAGGGTTTAATGAATAATAAACATTGTAACACCCCAGCATGAGGAGTTTATTAATACCCTTTTGCTTCACTGTTAGGGTTGATAACAGGATTTTTTGGCACTTTGACAGACTTTAGTCTAAATAACGAACCTCTGGACCCTCCCGCACGTGGCCAAGGGCCGGTTTTCGATCTGGTTTTGCAAAGAAAATGTCAATTTGTCTCTCTAATGTCCTGTAAGCTATCGGTTGGTGAAAGTATAAACATTGAACTAATTGCCCAGGCATAGAAACAGGAAATACTCACCTAATTGGAGGCCTTGTGCCAGTTTAACGGGTAAACTCACATTGTTTAATTTAAAGCATGGAATTAGGCTTGCCTTACGGGCATGACTAACATAAGCATGCATGTAAGATAGAGGGTAATGTTGGAATTAGGTGTAGGGTAGGTGCGCAGGAAGGAGGGAGCTTTGGCTGAAGTATAAGTGTCCGGTTGAGCTTGGAGTATTCCTAGGTCCTACTTAGAAAGAATTTCAACATCGGAAAGTACAAAGAATGAGTCACGGATTCCACTTAATTACTTTGAGGAAGTGACCTTGTATTCTCGACGGTGCACGGTCAACCATGTGGAACTTTGACTGCATCTGCAAACGTAAAATATTACATTTAAGGAAACTTGAGTGCATTTCATACTCCAGACTCCAAAATACTTGCATTCATGTTTATTTCGACGTGGCTGTTTCAACAAAACATGGATGCTTCTCGCTAATAATTACCTTCAGTTAGCATTTGTGACGAAAATGAACAAACTGTTGAATGCTAGAGCCAACCCATGCATAACCTTCAGGAGGCTCGATTTTTTTAGCTTAAACTTTCAAGACCTAGCCTACTTTAATCGAAATTGTGAACTTAAGGAGCGCCCAATGGCTTGATCCAAGATCTTCCAATGAAAAATCAGATGCCCGAGTTTTCCTTTAAATTCCGCATGTGTTGCTGAAGTCTACTTGTGAGAACATGTTAGTGTGCACCACAACGACATATTGTCTTCACTGACGTTTCGGAGAGCTGGGTCGGCACTCGTTTGTCAAAGCGTAAACTTCAAGCAAGCGAAAGCAGCAGAGTGTAAGTGTGCAAATAAATTTCAGGGGAGCTTGTCAACTGTTTCTGCTCCTCGCGTGAATAAGTTAACAATTGGAGAGCATAACATTTCACATTTTCACAGAATCAATAATAGCAAGTTCATTTTTATCGCGACGAATTGTCTGCGAAAGTTCAAAATGCTGCGTTCTCCAATTCTTATCTTATTTATGCAGAGGGGGAGCAGTTAACAAGCTCTCCTGAAATTTATTTGTACAAATAAATTCTGCTGTTTTGTCTGCTTTCAATTAGTGCCTGGGAAAAATGCTTTAAAAGCGTAAACTACCTGTATCAACCAGCAATTTGTATGCGTGTCTGAACTTGGCGGCCATGGGTTGATCGATTTTTTGCTCGTTCGCTGTTTTGCCCCTCATGGTCTAGGTTGTACCCAGCTTGTATTGCACTTCGTATTCACGATGGAGGATGTTGATAATTCTACTTCCTCTTCCGGTGGGTTTGGCGCGGGGGCGTCTTTGTTTACATTTCTTAAGTTCGGCTTGACGCTGTCCTGACGTTTACTCACGTAATGGCGTAGGACTGTGTAGACAGCGGGAAAGTCTAGGTGCTCCTTGACAGAGTTAGCATCTGAGTTCCAAGCCTCAAGCATCAGTCTTTCCGCTTTTGAATTTCCTCTGCCTACTAAGGTTGGTCAATGACTGTCGAAGGTGTGATCAGTCTCATTAATATGTATTGCAAGCTGCAAGTTTGGATCTAGTCTCAAAGCAGCCAGGTAGTTGTGTGTGCAATTTTCGCACTGGTTCCCCAACGTAACTGCAACCTCATCGTTGAAACTTATATTGAAGTCTTCTTAACTGAGACGTTGACTGTTACTCGATAAAAAGCAATGCACTCTTCAGACGAAATTAAATGGGGAGAGCATCTGAGTTGAAAAAAAAACCTGCGCAGCCTCAATCTTACACTCAAGTAGGATTTCCCCCAACTGATATTCTGGTAACTGAACCTGTAATTCACTGTTTCATGAATTGATTGCTCTCGATTTCTTAAATAGGGCTTTGCAAAACCCGATTATTCAGAAGGTATCTCCGAACAGTATTTACCCAAAGGACCTGTAGTGGCCCTAGCAGCCAATTGGAACCCAAGAGCTGACGGACAGTGCCTTTGCCCTGCGCGCTAATGCTGCCTGCGGCCAAGTGCCAAGTCTCGGCACCCCCTGCCCGTTGTCGCTCAATGGCCTGAGCCACTTACGAACACACCTAGTCTCGCCTTGCCAGCCTTGCGCCAAGGCAACCAATCACAGGCCGACCTTGCCATTGAACGCGCTCTATCTTTGTCTTCTGGCGTGATGCCCGCGAGAACAGCGATGAGAGGACACTTGGAATTCCGGCCTCGCTGGTCGCGGCGACCGGCGACGCGGCCCTGTCCTACTGGCCTCGCGGTCGTACGCCCTGCAAGACCTTCTGGCAACCTTCCGCTTATCCCTTCTGTAAACAATATAATGTTCCGTCTACTCTCGCCTTTCCACCACCTCCTCTCCAATCTCCAAAGGAACCAGGGTCTGAATGATTGTAGCTGTTAGGGTTAATCGTCTTAGCCTTAACTCCTATAGACCTGCAGTAATTGAATAAAATAATATTTCTAAGTCGAGTATGCTGAATGGGTGAGTTTGCTTCATACTTCACCTGTCAATCTAAATAATCATTTTTTCTGCTCCCCACCCTCCTATGCCTACCCCATCTGCTCATTCTGTCCTTCCTTGTCCCGTTTTCGCTGTGTCTTCTTGATCATCCCCACTTCCCTACAGTTTCCTTCCCTTTCGCCTTGCCTTTCCTCATTCAACCTCAACTAATAACTTTTCAGTTTTTCTCATTTGTCCAAATTAGTAACCCCGCTGTCCCGGCTTGACTACTCTGATCGCGAACACATCCTTTGACCTTATTCTATTCTGCGTGTTCAACTCTCCTGTTAAAAGGACTCTGGTTTCTTCACCGTCTATCACGCCCATGTGTATTCAAGTCAACAACGCCGTCCGGTGTGTTTTAGTTGCATTCAATAAAAGTAAAACAGTATAGGCAGATATTATTGCCGGCAAAGACAAGGGTGACTGGAAAAGCCATTTCTGGCCTATTCACCGTCGTCAGCTAGTCACACCCAGACACAAGTGGTGTTCCGACCGAGCCTCTAACTCGCGACCTTTTTTATCAGATTCAAACATCCTAACCAGAGCAACGAGCTCGTAATCTCACCGAGTAAGGTCGGGAGATATTTACATTCGTATAAGAGCGTTCACCCATACAACAGTATACCTTCAGCTTCTACCTGCGTGTCTAATAATTCATCTTGAATCGCACGCTTATAAACTTGGACGAGAGGGAGACTTCAGCTAAGGCATAAGTTGTATGTCCTGTCATCTTCTGCAAAGACTGCGCGTTTCGTATATCCGACTGAAGGCAGCAGAGGGCCAAGTGACAGCCGCCTGAATTTTCCTGGTAAGTCTGCGTTTGATCGATGGACGTTAAGCAGTCATAAATAACCTTACTCCTTCATCAGCCGGGGGGATGAACAGGAATGCTTCTATGCACGCTCATAGAGCGCTCTCAGGCTGTTCAGTTGGCGTTGATGCCAATCGTAGCTGATGGACAGTAAAGAGGGCAATGTCGTAGTTTTGAACATATGTTCCGCTCAAGGCAGTAGAAGTCAAATAATCGGATTTTGTTTTTTTCTTGCACGCCTCCGTTGCCTCCTGTGGAAGCCAACTGCGTGTCCAAGAGGCCTATACACGCCACATCAATCTGCATTAATGAGTTTGCAAGTTGTTGCTGATGCAGATATAGTGGGCGCAGGCAAACGCAGTTGGCAATGCGGTCAGCTGAACACATACCCAAGTGACGGCTTAGATACTCAGGAGTTTGATGACAAAGATGACCAGAGGACTGCTAACGGTCAATAAAGAACGCAACTTGCATCCTCTTACGCCCGCTCCCCCCCATCACCCTCTGGCCGACGGCTGCTCTGTCCTTTACATCTCACGCTTGACAGTTTTTTCACTGTAACTTGGACCACCCAGCACGGAAAACTGCAGTTTTGCCGTGCTCATCCTCTTCCCCTTCAAAATGCGCCCGTAACTTGGACCAGCAGCTCATGCTTTATTGATCTATCAAGTTTCAGCCTTCTAGGTTGATAATTAACCGAAAAGTTTATTGCTTGTTAACTGAGGTAGTATGCTCCCCGATATGATAAATGAAGGAGGACAGCTCATTGTTAAATTGAACGTAACTTGTGGTTTTTCAAGCCACTTACTCCAACCCGTCGTAGCGGTTGAAATTATTGCACTGAAAGGTCTGGGAAAGAGGATACATCGAACGGCTTACAGACGGTGGGGCGAATTGCGTTTGGATGAGGGCCGCACGTGGGAATAGGGGTGTGAATGTTTTGCTTGCAGGTCACGCGTCGGGCGATGCAGAATCAGTGAAGCTCTACTTGTTCGAGCACGGATAGGCAATCATTGTCTTACAGTGAGTGCAGGTTAGTGGAGAGCGCATGCAGACCTTCGTAGTCTACATCCCGATCGACACGGTGGTTAATGCTATGTGTGCCGGAGTGCCAAGCTTCGAGAAATCCTCGCATCTGATTTATGTTAGTCGTGGCGACCACTTCCGTTCCGTTCCAATTGAATTGTTGGTCGCAATCAAGGGCGGGCGCAGACATGGAAAAAAGGGCTCACTTCGTCCAACTTTCAGCTTATTAACCTTATCAATGGGCAATGACCATACACAGTTGAATTAGACGTAACGAAATTCTATGACGTCACTGAAGTGTGCAAATCGTGCTGCCTTTGTCTTGTGCAAATTTTTTCCACGAAAGATGCTTCATGCTCAGGATGGCTTGCTTATGCATGGGCTGCTTTTTAATAAAATTAAATGTAACAGCTGTTTAGGGTGGTGTTATCGCAGAGGGTTAAGTTAGTAGGGAGATCCTTTGCCACTGCGGTCTTCAGATCCAGTTCCATGTGAGAGGAGAATAAGTAGGACACCAGTCGGATTGAAGAATATATTCTATAAAAAAGGTAGTTAAGAATTGATTGCATATATTTGAAAGTTGAAGGAGTGCACGATTACCCGGAGGACGGCGTCCGAAGTGTGAGTGGTTGACCGTCGAGGTCCTGTGCGACTCAGACTTGAAGGCCATTAGACAGGCCGGAAGGGCATTACCAGACACTGGTGTGTACGCACGTGGTAGCAGTCGCGAGAGGCGACTCAAAGGCACTCTGAGTTGGGCCACCACATGTGCTCCCTCCCAAAACTTGAGTTCTCTTGAAAAACGAATCCGAACGGGGGAATAATAGTTAACTTACAGTTCTGCGAGTCCTGCAAGCAACTTACTTAAATTGGTAAGTGTTTGATTATTTCTCCCCTACAAGTGGGAACGCATTTACGAAAACTTATAAATGATAATGGGCAGCGTTAGGCACATTAAGTACTTCAAAGAACTATAAGAAGTACTAAGTGTTTGTTAAGAAAAAAACTCTTGATAATTCCCAGCTTGTGGAGACGTCAAAAATAGCTATAAATTAGAAAAATCAATCTAAATATTTCGTTAAGCATAAAACGTAAAGCAACAACTTTCTTTATACGAAAAGAACTTGCCTATAGTCAAAATATTTTGTGCATATGGTACTGAGTTGATACGTAGTTAATGAATCTCGTGGAATAAAGTCTCTCTTCATTTTGCTAGTTTTCGGTGCTGATAAGTTGATAAGTTGGCTAATTGCCCGTCTGTTCGACGTTTACATCAAACACTTTAAAATAAGATATAACTAAACAGCATTTACCGAAAAAACGAGCTTTTAGATATTATTCCCTATGCCGATGGCCATGTTGGTCAAATGTGGCAATGCTTCAAAAGAGCAAACCACATTTTTGAGCATACAACATGTCTGCTAGAGACCACGCATATTGTTATTCCTAGGATTAATAAAAAAACTTCCATAATAGGTAACCTCTTTAAAAAGTGATTTTACTGGATATTTAGCTGACGAACTTTTGCGTATAATAAATTTTTCCAACGTAATCACACAGGAAAATTGGAGACTTTTGACAATTTCTCTAATTTATCTGAAAAAAAAAACGATTAGATTTGACTGGAGATGACAGAACATACCGTTTTCTTTATAAAGGATTATTTATCGCTTAAGGAGATTTATTACAAGATCCATTATAAGCGTGCAAATGCAGAAAAACAGGCTACATATATGGTGATTTTTTGAAAAACTTATAATTCTTCTGTCTGTTCCGTTTTTAAAAACACTTGATCGGAAAGTATTGTTTACAAAAAATAGATTTCTACATGACTGACATCCAATAAGGCCTACTATAGGTAACATATGGAAACATTGTTAACGCGCACGACAAGCTGTGCGGTAAAAGAAAATATTCTACCAAAAACTATTTTTACTGCATTTTTTGCCAAAAACCTTCACAGAATAGCAAATTTTAACCCTCAATGAACGCCCACATTAGATGACTATATAATTGTATCAGCACTTTTAAATTCTAACTGTTGTTTGCAAATTTCTCTCAAGTCTGACGACGAACTTGGGATCCAGTGTCCAAAAATTTACTCAATAAACTTACTCATTTCCCATTTGTTGTCATTAAGAAGGACCATCTTGAAGCGCTCCACAAGACCATCAACTCAACCATTCCGGGCATTCAATTCACGCTCGAGAAGGAGGTTAACAACAAACTCCCATTCCTGGATGTTCTTGTGCGGCGAAATGCTGACGGAACATTACAAACGTCCGTTTACCGCAAAGACATGCATGCGGAAGTTATTCTTAAATATGAGAGCAACAACCCCATCTCTCACAAAAGGAGTGCCGTCAACAGTCTGCTACGCCGAGCGAAGGCGCACTGTTCTGATGAAAACACCTACCGAAACGAGCTCAATTACTTGTTTGAATTGTTTTCCCGCAATTGTCACCCCAGAGACTTTGTGCGCCGTTGCATGAGACATCAACAATCCAAGAAAAAGGAACCGGAGAGTTCCACTCAGGCACCCAAATCAAACACATGGCGAGTCCTTCCTTATATAAGGAACGTGTCTGAAATTGTTGAAAGACACTTGCGGAAACACCAAATAAACGTGGCGCACAAACCGATGGCTACTTTACGCACTCAGTTAGTACACCCTAAGGATAGGGTTGGCTACCTCGATGAGAAAGAAGCCGCCTACAAAATCTCATGTCAAGCTTGTGATACGGTTTATTGTGGCCAAACAGGAAGATCTGTCTCCACACGCATCCACGAGCACCAATCGGTAGCAAAGAGACATGAACTTTTTTTTCCGAAGTGGCTATGCATTGCCTTGACACAGGACATACTGTTGCATGGGACAAAACACGCATCCTCGGAGTTTGCCCCCCTCCCTCAAAGTAGGCCGAGAATTTCTTGAGGCCGTGCACTCCGATGATTCATGCATCAACCGGCGTATCAAGTTAGCTGGAGTGTACAAACACCTCCAAGAAAGGTGGAAAAGACTGCAGCTGACAAAAATGGACCAACACGAACCGCATTTAGCGTCCACACCGGATAACCTGAACTGACCCCGGACTGACCCCAGAATGACTCAAATTACAGTCATAACGCCATTGAGACTGATAATCATGTCCATCACGATGTGACGCAAATTGTAACCCCCAATTAACGCCCACATAAGATGACTATATAACTGCATCAGCACTTTTAAATGCTAACTGTTGTTTGCAAATTTCTCTCAAGTCTGACGATGAACTGGGGATCCAGTGTCCAAAAATTTACTCAATAACCATTCTCATTTCCCAAAGGATGCCTTTCGATGAAATTGTTTAAACTTCTATCGTACGGTTGCCCCTTTTTATGACAAAAGGTATGGTGGCTGCACAGTGAGATTCCGAACATCAAGTAGTCCCTGTGTCCGTCGTCCTTGTTCAGTGCCAGCCGCCTCAAGGTCATCCATTACCGCAGTGAGCGCTTTCAGGCGCGCTGAGCTGCGGACACTTGGCAGACTTCCACTCGGGGACATACACTATAGAGGTCTAAGTAGTGGTTGTACTGCGATCACTTTACTCATCAGGCCGAGTCTCAGGCTGGAAGTAAGAAGGCAGAAGTCACTAGAAGGAGTGGTTTATTGTGTATATAACTCCTAATTGCTGTTTTATGAGCCAAGGGCCACTGGCGAAGCCAAGGCTGGTGTTGACTGCGTCCAGCCAGACCAGTAAGAGCCAACTGTGTGTTGTGTGGGGTAATGGCAGTTGTTTTTACATGACTGTGAAGCAAGTTCAAGTGTTATGGTATTAGCGTATCGCAATTGTCCGAGCAGATGTTGCCTGTACAGGTGTTTGCTGCATCGGCGGAGGGGTGGTGTATTCAAGTGGCACTTAGGCAGGTGTGTGCGCACGCATGTGCGTGACTGACTAAGTTGAGGCCAATTGTGAGGCTGCCAGAAAGCTGGTGCTGACGCAACTGTTACGGGAAAGCCAGAAGCAGCTGCGAGGTCAAGCCTCGGGGGACGGGGGCGCCAATGAAAGAAAGCATTGGAACAGTTACTTGTGACGACGCCTTGGACAGCGAAAGCGGATAGGCATTGCGGCTGTCCGCCACAACACACACGTGCATCCAGGCAATCGCGGCTGCCCGAGCGCCACTTGATCATGGCCCTTTCCCCCACTCTCTACCGATACGGCCTACGCTACCAGGCTCTATATCCCTCAGATAATGCCGCACGCATCCATTAGCAGACTCCCAGGCCTGCTCCGCAATCCTGTTAAAACAGCTGCTAATACTGCCTGGTAAGCTCTCGGGCATGACTGGACACAGTCAAAACTAGCTTTGGTTTTGCCACTGACCACTACTTCCTAAGACAGCAATTCATAATCTTGTGCACAACAATTCCCTCCCACGCGGGCCTTCTGCTTTTTGCCTACAACTTGGAATTCAGTCTGACGACTCCAATGCGCTAAGTACAAACCCTGCACTGATGCTGCAGTCTAACCTTCAACCTCCCGAAATTTGGCACAAAATCAACCCTTTGGGCCAAAGGTTCCGATTATCATGTCTTCTTTCGAAAACCATTTGCAAAAGCCTTAAGCAAACTCCAAAGTTTCAGAGAAAAGGAGGCAGAACCCGAAAGAAACCTATATAGCGCACACTTACTAGCCAAGCCAAGCGTTGACTGCGTCCAGTCCTGCATGCGAGGGTGGGACAAATGGTAGCAACTGCTTGAACAGGTTTATGAAGCAAGATGCAAGGTTTTCCCGAACTGGGTAACGTTGTGCTTACCAGCAAGGGTGTGTTGAGTGGCCTATGTTGCATCTGGCAAGGAGAAGAGGACAGGCGTTTTGTAGCAGCACACGCGCAGCTGCGTTTGCTAAACTCAGCAGACCGGCAGAGGCTGCCTTGTAGCGGCAACATCTTTTGCGGCCATAAATTGAATAAAAAAATTATGGCTGCCAGCCGGAGCTTTCAGCAGGCGATTTACAGTCGCAACATGGGTAGGCAAGCCCTCGGCGTGGTCACCCGGGTGGAAATGATGGCAGGTCACTGCCTGGTAAGCAGTGAGCCTTTTTTAGCATTGGGTAAAGTGATCACTTCACTGACCTGCCACGGGCTTGTCAATACGCGTTCTCTAGCGGAGTGCGCTTCTCTGGGTGGTAGGTGGGGGAGAGGCAGTCATTGAGTGCCTACCCATCTTCAGAATCTGTATTGCAGTGAATTAAGCTAACAGGGAAATTTTTGTCGCTGTGATCATTAGGCCCGGTTCTGTGTGAGAAGAGAGTACTGAGAAAAGCGATCCCTCCCCTGTGACATGCCCAAGAATTTTGATCATTTTCATTATCATTTGACCCACTTTTAAGAAGTTTACGGCCTCAGTAAGAGGGGAACCCACACAGCAGAGGTTTATCGGGAAGTGTTTAAGGTATTAGATTAACCCTAACGGCTGCAATCCTCTAGGCTGGGTTCCTTAGAAGTGGAGAGAAGTCTTGGGAAGGCCAGAGTGATCGCATCATCTTCTGCTGAAGGCCAGATTGTTAGGGAAAATATGTGAACAGAATAGTTAGGAGGAAGTTGCCACTCGGGCTGGCATGGCGTTCGATCGTGAGGGCCGTGTGAGAGTAGGATTCATCCCAGCGACCAATGAAGCTGTCTGCATCCGCATCCTGACGGGCGGAATCCCGAGTATTTGTCAGCGCGGGAATTGCCACAACGACCCAGGACGGGTTTCTTGTGAGTCAGCCTAAGTAGGATGATTGGCACAGCCAATCTGGAGTGCGCGCGTGCAACCCAGTCGTGCGAGGGCAAGGCTTGCGCGTCGCGTGCAGAAATGGGCCATTGCTCTGGGTTGATTGTGACTGGGCGACCAAGATTGTTACTAAAAGAACTCGTCTGTGGCGTCTCGCATTAAGAGGAGGTGGTCTGTAGAACCGCTACAGGCTTTTTGGCAGCTAACGCTTTATCATTCAGCTACAATGCCGTAAATATAATCATACTTGGATCGATTTTACCCACCTAACTTACCGCTCATATGGAATCTACCATTACAGAACAGTAAGCCGACTGCCAGGGCAGGATTTTCAAGGCAATCGTCTAGAAGCCGCTAGAATGGCTATTAGACTCCGATAGGGAGGTCTGGCAGATAAGGGGTCCCTTATCTGCGCATGTCTCAGACTTGTTTACGATTACCTATGACTAAGGATTCCCGACGGAATCCGAAACGTCAGGCAAATAAAACTCTTGTTCCAGTGATCGCATCTTCGTCTTCTGAATTGCTTTTAATTTCTTGCAGAAAGACGACGTGCGACCGGTGATACCGACGAATGGCCAATTCTCGTTCCCTACCGAGAGAAGCAAAGGATACTCCCCTGGGTGGCAGGTGGAAGAAGAGACGACCATTGGCTAGTTACCCATTGTCGGTGACTATATCTTAGTGACTTATTTTACCAGGGAAAACCCTTCCCGCTGAGATCGTCAGGCCCGGCTCTGTGTGCAAAACGAAGAAGTGAGACGTTACGTGGCCCCAATCCACTAACAAGAGCAATAACCTACTCCCTTAACTATATTCGGTGCTGAGGCCCAGTTTGGCCAAGGTCATGTTCCCCCTCGGGGATCGCAGAGAAGAGTGTGTCTTCTAACGCCAACGCCAAGGCGCCAGGTGGCTGAAGACTAATCACGTCCAAATGCAGTACGGATGACGGCAGTTCGGCAGGTCACGATCCGCCCCCAAGCAATAAGAACACAAGTGGACAACTATCCTCGAAAGGGGAAGAGCCGGTGATTGTCATAGGTCTGTAGTAGCATATCGATTGTATCTCATACTACCAGTCCCCTGTATACCTTATACGTTCCTGCTGTTGGCGCTAATGCTGGAACCGCACCAGAATCCAAAAGGTCAGACGAATAAAGTTCTTGTCCCTGCGAACATATCTGCTTCTGTTTAATATCACCCGTGTTGAAAGTGCATTCACCGATTGGCTAGAAGAGCAAACAGGGGCACATTTGATCGAAAGACAAACCAGACGAAACAAATGAGTTCCAAGTTTTTTAATTAATCCTTAAACACGACAGTTCGACTGTCTCTCTCGATGATCTCTACCACAAGCTTCAGCAAGCTGATGCAACGCGGTGACTGCGGCTCGATTGCAGTGAAAGTAGACTTCCCGGATTTATCCCACTCTCTGACCACTCCCACTGTCAAGACAACAGTCGAGAAGACCGGAGGTGGGGAGGGCGCAGACGGTTGGCGCGACCAACATTCAGCACGCGCCACAACAGCTGTACCTTGCTAGGTAGACTCCCACTTGGGAGCGTGATACGGACCACACTGAGCCTGACTCTCAGCCCGCAGTAGGCAACTCTACACAGCAAGATACACTGGGCCAAATGCGGCATCAAGTTATCCCATCAGGAGGGAACGCTCCAAGCCATGGCTTTTAGCGCACCCTGACAGCCTCAAGCGCAACAGATTGTTTTCAGTGAAATGCACTGACTGTCGAACTAAATTTATTCCCACCGCTAGCAACAGGCCACCGCACACTGCTAAAAAGGCAAACAAGCCGGAGGTGAACAGTGTAGAGCACGATATGCAATGAATGAAAAGAAGAAAGGAAAAGAGAACAAGAGAGAAAGAAGAAAGAAAGGGAAATTGAAAGAGAACACGAGAAAGAGAACGAAAACAAGAACAAGAATTGAGCTAACCTTTCAGTGGAGGGGATCATTGAACATGTAGTACATCTGGTACTGTGTGAGTGAGACCGTAAAAGTCGCAATTTGGCCGAATAAACACAAAGACGGCCGCTGAATGGGTCTGTATGAAGTCAGTTGATTGGGAGATCAGAAAACTGAACAAAAGTCAACTGTTTGCAGGCATCCGGATGGTGCGTGCAGGAGTTAATTTCACGGTCCAGGTGCTACAATCAAAGAGGTGGACAAAGCTGGCTGGAAGGCTGATTGCTGAGCTAGAAAAGTGTATTTCAGTGCCTCTTATCTGGGTTACTACCCACTTTCCGCGAAGTGGTATCTGGATGTCTCAGCTTACGAGCTCGGCCTCACTGTCTCTTTCATCACTCGTTCAGCATGCATGCAGTTCACACGATTTGCAAAGGAGTTTGGAGCAATGCAGAGAAAGGCACGCTCTGCGTTTCTCAACTGCCAATGCGTTCGTAGTTTAGGCCGAAAACCTACTAAACGCAAATTGATCCACACCTGCCATGCTGGCCGCTTTTTGCTCAACGAAAATAGGCAACGTGAGAATGGAGAGAAAACGTAGGAATAATCCAGTCTAAGCAAACAGCTCAGTACAGGCAAAGCATAACTGGCTACACCTTTTCTCGGCAAGACGCAAGAAGTGAAAGCGCCCCCCCCCCTATACCGGAAAGTTTTGTGTTAATTTCCAATGGGACTCCAGTTTGGGTAAAGGTTGAG
>JAYGXS010000007.1:13350205-13391261 GCA_036362985.1 Ligula intestinalis | reverse complement strand
TGAGACATTTCCTGAGCGAGAGAATCAGTCACGTGGGAAGGACTGGGTGCAACGACAACTCTGACGACAGCCGGCATAGTTGTCGCGCAATTATCAACCCCACATCTGAAGCGGACAAGAACGCCGTGATAATTAATGAGCCATCACCGCACCAATTAAGACCTCAAGCGGTGGCTAAAGGAACTGACAATTATGGTACGCATGCGGTTGACCGCTACGAACTATAAAAACAGTGTTATCTGTGCATGTTTTACCCTAGCTGCGCATGTTTCAGACTGTTCTTCGATTACCTATGATTAAGGATTCCCGAAGGAATCCTAAACGTCAGGAAAATAAAGTCCTTGTTCCAGTGATCGCATCTTCTTCTTCTGAACATTCCAGAATGTCATTTATTCGATGCCAAGTAGGGTTGAAGTTGTCCTTATCAGCAAAGGAAAATTTCTAGTAAAGTAAATTGTGAAATAGGTATTACTTTGGAACCTGTGATCGTGTTTGTAATGTGCAAGGAATTTCTCTGCAACTGTTGCTGCTTGTCCGCAGTTATACCGCACTCTTATAAACCCTTCTTAAAACATTTCAATTTTACACGATAATAGACTATTCCAGTTAAATACTGGAATATTCACAGAACTTAACACTTAATTTCCTGCAAACTAAGTACAGAAAAGGGTTCTTTTGTACGTGGTTTTTAAAAATATATTTGAATTTATAGGAGCATGATTCACTTGTGGGAAAATGCCTAATAATTGAATGGCCTTTATCGAGTTCTATTTCTACGGTGCCCTGAACTAAGCTTGTTCAATTGCCGGCACTTTGATAGGGCTGAGATATTTTTGTATTTTGTTGCGGGATCATTAACACTTTCGGAAGGAATTTCGCTTACCATTTTATGAAGATACAGGTCTACTGTAATTGGCAGCGTCTGCATACTTAAGTCTAAATTTGGAAACATTAAGTCGCCCTCTTTGTACAGATGTTCTTTCCTGAAGTGCTATTTCATGACCACAAGTTTGACTGCGTAAATATGCCACGCCACAAAACGTAAGCTTTAAGGACGTTTACCGGTACTTCGGTGGAATATGTTATTCTGCGTCGATGTTTGGTATGCAAGACTTCTAGACGGCCTTACCTTCTGTGATCAGTTTGGCACGCAAGTGAGATTAAGCTGATTTCTGGCTCATTCGTCGGAAGGTTTCCACAAGTAACAACCTACCTGGCTTATAAGTATTACGTCCCTTGATGTCTACGCCGTGTGCCACCGATATTTAAAATTAGAAAATTCGACGGTGACAGCTTTTAATAACACAGAGCATTCAATATTTTTCCCTTGAAGAAAAATACTCAGCGTACGTAATCGAAACCCCCCAATGGTAGTGTTATAAGAGAACATAATTGCAATCTACAATCGGCAAATAAGCAACACCATGTCTAAACAGAAAAGTAAAGAATGTACAATAATTTAATACAGAAGGAATGGAATGATTTGTGCCTGATGTCTGGAAAATATGTTTGCATGGGTAATAAAGATAAAAATCGAAGACATAATTCATTTTATTCAAGTGTGCATGAGCATTAAGACCCGAGGTCGTCACATAGAGCTGCCTGGTGTAACCAAATTATCTGGAGGTTCAGCAGTTTGCTTATCAAAATCTCCTTGAGAAGATAATTCCATATCAAAATTTATTAAAATTTTCAGGTAATTTATTGTGAGTTTAAACTGAAGGGAGCTAGAAATATGTTTTTTTAAAGGTATTACCCGTAATTTCTAGCAAAATGTGGCTCAGTTCATTGAGACCAACAGATATATTAACAAAATGCTCAAAAAATCTAGAGGTTTACATAAAATACATATTTGTCATGGGAAAAGGTCCAATCTCAGCTTCTACATATCCAAGGGAAGGTGCTGTTTGAGAAATTTGAAGCCTTTTTATCCCGGTACAAATTTAAAACAGGCGTATACGGCAGGATTTATTGACATTAATAAATTTCGTGACAGCTTCTCAGCTGCACTTTGTCGCTGCATGATGACAGTAATGAAGAGAAAATACAACAGTTTGAAATTTCACAGAATGAATGGCATAACAGCAAGGACCGTGGTTCAGTGTAAAAAATAATTGATAAAGGACACTGCAATAAGTCAACGTACAGGAAGGAAGGGAGAATGGTTGAGGGACGTTAACTAAAATCACTTGGGGATTAAAATTAAGGGACCACTTACCAGGGTAATTGGAGGTTGACCACACGGTCGAGTTACTTTCGTAGATCAGGTTTTTCGCGCCGTATGTAGGCAGCTTCCAAATAGCGCTGGAACAAGTACTCGAAACGCCGTTTTGACCGCGAAAGAATAACCACTGTCTAGTAGATGCTTTGTAATAGAGGACCATAGTATTCCGTCTTCTAGCTTGAAAAGCCAGTTGGGCAAGTGCTTTGCGGTCTTGGCTGCCAGTTGCCCTTGCGTACGCCCAGTTTACTTGCATCCACAAATAGATGTAAATTTATACACACAATTTGGGGTGGCCTGCAATGGCAGGGCATCCTTTGCCCGTTTTGCTGGATTGCTTTTATTGGGACTTAAGAAGACGAGTTTTTCTGCGTTACAAGTCCTTTCTATAGTACAACGCAGCCGTCGTTTGATTGTATTGGAAATGTCATCACCCTTAAAGGATAAGAATATAATGACGGGCTTTTTTTGGAACTGACTGCTATAACTATTTTGGCCGTAGTGAATTGCAATACTTTGAATAAAGCGTGTATGCAGCGAGGAGATGCAGCTGATAAGTTGGCACGAAATTTATTCATGTCAATAAATCCTGCTGTACACGCCTGTTTTAAATTCTGCATATCCGTTTCCTTTCAAGTGAGGTGACGTGTGAGCATTGGCAGCGCGTTGGTCAAAAGCTTTGGCGCATAATATAGGAAGGCTTTGCAGTCATTAATTCAGAATGCGTAGCGCCATTCAGTATTTGATCCTGGAGTTGCTTAACCGTTGGACAGTTTCGTTGGACTATAACATGAGCTAAAAAACATAAGAAACACCAGCAGCTGAAGAGAGCATTTGGAGGATACATTAAAAAAATCAGCAAGAATTTTTAACTAAGGTTGAAAAACTAATCGGATAGCCGTAGAGAATGAGAAGAAGGTGGAGATCTTTACACCGTCAGACCAGGGCTTGAGGTGTACGGTACGACTCATAAAATACAGACATTTATGAATTTCAGTGAAAATATTTTTAATATGGAAAACGAAAGATTATATTTTAAATTAATACTAGGTAACGACAATAATATATCTTGTTGCGAAGGATGTCAAAGGATTAAGGACTGTGAGAGGATTGAAATCGGGTAAAGCACTGGACTGACTTTTTATGATTCAGGAAAAGACCATTGGCTAACGATCACGCTGAGACGTGGTCCAGTCCCCTTTAAGAATCGAGAGATATGTATCATTTTTGAGAGGACGACCAACAACAAGAGTAGAAGTATACTTTGCATGCAAAGTTTCAGTTGGCGATAGTTGGTTGTCAGCGTGGAGGGTGAAGAGGTGGGGAATAAGACAGACGCTTGAAGAACTCTGTAGTTGTTGAGACTGACCGTCAACTTTTGCTTGCCGAACGGATGGATTACGGAAAGTGAAAAAGTCCCCCAGCCAAGCAAAAGCCCAGTCAGTATAGCCACATGCGGAATTCATTTTAAGAAGTGGATGGTGTTAAAGTCAATTTAAAAGGTCTTGAGCAGATTTTAACGAAGTCACTGTGCTTGCACTCTTCAAAACTGTCCCTATTTTGCCCCTGCTTTTTTAATTAACGTTAGGTGGGCAGACAATAGATTGCGTCGACAGCGGTATCGTCAGGACGACCTCATGAGTTATTCTTCTTGGAAGACTGCAGAGACTACAAATAATTGCCAAAAGAGGTGTATATGCGAGTTCCAGGAAGCAGTCCGGAAAAAGAAGAAGCGATCACTGGAACAAGGGTGATCGGCTATATATTCAAGTTTGACGAGACCTCACAAGGGTTGACAACCGCGTGAGCCGCGAGCTGCTTGAGTCATGGTTTTCAGTCATGGTTCATCAACAGGCGCAACGATTTGGCGTTCCCATATTACTTACAGAAATATTGCCTTAGCAAGAGAATCAGTCACGTGAGAAGGGCCGGACCCAGCAATTACCAAGCCTGTATCCATCATGGACGAGGAAATCACGACAATTAATGAGTTGAACGCGAAGTGTCAAACCAGTTGCACACCAATTAAGACCCAGTCGGTGGCTACAGAACTGGAAATTATCGTACGCACGCAGATGAGCATTATGAACTATAAATGACGTGCAACCTGTGTATGCTTCAACCTTATCTGCGCATGACTATGATACCATGATTAAGTATTCCCCACGAAATCCGAAACGTCAGGAAAATAAAATTCTTGTTCCAGTGATCGCTTCTTCTTCTGAACTACAAGTAATTTGTAAACACTCTCTGCTTGCCCCACTTAGATGCGCAGTTACTGCCCCAATCCTGTCGAAGTGAGTGACATCCTATAGTAGCAGGGATCATGTTACTCGTCCAAGAAGGATCAGTACTCCTGTATCACACAGTTAACACCAGAGTAACGCAAACCTTAGAGCTTACATTACGTATGACCCAAACACTAACCTTAAGGCAAATTAAAGATCCGGCAATTCACCAAAGGCCAACTGTTTTGCGGAGGGCTGCTATCCGCATGCCCTACCGGTTCGATACCCTGGAGTCGCTTCCGCTCCAAGCTTCCCAACATATTTCACTACAGAGCCAGAAGACATAGCGGCAATCGGTTCAAACGGCTTGCTTCTTGTTCAACACCCACTGCATTAACTTTAAGCGCTTTCTGACTATATCGCCACAGACGCAGGGTTTAAGTAAGTTAAATCCCAGAAACTGCAATCTTCCATACCACAGTTCCTTAATAAGGAAGAATTCGGTAGATGCCAGAGTAGTAATAACAATATATTGTGTACAAAGAGGAACGAAGAATAAATGGAAGACATTGTCACCTACCATACTAACAGCCTAGATACTTGTCGCTGCTTGACACAACTGCGACAGCTGGAAGACATTTGACTTGGGAGCACACGGTCAGCCAGGATGGCCAGCAGGATCCACGTGCCAGTTTGACAGCAGTCAGGCCAGTGGATAGAGAGCGCGTTCATTAGCTGGGTCAACCTTGAAGGTTTTTGGCCAGATAGACAGATCACGTCGGGAACGCATACAGGCATGCTATTCGTCACCATACTAAGGACCAGATTTTCGGCATCTGTGATTGGGTGTTCACAGACGTCAAGAACCGCATTCGTGAGATTCTAGTGGAGTTCACTTCGAAGCGAGCTAGTCACTACAACCATCTGACCTATATACAGACCTTTACCTACCTTCCATTCGTGCACACACGTGAGTCCAGAGAGTTATGGCTGCCAACCCACGGTGTGCAAAGAATATATTTCCAACTTTTCTTGTTTATATTGGGGCTCCTTCACAGCACTACGCATGAAAGCGAAAGATTTGTATCTGGCATATTAAGTTACGTAGGAAATTGTTTCGATATCAGGCAGTCTTCGATTTCGCCAAAATACTGCCTTTTATCCTTAAATATACCGAACCAGTTTTGCTTACTAAAAGGGTATCTCAAGATCAAATCCACTCACAAGAACAAAACAACGTGACAAAACGTGTATTATCAACTACGAATTTCAATTTTCATCACGACTTTGCATGAATTACCGAATCTACTGGGGTTATGCTGCAAGAAAAATGGAAACACATTTCAGAATTTCCGTAAATATTTCATGAGAATGCACATCTGCTGTCATTGGGAGAGTCCGTCTGCTGTAGTCTTTTTCTCGAAAATAAAAAGTCCCCGTCTTGTTATCGATGTTACTTTCTAAAGGACTATGTTATGGCCAAGACTTTGACTCCGTATATATGCTACCACTTAAAGCATCAAATTTAAAGTCGTTTACCGGAACTTGGGTGGAATTTGGTTAAACTTAGTTGACCCAATTGTATAGGTCTTCCCTGTTGTGCAGGTTCGACTCCCGTCGACGCCACGAGTGTTTTTCACAATAAGTCAACTAACTTAAACAAATCTGTCAAAACCACCAAAAAGTTATTCATAAATAATCTATGCTTGTTTCAACGGAATGCACAATTTCTGCCTTCATCCTGTCAAGTGGATGGCTTGTAGTGGTAGCCTGAGCCACAGTATTTATAAGCTAACCATGAATGGTATGCCCTGAAATTAACCGTAAAGTAATCATTAATCGAACCCAAACCCTAGCCCGAAAACTAAACTGACAATAATCATGACCCTACCACTCCAGTCCGATACCTACCCCCTAGTCCTAGCCTCGAAAGAAATTAAATCTCATAAAATTTACGGAAAGGCCACCTGTATAACCGAGGACTCCTTTTCCTGCAACCCACTGTTTCCACACTGTGCAGTTATGTATACGTGAAACTGCCCAAAATATTTCATTAGAGAGCCAGAGGCCTGTTGTGGTGGTCATCTACCGTTGCTGTCTGACTTCCTGCGGGCCTTCCCTCGCACACATACACTCGCGCGCCTAGGTCGCTTAAAAATCACTTGAACAGGGCAACCCACGAGCGACGCAGTATACGCCATTTATACCCGGCCCTCCCTCGGATAATGCAACACCGCTCAAATTTGCGCCCGCGCAGTGAGTGGATACGCAGGGGCCGGGAGGACGGTGGAAGCACCACTGGAACTTGCTCTCCGAACATGAAGGCAGCTGATAATCCTATCTCACACGCAAACTCTTAGGCATGGCTGGACGCAGTCAACACTAGCCCTGCTGCCTTAGCAGCAGTTGAGTGCACAATAAATCCCCCATTATGTTACCTGCCTCAGAAATTTGGCCTGCCACTTACGCTGGTCTGAGTAAAAAGACTAGTTCGATCCCTACAAGAGTAGCAAACACGGCGTGCCGGCAGCTTCAAAAGTGGTTGTGTGCTAGCACTACCATCTTTCCAATTTTAGCAGTTAAAAACTACTTTGTCTCGAGCTAAGCCTTACGTCATCTAGACTGTTTGCAGGTGAAGGTGCGAGTAAATTCTGGCCCACCTTCCGGCACTTAGCTTATATTAAGTAAATCTGTAGTAGCTGTATTCGTGAGAAAATGGGGAATGCATGGTAGCATGATTTTAAAGGAAAATGTTGTTTTAGTGATGGGGTTTTCATTATTTCACAGGCAATGGCTCAGTAAGACCATTTTTTTTTGCCTCAGTAAACATTAGTAGCAGAGGAAAACTTATTTTCCCTGAATTGTGTAAGATCCCTGTAAAATGTAAATGCTTATTTCTGGGTGTGGTGGCGTCCATAAGCGGGGAATTTTAATTTGTCTATACTAAGGACGGCAATTGCCTAACGTATGTTGGCTGATTTCTGGCTCATGGTAATAACCGCCTTTGTGCCATGAGTCCAAGCATCTACTGTAACGAGAAGGTTTGAAACACAAGCCCATCTGTAATGTACTGAAAAATTGATGGCTCGGGCGGCTGTTTCAGCCCCCCTAAGCTTTTCGTGAGAAGGAAAGTCTACCTCAACATCCTTGCTGACAAACAAAGTATAAGTTAAGTTCAAAGCACATTCTGGAATGAAGTTTACGCTCTGCATATGTCTATTAGTTTTGTTCGTGGGAAGATGGGAAACCTATGGTAGCATTTTTACAAAAGAAAAAGTAATGCCACAAATAGCGAACACGTGAGTCCCATGAAGAACTGGAAAATGAGACGACTCAATCGCTGGGACAACACTTTGATTCGCCTGACGTTTCGAGATCCTTCCCAGATGCATCACCAGAGACATAAGCGATAGCAGAGATGGGTCCCGTATCCGCTTTGGTTTATGTCTCTGCTGATGAATGCGCGACAAATCTCGAAACATGAGGCGAATAAAAGTGTTGTTCCAGCGACTGAGTCACCTACTTCTCAAATAATTCCCGGAACTCGTATGTTCACTTGCATTGGCAAAACTTTTACTTGCCAATGCAAGCAAACAAGCGTGTCCCAGGAAGCAATTGAGAAGAAGAAGACTCAATGGCTGGGACAAGACGTTTATTCGCCTGACGTTTCGACATCTTTCGCGGATTTATCATCAGAGGCATGAGTAGCAGAAACAGGCTTGCTTCTGCTACTCATGCCACTGATGATGAATCAACGAAGGATGTCGAAACGTCAGGCGAATAAACGTATTATCCCAGCGATCAAGTCTTCTTCTTCTTCTCAATTACTTCACTATATCACAAGGCGAATATGGATTTATTCATGGCAAAGAGTTGATTTTTAGTACGCTCGTGTACTGGTTAACTGAGACCAGGACTTTTGTATTGCAGGGAGGCGTTTGTAGGGGAAATCTAATTAGTTTTAACCGAAACTCGAAGCAAAGCCTGCGCAGTCTGTCGCCGCTGGCAAATTTTAGTTGCGCCAGGCAGCTATGACGTCAGTGTAGAGATCCGCCTTTAAAGAGTCTGGTTATGAGGCTTAGCGTCTTAAAAGCCGACTTCCACGCCATCGGCTCTGTTTGACGGATACGGTTAAATGGACTTTTATTTTAGGATGAACCATTTCTGCCATTCATAAAGGGTAGCATATTTTACACTTGATCTGACAGAACGTAGAAAATTTTCTCATAACCTTAACGATACTTTATCAATGCTTTGAGCTTTCCAGTGTGCATTAAGGAACAAATTTAGGCAGAAAATTAAGCAAAGAGATGGAATTCAATCATGGCTTCCTTGACACTGTTTCAAGTTTAAATTCTACACCTATCAATTTGATGATTTAATAATGTTCATCTTCATATTCGTTGATGAACGTTCACCAACCGCCAATGCAACTCAATTTTCCTGCTCTGTGTTGGTCACATTGTTCAGGTTAGTATGTAGTGGTCGCTGCTGCCAAAGCTACGAACATTTTTTGACACTCTTTCCAGAAAATATAGACTTAAGCACAGTTTTATCTTTGTACAATAGATCGCCTAACTGATTTAATGCAAAATACAAAAATATCACGTTCATGATTGCACCTGACGATTCCTTGTAGAGTAATTAGTAGTTGACCGCCATGTTCACATGTGTGCTTATGCAATGTTTTATCTCTGTGACGTCCCAATCGATAAAATCAAGCGGTAATCTGGTCACCTTAATCTAACGTAACTCAGACCATGTAAAAACCAAAGAAACCAGAGGGTGTTTTCGTGAAAGTGTGTTGGCACTTTGGTGTGCTCAGGAACGGCTGCACGCTACGTTGCACGTAATATGAAAACATATATTTATCCAAAAAAATTCAGAAAAGGATTATTTTGAAACGTTATTCCACTTTTGATCCTTTTTTCACTGTGTATGGTTTGACATAAACAGGCCTTCTCTGCGTTTAAAATTTAAGTTTACTTAGCAAACCTGATTTTCACTTTTCGAGGTTTTCCTTTTTCTAAAACCGTTGGTGTTTCTATGCAACATAACATAAAATTATAGACAGCAATGTGTTTTATTTTTAAGAACGACAGTTCCTTTACTGCTGTAAGTCATCTTAGGACGCAACATCGACTAATTCTGCACAACAGGAATGCCCGTGTGAAATTTCTGAGATTTCATAAGATATGCAGTTGACTATGGCCTAACGAACGGGGCTAAGTGGTCTCAGGGTGGAGCGGAAACTTGTCTTGGCAATCTATCAGAAGTATTCCTCAGAGTGCGGTACGTTTGCTTCAAGTATCAGTTTTGAAAGATCGTTAGAGCGTTATACCCTGATCAGAAAGGTCGCGAGTTCGAGTCTCGGTTGTGCAAATCAAACACAGTCCCTAAGCTGAGCCACAAACCATGCCTTATCCGCATTTGGAGGTTCAATGTAGAGCTGATTCCGCTAGCAACCGATAAAAGTTAAGCAACATTTACCGCTATTCTAAGATCTTAACCGGCATGGCAATAAGCTCGTGGCGCAATGGTTGGGGTGTTAGCTGTCAGATAAAAAGGCACGGGTCCGAGTAATTGGTGGGACACCACTTGGGTCTAGGTATGACTGGGTGACGATGGCTAATAAGCCAAAAAACCTACTCAAGTATCCCTTGTCGTTGCCGGCAGTGCGATTTGCCTAGACTACTTATCGCTGGGTGTTAAGGCTATTGAGATTTAACCCTAACGGCTGCGATCTCCAGGCCCGGTTCCTAAGGAGGGATGAAATGTCTTGGGAAAGGCCAGCAAGATAGGGAAAATACGGTGTGTATAGCAGAGTTAGGAGAACGTTGCCACTCGGTCTGACATGGCGTTCAACCGCGAGGACCGTATGAGAGCGCTGGGTCGTCAAAGCGGCCAACGACGCTGCCTGCATCCGCATCCAGACGGGCGGAATCCCGATTGTCGTCAGCGCGAGAATTGTCACAGGGGCCACCGAGCGGGCTTCCTTCGCGTGTTAGTCAGCTTCAGGTCGCTGATAGGCCAGTCCAGTCTGGGGTGCGTGTGTGCGCCCCGATCGCGTGAGGGCAAAGTTCGTGCGTCGCATGCACCATCGGCCATCGCGCTGGGTCGAGCGCAAATGGGCGATCAAGACTGTCACTGCAAGCCCTCGTCAGCGGCGTCAAGTGTTTGGTAGGCGTCGGGCAGCTGCGACCACCAAAAAGCCCAGACTTCGCCCACCATGAAGCCTGACAAGAATAAAACCTCATTATTCACACCGCAATTTCACCCAGTCGTCTCTGTATTCTGGAATTATCCTGATAGAAAGGGCAGAAGAAAAGAATATTTAGTCGGGAATCACTTGGTGTGGGTATGTCTATGTCAGCCTGTTTCGTGTTACAGTGGAGTCCGGTTAATGTGGACACCTCCGTTCCAGGCTAACTGTCCATATTAACCGGTTGTCCACATTAAGCGAACTGACCCCAAACCAGTCGTTTCTACGTATAAAAAACATAATTTTGCATCTAAATGAAGTTTTATTAAAAGAACATGCTCAGTTTTGATTGCTTTGGTGGAAACTTTTCGCTTTAAGCTCCCCTAAAGTTCTTTATCACAGTGTCAAAATTCTCCACATTAAAACCTTGTTGTCGATGCCCCGTTTCGAGTACGTTTCTGAAGCAAAACTTTCAGAACAGGACGCGGGAATTCCCCGCCGCGGGCGATTTGGACTGGATTTTTGACAAAATCTGTGGTTCGACCGACCGGTTGACAGCTTGATGCTGTCCACATTAAGCGGTGGCTGTCCAGATTAACCGGAGGAGAAACTCCGTTCCTGGCCAACTGTCCACATTAAGCGGTTGTCCACATTAACCATGTCCACATTAACCGGACTCCACTGTATAGTGCTTTATGATTCAGTGTTTGCTAATACTTCTTTCTCTTTTATCTGTGCATGTGTCAGACTTGTTCACAATTACCTATGACTAAGGATTTCCAACAGAATCCGAAACGTCAGAACAATAAAACTCTTGTTCCAGTGATCGCTTATTCTTCTTCGAAACTTCTTTCTGGTATGGCCGTCCAGCGCAAGGCTATATTCACAAAAATGGGTTGGGTTTGCACAACTTTTAGAAGCCAAAATGATTTTCAGAAAGCTACTTCATCCCGAATAGTAGTCGACTAAAGTACAATATGGCGAGTGCTGCAAGAAACTTGCGTCGTTTGTAAAAGTTTGATTATTTCTCGCATACCAGCGAGAACGCATTTATGAAAACATAGAAATAATAATGAACAGCATTAGGCATATTAAGTACTTAAAAGAAATATAAGAAGGACTATCAGCTGATGGAAAGAGTACACAGGAGGGCAGCAAAAATCGTGAAGGTCCTAAAGTTCTCATTTTACGAATGTAGACTAGAAGCACTTAAACGTTTTCCTCTTGAGTACGGGCAAATCCGAGGTGATCTCATACAGACGTACAAAATCGCAAAGAATCGGGACTGTGCCATTCAGTTTGATGACTTTTTCACGTTTGCCACATCAACTAAACTCCGTGGGAAGTCTCTCAAGCTCCGGCGAACCTTAGCCCGTTTGGATATCCGCAGACATTCGTTCTCACAACGAGTCATCGGGGCCTGGAACGGACTGCCGAGGAGGTCAGAATGGCGAACTACACAGATGCATTCAAACGCAAACTGGATGGACATTTACTTAACAGATACCGTTCACATGCATAAGGAAGCAGTAATCACCTACATATTGGCCAAACCTATAGATAAAATTCGTGCATATGTATATGTTCGTCACTATTTTACAGTAACGTATTTTATGTTGGATATATTATGCATACAAGAAACCACTGAGTGCTCTCACGGACACATTGCCCATACCTACAGCTAAAATTTTTGCATGTATATATGTTACTGAATATTTTACAGCAAAAAATTCTATGTTTGATTTTTTTATGTACTGTCTTCAAAAGGGTCTTCAAAGGCATTGCCTACTACCCTAAATATACTGAACTATACTGTTTGTAAAGGAAAATAAAATATTTCCGATAAGCCCCGAGTTCCGGAGATGTAAAAATAGCTGTAAATTAGAACAATAAACTCAAATATTTCATTAAGTTGAAAATGGAATGGAACCAATTTCTTTGCATAAACAGAACGTTTCTTTAGTCAAAATATTTTTGTACATATTACCGTTACTGGATAATTATTTATTGAATATCGTCGAATAAGATCTGTCAGTATTTTCTTCGTTTTCAGTGTCTTAATTGATAAATTGATAAACTGCGCTTCTGGTAGACATGTACACCAAAACCTTTGAAATGAGATAAACGGCATTTACCGAAAGAAAGTGTTTTTGGATATTAATTGTAATGAAGATGGCCATGTTGCTCATATTAATAAATTCTCAAAAAACGCAAACCACATTTCAGAGAATAAGCTATTTCTGCAAGTAATACTAAGATTAGTTGAAAACTTTCCGTAAAAGGTTACCTCCTTAAAACGTCCTTTGAGTAGATATTCGGCTAACGAAGGTCTGTGTATATTAACTTTTTTCCAAGGTAATCTTGCAATAAAATCAGTTACTTCTGACAATTTCTTCAATTTAACTGAAGGTAAACGATTCAATTTAACTGATGATGAAATAAATTACTGTCCTCTTTATAATGGATCGTTTTCCGCATAAAGGGATTAATTTCACAATCTGTTGTTAGCTTGCAAATGTAAAAAAGCTGGCCATATATATGGCCTGTTATGGGGGTGAGAAGTGCACGCTATCTGAGTCACGGCCGCAAGCCGAATAAACTGGGCTATAACGAGTGGCAACGCAGGTGAGATTCAGTTGTTTGGTACGGAATATAACAACTGGCAGCACAAACGAACACAATATGTGTAGCCCAGCACATGTCCTGAAGATCTTGGAGGCACGGCATGCCAGTTTCATGACTCTCATGGCAGAGATGCGAAGCTGCAACTGGAACCCGGCAGGTGTTAGCGATGTAACGAAGTGGCTAGACGACACGCTAAACGACAGGTTTGAAGCGGCAACAACAGAAGCGATAGCAGCAATAATATCAGAGGAAGCTGTTGCAACCACAGCCACAGAGGCAGAAGAGGCAGTAACTGAGACAACAGAATCAGAGCAAGAAACGGAGGCAATGGCAACAGAAGCAGGGGCAGCTGCCACAGAATCAGAAGTAGCAGCAAACGAGATAACAGTAACAAAAGGGACAGAAGTAGCTGCAACAGGAACAGAAGAAGCAGAAACCGAGGCATTTACAACAGAAGCGGGGGCAGCTTTAAAAGAACCAGAAGAAGAAGCAGCAGCAGGAAGAACAGTACAAGAGTCAGCAACGGAAGCGACAGATGTAGCTGCAACAGAAGCCGAAGAAGCAACAACAAAGGCAGCAGCTGCAGGAAGTACAGCACAAGAATCAGCAACAGAAGAAGCAGAGAAAGCTGCAACGGAAGTAGAGGAAACAGCAACCGAGGAAACTGCAACTGAAGCGGCAGAGGCGGTTGTAGCAGAAGCAGAAAGAGCAGTAACAACGACAAAAGTGGCAGCAGAAACAGAATCGGCAGATGCTGCTGAGAACACGGACGAACAAATGTACTCGAAGTGCTAGATGACACATTTGAGGCCCCGACACACAAGTCAGATCGCCGAAGAGCACTATTGACAAAGCACCTCATGATCGACCCAAGAAGGACGATGTGGGACCCAGGCGTCCGAAAGAAGCATAAAAAAACACCAACGCCACATAAAATAATCCTGGATCCGACAAGGAGAAAACATGAGCTGCACTTTTTAAAAGCGGGAGCTGTTATGGGGGCGAGAAGTGCACGCTATCTGAGTCACGGCCGCAAGCCGTTTGCGCGCGCCGAGAGCTCACGTGATGCGCGCCCCCGCGTGCACTGCATTGTTCCAGGCGTCCCGCCGCGTGGGAAACCACGCCAGAACTACCCCTCTCGTCCGATAGGCCAGGAACACTCTAGAAGGACCAGCGCCTTATAAAAGGCTATACTGAACACGCTAATTCATTCCATTGTCTCTGTACCGTCTGGAATAAAGCCTTCCTATCAGAACCGCTCTCGGCTTCTTCTGCCTATTAGTCGGGTCCGAATAAAATGGGCTACAACATGGCTATTTTTGAACTACTTATTATTCTCCTGTCTTTTTCGTTTTTAAATAACGCATAAGCAGAACGCATACTTTACAGAAACCTATATTTCTACATGACTTTCATCCAATAAAGCCTTCTTTACGTTACATTCGCGGTAACATATGTGACACTTTGCTTGTACGCAAGGACAGTTGTGCGGTAAAACAAAATTTTTGACGAAACTTTTTGTTATTGCATTTCGTGCATAAAACTTCACACGTTAGCTAATAATAATTTTAGAATATAAATCTCAAATTCTTCTGCTTTTTCTACTTTTTTTTGAATTCTTCCACAGCACAATGCATATTAATAAAAAGTTTAGTTGTGTCGTACCTTATAGTATAGGAAGTTTTTTCGTTATGAACTAACACATGATTTAGCTAAGATTAGTGCCTATTTTGCTCCTTTACTTCAAATAAGAGGTCAGTTTTCCACGCTAAAGTATTTTTAATCATTAAATCCACTCATTTCATCAAAATAATCTGGCAAAATATATGCTAAACTACCCAGCTAAATTTCGTCATGAAAGTTTCTTGCAGCACTTGCAATACCGAATATACGACATTCGTGTCTACTGGTGAACCATTAACAAGTGGTTTGCATTCCAGGGAAGTAACGCAAAATTAGTTGGAATGCGTAAGTGTGTTAACTAGTTGTACTGTAAAATTAACACTCAGGAAATTTAATGCGGTCCATGTTATCGTTCCTAGCCGATATCGCAGTTCAGTATCCTAGAAAATATTTGGCGATTCACGTGGTCTACTGTAAGGGCGTAGTCTTCAAAAACAATGAGTCCGAAATGTGTTGAAAATGTCCTGGCTACATTCCAGTATTCCTGCATTTACAATAAAACTTTCAAGGACGAAATATCGTCCTAGCTCCACTCTTGCTAGTCTGTCATAATTTTATCACGGCAGATATAATTTAGTTGACGGAGGTATCTATGATGTCAGCTTTTCGAGTTAATAATGATTTATAGTTAAATTAGGCTTCAGGCACGCCTATTGCTGTCGGAGTGAGGTTTTTATCTTGGACTTGTCCCGGAAGAATCATTTGCGCATGTTACTTTTAGCCCTTAAAGTCGCCTGACTACCTGCGTAATCTATGCAACGGTAAAGCAGATTTTTATTAGTTCTCAAAGAGGGAAAACACAGCATCAAAGCGTTTGCTTAGCACTAGAGAAGCTTACAAAGCCTAGTCACCGAGTACCAGCGTGATTTTGCGTTTCGACGACAACACCTTCTATTAGTCCGTACTTTGTTCTCGTCTTATTTAATAGATATAAGAAATGTAATGATGCGTATTTTAGTTCGCAGCTTCTAGTTTGTCCTTCATGGGTGTGTTTGAACTTAAAAATAATGCTCATCTTCATGGAGGCGTTGCATAAGGCGTGAATTCCCAGACCCAACTAGATACATGTTGCAAGCTGATTGATTTTACAAGGTGGTGTTTATGCTCAAGAAAAATGACTTTGAGTGCTTAGATTGTTGCGCTCTGGCTTTCGACCTAAACGCTTGGCCAGCTGCTCAACGCAGTTATCCCAAAAGAGTAAACGCGCCAAACGTGTCTCTGACTTTCAACTTCGGCGTAGGTGATAAAAACGTATCCCTGAGTGAGATGCGCTCATACCCAATTCATTCATTCATAATGCGATTGGTGAAAGGCTGCTGGACGAACTTATGGCAAACAACGGTCTGGTCTCACAGTGAAGTGGTTACTATTTGCGGACGCGCGCAAAGAAAGGCTTAGAAAAGTCACTATGCCTGTATTGTCGTAGAAAATAATAACAGAAGGACTAAAAATAGGCCAGTTGTCTGCTCTTAGCCACAATAAATTTGCCTCTTTTCGGCTCATGTTATCGCCCGTTCCGCGAAAGTTGCCTGCATTGATTGGTTATTGAAATTGAGTCCGTAGGTTTCGGGTCGGATAGACATCAACTTCTGGCTTTCGTTTTGTCGAATGAACTGGAGCTAATTCACTGTGAACTGGGAAGCGTTCTTAGTCATCTGACTGTACAATATAAAGTTCAAAAATACAGTTCAGAAGTTCGAGGTATGCTTTTCTTTGTTAAGATAAAATTGTCTTAAGACGACCCGTCAGCCTTTTGTTTTGTTGGTTCCAGAATGAGGATCGGGTATGTTGCCCCACCCAATGTTTATGCGTACGAAGGCGCTAAATATTCGATTCAAGTAGATTGGCTTTATTCCCCTTTCCTATGGCTTATTCCACGTCGCTCTTTCCATCACCACTGTGGTTAGCGTTCGTCTCCGGGTTATGGGTAGTAAAACTTTTCGAACTAAATTTTATGCTTAAGGATTACATGCTTTAGTATCTTATTATCGGGCTATAGACATAAGTTTACCGTGAGGTTCTGGGGGTAAGGTTATGAACGGTGTCAACTTCAATTGAACTTTCCGTGGTACCCCTAACAAATGTCGGATTTGCCTATATATTGTTCACGCCCTCTCCTTAAGTGTGGTTGCTCATTAATGGTTGAAATCAGCTCTTAATAATACCGTCAGTTTTCCTTTCAGTTGTTACTGTTGATTTCTGTTAAAATTTCGTGCCCGCTATTTCCGTTTTATGGGTGTATTTAAGCAAGCTAATGACGTTAATATCCCTGATTCTTTTACTTTCTGAAAACAATTATATAGCCATTTCACTTATCCCATCCATAAAATCTGTAATATCACCATGCCTTCCTCTCGCGAGTGCCTGTCAGTCCTTTTCCGAGTGGGGCTACACAAGTGATCATCTTAAAGTCCAGATTAACCTACTGTATATTACTTAATCAAGAATCAAATGGATTCCATGAGTGCTAATGATACAAGATAGATTTTACTGGCGGTCCTCAGTGTTTGTCAAACTTATTTCTCATGGCAATTGAGGTATGCGATGGAGGTTCGCAGTGACATGCAAGCGAATACAACTACTGTGCATCGATAGCTCGTGGACCGGCATGTGAGCTCTGACATGCTGAACTTTCATCACGCGCGGTTGCCTCGAGTGTGATGATTGCTTGGCCAGCTGGCCCTCCGATGTTGGCGTAAGAAGACGCAGTGGCCTAAGTTTTCCCCAAGAGGCGATTTGCTCTGGCCAAATTGAGCCTCAGCACCGAATATGGATTGGACAAATTGTTGCAATTGTTTATGGATTGGAGGTCCGTGAACCATGACTCGAGTAAAACTCGGCTCACGCAATTGTCCTCTCCTGCTTCATCAAATTTTAAAGTGTGGCCAGCTGTCGTTGACGAACAAAAAACTTCAGAATCCACGTCCTTTAGCCTCACTGCTGCCACTTGTTCAGCAATTCACGTCTTGAGAAAGCTGCCAGTTTTTCCAACGTATTGGTTTTGTCCGCAACTGCACCAGATCCTATAGAGGACTTTAGATATTTCTTGCCGTGGCAATTGTTTTCTCAGTTTTTACGTCTCCGGTCTTTATGCGAGTGGAACTCTAAGGGGTGCGGGAAGGCAGTGTCCTAAAAATACTGCAAACTCCTGTGCATATAGTATCTGTGTCCGCTACTGTTTCCTGATCATCTTTCTGATGAAGAACTTGCGACGGATGTTGAAACATCAGGCGAAAGTAAGTATTGTCACATTGATAGAAGCTTCTTCTTCTCAGCGAGTACGTAAAACTGACAATACAAGCGAACAGGCGAGTCCCAGGAAGTAATGGAGAAGAAGACGACACGATAACTGGGATAATACGTTTATTCGCCTGACGTTTTGACATCTGTCGCGGATTAATCATCAGAGACCTGAGCAGGAAACAGTAGCAGAAACGGGTAATGTATTCACAGGAGTTTGCAGTGTTTACAGGATAAAGTCATGACCGCAAACATAGAGCGACAATTAACGTTAATTGCCTTCTTGAGCGTGGATAGTTTGTTGCATGGCACGCGGGCTCTGACCTGTCGAACTTTCATTACGGGCGGTAGGCTCGGGCGTGATGATTGCTCGGACATCTGGCCCTCCGGTGTTTGCGTAAAATGAGGGGGTGGCCTGCCCGTTCCCCAAGTGGCGACTTGCTCTGGCCAAATTGAGTCTCAGCACTGAATATGGATTCGGAAAATTTGAAGGTGTTTTTCCCCGGAACAAATTGAAAACAGGCGAAAACAGCAGAATTCATTGATATCAACAAATTTCAAGACAGCTCATCAGCTGTTTCTTGTCGTTGCATAAGAATGTTAACGAAGACACATACAGGAGTGGTCAATCTCACAGAATTACTGTTAACAGCAAGGAACCTGAGTCAGTTTAAAAATTAATCGATAAAGGACGGGAACGTTAAGTCAACATATGGGGAATAGTAGATGGGAGAAGTTAACGGAAAACACGTGGGAAATTAAATTTAATGGCCAATCACCAGGGCAGTTGGAGGTTGACGACATGATCAAGCTGCTTGCATAGATCAGGTTTCTCCCACCGTATGTATGCAGCTTCTAAATAGCGCAGGATTCGGTTTGTTCGGGCCCGAACAAGTACTCGAAACGCTGTTTTAACGTCGACAGAATGACCACTGTCTAATAGATGCTTGGTAATGGAGAACCTTGGTATTCTGTCTTCTTGCTTCAAAAGCCAATTAGGCAAGTGCTCAGCGGCCCTGGCTGCGAGTTGCCTTTGCGTGCGCCCAATGTATTTGCATCCGCAATTACATGTTAATTCGTGAACACAATTGGAGGTGGCGTGCAATGGCAGAGCATCCTTTGGCCGTTTTAATGGAATACTTTTGGTAGAACTTAAGAAGACTAATTTTGCTGCGTTGTAGGTCCTTTCTATCGTACAGCGTAATCGTCGCTTGATTGTGTTGGAAATGTCGTCACCTTTGAATGGTAAGGATATCATGACGGGCTTTTTTGGAACTGACTGTTCCAGAAATTTTGGCCGTAGGGGATTGCTGTACTTTTGAATAAAGCGTGCCGGGAAGCCACAGTTGAGTAGGGCTGAGTTAAGACGAGAGAGCTCTTCTGGTGGAGTCTAACTAGAGCAAATGTTCCTTGCTCGTTGAAAAAGGTTCTGTACCAGATTACGCTTCCACTGAATTGGCACGAAGCTCATGAAGTGTAGATATTGCCCTTTCCAGGTCTTTTTGTGGAAAACCGAGCGCCTTATGGAACCATCATCCTCTCTAAACATGAGGACGTCTAGGTAGGGGAGCTTGTTATGCTGCTCTTTTTCCATTGTAAATTTAATTTTAGGATGTAAAGTGTTAATAAATTTGAGAAGGTCATCGGCCTCTTCATTGGAATCAACAATTGTGAATATGTCATCCATATATCTTCTGTTGATATCAATGAATTCTGCTGTTTTCGCCTGTTTTCAATTCGGCAAATTGTTGCACATATTTCTGGGTTGGGGGCTCGTGAACCATGACTCAAGTAGTTGTCGGCTCACCCGATTGTCACCTCTTGCGACATTTTCGGTCTCATAAAATTTGAAGGTGTGACCGGGTCTCGTCGAATGAGCCGCAACTTGAGAATTGGCTGTATGTTTGCAGTAATGAATGTACCCTATAAAAACCGCAAACTCCTGTGCATGTATTACCCATTTCTGCTTCTGTTTCCTGCTCATGTCTCTGATGATGAATCCGCGACGGATGTTGAAACTTTAGGCGAATAAACGTAAAACTATTGTCACGTGAATTTAACAAAAGAGGAATTTCCTGTGCCCCATGTTATCTTTCCTGCTCAACGCTGTTACCCCAAATGAGCAAGGGTGTCAAGTGTCTCTGATGTTCAACTTCTGTGTAGATGACACAATATTATCCCTCAGTGAGCACCCCCTCGACCCCACTTAGTTCGCTTAAACTGTGTCCACTGAAAAATTAGAAGCGGCGTTTTTGGCAATTGGCCGTCTGGCGTCAACCTTGTTGATTAGGGGAGGTTACAGCCTTGCAAAATATTTGTGGACACGAGGCCACCAAAACCTTGTCAATTTTCGTCTCCTTTCGTTGTCCTTGCTGTGAAAGCAAGCTACACTGATTGGGTATTGTAAATGCGCCTGTAGGTTTTGGGTGGTTAGAAATAGACTTCTGGCTTGTGCTTGGTTGATTGAAATTGAGCACAGTCATGGTGAACTGGGAAGTTTTCTTAATAATTTGACTGCATATTAGGAGAGGAAATCACCATAAGCAGTGCTACTCTGTGTTAAGATAATATTGTCTTTCAACGAAAAGGGCAAATAAAATACTGGTCCCAGAGAGCGTTTCCCCGCCTTCTATTCACTTACCTGGGCTTCTCATATTTAAGAATATTCAGAATTGCATACTGTGTATTGTTGGTTCCTGACGCCGCATTCCAGAATAAAGACCGGGCATTTGGTCTCATCTAAGGTTTATCTTTATAATGGCTCTACTTATTTCATTCACGTAGACTTAGCCTATTTCCTTTTCCTACGACCTATTTCCCGTCACGGCTCTCATTACCAGTGTTCGTAGTAGGATTATGGATAGTGGCAATTTAAGAGTTGGTTGTCGCATTTAAAGATTTGTATTAATACCTTATTATCAGGCTTAGGCATAAGTGTGTAGTTAAGTTTGAGAGCTTAGGGTATGAAGTGCGCCAACTTTAGCAAACTTAACAAACGTTATAGCAACCAATCAGTAGTAATTAGGGAGATAGGGGGAAAAGATGGCAAGGGATACAAGAAGTGGAGAAAGATTCGGCAATTGGTTTATGTTGGTTCGTAGACCTTGTCTCGTGTTTTGTCGGGAGCCGTGGGGACACAAGGTCTCATCGTCTCGTGGCGGCGTGGGTGGCCTGGGGATGCTTGCCGTCGCTGTATCTTCTACAGCTTTGCTTTAACGCTGCAATCGCGCGTACGTATCCAGCAGTTAAGTTAAAAGTATTGTTTTTAAGCACTTCACTTCTTCGCCTTGAAGGCAAGGGGATGCTCCCGTTGCAGACCTCTTCAATGTGCATTGACGACTTAACATGATTCTGTGGGACAGTTTATATTGGTCGAACAACTAGGCGGCTATCCAAGCGCACGCATGAACACCATCCTCATTGGCTAAATAGAGGCTATGTTAATTCAATAGCTAGCGCGATTTTGGCATACTTGGTTGACGGCCGTCATCAGGTAAAGGTAAACCAAGCGTTTCGAATGATTTTTAAAGCGCCAGCGAAACCTTCTAAGTTCCTGCATCAGCATATACTTCGACGGCCAAGGCAGTCACCATACGGCTCACTAACCCCAGCTTATATGCGCAGAAGTCGTTTGTAGCGGTCCCTATGCTCTCGTGGCCAAAGACCAATTCGGTGATGAAACAGTGACAACTGGTTTCCCCATCTCATGAAACGGTGGTGAGACAGCGTCGAGACGACCGGAGGACATGAACTAATTTTAGGACTCATCTCTCCTCCCTCCTTACTTTTGATCCCTTACAATTTTCCCCCTATCCCCTCCCCCCCCCTAATTACTGCTAATAAGCTGCTTAAATTTTTGCTAACTCTACCCTCCCTTCAGATCATTGTATTTGCCCGATGACTAATCAATCGAAAACGTTCGCTCGCCTACCCCGACTTCCTAAACACCTCATACTCTTACAAAGCTGTAATGAGGGCAATGTGGGTGAAGTAGACGTCAGTTTCTCTCCCGAAGCCCCTGCGCACAAATGCCCCAACTGGCTTACCTAATATAACCGATCTGATAAAAGGTTCGCCTCTTTTTTCACGCAAAATTACATGCCTATCAGAGAATGCGGCACAGCAAATAGTCGGAACTGCTTACCTACCCATACCCTCGGCAGAACATGGGAATATTAACGATCCCACGAATGGCCATGGCTAAATCTCTTAAAGGATAATGCTATAACCTAGTGTGTTCCTGTGTCAACACCAGTTATGTTCCCCCAGTACGTGTTAGGAAGAGAAGGCAGAACAGGATAACAGCTAGTACTTTACTATCAGTTGTACTAGTACATCAACTCTGCTCCGTGTGTCCAGCAGCTTGTCTTCTGTGGTCGGTTTCGTCTCGGCAGCAGTCTCGGGTCGTCGGCAGCGTGTCCCACAACAGAGTCCTCGTTCTGCTCGCAGCCTCGGTATTTAGGGGGCAGTCGTCGCTGCAGCCCATTGGCTTTCCAAGTGGCCATACGCGCACGCGCTAACTTGCGCCGTGTAGCGTGACCTCACTGATAACAGCAACCCGGCTCCTGAGGCAGTCTGACTTCGCATGTCTTCTTTGTCCTGGCCCTAATGTCCGCCCTTTGAAGTTCACGTGACTTGGCCTGTTCTCTATGTGCCGGACTATCCATTTCCGACATGACCTCGAACTGTCTGTCTGGGTGACGTGCTCGGTCACCCTAACACCCTCCGGCTGTTATAAGGTTGACTTGTCTGGCGTGACCTCGGATGTCTGCCTGGGTGACGTACCCGGTCATCCTAACAGATAACATCCACTTGTCGCACGCAGTATGACCGACACCATCCCAAACTATAAAATAATGCCTATGTCAACTGCAATCCTGGCCTTGACATAAACCACAGTCTCCCTGGAAATTAACACAAAGCCCCCGGAGAAGAGCACTTCTTCAGTCCCCATGTCTTGCCAAGAGAAATGTGCGGCCACTTATGTTTTGCCTTTAGCGAGGTGTTTGCTTTGAGTGGGTTCTGCCTAAGTCCACTGCATTGCTGCTAACTTCCTTGCGAGTCGTGTGAACTGCGTGGACCGTCCACTACTGAGAGAATGATGGGAAAGAGACAGTGAGGCCGAGCTCGTACGCTAAGGCCTACAGATCACGCTTTGCGGAAAGTGGGTAGCGACTCAGATAAGGGACACTGGGATGCCTTTTCTAGCTCAGCAACCGGCTCTGCAACTAGTCTTGTCCAACCGCTTGTGTGCAGGACCTGAACGATAACCTGTAATGAGAGATATTTGAGTGAACAATGCGCCAGGTCTGCCCCAAAGCAAAAGGCTCGGAGCACGAGCTGAGTCTGCATCTACGAGTGCCACCACACACCCCTGCCCATGTCAAGAGCTTATTATGGGAGCGCACCCCAACAAGTGCTTGCGTTGTCCTGATCTTTTGTTCCAGCGCCTCTAGCACGCGGCGCATTTAGAGGGTACCCCGCTAAGTATACCGGCCTGCCGCACGTCCCATTAACAACGGAATGGCCTAGAAAGTCAACCACAGTAAGCATTATAGAACGTGTGTGCTTAGCTGAAGCTTTTATTTAAAAAACGAAGTAAATTTAACTTTCCGTCCAAGAGTATCGCCGGGGCATGAGGCAACCTAGAGCAGTGCCTAGGCGAAGGCAATGCGGTAATTCCGCGTCCCAAGTAACGCGAAGCGGCGTCGCAGACTTAACCCACGCGCGGTTAGTAATTCGGTCGAGTTGTGAATATATAGCCAACACGAACCACGCGTTAACGGGAATGTAATGGAATTTGGATTATGGCCCAGACAGTAGCGACATAAGTCTAACCAGCGAAATGAACCGAACAGAATACCCGAAGGTAAAAACTTCTAATTTTACAAAATAAATAGATAGTTGCCAATACAAGCGAACATCCGTGTCCCAGGAAGCAATTGAGAAGAAGAAGACTCGATCGCTGGGACAATATGTTTATTCGCCTGACGTTTCGATATCCGTCGATAGTTATTCGTATTAATCTTACGTAGGTCGCACACTGCGTCTTTTTATTAATTTGCTCCACAAATATCCTTGAAAGGTTTTGAAAATGCTTCCATGCGCACGATGAGTCAACTAACAGAAAAACACTTGCGTGAGAGACAACGCTGCTTGCCATGAAAGCGTACTCGACTGCGTACCGCTTTGTCTGCGGCTACACAGAACTCTCCTCAGCTCTGATTGATCCATGTCTCCGTGAGAAGTTATTCGGCTAATTTATCACCAAGCGGATGCAATAAATACAAGCAGTCTTGTTTGTAAATGCTATCTATTCGTGGCCCCTCTCCCGTTGTCACTCTGGGAACAACAGTCGAGCAAGCACACAGTTTGTGTTAATTACAAGTACCAGGCGCAGATCATAAAAAATGGACCGGTTAGGAACATTCGCGTTCCCCAGTCTGTCGACAAGTTTTTGCAACAAATACCCGTTCACGCGCAGCAGGTTCAGCGTACCCTCCATACTGTACGCCGACCAAATATGTTTCACCCCCCTTGCGCCAATCAACCGACTCGACTGCACTCCGTAGAAAACTGCTGTCATTGGTAAATTGTCCAGCAGTGTCAGCGAATTCCGACGATCACGCCTAGGCATGAGGACTGTGTACAAATTGCGCGCATGTTAACACTGAAGCAGAGTTTCTGCACTGACCTGTGGGAACTTGCCGCACTGGCTCTGCTTTCGCTCTGTCAGAGCTTACACCCGTGATTAGTCATCTACTCCGTGTATTAACGCCCCGCTGGCGCCTACACTCATAGGCAATCGATAATTCCGCCTCGTCTAATTGGCGACAGATGTTTAATTACTCTTCCACGGCCCGGCAGGCAAGGCTTGGCTGCAGCGAACGCGAAACTTCGCGGAAACATCGGGCATGCACACGCAGCTGGCAGTTGCCTCTGTACTGTCTATTTTTTTGGCAGTAAATTTCTGTTCACACACTGTCTTACCTGCCTTGATTTGGGGAAGCCTTCTGTGGTCGACGCGATAACTTACGACAGACCTACCGGTTACCCATTAGCCCGTTAAACTGGGTTCCTTCTCAGCAGTTTTCTCTCAGTACGCCGGACCTGCTTATAAGAAACGTGGAAAAGGCCTCTCCAGTCGGGAGCAATGAAGTACGTTTCAGACACTACATTTGGACCCGCCATCTACGGTCTCGGGCGGCTGTCAATGCGCCAAATTATACCTTCGCAGATACGTGAAAGCGGAATGACGACAAGCACCGTAGAGCAGTGGCAGTCCGCGCTCAACAATACTGCGCTGATTCAGCCTGTCTTCGCCTGTGTAACAACCTCCCCCGCACGCTCTTTGTCAACGGCCGCTAGATGTCCTCGTTGTCCTCACGCTCCCCACCGATTTGCTGCTCGAGATGCGTGCGTAAGCTCGAATACAGTGAATGCGCGCCAGTTCAGCTGACTGTGCGTAGGCGACAGAGGACACGTCCGTGCGTTAAGGCCTCTCAACAGCGGGGACACACGCGCGCACGAATTGACGTAGCTGATTGCCAGGGCCTGACAGAGCCTTTTGTAAAACGCTTTTCTCGCAGTAAATATCGGCTCTAACATACTCTGTCTTGCCTGACTTCTGACTGGGGTAACCTTCGTTTTGTCGAGCAACTATCCTCAACATTTGATGACCCCAACGCGATATGAACACACAACTTTCTGGCCCGTAGACATAGCGTGACAGATTCCTCTGTTAAGCTCTTTTCTTGCAGTAAAAAGCTGGTCCAACCTCCTCTGTCTCCTCTGACTTTTGATTTGGGAAACCTACATTTTGTCGACAAAACTACCTTCGACAATATTGTCATTAGCGCTATTGGGCACAGATTACTGCGTAGACTACTTTTACCTTAAATTATCATCCTGGGACGCTCACAAACTGGGTACAAACCCGCGTGCCACTCAAGACAGAATATATAGTAGATTGTAGACAAGTTTACATAAATGCAAAACAGGGCATGGATTTTTACAAGTTGCTGTACATGAAAGTTGGGCTTAATGACAATATGAGAGAAAAAAGGACGAGGAGGAAACTGCACAAAAAAGCAAACATTCAGTGTGGATGGGAAAATTTACAGGAACTGTAGACTGGTGAGGAATGCAGGTGTGGGGTCAGAAAGAGGTGCACCTTCATTCAACAAGACGGGATTTCCTTCCACGACCACGAGACTGAAAGGACATAAACAAAAACAAAAATATAAACAGAAAAAAACAAACATCAACGAAATTGGTATAAAGCTTATGCAAGAGACGAATCCGTAAAGTCTCCGACATCTACTAAACACCACTGTGACCCAGTTGGAAGAACTGTTAAGCAAACTTCAAAATGACATGATTACTTCAAAAAACAAAGTCAAAGTACTCATTAATGCCGTTATTTATGTAGAGAAACAGCAACCGCTGGCCTTTTATTTTAACCCATCGTCAAGCAGCGAAAAATAAGCGAAACACGATCGTCGTCTACAAAGAAAATCAGTCACTTAACCTCGTAGAGTAAATTGCAATGATTGTCTTAAAAGCCAGGCCATGTATGATTTTATCAACCAATGTTTTCACCTTCATTTTCTGCTAGATGTAGTGAACGTCTGGAACACATGCAAATACATGAGAGCAATTTTCTATGGTGCCTCTCGTGGCTTTGCTGTTCGCAAGGGACAAAATATCAGATCGCGAACACTGATCCGAAGTACAAACTAAAAGAAGCAAAGCGTGATTTCTCAATGTCTTAACGACAGAACGCATCCTTCAATAAACGCCTTTTGTTTTTTTCGCTCGCCTGGCGAGTTGTCCCTCAGCCACGCGCCAGAAGGAGGACAAGCCGGAAAACGACTTAAGTCCTGACCATCACACAATTTCCTCCGGAGTGACGTTACTGATGCTTGATTGGCCCCCAACTCATACTGGTAAGGAAGATTAACGCCCATTCTTTGATGAAAGTTCACCGAGCGCTAACGAAACTCACTTGTCCAACTCCGCCTTGGCCTCGGGCCTTGACAGCAGCTGTAGCAGGTAGCATTATAGGCGGATAGTGTTGCCGGCAAAGATAAATGAGACTGGAATAGTCATTTCTGGTTTGTAAGCCATCGTCAGCCACTCATATCCAAACTCAAGTGGTGCACCACCCGAGACTTGAACTCGCAACCTTTTTGATCAGAGTCAAACGCCCTAACCATTGAGCTCGTTGCCTTGCCGGTTTCGGTCGGGAGATATTGATGAACGTTCACCGAACGCCCACGCCAGAAGCAAGACAATCCGCAAATTGACTAAAACCCTGATCATCGAAGAGAACTGGGTCAATAGATACATAGTAGAATTTCGGTTAACAAGTTTACTCCGTTCTAGCAAACAGCACTCATCTTACGAAACATAGCCAAGCAAACTGCATCAGTTCACTGATTGGCTGCAGGCGACCGAGGACCCATACCCTGTGAGTAAGACTCCACGGCGGACATAAACACACACACGCATTAAAAACTAGTAAAGTGATCGGAAGATCGCCAATTGCAACACATGTTCTGGTAGCAGCTCTTTTGTTACCTGAAATGCTCATCACCCGAGGCTCCACCGTATAGATCTGAAGCCCGCCTCCGGACGGGCGTTACTGGTGTTCGATTAGTTTCTAAACCCTATAACTGACGCTGGTTTTGTTGCCACTTTTCCCGCTGACTATTGACTTCTGTTCGAGTTCGAATGTTCAGATGAATAAAAATGAAAGCAGTCCTGCTGATCGAACAGGATTCTCCTTATTCTACCCTACTTATACATACACCTGACATAAGAAACATTTGCCTTAATTTGGTAAACAAGGTTTATGGCTCAGGTTAGCAAAATTAAGAGCTGTGGAATGATAATCTGAAAAATTAGGAAGAGTTCCCCCAGAATATATTCATGGACGTGTTGATATCTCGGAGTGTGCTTGATCGGCTGTTTGCCCATTATCAAAGCATGCCTTGCTGGTTATCGGTCAGATTCCAAGTGGCGTGCCATGACACGTTTGTCGGGCTCATCTATGTTTTGCTGCCTCGGCCCTGCGGAGAATGTTTGAGGCGGACAGTCTGGCTACGTGTCACTCTTCTAACAGGGGAGGGGTGGTGAGTGGGCGTTGGAAAATACAGGATACACTAAGTGCATCGCCGTCGACCTGCAGAAACACCCGAGTCAGGATAAATGAATAGAAGATAGGCTGGGGGTAGCTAATATCCAACCTTTGAGGAAACGCAACGGACACCTAAAAAATTAATGAAAGCCTACATGCTTACTACTACAATATAAGTAGGCAGTTTTGCAATGTAAATAAGATTGAGTAGTTATCGATAAATTGCTGATACAAAGGCACTAAACAGGGCACAGAGACAGCAAGGAGGAAGAGGAGTAGCGAGCGTATCAAACAGGAAACTAACCCGTTCGGCCCACGCAGCCAAGCGCTTCCTGTTCAGAATGAAGTCCACATTGGAGGTGGAAGGTAGACTGGTAGGGACTGTCGCCGCCGTCTCGGAAGGGATAACCACATCCTCGGGTTTCTCCTCCCCTGTGGCTGCTGGCGCGGAGGCTAGTCCAGAGCCAGACAAGGGGGCGGCGGCGTCCACGGTAGCGACGGAAGCCTGTTGTTGGTGCTGTTTAGAGGGTCGACCACGCACTGGTTGCATGCGACGACGCTGAGCCAGCCTATAATTGGGTGCCAAACCGAAGGGCAAATTAGTAGAAGTCACAGACACAAAGAAAAGTGGCAAACTGGTGTGATCGAAGAGCAGTGAAGACTAATGCAGTATAGCCACACAAAAAAAAAAACACGCAGAAATGCCTATCTTCGCGTCGGCAACGGAAGATCCTACTCATGGCATCAACTTTGGTGCAGCAGGTAACAATCCCCATGCTTAGAGAATGCAGCAGGATAACGGAAGGCCCGCCAACGATAGGTTTTTGGTACCTGAAGGTGAAATGCAAAGTATGTGTAAGTGAGCCATTGATCTCCACTTGCGGTCATTGGGTGCATACATTGTCGCATGGGAGCGGCCTCTCGAGGACCTGCCGGCAATATGCTCGTACTATCCTGTCTTGAAGCTGTCTAAGGTGTGTTATAACGGAAGCCCGGGCCGAGAGATCACCTCGCCAAATTGTTGTAACGGAGGCCCAGGCCGTCTAACTACGCCTCATGTGAGCCCCCAAGGAGAGAACACGACGGGAAGTGTGCAGAAGCGGAAGTCCTTGAGTGTTCTATGTACAACAAATTTAGGGAAACAGACGTATGCCAACGATGTCCTTTGAGCCAATAAGATTCTCTCCTGAAGTAGTGGCCAGTCTTATTGGCTGTTAACTCAGTGAGTGAATGCAGCTAGAAATTCAAATTATCGATTAATTGTCTAGTTCGAAGTGCTAGCTCGCGAGTCAACCGAACGATAGCCTATTGTGGACGCGGCTATTGTTTGCAAACTGCTGCTTGCAAAGGCTGTTGTTAGGCCGCCCTTATAAGTTGCAGACGATTGAGTGTCAAAAATAAATCGATGATGTAGAGTGCATGCCGAAAAATATGTGGGGAAGACGGAATCAATTGGCAGACTACCGTACTGCAGTATTCAGGGACAAAATTGGCCTCAGTTCAAATCTGAAATGACTGACTGGCGGACTGAGAGGCAGGCTCTAATGGTTCCTCCTTAATGGCTCCCTTTATGGTACTCACGCTTAGCTGAGATCGAAGCCGCACAACTACTGTATTTTGCTTTCTGGCTTTGTTAACCAACAAGGTCTTCTTGCCTTTGTCTTGACAACAGGCCCAGATGAGGAGAGAGTCAGGTAGGTACAGCGAAATACGACTTCCACTATAATCCAGTGCGGTTTAGGATGCTTGCCGGTGGTTTACTGTGAAGGCTACGGCGGACATTGTCGAAATCAACGGTCGAACTCTCATAACTTGAGCACTAAAGCCAATTCGTAGAGAATGCAGTCTGAGACTGAATTTTTCCACTCAAAGGCAACTTGTAATAGATTGGCTTCCGTTCTGCAGGTACGCGGACCAAAAAGGCCTGCTAAAAGGCCCGTGAATGGTATCCGAAATGCACCATGCCCGGTTATAATCGGACCACAGAGCAGTATGCGGCTGAAAAGCGAAATAGTCCTATAGAATCTTCCGACCGTTTTAAAAATTAAGTTAAGAATACTGAGCAAAATAATAGTTGCATGGATATCTGCGAGGGCAAAGAAAACACACACACAATGTACAAACAGTCACCTTTTAGCGAGCTCCGTATCATCAAGCAGGAGAGAGACCATATCGGTCTGCGTCAGGTGTTCTTGTCCGCGACCAGCTGCACCTGGACGGGCAACAAAGGAATCAGTCAATTGGCCACCACCGGCGATCACCATCCGCTGCATGGCTCTCTTCTCTTCCGCCCTCTGCAGCATCCGACCCTCGATGGTGTCCTTTGATATCAGTCTGTAGACGGTAATCTGTTCACAGAAGCGGATAAAGCGTTGTGAGACTTCGGCAAGCGATGCGGATATATAAAAATGATTTTTAAATAAGCCTACTTTTGACAAATTAGTAGTCATTATTTATTGCCTAGTCATACCGCTTTCGTTTGACCCAACCGATGAGCACGATCCATAGCCTGTTGGTCGACAGTGGGGTTCCAGTCCGAATCGTAGAAGATCACAGTATCCGCGGCAGTGAGGTTGATGCCCAGGCCGCCGGCGCGTGTGGAGAGGAGGAAGACAAACCATCGCGGATCGGTTTGCCACTGCGCTACCATATCTCGACGGTCGGAGAGACGAGATGAACCGTCCAGACGGAGATAAGAGTAAGATCGATAAATCATCAACTCCTAGAAAGTTTCAGAGGGAAACGGGTGAACTGAGAGTGGAACTCCCGTTGTTTTAAGAAAGCTATCTATAATTGGAATTCCAATTCCCAAGGCAGACCTTCGAAATCGGAACATGCGATGACGCGCTCGGAGTCGCAGCTCTCACGGCAAACGTAGTCGGAGAATGCAATCAACAGTGAAAGTAGCCCAGGCCCCGTAATGGGACTATTTTGGTCATGTGCTGAGTTACTTTTTACAGCACAGCCACGCTCAAAAACCTGTTTGTTTTTAACTTACAAGCAAGTACCTTACAGTACGGCCTAGAATTCGTGTAACCTGACGGCATAGGCGAAAGTAAGGCTTTTATACTGATTATCATGTAGTCTATTCTAAATTCATTTCATTCACGATATGGTGCCGGCTTTTGAATGAGCTTCGTTCTGTCCGCAGTCAAAAGGTTTCTACTGCAAAAAATGGCTACTTCAATAGTATGCATTTTATCATCATGACTGTGTGTATAAATTTAGATATATTTTATGGAAAACATAAAGGAAAAAAATCCTTCTTGTACTCTCTTGCTAGCAGATTACGCCTTCTTTAAATTCTATACGTATTGAAAGGATATATTTCGCTTTCAAAAAAGTTTCTAAATTGCCGAATAAGTTTTAAACCTACTGACTGCAGCACTTGAAGTCAAGGTTTAAGAAGGGCGCACTGTATACATCCTCGTTATGAAAAAAGTACGTCTTCGCCAATGGTTTGAGGAGAAGGTCGCATAATTCTCATAAAATATGGCAACAGATGTGAAACATGCTGTATACATTACAGGCATAATCAATAAATTTACGTATTTGGTGCATACTGAATGAACACATCACAATCGTAAAAAAGCTCATAATTAGAAACTATGTCGGCATATAACATGAATTCTAGGCTGTGATGTACCAGGTCGTGTTTCATTTGTTTCGTCGGGTGAAAGCCACTGAGAGGTATAATTTAGTAAAAGGCAACAAATCTCATATTTACACTCAGTGGATCATCGATGCTCAGGGTTGGTGATTCATTATGACACAACATTCGTACCCGAACACACTAGCCGGAATGAAGAGAAGCGCAAAAAGATGGACACCAAAGTGCGCAAAATGAAATGGGACGTTCCAAGCATGAGATGTTAATTAGGCCACATGCTGAGGTGACTGGCACTGCGTAAGCATGCTAGAAGTCACTGTTCCATTGACGAAATCTGCACTACCTCTCATTTAAATAGAACTGGCCTTTGATAACAAACTATAATAATGACGTGAGCAAAACAGACATAAGTTGTTAGACCTAGAGTATAAGAGTATAAGAGTATGAATCCTCAGCTCACACGAAGATGCTACGTTTGCGTTGAGAAACACAACCGACACCTATAAAAAGTTATAAAGCAAAACATAAAACAGGAAATTGTTATGTCCCCATCTGTGGATGCATTCAAGAGAAATTTAGATTTTCATACCCGAAATGCCCACTAAAATTGGATATGGCGAGAATGAAATTATATATAGGTATATAAACATATTACTCACTGATTTTCAGTAATATGATAGTTAAGAACTAACAAGAATTGCAAGCTTCGAGTCCACCAAACGTTGTGATCCGAGGCTACGCTGATTTGTAAAACTTTCCCAAATTCAGGCCTGGAATGCTCTGCCCGCGGACATTGTTATGTCACCATCTGAGCACACGTCAGACGCATCTGTAGGCATGTTTACGAGACTATTAAGTTAGAACAAATAGCCACTGAGCCCCCGAAAATAAACTGTCAGTTGCCGAATGCAAATTGTGGTATAATCATATTATAAAAAACATACTACTCGCTAATTTTCAGTAATATGTTTGTTTAGAAAACTACCGATTATATTTCTTTTGTCAATTAGCAGGCAGACCCGTTAAACCAACAAGGTGCACGATGGGCGCATCGCCGACACTCGATGAGGTTCGCGTGACCTCCGCAACCTTCTCTTCGTGGGACCCTTGGTATTATGGCGAAAACCGCGATGGACTCTCCCTGACATGCTTCAAACACTCTTAGCACAGGCCATTCGCTTCGAATATACTCTGCACCCCCCCCTCCCCCAGGCGACAGTTTTTCTCCTTAAATCTCTCAAATGGCATTCAAACCCCTAGACTTCTGAACAATGCCTAAGGAGTTTTTTCACTGTCGGCCCTCAAATTTTTGGCAACGCCACTGATCTGAAATGTTCTGCAGATCAAATGCATTGAAAAAACTGTACCAATAGGGAGTTCAAAGGTATTTACCTATATTTCCCTCAATAAAACCTGACCTGACCTGATACTAACTACTACAAAATAAGTAGGTAGTTATGCTAAGTGAACCAGGGCGTTGTGTTATATATCACATACTTTCACCAATAATAAGAATAGAAATGGACTGATCCGGAAATCAAAAAATAGACACAGAAAACAGGCGGTCTGGCGGTGACATTGTGCACTCAAAACGTTCGTATTACCTCGAGCAGATTTATCATCTTTGTCATCTGGGAGTAGATTAGGACCCGGTGGCCCTCACGCTTCAGGCTCGTCAGCAGCCGGTCCAACTCCCTCATCTTGCCGGAATCGGCAATCAGGTAGCCGGGCGAGACCAGTTCCACCATTGGCCACATCGGCATACTGCGAAGGACAGTGGAGGCGCCGGGTGTGCCTGCGGTGTGGCTCCCGGGACCCACGATGGAGTTCTCAACCAGGGACAGAATGTTCGGCCTCGAGCAGAAGGGTGTGACTGGTCGGACACAGGCCTGCAAGCCAGAAAGAGAAGCTTTTTTAGATAAACGAAAGACACGCTTGCTTTAAGTAGGAAAATTGGAGGAGATGTTGTGGTGGACAGCTAGCAACGCTGGACGACTTCCCTGCCCGCTGCCTCAACGCTATGCGACTTCACACAGGCGGCTATTTCCGGCTCGCCGACCTGCAAACGCTTGACTAACTTCCCCGCGCGTCCAAATGGCCACTTGAACACACCAGCCCTCGGCCGATGCAGCACGGACCTGTATACTCGGCACCCCCACCCTCTGGGCAATTCAACACAAAAATCGTAAACCACCTAAACTTCTGCACTACTATCACATTAAAGGAGCTGGCCACTGCTGTCACACTCCTTCAGAGACAACTGGACACAGTCAACGTTAGCCCTGGCTTCGCCAGTGGCCACTGTTGCCACCAGAGCAAATAACTGGGAATTCTGTGCTCACCAAAGCCCCTATTCTGCTGACTTCTGCTCTTTACCAACAGCCTGCGATTTCGACCTGATAATTGCATTGTTCTAAATATTCACAGGACTTGCGTTCCCTACAGTGTAACTGGCAACCAAATGTGTACAAAAAAGGCACTTCGCATACGTTTTCTACAAAGTATGTTTTAATTTACCAGAGGCTTCGAAGAAACTAACGCGCAAACAATCCGACTACTTAAGTTGCCATTTTTACAGGTTGCCGAAAGGAAACTGGATTAGATGACAGCATTGCCGACAAGGACAAGACAGACTGGAATAAAAAACTAAGTGGTGCAGTTGTAGGAGGCTGTTGCCCAGCGCAACCGCACGCTTCGCTCTGCCAGGCCATTCTCCTACGTGTAATTATCCACTCTGCGCGCTATCGACCTTTCCCACGCTATTTATCAACTGGCTGCTTGATAAGCGTAATAGCTCAAAATCAATCGATACTCCCACTTCATTTGATTGGCTGCAGCCGGCAGAGTGCTCATCGGGCAGGTAAAGCTACGCAGCAACACACGACTTCACGGAAAGAACTGGCGGGCAGACATAGCTGGCAGCTGGCTCATCACACAGCCTTTGGACAGTTCATTTTCTTGCAGTAAAGCTTCTCCTATCGACTTTGTTTTACCTGACTTGCGATTTGGGAACCTTTATTTTCTCGAAGCAATCGCTTGCGGCAATTGGTGATCCAAGGCTCGAACTCGCGACCTTTTCTATCATAAGTCTAACGATGTAACCACTGAGCGGCGGGGTCATTGTCTTTGCAGAACAAACAGTGCTACAACCTCACTAAAGCCATCCATTCTCTAATCAAAAGGGCACTGGAGAGGTTCGGTTAACATTTCATGAGACGGCAAATTTAGAGGAAGCTTACGTAGACATTACTATGGTCCAATGCGGGACCACCTCACGATCACCGACTTCTAGTTTGCGCTCATCCTAATGGTCCCCTCCCACCTCCACACTGATTGTGAACTCTGCCCTCAAGTAGAGGGAACGTTAACGTGTAACCAATTGTGGGGGGAGGGGATGCGGCAGACACTACTAACCGACTTAGGATAAAATCCGGCAGCCCGATCGATATTTTTCGTTTCGTAATGATTGGCCAAAGCCCAAAGAATTTTGAGCGATTGGGCTTCGGTTGAAACTTCCCTTGTGAGACCGTCTGTAGCTGCATTTAAACCCTCTGTCTCAGTAAAAACCTGTCCAACTAGTTGTTCCCTCAATCATTCGACATTCCTATTTGCCCAACTACTTTTTCCGTGAGCCTGCAGTGACCTCCCATGCCTTGTCACACATGAGGTCACTTGATTGCAAGTCTCTACCTACCTTTAGGACAGCCGCATGCTCCGCATGAACGCTTGTCTCGCGCAGCCCACCAACACGCATGCATTATTTTGCACCCTGCCTCGGTCTGGCCAATCCCCTTTCAAGGCACACACTCGAAGGACCTTGCTGCGATGACTGCCGATAGGCTCAGATACTTCGGACCAAGCCCTTCTCGCGGCTGGAGGCACTGGCTGCCCCATGTTTCTTTGCCAGTGCCAACACCGGCTCGACGCATCCACACCCGATAGCTGTCCCGATTGCGGCGTCTCCCCGAATGACTGTCAGCATCTTTTCGCCTGTCATTCCCGGCCAAGCACCCAGCTCAAGCCCGTGTACCTTTGGCTCAAGCCGGTTGAGGTCCCGGCTTTCCTCTGTCTTCCAGACGATGATGAACTGAACTAAACTGAACTGTATCAGCCCAACGGAGGCCCGCAAAAAACTGTATCGGCAACAAACGGGCAGTCGCAAATGTAGGAGCCCTTGCATATCTTTTTAAATTTGGGCATTCGAGGAACTCACAGGCTGAAGAAGCGCACTATAAACGAAGTCCGGATATTGAAGGTGAGTTAGGAGATGGTGCGTCTGCTCATAAGGAGGACTACTGCCCCCCTCAGTCTCTTGTGACCGCTGTTGGAGCAGGGGATAAAGGCGGATGCTGGCCTCAAATCGGAATCGGCGTGCAGAACACTCAAACACGTGACACAAGCTGCGCAAGTGCTCCGACGGGTCGCGGGACATAGTTGGACTGCCAGCAACAAGTAAGGAGCAGGTGGGATAGTCTTCCCAGAGGACGCCTTGGTTGGAGTTGCATGAGGAAGCAGCGGAGGCAGAACGACCAGGAAAGCGGTAGCCGGAGAGGCGCGCGGTAGAGAAGCCTGAAAAGAGGGGAGGAGGGGGGTTAAAACCTCGGCCGATGAAAGATATTTTAATCAGTGAGCGTCTTCTTGCAAGTAAATGAATTAACGGTAGGCGGCGGGCAACCGTTAGCGGTCATAGAGGCGGTGTCGGGCCCCTGAACGAGCCGCAGAGTCCAGGGGCAAAGTAATGTTCCCCAAGGATAGCATTGCTCACAAAGACAAGAGAGACTGGAATAGTAAAACTCCGAGGGGTGCAGCACCTGAGGCTCGAAATCCCGACCTTTGCTATCAGAAGTCCCACTCCCTAACCATCGAGCCACGGGCTCGTTGTCTTGCGAGTCTAGATCCGGCAATATTGACACTGGTTGATTAATCTGCGACTAATCGCTAACGGAACTCACTCGTCCTGCTCTGCCTCAGGTCTCATTCTCGCTGTGTAGATGCCATCAGGATCCGAGAAAGAGACCCAAGCCAGAGCGCGACGATTGAATTCCGTTAGCGCTCGGTGAACGCTCATCAACGAGCGTCAATGTTCCCCATGTTTATTAAGCTCAAACACCCAGTCATTAAACATCACTAAGTTCATATGGGGAATCCAGAACACTGTCAGGAGTCATATATTGTACACCAATACTACACAAGTACAGGACCAAGATGCTCTGGATAGGGTTAATACAGGCACCAGCCAACAAAAAGATCGCTGGCCAGTAGAAGCGCAGAGGCGAGTCGCTGTGCGAATGTTAATGGAGCGGGGGAGTTTGTTCTATAACGCAGGCTGAACGGGATCGATGCACGCCCCCCCCCCCTCCCTGCCACTGTTAATCCGTCACTCAATGGCTCGCTAATTACACTTTTTAACCAACAAGCTACGGGTTCGAGCCTCGGATGTTGCCATAACTAGAGTTGGGCATGGCCGGCTGATGGGAGTAGGTAAGTCAGAAACGACCACTTCAATCTCCCGCCTCCTTGTTGATAATGCCCTTCTGGCTGTAACATAACTTGGCATTGTAACTTACCATACTAACAGGCTAGGTACTTGATAAAAGGCCCAGACACGTGTTTCGCCGGTATTCTGCCGCTGCTTGACACAGCTGCTAGGCGTCCAGCTCATCAGTGGGTCCCCCGCTTTCCCTATCTGCTTTCTGGTTGATATACCGGTTGAGAAAGTTCAGGTTTTTAATCTCCGCGATCAGAAATTAATGTCTCCGGAGGTTAAAAACCTGTAACATACCCGTCTGTTTGTGAAGTCAAGGTTTTTTTATCGGTAAAACTATTGCAAGATTTGAAGAGAGTTATAGGGGAAACTTAACACAAACACACGCATACACACTGCCGACGCATAAAAGTATGTTCCATATTTGTCATGGTAAGTACTTTTCAATGCTTTGAGATGTTCGCCTTCCAGTCGAATGCCAAACTTTGCATATAACCTGATGTCATTATGCTGTGCGAGAGAGGATAATGGACGCAGAAACAAATAGTAAGAGAGAATGGACGCATGTAGCTACTGCAATTCAACTCATGTTTAAAGTACTATTTTTTCATAATTCGACCGTCGATTTCGACGATATCTATCACAACAGGGTGGTGCAGGAACGGTAATTTGCGCGTGAATTAGTCTTGAGTGTTGCTAGACTTGCATAGCATCTACCGCTCTCTCTCGCTCTCTCTAATCACTCACCCACCCGAGCTCGATGTCATAACAGAGTCAAGAAAACCGGTGGCGCAGGGTTTGACAGGGCCGGCGAACCTTCCTGCGCTCTGTCTCGGGTCTCATTCTCGCTGTGTAGATGCTATCAGGGTCCAAGAAAGAGATCTAAGTCAGATCGGGACGAGTGAATTTCGTTAGCGATCGGTGAACGCTCATCAACGAGCGCCAATTTTCCCCATGTTTATTAGGCTCAAACACCCGCTAGTTAAACATCACTAAGTTCATATGGGGAATCCAGAACACTGTCAGGAGTCATACATTGTACTCCAAAACTACACAAGTACAGGACCAAGATGCTCTGGATAGGGTTATTACAGGCACCAGACAACAAAAAGATCGCTGGCCAGTAGAAGCGAAGAGGCGAGTCGCTGTGCGACTGTTAATGGGGTTCGGGAGTGTGCCCCAAGGCACAGCAAGAGAGGTTGCTCCATAACCCGATCGATGTTCTTCCCCCCTTTGCTACTGTTCATCCCTCACTCAATGGCTCGCTAATTACACTTTTTAACCAACAAGCTACGGGTTCGAGCCTCGGATGCTGCCATAACTAGAGTTGGGTACGGCTGGCTGATGAGAGTTGGTAAGTCAGAAACGACCACTTCAATCTCCCGCCTCCTAGTTGATAATGCTTATCTGTCTGTAACACAACGGTGTGTTTGTGAAGTCAAGGTTTTTTTATCGGTAAAACTATTGCTAGATTTGAATGGGGTTATAGGGAAACATAACACAAATACACACATACACACTGCCAACGTATTGGACGCATGTAGCTATTCCAATTCAAGGCGCAGTCAAAGTGCTATTTGGTCATAGTTCAATGGTCGATTTCGACGATGTTCACCAGAACAGGGTACTACAAGTACGGTGATTTGTGTTTGGATTAGTTTTACGTGATGGTAGATTTGCGCAGCATCTACCGAACTCTCTCTTTCTCATCACTAACTAACCTAAGCTCGCTGTCAAGATAGAGTCAAGAAGACTGGGGGCGCAATGGTTGACAGGGCCGGCAAACCCACCTGCACACTTCACAGCACGACCTGGTCACCGTGACACACCGCGCACTATTTACACACCAGAGCACTAGAAGGAATCCCTGCGGCCTATGTGTGTACTGATAAGGTCAAAGACTGGAATGCAAATATCTGACAAACTAGCGGTCCTTGACATCCAGAACATGCTGTCGTGCTTCCAGGACAAGCAAGTAAGTATTTTAAGGACGGTGAGTCCTCAAGGGAGCGCTTACATTTTTCGAATGAGCTCAAATCTGTAGAGAAGGTCAGAGGTTGCTCCTGTTGATGCCAGAAGGACTCCATAAAGTAGGCCGCTGTGAGCAGAAGAAAGTGACGTATAATGACCTCCGTCTTGTGACAGCCAACACCATCAAGTATGATGGCGCCTCTGCGATCCAAGCAACGCCAGGTAAGCCCAGGTACCAACCCTAAAATTGAATGAAAAAAAAACGCTCAGAATTTGGGATGGCCCATAACATCACGGACAAAAATAGCAGATTAAAAAGCATGCGTACCTTCATCAAATAGGAGTTTGGGAAGCCACCAGAACCCGAAGAGTGCGTAGGGGCGCAGAGTCGAACAGCTGAAGCGTACATCCCGACGATCAAAGAGGTCCGGGTGATTACAGACCTTGCGTAGTTGCATAACCAAATTCATTAGGCGAGCTGTGGCCTCATTCGCGGCAGCACGAGAACCAAAGGTGCCGGGACCCTCATTCAAGTCTTCGATACAAATTTTGCTCTTCAGACGGTTGTACAGCACTTTCTGTCGGCTTGTCAGCGTGCAGTAGATGAGCACTTCGGTCTAAATGTTCAATCAACATACAATAGTTACTTAAACTGAAAACAGTAGGCGAGAGAATATAAATAAGAATATGGAGATGCATTGCCAACCTTATCCGATATTTCGTGCTCCACCTCGGTTTTTATACGTCGCAGCATGAAGGGCTTTAAAATGAGACGCAAGCGTGACAGCTGGTTCTCATCCATCATGGCTGGCGATGTGCCAGATGTGCCAGTAGCGCTGTCACCACCAGCGCCACCACCACTGATCGCCTGTGATTCAATGTCCTTGGAGAACCAATCAGCAAACTCGTCATGCGAGTCGAACAGAGTCGGCATGATAAAGTGCAGCAGAGCCCACAACTGCACAATGGAAGAAAGAAGGTGTGTTAGCATGAAAGGAAGCAATAGAGAGAAGCTGGCACATCCCACAAAATGTTGACTAAATGGTTCGAAAATGTTTCCGAATCGAAAGGATAACCGGGTGACGGTCTGGTTTCGGGCGCACTACACTTACTTCGCGTAATAGCCTACCCAATTCGTAGCATTAAGCATGGTGTTTTCACCGCAAAGGTGCGAGACATAATACCGACATTGCACTCCCTACATGGAAGTCTTTGGCGTTCTGGGGTTTTATTTAGTCTATTGGTTTTAGTTTAGTTCAGTTTATTTTCCAATTACTTTGGTTTTTACTCTAGTTTAGTCTTTAGTTAATTACTCAGCCTTATTAGTTAAAGTTTAGTTTACTTGAACTTAGCTTAGTTTAGTTCTTGGCGCAGTTCCACAATAAGCATAAATGTTGTTTGTTATTGATTGCGTTTTTCATTTTAATTATGTCGCTCTACTTTTTAAGTATTTTTTTTATTTTCTCTATACCGGTCCCGTATTACAGTATGCTGGGGATTTCTCTTGTTGCAGTGAGCCCGAAACCAGACTTTTACCGATCGGTGTGCAGTGTAAGCTCTAATATTTTAGCCCTTCGAGGGTGTCGGCCTGTCAGTTAGTTTCTTTTAGGCATTTCCGGCAGAAACATTGGGACTTGCATGATACGTATT
>JAYGXS010000007.1:13330418-13349805 GCA_036362985.1 Ligula intestinalis | reverse complement strand
AGCGGGGTAATCTGAGCATATATTCTACAAAATATCTTTTAATATATGAGGGTATCGAAACTCAAAAGGAAAATCTGTACGAATTATGCGGTCATTTTTTAACTGACTATGGTTTCATTTGACCCAACTTTGACAAATTCGCGGCCTCTGTGGCAGTCGAACCCACATAGTAGAGCAGGCTTCTGCGCAGCCAACGCTCTACAAGTAAGCTTCGATGCTCACTGTGAGCCGTGAATTTAATCACACTTGGATCGATTTTACCCGCCCAACTTACTGCACATATGGAGTCTGCCAATCAGTTTACAGCAAGCTGTCTGCACAAGCGGGATTTTCCAAGCAATCATCTACAATCCACCAGAATAATTACTAGATGCACTTAATTATAAGGAGGGTTTGGCAGATTTGAATAACTTACTTTACTCAATTGTAAAAATTTCGCGGCCTCGCTGGGAGTTGAACCAACACAGCAGGGGGGAAGGGCTTTTGCGCAGCTAGCGCCCTACCACTGAGCTACGAGGCTCACTGTGAGCCGTGTTTGTGCAGGTTACAAGGAGGAAAAAGCCGGTATCACCGCGTGGCTGACATATTGTGGGATCACGATTCATGATAATCCAACTCATAAAATCCTTCAAGTCAAAAACGTTTCACAATTACGGTTAGCGTATTGTGGTAGGCGTGAAGCCATGAACAGGAACAGTAATAACGCAAATAAATATACCTCGCGCATAGCATTCTGGATTGGAGTGCCAGTCAGAAGAAGGCGATTTCGACAGCGAAACGAGAGGAGGATACGCCAACGTAGGCTGCAATACAATAACGACAACAATGGACCAGGTGAGGAACGTAGCTGGATAAAAAGCATAAAGGCTGTCCCAATCAATTGGGAAGCTAAGATCCCTAACAGGCAAACATCATCACTCGCATGAACACTTAGTATACTTTATTAGATAGGCGTACACCGATCAGATACAGGGCACATCCGCCATGGTTTTTGATGTCTAGTGGGTTCAGGCACTCCCAAACCTTTGCCATACGCCTATTGGTAATTTTATTTACTAAGCTGTAATAATATTTTTGTAACTTAGTATACTACTTGCACTAAGTGAGTGGGTATGTATTATTACTGTTTAGGTTAAACAACAACTGTTCGCTCTTCGCCTGCAATCAAGTGATTGGCGTCTTTTTTTTAATTTTTTTGTAAATCGATACATTTTCTGGTCACCTTGTTCTTAAAAGGGAACCTAAACGCTTTCGCACGTGTTCTCTTGAATAAAACTGTACTGAACTGACCTATTCAGTTGATTAATTAACAGACTGAGCATGAGGCCATTTGAAAAATAAACAATAACCTCTAACAACGAGTTCAAGTGAAAATCAAAAAGTTCAGGAGAATAAAATGCTTGTTTCGTTGGCCATGTCTCCTCCTTTGTAGGGCATGACCCATATAAACTCCTACAAGTCAATTTATTGCTAAGCACATGACTGGAAAACCGCCGAAGCCCTCGGTATTAACAGCAGCGAAGGAGCCAATTCTCATGAGGATTCAATTCCAAGGGAACGCGCCAAGTTAACTTCTAAGAAGGCGCTTGAGCCAAGCTATACAAAACACCCTTACAGCAGACAACGCCTGTGTACTGTTCTCGACAACTGCCATACTATATGCTGAGATCAAGGACAAACTAGCTGTGGAGCAGAATATATTGGTGGCACGAGCCGGCAGGAGTACGAAAACATCTTCCGGTATGGTTCGGGAAGGGCCTATTAAATAACATCAACAGTCCTATTCCAGGGATGCGGTCGACTCATATACTCAGGTGGATGCCGGAGAGGCTTTTCAAGTTATCTACAAGGTGCCGTCAGACTATGCAAAATTCTGTAGACAGTGTCCATTGACTACGACAGAAGTGTCTGTCATCAGGTTACGCAGACCGGTCCAGTGCGCCCAAAATGGACTTCGTAAGGGCGCCACTACTACCATGCCCGCAAGTCGCTAATTCAACCTCCCGCATTTTATAAGCTTTCCCGGTCGTCAATTCCCTCTAACGCTGATCAGATTGCCGACTCCGATGTTGTCCTCCCAACCCTACCTACGCACATCTGTTAGGCTCTTTGCCTATTACTCAGCTACTGACACAAGTATAGGAATTATTAAGCTTCCATGTCTAGTTGATTCTGGAGAAAGAAGCTCCCTGCTAGACAGGGGATGTTCTCTAAATTCTAAGCTAGAGCTAGGTACGGTAGACAGTTAAAGTTGGCGTGAAAAACGGCACATGGCTCTACGATGCGACCTACTGGCATTATATAACTTGAGCTATCATTAAATAAATGTTTATTTATCCCTCTAGTTTACAAATTGCCCGATAGAAGATGCGACTTCATATTAGCCTCCGATTTTCAACGTGCACGTACAGGCCGTATTATAGTATACTATTTACTGGCCGTAGTAAGTAGTATTACCACAATTAGCACTCTTAACATTGGCACATTACTTCTATTAGCAACATCCTACTCATCGCGGTCCAAACTTAGGAAAAACTGACCGAGTTTGGGTGACTAGAGGAAAAAGAGCTGAAACCAGGACAAGCACTGATGTGCCCCGAGCCTCAAACATACATTTACTCGTAACAGCATAAAACCATATGCAGACTCTTTGTTGAGATCGAGGGGATATGAGCTCCAGCGTTGACTAATAATAGGCGTCACGTCTCATTAATGTTCGCGTCAGAAATAGTACCATTACTACTAAAATTCGGTTACATTGCTAGTAAGTAGCAGTATAAATAACAGTAGCCGTATCAGTCTCGGTCTTTTTGAGCCTGTCTTGACAGCTACTGAGGGTGAGTGAGGGTAGGTATTGCAGTGTTACCCGCGCAAAGTCTACTGTCACTTAATACTAAGTTGGACGATGTTTTCTGGCTTGCATTGGAGAAAGCGGTTAACGCTGGATCCCATTTGGCCTTCTTGACCCCGGGCGAAGGTGGAAAGTGCGGTTGGCGCCAAATACGTCTGCTATCACTATATTCTACCCCCCCCCCTGAAACAAGTCACCTTCAAATGGTGCACAAGGTGGACCTCATCGGAATCGATGGTTGAACACACGAAAGTTCAACCGTCGATTTCGACGATATCCACGACGAGCTTCAACGAGTTGGAGCACGCGGTGACTTCCGACAAGGGAAAAGAAGGGAATGGAACAGTGGAGCAGGCTTGCGGAACACTTAGTCCCACTCTTTGACAAAAAACAACTTATGCCCGCCAATTTATCTTTTGAATGTCCCGCATAAGTTGAAATACAAAACGTCCGACCAATGCACTTTTTGTTCCAGTGACCGCACCTTCTTCGCTTGAGATTAATCGGTGTCAGGCTCGGACTGCATTACAGTGGTCTGCTAGACTGGATTTGGCTCACGTTGATAGGGTTGCAGTACGCACAACCTATTCAGACTACTGTTAAACCTCTGGCTGGGATTTAGAAGGATAGGTATGGCAGGAGCCGCGTGGATAAAATGGAGTTGGGATGCAAGAGCTAACCAGGACGATTCAGATAAAAGTACGCGTCAGAATTCTGTCAAGTTGGTACAACAAAGAAGGCTACTATTACTACTACTACTACTACTACTACGAATAGAAGCAAATATGCCGCCCTACGTTTTTGTTATGAAGAAGAAAAAGATGCGATCACTGGAACGGCAATTGTATCAGTCTGAGATCTTGGTTTCACCCAAGAGGCCATTTCTAGAGAAAATGAGAAAACAGCTAGCGTTGGCATGTTTTTGTAGGTGAGCTACGAGTAAATGGGAGGTGGAGGACGAGGTATCATTTGTGATTGGTCCATGCTCACGCCGTCCCATCATATCGCCTCTGTGCGCATCCTTGGCGTTGTGGTGTGCGGCCTTGCTCGCGAGTAACTGAGCACAAATGGGCAGTGCGGAAAGACGACCCACGCTACCCACACTCTGGAAGAAGGCCACGAATTTGACTTCACGGGCACGCGGATAATGGCACGCGCTGCTAAGAAGACGAGGCGAGAACTACTGGAGGTCTGGGCGTCAGAGTCTAATTCCATCAACAGGCGTGGGGATATAAAATCTTCTGTGCACGCGACCAAGAAGCAAGGCCCAGTCCCTGTACAGACACGTACGTTGCTACGCCAAGGACGCAAGACACTCTGTCAAGGCTACACGCCCCAATGCCAAGGATGCGCGCCGAGGCGATACAATGAGACGGTGTGAGCATGAACCTATCACAAATGTTACCGCCTCTCTCACCCCCCATTTACTCGTAGCTAGACTACAAAAACATGCCAACGCTAGCTGTTTTCTCATTTTCGCTGATGATAGCCTCTTGTGTAAAGCCGAAGGCTCAGAATGATACAATCGCCGTCCCAATGATCGCGTGCTTTTCTTCTTTAAAAGTCTACTACCACTATAATAAACCCACTGACAAGTTTCTGCCTGAAGAGTTTCATCTTATCGAGAGGCGGCCTGGCAAGAATCGATGCACATTGAAGCTTTGCCAGTTAAGCCAAACTGCGACCAAAATATGGACGTAAAGTTGAATGTTCCACATGCATACCTGGAGGTGCTCTTGATGGCATGAGCCTCGTCCAGCACTATGTAGGTCCAAGCAGTCTTGTTGATGAACTTGGCGTCTTGCAGGACCACCTGGTAGCTGGTCACCACGACGTGGAAAGGGGACTCAGCAGTGCCTAGGGCAGCGAAAGCTGCTGCGTTTGGAACGGCGGCCGCAGTCGCGTCTTCACTACCTCCACCGCTGACATTGTGTGAGGCTGACCAGAAACGGCGCAGGACTTTGCGCTCAGCTGGTGAACCCCAGTAGGGCACGAGGCGGAAAGCCGGCATGAACTTGGCAAATTCCTGGGTCCAGTTGTGCAGGGTGGAGGCTGGCGTGACAATCAGGAAGGGGCCCCAGAGATTGTATTTCTAAGAAGAGAGGGGGTCATAAGAGCGGAATAAGTCTAGTGGGTCAGATCTGTTCGCGGCAGTACGTGTGATGGGAGAGGTGCTGAGAGGCTAATCCGTTCTAGCTACATATATATAATACGCACCACCGGGATTGTCTAGGGTAGTGAACAATCCGTACTACCAATAAAACTACGAGTACTGTTTTCACTAATATTATTACTACTGCTAATATTACTACTACTGTTGCTACTACTGCTAATGCTATTAGTAATACTGCTATTTCTATTACTATAACTACCACTACTACTGTTACTGCCACTAGTATAACTACTAATTTTACTTCTAGTATTACTACTAATGCTTCCAATTTCACTAATAATATTACTGTTACTACTTCTACCGCTACTAACAGTACCACTACTACTATTACTAGGCAGATAGTACTGCCAATAAAGACAAGGGAAACTAACAAAACTATCTGCCTAGACTACAATCCGCTGTGTGGCTGCTGACAGGGCTCGAGAATGAGAACTAAGGCAGAGGGGGACGAGTGATAACCGTTAGCAACCGGTGAGCATCCAGTAACGGGTGTCACTAATGAATGATAAGGTTCGTGTTCCAGGTATAGCCCTACAGTTGCTTCCCCTCTCCCCTTCTTTTCATTGTTGTGTCTTACCTTCCTACGATCTGACGACCCCTTGACAGTTGATTGGTGAACACCCACTATAATTATCCCTTTTCGTTGCTGTCTCTTATCCCGGACGATGGACTCGTGTAAGGGTTCGAAAGCTCAGAACAATAAACAAATTGATCCGGTGGTCCGGTGGTGGTGGTGGTGATGGTGGTGGTGGTGGTGGTGGTGGTGGTAGTACAGCAACTCTGGTAGTGGGAGCAAGTTCTAAGTTACTCTTAGCGGCGTAACGCAATGACTCACTTCTGCCAGACTGCCCAGGAAAGCAATCGTCTGGATGGTCTTGCCCAAACCCATTTCGTCCGCCAGGATTCCATTAATGCCTTGATCAAAAAGCGTGAGCAGCCAGGTGAGCCCACGCAGTTGGTAGGCCTTCAGGTCGCCGCAGAAGATCGACGGTGGACGAGTAACTTCCGCGGTGGAGGAGGAGGATGGCATAGCTGGTGTAGCGGCGGCAGCAGCATTCTCAGTTTCAGGCGGCCTGAGTTTTGCGGTCGGAGGCAGGGCAAACTCCGACATCTAGTTTGGGAATTATGGGGGGGGGGAAACAGCAGTTTCTGAGAACTTCTGTAGGCGGAGCGGAGCGCAACACCAAGTCAACGGAAGCGTAGACACAGCATGATCAGGGAAAACTTAAATCTGCCGGAGCCCGAAGAGTCCAGGCGGCAGAGCGCTGATAATGACAATTAGCCAGAGCAGTGGCCCAGCCCCGAGTGCACGCGCACTCCTGGCTGCTAGCAGGTGTGCGAGCACCAGTGCTTGCCTGCCCACCCCAATGCGGGCTGGCCAAGGTTGACTCACATAGGGACCTCATTGTGACGACTGCCGCGCACCCACCGGCCCCCTCGCGGGTGGTCGTGCGCTCGTCTGACCGTCAAATTCTTTTCGACGATCGCTGTGCTTAGCACACTGTTCCTCCCACCTGGCTCTCTACTTCCTTATCTCTTCCCACAGGGAACCAAGCCTGTAGATTGCAGCGAAAAGGGTGGTACCTTGGCTACTGTCTCAGCTGCAAATGAAACAACCTAAGTTACCTGGCAGCCATCGCTGATCGCGCGGGACTGACGACTGACCTGACTGCCGAAGGGGGTGTCTTGCCCTTCGTTCCGGACCCCCAAGTAGTCTCGCCTAGCAACGAGCAATGGATGCTGGAAGAGACGCTGTTGGCAAGAACAAGGCAGACTGCAGTGAAAATCAATTGCATTGTCAGCCTAAGTGATGTCTCAACTTTAAGTAGGCTAAGCTGGGAGGTTCAACGCTAGAAGTACCCAATGCTTCATCTATTGGTGGCCCACGGGCTCAAGCAGATGCAACCGAGACGGGGCATTCTTACTTGACTGCGACAGGTATGATATCCCGACAGTCCTCGGAAACGGCCACCGCTACAAACAAGCCGAAAATCGTCAGTTTAGTTTAGTTCAGATTTGTTACGGGGTTTGGCAGATTCGCTTGATTCAGTCGACTTAACTGTGAAAAATTCGCGGCCTTAGTTAAAGTCAAAGCGGCACAGGAGGGAAGGCTTTTGCGTAGCCAACGTTCTACCACTGAGCTACGAGGCTCACCGTACGCGGTGAATTTTACCCGCCCAAATTACTGCTTGTATGGGATCAACCACTACAGAACAGCAAGCTCATTGCCCAGGGAGGATTTCCTGCGCAATCTTCTAAAATCCGCCAGAACGGCTACTAAACTCACTGAATTGTAAGGGGGTTGGCAAATTTGGTTAATCAGTTGACGCGATTGTTGAGGGAAATGGGCAATGCCTTTAAAACCTTACTGATTACATATCGGTGCATCATATACATCTGTACACGCACGCGTAAAATTGGCACTATAAAAGTAGCATTGACAAACAGTGAGCAGCATTGATTTTACAAATAAATCTTGTCTGCAATAACTCTTGTCTGTCATTCTATATTTGCCGCGAATAGTTCTACGTGCAGGGGGGAGAGGCGAGCTTACTCATACAAAGTCGTGATCCAAATTGGACTTGGTAGGTTAGCATACATTTGGTTGCTTTATTTTGGTCTGATGAGTGGAGTTAATCCTCAGAAACCCTTACAGTAGGGAAAATCGCCTTCTATTTCTTGCAAGAGAATCAGTCACGTGGGAAGGACTGGGTACAACAATGACAGCGGGCATAATTGTCGCGCAATTACCAAACCCGCATCCGACGCGGACAAGAACGCTGTGGCAATTAATGAGCAATCACCGCACCCATTAAGACCTCAAGCGGTGACTACAAGAACTGACAATTATAGTACGCATGCGGGTGACCGCTGTGAACTATAAATACCGTGCAATCTGTGCATGTATCACCCCTTATCTGCGCATGTCTCAGACCTGTTTACGATTACCTATGACTAAGGATTCCCGACGGAATCCGAAACGTCAGGCGAATAAAACTCTTGTTTCAGTGATCGCATCTTCGTCTTCTGAACTGCTTCCTGGGACTCGAATATTCGCTACTATTGACTTTCCGCATTCCTATGGATTTCCAATACAGCATAATGAGTCTTAACACCTGGAAGATAGATTGAGCCGGTGACTGTTAAGAAATCGTTGACAGTTTGCCTGAAGCTGGGTGTAAATAATCGGGCGTTGTTAGCCAGCTTAGCACTAGAGGTATCCAACCACACACATTGAGGTCATCACTTAATGGTAAGAGTACAATAATGAACAGTGACCAGAAACGCAAGGATAGCAACGCACTCGGACTTACAGTTTGCTGTTCTTTCTGTATGGCCGATTTGACGCGAGATAAGGCCTGATTCTTTAGTTCCTCTGGGTCTGGAAAAGAGGAAGCGACGTAGATGAGTCTGATGATGAAATGTGAGAAACTACTGGATGTCTACGGTCTACGCCCGCGCACAATAAGCGAACCACAGTCCTACCTTCGAGAAAGCAAGGATAATAGGCTGATTTAATGATAAGATGGCCAGAAATTTGTTGGTAAGTTGGTGCTCGACTAGCACACTCAACAAAGCCGTAGACCTGCATCCCGTCTACCAGGCGCTACGCACAAGGCTTGATTCAACTCGATCAAAATCGACAGAAAAAGCCAGACAAACTCATGCGTGGAAGACAACTGAGTTTTAAGTAAAATATGATGGGAAGCCGGCTAGGAAATACGTAACCAACGCGTAACACCGTCGGGCCCGCGAGGGTGACGTCAAATCACGCAGACGCCAACAACTCATCGGTCCGTTGGCTGACCAAAGGCAGGCTAGCAAACACGCTGACATGCCATCAAGCACGGCGGCCGCAAACGGGGCAAATTTTATGCAAGTCCACCAGCGATCAATTTCGGAGACGCCAACAATACTCAACGGTGAACAGGCAGGTTAGGGTTCGTGCGTCGAGCACGGATTTAATACCAGGCTTCCGGAGCGTAAGTTTAAATACGCTTCGGTTCATGTTCTCGACCCGGCTTCTTCGTCTTCTAAGGGGGATGATGAAGACGATAACTGGATGTATACATTTATATAAGGCGGGAGGGAAGAGACGACACTGTGTAACAACGTGAACGAAGTCCGACCCTATAGGTAGGCAATTTCGCTTATTTAGACAGCACGATTTCTAAGAAGTTGAAGATCGGCTCACCGGATCTCCAACAGACAGCTAACCTCTATAGAAAACTGCCCTAAACTTTGACCTTGGACTACGAAACTCAAAATGTGCATCACGACACTGCTTCTGCTACTGTTTCCTACTCATGTCTCTGATGATGAATCCGCAACGGATGTCGAAACGTCAGGCGAATAAACGTATTGTCCCAGCGATGCAGTCTTCTTCTTCTCAACTACTCTGAACGATGAGAATATAAAGTACGGCTCGGAATTCGTGCAACATGCCGACATTCGCGAAAGATCGATACTCACTTGCTAATCGGCATTGAGTAAGGCTGCAATACTATCTTGTAGCTTATTCCCAAATCGTGTGAGTTACGAAAGGATGCCGGCTCTTTAATGTGATTTATTCCAACCGTTTATAAAATGTAGATTCTGAAAAAAATGGCTACCTAAACAATACATATTTTACCATGGATTTTGACGGCCTGTATAAATTCAAATATATTTTATAGAAAACATGCACGAAAAAATTCTTCTTGTACTTCTTTGGTAGCACATTACGCCTTCTTTAAATTTTATACGTTAACAAAGGGTATCTTTCGCTTTTAGAAAGTTTCTAAGCTGCCGAATAATTTCATAACCTCCTGACTGCTACATTTGAATTCAAGATTTACAAACTGCGCACTGTCTATATCCCGTTTAAGGAAAAATACATTTTCGCCTACAGCTTGAGGAAGAATTTACATAGTTTTCATAAAATTTTGCAATAGATGTGGATCATGCTGTATCCATTATAGGCAGCCTTAATAAATTTACGGATAAGATGTATTATGAATGTACACCTCACAATCGTAAAAAAACCATAATTAGACATTTTTCGACCATTACGGTGCAAATTATACAAACGCAAAGGTCCAAAACTGATTGTGTGACCTTTTCTATGGCTAGTTCAGGCCTGTCAAAAGTAATTTAAAAATATTCAATAGCGCGAAATCGCAGTATTTTGTGGGGAAAAAAACATAAATTATATGGCGAAGGAAAATGCGGTCAAGTGTGCAACCCCCCAGGAAACTCACTATATTCCTCAGTGTCATCCACACCCAGTCTGTCTGCCGCCTCCTTGGCTGCCTTTGCGAGCGCTGAGGAGGCAGATGTTGCACCTGTTGCGGCCACGACCTCCCCGTCCTCTGCAACCGCAGGAGACACGGCAACTTCCAGTCTGCGCAGAATTTGCACCGTGTCCGGATCCAGCACGGGGCTATCAGCATTTGCGGGGGCTGAGTGCGAATCGTCCGAACAAGCCGTCACAGACGTCCTCGGTGCCTCAGAACCACCGCCGCCAACATCGGAGGGTCCGGCGTCGGCCTCCTGTGAGCCTTCGAGACTGCCCCTATTGCTGTTTCCACTGCTGCTGCCAACCACATTCATCTTTTTGGCCATAAAGTGGGCGTAAAGTTCGGTCTGGGTGAGGAGGAAGTTCAGTTTTCGCTGTTGCCTGCGAGCCTCCAAGAGCTCAAGGTCAGCCTTTCGTTGTTCCGCCAGGGCGCGCTCAGCCCGCCTCCGAGCAGCGGCGGCGGACTCGACGGGACCGGCGCTGCTGCCTCCGGCGGCGGCGGCGGCAGCGGCAGCAGCAGAGTCATGCGGTCCGCTACTATCGGCGCCCGGCACAGTGCTGCCCGCAACTGCTCCAGCGCCAGCTCCACTCTCAGTACCTCGAAGGCACCAATAGGCGGAGATTTCGCGAGCCAATCGCCTAGCGCGATCTGAAAAAGAAGAGGAGCCTTTATCTAACAGATAGGACTGCGCTCGGACTACTGCCCCGATTTTAATAGACCACTTATTGACAGTAAAGTAAGTTCGTGTGAATACGATGAAAGTGTCGAGTGTCCCATGCTACATATATGAAGCATACTACTCCCTTGATTTCAGTAGACCGTTTATTTAGATTGAATTCGGTTTCGTCGAACTGTGGAAAGGCAGTGAACGCTGTGTTAAATACTGCTATTGCGCAAAGGCTTCACCTTTTTTGAACCATTCATAATTCATAAATATATTCATGCTTTTTGGACACGAAACCTATCTCCAACCATTTTTGTATCTTCACAATATTCAGTACCGTTTCAATGGGGTATTTAAGGGCTTCTGTCACTTACTCCAAATACACTGACTGACTGTCACAAGAAGGGGGAGGGAGTAGCGGGGTTATCGCTGAATTTTTATCAGAAGACATTAGAAACAGCATTTGGTAGTTTGTTTGTTGAGCAGTCGTCGCAAGTCTAGCAAGAATACAGATTGAGGCGGTGTTGAAAAACGTGTGTTATCTGGTGCTTGAACGGGGGGAGGGGTTTCATATCAGAAAACTGTCATGACGGGTGACGGCGGCCCAAGTATAAGTACTCCCCCACTGATGCGTCCACCAGCACCTAGCGCGCAAATACCGCAAGTGTCTACTGTACAAACTACCATACCCACCTCAAGCTGTAAGGGCCACTTCGTACAGCGCGCAGTGAACACATCATCCCCCAACCTTCATGTTCACTGGCGCTCGCTCGCACATCTATCAAGCACCTATGCAGCGCTCGGTTTTCATCTGGACACAAGGGACTGTGGCTCTAGTGACAGTACTGAGGAACCACATTCCCGTAACCCTTTATTAACCTATATGTTGTACTGCTGGACAGTTAAGACTCCTAAACGACTGTGCCGGTGGTGCTGGTAGTGCTGGTAGTGATGATGATGACGATGATGATGGTGGTGGTGGTGATTATGATCATGATGATGATGGTGGTGGTGATGGTGGTGGTGGTAGTGGCGGTGGTGTCGGTGTGGTAGACAGCCAGGGAACCATCGGGTTTATCACTGACGTCGCACACACTCTGACTTTTAATTACATAACAGAATCAAAAGCAAAAATGGCAGATAGCAACAAAGAAAATAGGGGGTACCAAAAGCTTCAGGTATGGAAGGAGACTGAAACGTACTTAAAGGGTCGCGCGAAGGTTTCTGGTTTTGCAGTACACGCTGACGCACAGCGCGCGCACAGTCGCGGGCAGCGCGACGGGCCATCAGCATTTTGTCGCGACGAATGGTGGCACGGAGGCGGGTGGCCTTGCCAACACACTTTTTAATTAGCGCGCGGTAGAGGCGCTCTTGTTTTGAAATGAGCTGGCCACCACCAGCACCACTCCCGGCGGCTGCACTAGTCGATTCCGCGTCCACAGGCGTCGTAAACTGAGCAGCACGGATGGAGTCAGGGCTCATGCGGCGAATGCTAGGACGGCCGGCGGCAACCCTGGCGCTGCATGCCTCGCGTTGGCGCCGCACAATCCGTGTCAAATCATCCTCCTCCTGATCTTCCTCGTCCAGATATTCGTCTGAGCAGTAGTCAGAGTAGCGGCTACCAAATCGACGAGCGTTTCTTTGTGAATTTTTCTCCTACGGCAAAGTTGAAAGCCGCTGGTCAAATATGCCTCAACTGGCTTCTTGGTAGCAATTTCTTTTGCATTTAAAACCGTTATTTTTACTGATGAGTTGAATTTCAAAGGTCCTCCAAATTTATTTGGTCCTAAATGGTCGTATTGCAGATTGCGAGATTCTACCAGCTAACTGATCTTATTTGCAAAAACTGGGCAAATTTAATGCCACCAAGTTAAACGAAATTATTAAACTTGAAAATTCATTTTCTAACCAGTTGGAAGAATGTACTCACTTGACAAGTAAACGCTCGAAGTCGATACACCAAGTAGACCAGATAAAGAGTTTGAAAAGGGCATTATTGGTCGTGTTGACAGAGAACTTAATGGCATATATTTTGATTACTGTTATTTATTTTAACTAGAAAGTTTTCGTTTGTCACGTTTACTAAGGCGGACTGTAAAGCCTGCACGCATTTTAATACTCAGTTCTGTCTCCCGCGATGAAACTTTGAACTCGAAGAAACGATATGTAGGCAGAAAAATGCACTTTAGATAACGTTGGTAGGGAAGGGTAGGTATTTGCAGCACTACCTTCAGGAAAAAAATAGATAAAAAAGACAATAACAACCAAAATGGAACATTGGCAAAGGTGGGGCCATTTGGCGGAGTACCATAAACGGGAACGTTTAATCATGTTACTAATGCAGAGCAGAAATTAGAAACACTATTGCCATTTATGGAGTATGCTTGAACAGGATTCTGGGTTTGAAAATCCATTACAACATTTGGTAAGCAGTGCGTTCGAACCATCAGCTGAGTTTTATGCTGTATGTTGTATGCATGTGCGAGTCACTCAAAGTACACAAATCACAAATATAAACAGGAAAGACATTGATGCAGAAACTAAGTTTGTTTGCGAGGAATCATGCAAGATGAACTGGGTTACGAAGTAAGAATGAAGGAAAGGAAGGTGAACTCGTTAAACTTAAAAACTTGTTATAGTGGCTAAATAGGTGTACAGTTGCAATGCGTAATACGTCACAAATAAAAGAAAATGAGAAGTAAATGGAAGAATGGCCCACCTTGTCGTCTTCAGTCACATCAGTGTCTGAGTTGTTGGATCCATTTGGCTTTTTACTTTCGAGCAGATCCTGGAAATTATAGGCTCTAACACTGTCAATGATGCGATGACGCTCTTTCGTGGACATTTTTCTGATCTTTTTCTTTGCCTCTTCACGCCATTGTGCAATAAGGCGCACCTGGCTCTGCATGGCAGCCAGGTTTCTGCATGGAGAAGGAACTGCGAGGTTCACTTTTGGTCGTCCAGATGACTACGTAAGATAAATCAAAGTTATTAGATGCCAAAACCTATCAACAACGTTTAAGGAAGAAATTGGCCACAGGGCGACTCACCCTTGAAGCGGTACTAGTAACTGATCGTCTGTGCCATGCTTCCTCTCCTAGCGATTTTCCTAAGAAAGAAAAGTTTTCACACTTGCAGAAAACTTCAATTTTAGTGGTTCGTAGTTTTGAGAGTATTAACAACACAGTTCGTTAAAAGAAATGTTTAACAATGGTAACCGCCAATGGTAGGGCCACTTCTATCGACCTTAGAAGGAGCCAGTCAAAATAAGTACAACACGCTCGGGAAAGCTCCTACGAATACTTCCAATAGTAGCTTGTTATGTTACTATATTGCTTATGATATGCTTAATTTCGCTTCGGATCCTCCCAGAAGCGCTACCGGCAGTGTACTTTACTTCACAAGAAAATGCGGCATTCATGAACTAATCAAAAAGGCAAGAAGGACTAAATTTCCTATCGCATAGAATTTACTGTTTTATCTACAACAGATTAACTATGAATATGGTTTCCAAGATTTTATTCTCGCAATAAAAACGGTGGAAGATGCCTCGAGGGAGAGTTCTGCAATTTAAAATATGTGATGCTGCGACTAAACTCCTTTGAAAATGTCAAAAATGTTGACTGCTGTCAACTCGCGAGTCTGCCCTTATTAACTGAAAACGTAGAAGAAATAAAAATGCATGTGCATGAATCACAGGTAGTCGAGTGAAGGCTAAACATTTGGAGAGGTAGTTAACTACAATTGCGCACGCATTACCAAGAATGTTTTGCGAGAGGGAGATCGAAAGGGGCATTCCCAAGATTTCTTCCAGTTCTTCAATTTCATTAAGTAAAAGAGAGGTATCCAATGCGGAGAGAATTCGTTTTTCCGATTCATGAACCTCCCTTAAGTTATCCATTTTGGGTTTCTGGTAGTGGACTTAATTTAGGGTATCTTCGCGCAGGTTCCATACTTAAAACCTTCCACCAGACCTTGAACGTTCAATCTTTAAAGTCCAAGGACAGAAACGTTATAAATAACTTGGGTAACGGTGTAATTTAAGGTCTTTATGTCAAGGAGCTTAAAGCATCTTTTTTTCCGTCCTGATGTTGCACTCAGCCTTGCCAACACTAGCCTCTACAATTTTCTCCACGTCCTGTGGTGTACTACGGGGATTTAGTGGGGGTAGAGTGGTAGATGTGGGGGGATATTGCAGGGACAATTCTCACGTATGTCCCCCTCGTACACGTCGACTGAAAAAATTGCGAAGGAGGACTTTCCTTTTATTATATTGGCTCCCTAAACTTATGCACGTTCAAGCAGGACAGCTTTTAGCCGGCTATATACAAGGCACACTAACGGGAGACGCTATAATTCAAGATCACCGACGCAAGAATGCGCGAACGCAAGAAGGCACGAAGTAGAACGCAAGACGTTAATTAATTGTTTCAGATAATTTATTGGTGGATGACCAATAGATTTGTACTGTATGTCCTACCCTTCATCCTCATCTGATATCGGCAGCAGAGCTTCGGCTGTCTGTTTCCAAATTCCTAAGATATGTGCAAATCCGCTTGTTGCATATATAAAAGGATTTTTATTCTTTGTTAAAGTTCAGAAATTAAAAAAACATGCATTTATTAATACACTTTAGGGGTAAGAAAACGGACATATACATTTTCTTAAGTTAAAATAGGTGAAGATACGAGGTCCAGATACATTATACCGATCATCATCCCCAAAAAAAGTCAAAGAAGAAAAGAAGGCACTGTCATGGACCACGCTTTAATTGTGCTGACATTCCGGAAAAACACTATTTTCCATCATCTGAGTGGTGAGTTATGTTTTCCTGCTTGCTGAGAGTTGAAATGGCGCGCCGCCCATCTGGTGTTTTAGCGATGGCTGACGCACGAGCTCTGAATTTCGTGCTGTCCGTGGACTGGCTGCAGCACCTCCGTCGTGAACTAATCACGACTCAAATTGCCAACATGAGTCATCAATTCACCGACGAGCCCAAACATGTGAGCCGGGTCCGCACTTTGAATGTCAACCGGTCCAGCCACCCGAGTATTGGAGGAGAGCCGATAGTAGCCAGCCAAGTGCACACGAAATGCACGCATTCCTGATGGTGACGACAACAGACGGGCCGGTGACGGGGGACGCACGAGGACGTGCACAGAGGGCACACGAACTAGATGACTCACCGTCCCACCGACGGACACCGCACCCGGAACGATGGCTGATCCATGCATCAGGCTCAGAGGGGAGGTCGTACAGTGGTCAAAATACCGTGCCAGTTAACTTAGACGCGTATACGACACACGGAAAGCGCAAGCCACTCACAACGGAGTGGCCAATTCACGGACAGCACGAAATTCAGAGCTCGTACGTCAGCCATCGTTACAAAACCAGATGGGCGGCGCGCCATTCCAACTCTCGGCGAGCAGAAACACACAAATCAACCCTAGGATGATGGGAAGTAGTGTTTTTCCGAAGTTTTAGCACAATTACAGTGTGGTCCAAGACATCGCCTTGTTTTCTTCTTCGTCTTCTTTGGGGGATGATGATAGGGATAATCTTAAGTCTATAAATGTCAATGCTTGAAATCAAACTCATTTATCAAAAGAGTGTCGAGCTTCCCTGATTGTATAGTAACCTACCCTTAGCCTATCTTCTTTCCTGCCTCATGGGAAACATCTATTACTCTTCCAGTCTTCAAGTCAGGATCTCGTTTGGACGTAAATAATTACTGACGCATTCATAAATGTCCAGCCCTAGTCAAACATTTGAAAACGATCCTTTTTAATCAGATTACCGAATTAGTCTAAAAACAAGCTTCTAAGTGACTCGCAGCATGGTTTTTTTCCTGGACGATCATGCGAAACGTATCACTTAACTTTTCTAAGACTAGTCACTTCCCTTCGCAACGAGCAGCAATAAGTGGTTGCGATCTACTTTGAGCTGAGCAAAGCCTTCGTAAAAGGTACGGCACAGACATCTTCTGGTAAAACTGGAAGAAATCAGCGTCTGTCCCCCTCTCCTCGGTTTCATTGTTTCCTACTTGTTTCACCACAGCCAAAAGTTCTTAGTAGGTAACAGATGCTCTACGGCTCATCTGATCACGAGTAGCTTTTTTCAAGGCACGGTCTTGGGTTCTCGACTCTTCATTTTATACATTAATGAAATTTCAACATCCTAAACAATTTATGCAATTTCATTAATGCAGATAAACTTAAGTGCATATGCTCATTTTCTAAGGGAACGGCCAACAAATGCGATAATAAAGTAAACGCAGACTGACTCATACCCTCACATTAGAATGCCAGTGAAATTTTCACCATGCAAGAGTAGTTTCATTTTTTGGCCCCGCCAAGCTTCGACCGATCCACCATAGATAACTAAGGTCCAAGTAACAAAAATAAACTAGCATTATCGTTCATGCGGATCGAATGTCTGCGAAGGCTGCACAGATATGTGGTTTTCTATCACATAATTTCTTCCTTCTGGAAATAAAGATTTAACTGTAACGCACGTTTTTTTCCACCCATCCTAGAATACTGCTGTCCCCTCTCTGGTCTAGTGGATGCCTCTGACCGCGGAAAAGTTCAAAATGTTCAGATATTTTTTACTATAAAAATATTTGCTCTTCCTTTATCCACTATTTCTTATACGAGGAGATGTCAGTTAGCGAACATGGCATTTCTTCGAGTTAGAAAACTCGAAGCGAGCCTCTGCTTCCTATTTCGCATTAACTCTAACGTTAACCTCCAACGGATCAACTGTCTTTTTCCGGCAGATAAATCCTAGGCAACTTGTAATTCTTCCGTGATAAGTCCACCAACTTTTAGCTCCACATCTAAACATTCTCGTTTTTTGCTTCCAAATATGTTTTCCTCAAGAATAATATTCCGGTCGAAATAAGGCTGGCATCTAACTAAGCAGTTTTGAAAGCCAATTAAGGTAAACGTTTAACGTTGGAAGATGTGAAGTCCTTGTTATCCGTCTCCTTCCCAAACACAACTTTTGGACTTTAAAAAGGGTCCTCCTGGTATTTGACGCGGTTCCAGTTTTATTAAATTGCTTTGCATATATGTCTGTTTTATCCTCCAAAGAGTGATCATTGCAGCGATGTTTCTTTCCCTACTCTGTCCAGTCATTATTGCTATTCTCCGTTTTATAACCCTGATGGTGTGCTTTGCGGTCTCCGGCGATTCTGCTGTTTTCGCCAGCTCGTCGCTGGACACTGCAGCCACAAGGTCACATCTCCGGCATTTCAGTTATGATCTCATGCCCCCTACTTTCCCCTCATCCTTTCGGCTCTGTTATTCACGATGCCCTCCTCCTGTGTTCCCTCTCTGATGGTTGATCCTGATTCTGAATGGCTGCATCTGCTGCTATATGATTTTGCCAACAAAAGAAGCGTTTCCAACCCCCATATGCTTTCATCTACAGGCCTGTCTCATTGTATCGCAACAATGCTATCAACCAAACTCTTCATTTTATAAAAGCATTTTTTTCTTCTATGCTTTTTTAAGTGAGGGTCCGCTGAGCTCTGTCCCTGCTTTAATGTTAGAAGTTTTTCACTGCTTCATCCTTAGCTCACCATACTTTTCTGAGAGCGTTGATTATTATTTTAAAATGACGGTATGTTGTTGGATATGGAAGAACCGGCCTACAATATGAAATTCCCCTATTTGTTTATTTAGGCCGTTAGTGCGCTCTAAAATTTGATGAGAATTTCGAATTGGCTCGGAGGGATCACCTGCAAGGAAATTCCTTAAAACTGCAGGCAAAGTCGGCTCATATGAAAGTTTGACGAAACGGCTTCTTGTAGAGGGTCATCGGAGCATGAAACGGACTCCCTGAAGAGATTGTCCTTTCAGACACTGTTGACCCATTTAAACGCCAATTGGATTATCATTTGCTGAGGAACTGTGATAAATATTATGAGCATATTCGCAATAGCGGCAGTTGGCAACTGGCTCACACACCCGTTTTCTGGCATTATAACAACGACTAACTGCAGTGAGTGCTGCCCAAGCCTAAACGATTCTCTCGAGCAGCACACCAACTTGTTTAGGATAAATTTTCATTGCCAGGCTTATCTCGCCTTTTCCCAATGCAGGCACTGCAAGTGAGTAAATGAACTTTTCCGAATTTTCTAATTGTTCAGCATTAGCATCTTTTTGATTGCCTAGTACATTTTTATTTTATTTCATTCACGGCGAGGATACATGAGAACCAATCTGGTCATGAAACAGATCTGAGAACGCATATATACTAATATATGAGAACGTTTTTGTTTGCTAATCCCCCCTATGCTTGACATACCCGTTACACGCAATCGTGTATTATTTCCTTTTCTTCAGAATTTTACCAAATTCGTGCATTATGGCGTTCTCAAACAAGAAGGCGCGGTTGGAATGAAGTTGCTCAGG
>JAYGXS010000007.1:13320067-13330408 GCA_036362985.1 Ligula intestinalis | reverse complement strand
TGATCCAGCAGACTGCAGAGACCACCAAATGTTGGCGACAACGTAAAAACCCACGATGATTACAAATAGCGACCTTGAATCCTAATAGCAATGTTATAGTACCAAAGGATAGAATCGTTCCAGTCGGACCGAATGATAGAGGCGAATAGGTCCCTTAAGCCTTTGGTACTAGTGCGCCAACGCCAAAGTTTCAAAACGGAGAAGAGTTAGCAGAATTTGGAAATAATGCGTGACATATCCAGGGAAGAGCTTCAAATGCTGTCACATGGAGGACATCTATTATTCTTCCTGTCGCTTACGGCATCGTCTTAATCTACAAATGCAAAGAACACGGACTGGAAATGCCCACGCTTATCAGTTAACACAATGTGGTACGATGCACAACCCTGCCTTCTTGTCCGGTAGATGGCGTCCCTTCGGTCTACCTACGGATATTCAGTGTACGTCGTCAGCAAAGTCGGCGTCGCAATGCACACGGCCCGCATCTAATCCCAGACTCATTGTAGAAAAATGATAGGATGTGACCATCATTCATGGAAAAAATTATTTTTAATGCATTTTACTGTATGGTGACACCGTAAGACCCTGCAGCGTATGTTTCCTAGGTCCTTCATTGTGTAATTAAAACCGAAATAACTTGTAACCGCGTTTTAACAACGTAAATTTCGTTTTTTAATGCACATTGATGAGGACCAATGGGCCTGAAATAAACAACTTATTATTATTATTATTATCCAAAAGTTCGGCCAAGGGTTGCATAGGCTCCATTAGTTAAGGTATACTTTTCTCCCGACCAGGCGGTTATCTGCAGAACTTGGGATATGCAGTCACAATTTGTTGACTGCAAAATGTGGCTATGCCGCAAATTAAATGCTTTAGCAGGAAGCTGACCCTCGCGAAAAAAACGACCAAAAAACGCGCCATCCAACCAAAATTCAGTGATCTTAAACGTGTGAAAACCGGTACAAGCAGCAAATGTTGACTTATTTTTAGATCTGCAACTGCGAAACAACTCGGAATGACAGCAAACAAAGAACTCGCAGTGGCAGTTCAAACTGTCTACGCGTGGAAGTTCTGTCGGCAGTTTACTGCTCCTGCGTCGTTTGAAATTGGTATGGGAAGCACCATTATTTAGGTTTATCTTCTCGTACTCATTGACAGGGGACATAAGCTCGTCAAAGCTGTCTTAGACTTCGCTGGGCATTATTCGCTCAAATAAAGAGCATATGATGATCGTTCGTTCTCGAGATGTCTTCAATTTTGAGCGAAGAAGTTCGTAGTATGTGGAACTTTGGGACTGGACTTCTTTGCCTTGGACGCGGGGGCTGAACAGGGATGGGCTCGAGAGTATGCTGCGTCCTGAATGACGTTACCACAAGGAATCCTTCCTTCAGATACATTATGTTAGAGAATGCCCTCTAAACAGTCAATACATAGCAAAAATGAAGTTAAAACCAGTCCGCACACATACTTGCAACTGTTATTCACAAACTTCTCCACATTAGGGCTGTCAGCTGGAAATTTACGTGTACTAGTCCGCTTGAAATGCTAACCCACTTCCTAAATACAATCAGCACAACAAATACAATAATACCCCGACGAAAACGCCCAATTGCCTCTTCTTATGCATAAAAGTATGTAAGTTTTAGGCCGTATAAGAATGTGTGAAAAGTCTCTGACATATGAACGGCAACTGCCTTCGTTTGCGCAATAATGAAGAACTCATTAGGCAGTATTCAAAAAACGCCGAATTATCAAGGACACGCTCGATGAAAACATAGCCAATCAGCATAAAGCAGGGTTGTCCAATTGGAATCGTCGCCGTTCGCACATTTTGCAGGCAATTCATTTCACTTCTTACGCAAAGTTAATTCATGGAATTCATAAGAACTGAACCACTGTCTATTCGGCCAAAGCTATTTGAGCCGACTGAACTTTTCTCCCTCCTATCTGGCTACACTAAGAATGCATTCGGTCTGGAGGTGGCTGAAGCGTGTTCTGATGGGTTTCTAAGACTTCACAATACGCGGAGAATTATTGGGGACAAGCTAGCTACCGACGTAGAAACATCAATTATGCACATTAAGATGTAAGTTGTATCAGAAGGGTACTTTATATGTACTTCTTTGTGGTAAGAAAGGCCACTGTCCCTTTTGGGTTTCGACCCTAGTAGCAATCTACGTCTGTGGAAGGTCTATGGAATCTCTATCCATTGAGATTCTAAAATCTAGTTGATATCGATTTTGGACCCCTTTATAGGTATCTATCTAATATCGATTTATAGAGATACATTCATAGCGATCGGCCGTAAAGACGGCTTTCGCTTGGCAGTGGACCCCCTTTCGTGGCAGAACGACCCATTTATTACGTTTAAACCCCCTTCATTTATAATAATCATAAGTCAGAAGACGTTTGGCAATATTATTAGATAAGTTTATTAAAATATTACAAAAATAAAATGCATATGGACTCGGCCTCAGTGTGGGCGTCTTCATATTATTGCCCTGGTTGGTCTTCGACTTCCATCGAAGGGCCAGCCGTTGTTTCTAGAAGTTATGTGAACGTTAAGCATGCATAAGTAGACTTACCATTTGGCGCAGCTCGCTTCTTTAGGCGTGCTAGGCGCTAATTTTCAGTGTCTAACATCACTTTCAAACGCCGCTTTACGGCGTCCTCCAGTTGCGACACTTATATTTCCTCTCGCCATTCCAGGCGCCAAAGAGGTCTAAGTATAAACTTTCGCGCTGATATTATTAGACTTAACCATGATCACCTTGTAAAATAAAAAATTCTCTTATGACCATTTACATTTTTTCCCTTAAAATTAACATTTAAGCTGATTCCGTTATCAAAAACTGCGGCGAAAATTCACTTGAGGAAATCACTAACCTTAGTTCTGCCCATTCCGTTAAGGTAGTTGATCTAAGGAAAGTAAACTTCACCAAATGTGCCGCTTACCAGGTCTTTGCGGAAGGTTTCTTCCGTTGACTTAGCATTCAGTTGCCGAAACTTGGCAGCTGTCCGGAGGGGATCAGTGATGGGGTTCCGTGTAACGGTGCAATCAGCGGAAGCGGATGCCTTTGGCTGCTGATGAATCAGCGCCTCTAGCTGCCGCTGCCGTGACAGCCCCCGTCGCTTCGAAGCGACTGCGTACGCAGTCACATTAAAAAGTCGCTTTCTTTTTTGATCTTGCAAAATATGATTGCTCAGTGCTCACAGTGTTGAAGTATTCTCTGCTAAGAGTTTGCTCAATAATAATCTTATAATGCGTTGATGCTAAACTGCTAACATCAGCATATCCTTATATAAGGAAAACCGGAGCTCCATACAGCTCTGCATCAATGCAGGAAGACTTGTTTCTTGCTGACAATAATCGTGATAATACCATGCACAGGTCTTCCACTCCCTTGTTGCCTGGTACGAGGTGTAATCCATGCGTAAGAAATCTCAAATTTTTAACATGGGTTTTTCTTCTAGCAACATTCTCCCAACTTTTAGTTCGGACATTTTGTTCTGTCAATTACATTCGTCTCTGTTATAGAACTTTCCGATGCTCATATTTGCGGCGTCTGTTAGGCTAACACAAATATTTTCAATGGGGTCAAGTCACAAATAATTATAAGAGTTAAAACGCCAATTGTAGGAAGACCACGAGTTGTCTGACTCTACGCGTATGCCAAGCCTCAAATGCCGTTGTTCAACTAATAGTCATCACTACAAATAGAAGAATCGGATTTTCGCTGATTCTACAGTTACCGAAATTCACCAGTGTTTTCTAAAATGCCTTCAACCAGAAAAAACTCATTTGAGACTAAACCCGATTGCGTGTAATCTTGATGGTAAAGAAATAATCTATTTCCTATACCAATACGTGACTACCGTGAAATTTTCCTATGTACTTGTATCTGTTATTTTAAAGCACCTTCATTCCTTAAATACGATGCAAAAGCTTGGTTAAAATTACGCTTAATTTAAACTTAGTGTTTGTATACGTCAGTGCTTCATTCTGAAATATTTCGTTTTTTACCGTATCAGTGAGTTTTGCCTAACAGTGCAGTACTAAGTCCAAACTAAGTCTCCTTAAAAAGCCTAAAAGTGTTCTTTTTAGAATATTTTAGTGCAGAATAATTTTGAATCATTTTGAAGAGTGCAAGTATAGACAAAGTTTGGACAAACGTTACTATTATGACTTCATGATGCAAACGTCACTTTCCATAGGTTAAGCCAACAACTTTTATAGATGATGACCAAATTACTGGTAAACCTAGAATGCTGCCCTTACCTGCAATCAGCTTTTACTCCAGCCTTACCATAAAACCTCTCAATATTAAGTTTATAACAACCTGCTAAAAAATCTGTATTTCATTCTGAGTCAGACGCAAATGTTTATGTTTCTCCCTCCTTGCAGATACCTAGATTTGCTTACGGAACTGGATAAGCACTTTGCTATCGACGAGAGTGGGATACCAATAAATTTCGAGTGGTACAATTGTTTTGATGACAAACGTTTGTCCGGTAAACTGCATATAAAATGAGATCTTTACCTTCACAGTGTTCTTCTCGTCGGAATTTGAACGCTGTTGTATGGTCTTTTCCCTCGCTGCGTTGTATTCCCAGTACGCTGCTAAAGACCAAACAGACCACGCTGCCGAAGCTCCAACAAACGATGCAATAGATACTTACAAGGTTGGTTGTAAATCACTGAATGTTTTTTGAGGAATATTCCTAGCATCTGTTGATCACTTTCCTATTTTTTTATTATCCCAACTAATCAGTGCTAACGTTTATTTCCTGTATCAGCCACATGTTTGATATTCAATTACATTTTGTAATTTGTACCGGAGGTGTCAGCCTTACACCTAATAATAGCCGGTTATATTTACACAGGCATGACGCTTCACTGATCCGGTTATGCTAGCTCCGTTTGCCTTCTAGCTACAGGAAAGCCTCCCATTCGATCATGTGGACATAACCTAAGTCCTAGGCTCGACTGATAGGGCACATGACTCCAGCTGTTGCCGGTTGCCGAACCTTCAGTTGGAATATGATTGACCAGCGATGTCGAACTACCCGAAATTACCCCCGAAGTTTCCTTCGCTTTTTTACTGATTTTACTCTCATGCTGACACATCGTTCGGGCAAAAATTTTGTTCTTCATATTTTGGAGAATCTTAAAGTTTGGTAAAAAGGCCACTACCCTCGGGCGACTAAAATTGAAATTTGTTTAATTCACTCTTGTCGCCTTCACCACTGGTACAGCGAGTCCATAAGTACATCGGAAGTCTTAACGTTAAGTTTGGTTACGTGAGCGGCGCTCTTGTTTGCTCAAGTCTAAAATGAACTTCCGCTAGCTGGAGAAAAAGTAAAGAAAAAAATGCTCCGACGATCTCCTCCGATTAGAGGAAGTCCACTAGACTGGTACGCTATTAGACTTACCACCTAATCATTTTTATTTATAGTCAGGATCTAAAGCTAAGTGGCTCAATGAAACCGCTTAAATAACTTAGTGCGATTTCCAACCCAGAATATACACGAGTCACCGCAAACGGCGAGTTCTACTAATATCGTGCGTAATAAGCACAGTCCTGTACAAGGTGTGAATTTATCTGTAGTGAAACGGAGTCTTGCTGCATTCAGTCCTTTCGACTGGCATGTTCTAATAGCACGACAAAAGTACGACTATCAGAAATGGGCGTAGGCGATGGCTTATAGGTCTAGATGGCGCGCCGATACGTCACACATGCATGGGCCCTCATTCATTTGGGGGCTTCTTAGGTCACACACAAATGAGAACTCTATCGAGGCCATATTGCAATGTACCACCCCTCCCCCAATTGTCAGTTGAACCGAGTTGTCCTACCATTTAGCGGCCATTAAAACGTTGACCATTTCCGCGTCTTGATCGCTTAAGCGTTGGCTTTTGTGGCAGCCCGCGCTCAGCACCAAGGCGATAACTCACTTTGCCCTCCCTTGCCGAGCCTGCATTTGCGCGTTAAAATATATCCGACATTGTCCTCTCCCTTTCGACTCGCCGCTTGAGGCGCGCTTTAGCTTGAATCCCATCGATGCGTGCCATTTCATCTGATTGGCTGCAAGCGATGAGGACAGGTCCCGGAGTCAAGGCTTCCCAACAGCGCATGCACCCTGCCACAACTGACATGAAGCCACAACTGAGAGGTAGCGCGTGAAAGAGCCCTCTTTATAGTATTTTTTCGCTGTAAAAAGCTGTTAAAACCTACCCTGTCTTCCCTGACTTCTGATTTGAGAAACCAAAAGTTGGTGACCCCTACGTGATCTGAACACGAAAACTTCCTCCAACCACCTGTGGCTCATCCGTCTGCACTCGATTGAAGATAAAGTTACGCGCAGTTACTGAAACGACGTAAAATTACATGGTTTGATACATATTCGTATCTTACAAAAGTGGAAGGTGTCATGATGGTCCATCACGTGGGCTATGCTGACATAAGCCTGTTGCATCAGGATTTGTGAATTTCGCCTGGTTGATCTCGTTCTCCACGTGCATAGCTGACTCTTATTCCGATTTAAGCCAGGTTTGTGAGGGACCAGCCATCAGTTGATTAATTCATCTGTGTGTATGTGTGTGTGTGTGTGTGTGTATGTGTGTCATGATTTTGAGATCAGACTTCAGTCATTCCTGAGGATGTTCGAGATTTTGTACATACACGAATGTTAATCTTGGGCAAGACATAGCAGTACACCGGACAGCACATAAGCATTACGGTTTGTGTGCTCGATCGATATTTGTTATTCAGATCAAGACTGGCTTCATGTCGGCTAGGAGCTGGAGCACCTAGACGAGGACTTCAATTAGAACTGTCAATCCCTTCTTTGATTAAGGTACTCTATTCTGCTAATAAAGAACATTATTCGTGGTTTACTTGGGCTCATGACAGCATTGCCTACTAGGACGGTCGGATTTATGTTGCAGCTTCACGGCAATTTGTCGTCGCAACCCTCCAGGCGAATCTGAGTCACCTGTGCAACACAGTATCCAAGATGCGCTCGAAGGGATTTGGAAGTCCGTTCATCTGAGGAGAAGACGGGAACTACGGAGAAACAGGGTCCAGCCGTCAGCTTAAGTGCTGCCTGTTTTTCGCGTCCACCTCTGGCATACGACGAGATGGCTTTCACTGTAACTTAACTGCAAAGTAGTTTGACCTAATTCCCATTAATAGGCAGTTTGTGTCCAGTGACGATGGCTATGCTAACAGGATGCTGAAGATGTAGGTCTAGCAGCCGGACAGTCCTATATTTTTCCGCGGACACTCGTTGATGAACGTTCACCGATCGCTAACGCAACTCACTCACCCCGCTTTGCCTAGGGTCTTATTTCTTGGGCCCCGACAGCAGCCGCACAGCAACTAGTAATCTAGGTTTGTTGGTTAGCAGCCTTTGTTGGATCAGGAGTCCCCGCCGGAGTCCAAACTGGGTGCAGTTAGAAGACGGAGAAAAGTCGCGATTTCAGTTAGCTTGAGCCAAAGGTCCACGAGGGTGAGTTGGGTGCCTGGCCGGGAACTACAGGCGAACAGATGCTGACAGTCATGCGCAGAAACGCTGCAGTCAGGACAGCAGTCCGGTATGGACGAGTCCAGCCAGTGTTGGTAATGGCGAAGGACCATTGAGTAGCCACTGCGTAGTTGAGCCAGAGTACGGCGAGTGACCATCGGATGTTGTTGTTCTGAAACCGCAATTGGAGGTGAATAGCCGCCCTAAAGGACCGTGGGGTGATAACCTCGTTTTTCCTCGACAACGGTTCTGCGGTGAAGACGCTAGAAGCCTGTCTTGGTGGCAGAGCCATCAACGGGTAGATCCGAGAGGAACGAGGCGACAGGTTTCTTGTGGAGAGCTCGAGTAGACGGCCGAACGTTGTGGCTGGGCTCAGGGGCGTGGAAACGATAGTGATTAGGATGGCCGGGTTGCGAACAGGTCCACCAGAACTACTGGCCTAAGAATGTGTTGTGAGGGGTGACCGGCAGGATAGAAGCCTCTGCATAAAGGTGATCGATAGGCCACATTTTATAGCAGCCCGTGATCGTGTGGAGAGCAGCGTTCTGTGCTGACTGAAGGCGGCGGAGGCTGGAAGAACTGATTGTGGGAGGCCAGATTGGTGCCGCATAGGTGAGATGCGGCTTGGCCGTCGCTTTGAATGTGGTCGCCAGCGTCTCTTTCGCACAGCCCCAGGATGTGCCTGCTAGAGCCTTGAGGACCTTAATGCAGCGGCTCACTTTGCTTGCGACCTCCCTCTCATGGTCCGCAAACGTGAAGAGATTATCGAAACGGACGCCAAGGAGCTTGGGCTTACGGACCAGTGGTAAAGACGCACCGTTGACGGTGATGGCCGGGTGGCGATTGAACTCCTTTGGGTCAAGTGTTCAAACAGTGGCGGACGACTTGGCTGCCGAGATTGTCAACCCGCGCTGAGTGAAGTTCTCGACATCAGGCATGGATCTTAAGAGAACCTGCGCAGCCTGATCAATGTGATGGTGTTGGCAGAAGAAGGTGACATCATCCGCGTATGATACCACTTTGGCAGGTGCCAGAGGAAGTGGGAGGTCCCGCATGTAGATGTTGAACAGCGTCGGACTGTGCACAGAGCCTTGAGGAACACTGCTAGTCTGCTTATGGGGCTCGGAGAGAGCGCCACGGAAAAGGAAACGATCGTGGCGGCCACGGATGTAAGCCACCAACCATCGGACCAGGCCAGTCGGGACGTTCAGGGTGACCAATGCCTGCGGGAGCTGATCATGGCGGACGCAGTCAAAGGCTCGTAACAGGTCATTGGAGACTGCCACGGTCCGCGAAGCAGGCTTCTATTGATTGAAGCCCTCGAGGATGGTGTCGGTGAGCTAAAAAAGCGCCGTTGTGGTACGACGACCCGATCTGGAACCATTTTAGTGGCTAGTCAGATCCGCTGCATACGTCAGAATTGGGTGGAGGAGTCGTTCCAGAATCTTCGTCAGTGGACTGAGAAGAGCGATTGGGCGATAGGAGGTCGCTAGACCGGGGTCCTTGCCAGCTTTGACAAGTAGGATAATGATGGACTGGCGCCAGCAATCGGGATGCTTGAACTAGTCAGCAAAAGGTTGAAAATAGCAGCCAGGTAGGCAGCTTCCCTAGGGCTGATATGACACACATGGATAGATGCCAGGTCCTAAGGCTTTCGAGGTTTTTTTGACGGTAAGGATAGCGTCGGCCAAGAAGGAAATGTCCGGAGGCGGGGCTTTATGGAGGAGACGAAGCAGGGAGCGCTGACTTTTGGGGCTAGACACCAAGCGGGGCGAGAACAGTTTGTTCATCTTCGCGGCAATCTTACCATTGTTTGAAATGAAGCTGCCGTCCCCAAAGCTAATAGACTAGTTAGGTGTGTCAGACCGGGACTTGGTCAGATTGCGTAGAAAATTTCCAGGTGGCAGCTGAGTTGCTGCGGAAATTGCAATCTGCAACTCGTTCATGCCAGCGTTGGCGTTTGTCGTCGTTGACGGTCTTGTTGATCAAGCCATTTCGTTCGCCGATCCGCGGGTCATTGGCATCCCGCGCTCGTATGTCGTCTCTTTCTCGTTCCGGGCGAGCTGGAGGCACCGTTCGTCGGGAGCCGCGTTTGGCTGTTCTCGTTGAGGACGGCGAAGGGGGCGTGTTCTAATTCATCGGACAGGGCTCCTCCCCGGCGATCGGCCACCAGGTTAGAGCACCACAGGTCGTGGGCGTTGAAGTTACCTAGCACCAAACTGCCCAGAAGGTAAGTAGGGAGCGATAGAGGCGGTGAAACCGGAAGGACAACTGGAATTTGGAAGCATGTAGACGTTCGTGACGGTTAGCGGCGCCGAGCCCATTTCGAGGGAAATTGACAGTACTTCCGTGGGATTGGCACCAGTCAGGGGTAGCTGATTTCGGACAACGGATTTGTGCACCAGGAAGGCCAAACCTCCGCCCTTGTTGCGATCGCGGTCGCGACGGACGATCGTGTAGTCGGCACAGGAAGGGATCTTGGTGGGGTTAGGCCACTTCGTCTCTTGGATAGCCGTTACAGCTATGCTGTGTGAACGCCTGAATGTGAGGAACTGGTCAAGCTTGCCGAGTAGGCCGTTAACATGTAACTGTAGCAGCTTAAGGCTAGGCGGCGTGGCCAGGTCAGAGACTTGAGCATTTGTGTGGAAGACAGGAAGGGCAGGAGGCGTAGGGGTAGGTAGAGGTACGGGACAACTGGGGCAGATGAAGGTGGGTGACCGATCGTCAGAGTAGGCGAGTGTGATCTAATCTGACACTCGTTCACCCCCTTCCCGCTCATTCTTGTTGATTAACATTCATCCCTACCTTATC
>JAYGXS010000007.1:13307041-13319667 GCA_036362985.1 Ligula intestinalis | reverse complement strand
CTAGCTTGGCTTGTTGTCACGTGATCCTGTCGGTTTGGGACGTGAGCGCATCGCGCGGTTCCCGTCTCCGTAACAGGTAGGAGAACTTAATGGTGTATGTTGTGTGTACACTTTGTGTCCTAAGGGTTGGGCAAACTTTTGTACTCCGTTTTATACAGCCGCTGCCGGCAAACCCCACAGCGGTAATCCTACTTAATTTCGCACACTGCTTAAAAATTGCAGGATGCAGCCACCTTTTTCCGGTATGTGCGGGACAACCTCCCAGCTGTCTACCGTGTTGAGACCGCGACAGATCTCAGCGTGGAAGTCCTCACGGCCTTGTCCCTGATCATGCAAGCACAAGGCGAAGAACTATCCGTCGTCAAGGCTGCGATCGGTATCAACTTCCTGCTTGTTTGCTTTATTTAACTTTTTATAATTTTGTCCAACTTCTGCCGTGGTTTCTAATTTTTTTGGTAGACTTAGGCGTGCCAAAAGCTGTGCCGGCAGCAGTCATTAGTGGTCTGGAGGATACCTCAGGATGGGCACATTTTTTGTTCTGCAATTCATGACTAAGTGTTGGTTAACTAGGCAGGTAGTATTGCTCGCAAAGACTGAGATGACCATTTATCGACTGAATATGTCTGGCCGACGACGGCTAATAAACCAAAAATGGCCATTCTAATGTCCCCTGTCTTTGCCGGCAATACTATCTGTCTAACATTACTTGCTGCTACAGCTGTTGTCAGAGGCCGATAAATGAGACCCAAAGCAGAGCGGGACAAGTGAACTCCGTTAGCTATTGGTGAGTGTTCACCAACGAGTGTCAATATATCTCTACCAAAACCGACAAAATAACGAGCTCGTCACCCAATAGTTAGGGCGTTAGACGCTGATCAGAAGGTCGCGAGTTCGAGCCTCGAGTGGTGCACCACTTGGGGCTGGGTACTACTGGCAGGCGATGGCTTTTTTGGCTTTGCTGGCAATACTATTGGCCTTAGATGACTAGCCGCTGCAGCTGTTATCAGCGTCCGAAAAATTAGGCCCAATACAGAGCGGGATAAGTGAGTTCCGTTAGTGGTTGGTGAACCTTCATCAATGAGTGTTAGTTAATTTCTAGTCTGTAAAGTTTCCAGCATTATATGTTATATAATTTGGAGTTAAGAATGAGCCATCATATATGATAGACCATATTAAAATAGTTCTCCTGTTCACGTTTCAGGTGCTTGCATGAGTAAAGAAGTAGGCTTATGGAGCACCAGAACAGTCTATTTATCGTTCTGAGCTTTCAAACTTTTCCAGCAGTTCATCGTCAGATGTACCCGCAGCAACAGAAAAGGGGACAATTATAGGAGTTATACATCAGTCAGTTATCAGTGACACACGTCTGGAGGTGAATGCGCAGGGCTTTGTACGCCGGCGGCAAATGGATACACCGATTGATTGAATTCCCATCCGTAGACTAGGTTTTAATGAATCCTCTGCTCGTCTCGTTTCCGGCGCAATGAGGCCCGAAACGCTTCCGTATCAATTTAACTCCAATGCTGTCATCACCCTCTGCTATGCTGTCTTGGTCGGCACCAGCCTAGCAGGCGGTCGCCTGTTTGTGGCAACTAGGTACCCACACGAAGTTTATTTACTTCGAGAAATAAATTCAATCAGATTGCGAACATTCTTCAGGGAATTTAAATCGATATATGTTGAAAAAGAATACGTTTTTCGAGAATTCATGCAATATTTTGACATATACGAAAGACTAATACTCTTTCGCGAATCAGAATTGACTCCAGTTGTGATACTGATTATCATGTAGTGTATTTTGAAGTCATTTCAGTCAGGATGGGAAGCCGGCTTTTTAACGAGCTTTGTTCCGACTCTTAGCAAAACGTATCTATTGTAAAAAACTGGCTCCTTAAGTAGTATGCCTTTTTATCATTGATTTTGAGTGCCTTTATCAATTCAAATATATTTTATGGAAAACATTAACGAAAAAATCATTTCTTGTGCTTGTCTGATAGCAAATTACGCCTTCTTTAAATTTTATTGTCTAAGAAAGGGTATCTTTCGGTTTTAAATTAGTTGCCCAATTGCCGAACAATTTTCTAAACGAGTAAATGCTACACTCGAATTCAAGGTTTAAAAACTGCGCACTGTGTGCATCCTGTTTAAGGACATGTACAGTTTTGTCGACAGTTTGAGGAAGACGTCACCTAGTAGTCATCAAATATTGAAATAGATTTGGAATATATTCTATGCAGTATAGGCAGCACTAATAAATTGACGGATACGATTTATTATGAATGAAGACCTAACAATAGTTAAAAAGCTCATAATTAGCAACTAATTTAAAACCGAAAGCTACCCTTTCTTTGAGTATAAAATTTAAAGAACGCGTAATTTGCTATCAAACGAGTACAAGAAATAATTTTTTCGTGTATGTTTTCCATAAAATATATTTGAATTTATAAAGGCAGTCAAAATCAATGATAAAAAGGCATACTATTTAAGTAGTCAGTTGTTACAATATATACTTTTTGCTTGTAGTTAAAACGAGTCTTTTTAAAAAGCCCGCATCCTATCATGATGGAATAAACTTCAGAATAGACTACATGATAATCAGTATTACAGCCTGAGTCAATACCGTTTAGCGAAAGAGTATCAATCTTTCGCCTACGTGGAAATGTTGCGTGATCCATGGCGTCTACTATATCTAGTTTTGCTCATAATTTACAGGGCATCCTCTGTATATCAGAAAAACTTAGTAATTCCTATTATAGTATTCAAAAGTTCGGTAATAAGACATGCATCCTCTTTTATCTATTTAATATAACAGGTGGAGGTCTGAGCTTACCGCCTAAGGTGATTCCGTAAGCACCTGGTCTCATCCAGGATGTGAGATGTTTAACTAGCTTCACATTAATACTACTACGACTCGTGTTTGAAATGCTAGGTCTTTATACTGGTAACGGCAGTGTTATTTATATTCAACTGATAGTGGGATAGTGCAAGTGTCATTAAAGAAGGAATGATGGATAGTCAGGTGCGAGCACACTACAAGTACTACCCTAGAGGACAACAGTACGACAATAGAGGATCAGGTAGGTACAGTAGGACAGTCTAAGGCAGTGCAACAGAAATATGGCAATATCAGTGATAATGGCGATACAAGTACATTAGGGCTTCCCTTGGTTTCTACCCTCTCGATTCTATCCACCAGGCTGTCATCTTATTAGTTAAAGCGACGTTATTGAGTATTTTCGCAGGATCTGTCATGTCTTTATGTCACATGATGCTACTTGCCGTCATCAGGCTTACTTATAGACTTATTGCAGTATTTTACTCCATCTTGAGGTTTAGGGGACATCTCCTCTGTAATAGGAAGGCAATCTGCTTCATAATCAATTGCAGTTGCAATAGCAATGCCAGCATTCCTATATCCTATTACGTTGTCAGAGGCTGAATAGAAAGCAATAAGCAGAGCAAATAGAAATAGGAGCTTACCTTATTTTCTCTTGTCTTCAGCTGGTGATTGTGTAAGACGCCCGTGTTATCTTGGGAGCATGCGTCCTATGTGCGGGTTTGCAGATCAGCAGATATAGGCAGGCTGATTTGGCTGGACTGCTCGGCAGATTTGAGTTCTTAAGAGCGATGTAGCCGTTTACGTCTGTCTATTTACTTTCTCAAACTTTTTTGTCGGATCTAACGCCCTGATTTGGTTTTGAATGGCCAATGACTGCCGGATTTGCAGGTGGACGAGTGCGCCCACTTACAGGCCCCTAGACTCCTTGAACACGTTTAACTTCTTTTATGAGTTTTCCGTATGTAAGGAGGACGACGGGACTACCCTTGTAACATTTGTCTTGTTTGAATGTGTTTGAGCTCCAGAGAGCTAGCTTGGTAGAAATTCTGTTCAATAGGGGGTGGATCGCGAATTATGTCACATACACCAGGCCGGAGGATCGTCATGGTTTACTGCACCTTTGCGGGTAATTGGCCTGCAAGTGCCGTCGCAGCCTGGTCCACGACTGTTTACTCTAGGGACCTAATGGTATGATGGCGGCTTGATTCAGACGTATTTTACGTAGTTATCACCTGTTTACTGGTTGGGGTAGCACAAACGGATACTGTCGCGCAAGGATGATGGTCTTACTGCCAGTTCGACCGTCGATTATTACTATGTCCACTAGCTGCTTCGACAAGCTGAAGGCCAGCCCGGTGACTCAGGCGTGGATTAGTTTTAAGCGGTAGTAGACTTGCTTTGTATCTACCACACTCACTCTTCCCCCGCTCAACCGTGTCAGAGATGGATGGAAAGGGGCCTGACCACGCATTTCGAATTATCCCATTAGATGGTAAAATTTCCAAGCCACAGCCATAAGCGCACCGTGACAGCTACTACAATTCCTGTTGAGATTGAGGCGATATGTGTCTAGTGCTGACCTTAATCAGCGTCACTTCCGACCAATTAATACAGACAGAAATAATACCAGCAATACCATCACTCAGTTAAGTAAAATGAGAACCATTCATATCAACGCGAACATTCCCTACCCCTTCGTTTTTAGTTAGGATACTACAATCAACATGTATTGCGGGAGTACACTCAGCCAAAACAATTTTTCGCAAAAAATGGCCCAGTTCGCAATCGTTTGACTGTCCGTCAGTACAGCGTAGGCGCACTCTTGGAATTTGGCCACGAAAAATACTAAATCCAACCGGCCAGCCAACACTCATTTCCATCACTTATTTTCTAGCAGTATACAATAGCTTTCGGTGATTTAAGCAGAATGCGAAAAATGAACCTGCCACCCACGCTCCTTTCCATCACTTATTGTCTTGCAATATGCAGTAGCTTTCAGTGATTTAATCAAACGGCAGGAGTTTCCTTGGTAGTGATCTTGGATATGACAAGCCGTTGGTTGTTTTCATACGGCAACCGTGAGAAAGGGTTTTTTTTAAGTTGATAAAACTGAATTACCAAAAAAGGATTTTGTGAAAATAAGAAAAAAGTCGAAAATTTTGTTGAAGTAATTTAAAACGGTGGCTATAGGCTGACGGCGTTGGGCGCGTAAATCCTAAAAAGGCGCAAAAAATAAATCAAGCACAAATCGCTGTCGACAATCTTGGAAACGTAGTGTTTTATTCTGAAAACTTTCCTTTGCCCAAAACCCAGTAATAATGGATTTTTTGAAGACTTTTTGTAATATTATGCAGAAACTTCGGGCTTTTTATCTAAGGTATCACTATCCCACACTTGCCGTAACCCTTACCCTAACCTCTGACCCTGACCATAACCCTAATCCTAACCCCTTACCCTAACCCCAATCGTGCTCAAATCGAGCTCGAATCACTGTCGACAAACCTGGAAATGTGGAGTTTTGTTCTACCACTACCAAGGAAACTCCTGCCTAATCAAACAGCGAAAAATAAAAAGCGACAGTGATACTACCAGTACTACTGCCTGCGTTGATATTGAGGTGATATGTGTACTCAGTAACGACCTTCATCAGCGTCACATCTGAGTAATAATGCAGGCAGAAATAGTACCAGCAATACTATCGCTCGGCATAGTAAAATGAGACTGTCTGGGGTAGCCCGAAGTTAACTCAACGGGCGGGTACTGTCGTCCAGGGATGATCGTCTTGATGAAAGTTCGACCGTCGATTATGACTATGTCCACTAAGTGCTTCGGTAAGCTGAAGGCCAGCCGGGTGACTTAGGCGTGGATTAGTTTTAAGCGTTAGTAGACTTCCTCTGCATTTGCTGAACTCCCTCTTCCCTCATTCACAGGTCTCAGGGCGTAGATGTTTGGCGCGGTCGGATCCGCCCCTAAGCGTGCCGCAAAACCTGGTTTGAATCTCACATAAAAAGGAGCAATTGCAGCCTGACTCTCCCTAGTCAGCCATTCAACCCCAACACACACACACATGGGCCTGACCGCGCATGTTGAATTATCCCATCAGTTGACAACCTTCCAAGCTACGGCTTTTAGCCTAACATGCTAACTTTAGGTTGTTTGTAGCAAGGGAAGTACGCCAAAGATCAGTACTAACTATGTAATGTGCTGATGCTGTGTGTGGGGGATGCTCTCTTCTCCCTCTCTGTCAATTTCCCGACAGATTTTACGTTTTTTTGAGGTTTTTGTTTTTTTATCCAGCTTTGTTTAATACTATAGGATTACAGTAATAGTAGTGAAAATTCGGATCCCGGGTGGTATGTCAGAAGGAGAATGCAGGTTCAGCGGAAGAGGTTAATTTTTTATCTGACGTTTTGGATAGCTTTCTGGTCTATCCATCTTCAGGGGGTGAATACTCTGGCTCCTGGCTCTCGCTATATACCGCTCCGTTCTTCCGCGTGCGTAAATTACCGATTCAGTTTAAGCCGCTCTGTGTAGTTCGCGTCTCTAGGTGGTAACCGCACACCGCACCAACCGCCTGGTAACCGTCCCCCGTGGCTCTGCTCTGCGTTGATACTGTTTGCAACGGGCGTCAGTGTTCATTTGATCTCCCCGCGTGCTGGCCACTTGTTTCGCATGACCCTCCCCCGCGTCTCACCACAACCTGTCTCATGGGCAGGTAGGTTGACCGTATCGCTGGTTGACGGCCCCGATTGTTCCGCGTCGTGATTGTCCCCTGATAAGAATGTTCGTAATACAACATAGGGAACCGGCAAATTTATGTGGCGGTTTACCGAACAGTCCGTCGACATCCCGGCTTCTTTAATCTGCTTTGACCTGTGATCGTCACCTTGTCCCACAATTTTGATGGCGTCAAAGTTGAAGACGTACCCTATCTCTGCAGCATGGTTTGCTACCTCCGATTTTAGGTCCAGCTTTCTTACCACCAGCTTATGCTCATGCATTCGCGTTTGTAGCTGCCGACCGGTTTCTCCAACGTAGCTGCATATGCGGCTACTGCACTAAAGTCGGTAGACAGCGCCTGCTTTTTTATTTCAGGTTAGGATCTTCGGTCGCATCACTTGTTGCCGGATATAGGATTAAACCTTGTTTTTCTAAGGCACATATGCATGATGAGCTGTTCCAGTCGACGTCAATTGACATGGACCAGCGATTCGACGGAGGCGGGGTCTTGGTTGATGGTTTCTTTACGGCATACCTGTGTATTCATATTGCCAACGCAAGTAGCTCTCTAGTTTAGGGCTCACTACACTTACTCTACATAACTTTGGCGAGAAATATATTCCTCTTTGTGTCACAGATTGTCCTGACATCCGGCTTTTATCTTCTTATTGCAGACGACGATACGCATCCGGAGCAGATAGCTGCGAAAGCTAGACTGGCCTCCGAACATTATCGACAGGCTGTGCAGGAAGTATCGAAAGCGTCCTCACTTCAGCTCCTTCCAGAAGTGCGTCTCCGTTTTTATTTTGAATTCTTTCCTATTTCTCTGAACACACTGCAAATCCCACTCCCGTTATATACTTACTCGTACTTGATATGGCTGTGATTATGTTTGATCTAGCCGGTCTCAATGATATCATTAATAGTACCGCTCCCCGCATGTCGATTGGCGGCAGCGTGATACCGGAAAGCTCCACCTATTCCCTTCTCTAGCGACTGAGACCGAACATCGGAGGTCCAAGGATCGCTTTGACGCTTTGATGAAGGGTGCTTAGCCAGGTCTTGAGTCGTCCTCCTCTTCGACGTCTCCAAGTGGACTACGGCGCCGTCTGTAGGGCAAGAGCATAGCAGCTCGTGAGGCGGACGACGGAGAACGTGCTCAAATCACCTTAGTCGTCTTACTAGGATGGTCTGCGATATCCTCGCGATGCTGCCGCAGCGAATGCGGACGGTCGGTATACTTCACTCGAAGGATGGTTTTCAGGCAGCGGTGGTCAGGTACCTCCAGCCTTCGCTCGTCTTCAACGCTCAAAGCCCACCATTCATATTCATGGCGGAGGACTAACCGGAGGGATTCATGGTATCCATAGATTTTTATGGTGATAGAGATGTCGTGTCGGATTCGTAGGCGCTTTCGTAGGATAAAGAAAAACTCGATGTGCAGCATCGATTCAGAAGACAATGCCATCCTTAGCAGCCTCACCCCGATCTATTTAAAGCTGTCTATTTCTTCAAGTTAACGGCCATACATCTACAGGGCTGCCAGCGTGTTTAGTCAAACCGACGGAGTTAACCACCTCGTTTAACGCGTGACACCCTAGTTCTCCAAAGCTTGAAGCTAGTAAAGCGATGTAATCGTCATAGTCGAGGCCAGTCAACCGGCGTCCGAATACAAGCTCGATACCGTAGGGCCTTCCCGAGAATCCAGTTCATGGCTTCGTTAAATATAATGGGTGAATGAACACAGAGCCTCGTCGAGCGTCAGACTGAATAGCAAACTGTTCTGAAAAGTTGTTATGGGCTGGAAACCGCGCAGTGGTGGAGGCATAGTGTGACTTGTCGGGCTTATTCTGCTTTCATTCAGTCGATTAAACCACGATTTGGAAAGTAAACACGCGCACGCATGCACACAGTGCATATGGCGGATGGCGGCCACATTCGAACCGAATGTACAGTTGAGTATTAAGAAAGGGACACCCTGGCAACTGCGATCTTCAGGCCCGGTTTCCTAAGAGGAGAAAGAAGTCATGGGAGGCCAGAGTGGTAAGAAGAGTTAATTCTGCAGCGAAAGAGGTGAGAGGATAAGCAGTAGGAAATTGACTGTCAGACGACCGCACAACCGCAAGCCAGCGGATGGCGTCTGAAGTGATGTCTGCTCGGCGGTCTTTACATGAGGCCCTGTTTGAGTTGGCCTGTGATTGGCTGTTCCAGAGGCCGGAAATGGCAAGCACTCAGAAGTGCACTCCGACTTGAGCTAGCCACGGCAAGCGTTCACAAGTGCTTTTCGTGTGGAGCTTGCCACTACAAGTTTGCGAAGAACCCGCCTTAAGGAAAGCTTTTGTGATCACAGCCTTCCGGCATCGTCTTACCAGCTTGCTTATTGCATCGCTAAGAAAGGCACTCTTATGAACAAGTCTTTCTTTTCTGCGCTTAAGGTAGCAGGCTTTTTGGCGCTTTTGCCAATATTTCTGAGGATGAACCCTTCTGGGTATCCACTTCCAAGAAACGCGTTCTACAGCTGTTGGCGTTCTGCTTCGACAGTCTCAGCAGAGCAGATCCGTCGCGTTCTAGCTGCTAATTCCTGGACTAGATTTCGTTTTTTATTTAAGGGAAAGAACCTGTGCTAGTTTAGGTATTTTCCCGTCCGCTAAACATCGCCAAATGGGCTGTTGGAAAATTGCTACTTCTGACCTGACTGCTATTCGGATCTCCAGTTCGCCCATTACACTGTACCGGGTTCGTCGCATACGCTAGCATTGCGTGCTGCAGCTCGGGATTGCTCTTCTTTATTTGTTATCTGTTAATTCTAACTAGCCTATGTGGAGCTCGTCACTATACAGTACGGCGGAGAAGTCGTTCAAAATGTCGAAGTTTGCGTAAGATTTATGATCACTCGCAAACCGGCATTAGCGTATGCACGAAAACGTAGGAACAGTAATAAAACGACCTTTGGAAAATGTATTGCCAGTTGTTGAGACTAATAGAGTTACTCCTAACGGCAAACGACGCTGCCTGCTTCCGCCCCGCTCGGGACGGAATCCCAAGTGTCATCGAGCGACAGTAATCCCGGGAAGCCGCTGAATGCTCTCTTTGTCTCAGCAGCCTTGATGGTGATTGGTTGGACCGCACGAGATGGGCGCACCGGCGTGAGCGGTCCGTGTCTCGCACGCCAGTTTGCGTTTGGTCAGAGGCATGCCGAAAAATGCCTTCGCGCAAGGTTCTATGCTCTGAGTGGCCTTGTCTCTGGTGTCAAGAGTTAGGAGAGCGTCGGGCAGCAGCGACCACTACAACTGTGTTACGTCAGACAAATGTAAAAAGTGCTGATCTTTTGATTGAGCAGAATAATATTTTTTATAATATCAAGTTTTGGAGGCGTTAAGAAATAGCTACAACTTAAAACCTTATGTTCAGTTAAATGGTAACTGTCGGATGGCGGCTACAGGCACTTCATCGAACCGAATGCAATCAGTGTCTTGCGCCCTCTCATTCCTTCTCGTTGGACATGCATACATGCAGGAATGGGCGCATGCCTATTGGCTGCTTGAAGCAAGCAAGCATGGAAGCAAGCAAACAATCTTCGAGAGGACGAAGTATGCTACAGAGAGTGCCAGTCGTTCTTAGTAGTGTGGTGTCATGTCACAGGGAAATAAAGGGAGTGAATTTGGCTAAATCCACTTCTAGATATTGCCTTACAGGGTCGGCGTAGATATCGTGACTGCAGTTTGGTTGCATTCAGTTCAGAAATGTGTAGTGTGTAGGTATGGGTTTGTTCTGCAAAGTTATGGATTTCGAAGGTATCTACCGCTTATGCCTTTAGAACCTACTCAATAGATATTATTTCATTACCAGTTCCCCCTTTCTCTACTTTCAGGACTGGGTCTCGCGGCTTACTGTCAAGGCGGATTTGATGGAGGCACAAGCGGAGTACAGGGCAGCTCTGGTAGCCGGTGATAAGAAGAACTATTCAGCGCAAATTCTCCATCTTCAGGTAGTTTAAGGTTCTATTTTTCTCCACTTTGAAGTCCTCTTACACTAGATGAAAAATGGAAATTTCTTCGTGTGTTGGAAATGTGCCTGACTAAGCAGAGGTGTGCTGTTTTGTATTTCACTTAGAATTTATGCAGAACGAATTAGGATTGCTCCTGGTATGACAAGCCGCTGATCGTTAAAAGTTAGGTTTGTCACCCACCTTCAATATCCCCTAGTCCCATGGTTACTTTTCATTTTATTCATTTGAAAGCTTCTTTTCCCTGGTGAAAATTTGAAGACTATATAAACGGCAAAATTTAATGTATCCATCAGTTTTGAGAGTGCTCTTCAGTTTCTACCTCTTATTGCATAACGTGAATGAACGTCAGAGAAAATACACAATTGAATTCATAAAAAATCGATACAAAACGGCAAGGTTCCTGTAAATGGCCAAGAGGCAATCGATATAGCTGAAATTTAAGCGCTGTAGATAGCAAAAACTGGTGAAAAAACGTCTAAGCAAAAGAGAAAGAAAAATTGGGGAAGGAGGAATGTGTAAACAAGGAGCCAGTGTTACCAAGGTAGAGTTAGTTTCACCACATGCTCCAATTGTTTATATAGGTCGGGTTTAAACCGCCTTATGTAGGCCGCCTCTAGGTAGCGTAAGGTGCGAGTTGTTCGTGCCTGAACAAGTACTCGGAAGGAGGTTTTAAGGTCCATGGAATGGCCCGTATCTAAGAGGTGTTCAGTGATCGATGAGCGGGGAGTTCGTTTTTCTTGCTTAAGCAACCAGCTGGCTAAGTGCTCCTTTGCTCTGGTGGCCAATTGCTTTTGCGTTCGCCCTATATACTTGCATCCGCAAGTGCATGTAAATTCATAAACACAGTTTGAAGTGGCGTCCATCGGCAAGGTATCCTTCGCACTAGGAATCGGTACAAGCTTTGTTAGATTGCAAATTATAAGCTCAGTGGCATAATATGTCTGACGTTCATTCACGTTATGCAATGAGAGGTAGCAACTGAAGAGCACTCTCGAAATTGATGGATCCATTACATTTTGCTGTTTATACAGTTTTCACATTATTCATTTTAGTTTGCTTATTCGTTTGATTTTAGTTTTTCCTCAGTTGGATGCCGCCAAAAGTTAGATAAGCATACTTAAATCACCACTGTCTACTAAATTGCACTGAGTACACTTAACAAAACTACACTAAAACTAAAAACAGAACTAAACTAATACTACCGCCCTCGTAAGACAGGTTTATGGAGCTATAGGGGTATCTAAGGTGGGCGAATAACTTAGTCTTTACCCTCTAATATACTATATTCCATTGCCTTTTTGCTTCTATACCAAGTCGTTCAAAGTCCTTTGTTTCCTCCTCCTCCTTCTCCTCCTCCTCCTCATCCTCATCTACCCCCTTCAATCCACCTTATCGTCCAGCTTTCCGTCTTCCTCCTTCATCCCCGCCGCAAACATCGTCAGTATTGTCCACAACAATACTATTATCCTCCTGACAATATCAGGAAAATTTCACGCGAAACTTTTTTCATGAGGAAATCCGTCCCTTTTTAGACGCGTCTTTCACGCACACATGCTATGCCCTGAATGTCTCTCAGAGTGTGATTTTGATGTCCAGCAGAGTCCACTGCTGGCAGATTGCGACATTGTCTTGTCCACCTCCATCTCCTCCTCCCCCCTCCGTCTCCTCTTCTTCCCTTTTCTTCTTCTTCTACTTCATCTTCCTTCTACTCTTCTTCGTCTTCTTCTTCTCCTTCTTCTTCTTCTCCTCCTCCTTCTTCTTCTTCTTCTTCTTCTTCTTCTTCTTCTTCTTCTTCTTCGTCTTCTTCTTCCCGTTTCTTCTTCTTCGTCTTCTTCTTGTTCTTCTTGTTCTTGTTCTTCTTCTTCTCCTCCCCCCACCCTGCTCCCCGTCCTTCTTCCTCTCCCCATCATCCTCCTCCCATTATCCTCCACCTTCACTCCTCCTCATCTTCCTCCTTATCGTCCACCCCTTCCACTCCGCGTCCTTGTCCTGCTCCCTATCCTTTTCATTCACCTCCTCCTCCTCCTCCTCCTCCTCCTCCTCCTCCTCCTCCTCCTC
>JAYGXS010000007.1:13292613-13306941 GCA_036362985.1 Ligula intestinalis | reverse complement strand
CCTCCTCCTCCTCCTCCTCCTCCTCCTCCTCCTCCTCCTCCTCCTCATCTTCCTCTTCCCCCTCCACTTCTCCTTTTCCCCCTCCCCTCCACATCCTATTTCCCCTCCTCTCCCCCCTCTTCTTCTTCCTCCTCCTCCTCCTCATCCAGCTCTCCGTCCTCCTCATCCTTCATCACTGCCACCATCATGGTCAGAATTGTCCACGAAAGTACTTTTTTTTCTTCTGAACAATATCAGGAACATTTCATGCGAAACTCTTTTGTTGGTGCGTTTCACTGGTACTTTGACTCGTCTTGCACGTGGACGTACTATGGCCTGACTGTCTCTGTTAGAGCAAGATTTGGATACCCTGCACTGCTGGTAGAATCCCGCATCGTCTTGTTTGTAAACCTCTCTCTCGCTCGCTCGCCTGTTTTAGAATGCCCACACTCTACTGCTACAACAGTACCACCATATTGACAAGACACGGCTCTCAGAGGCGTGTAACAGCCTTGTTGCCACCATAAAGGAAGCAAAAGAGCATCAGCGCCGTCCCCCCATTACCGCGCCTGGTTCAGCAGAACCCCTGGCACCGCTCTCGACGATAGAGCCCTCGCGCTTCTTTTCTTGTCTTCCCCTTCTGGAGCGTAGGATTGAGGGCAAGGCCGAAGTGAAGAAGCTTCGACAGGCGACCGGACAATGTCTGAGGTATCATTCATTAACATATATATATATATGTCTCATTAGAAGAGGGGAGGTTCACGTATTTGATTAATTGATCAATTGACCCAATTGTGAAACATTCGGCAGGGCCTCGGTGGGATTTGAACCCACGCCAGCGGGGGTGGGGAGGGAGTAGGGAAAGCTTGTGAACAGACAACTTTCTAGCCAACTGAGATATCAAGGTCTCACCGCAGGTAAATCGACCCAAGTGTGATTAAATTCATGCCTACAGTGGGACAACGATGGCTCAGTTGGCTGTACTCAAGTCTTCCCCTTCTCCACTGGCGTGGGTATGGATCCCACCAAGGCCCCGACGAATTTTTTTACAATTGGGTTAATGAAACTAATGTTTTTTGTTCTGAAGAAGCAGAAGAAGATGCAATCTCTTGAACAAGAATTTATTTTCCTGGCGTTTCGGATTCTGTCGAGAATGCTTAATCATAAGTGATGGTAGGATAGTCTGATCCATATGCAGATTTTGGTGATACATGCACAGATGGTACCGTATCTATAGTTCGTAGCGGTTATTCACATGCGTACTATAATTATCAGCTGCTGTAATCGCCGCTTAAAGTCTTAATTGGTGCCGTGATGGCTTGACACTTTGCTTTTGACTCATTAATTGCCGCTATTTCGTTGTCCGTGTTGGATGCGGGCTTGGTGATTGCGCGAAAATTATGCTCGCTGTCGTCAGAGTTGTTGCTGGGACCGACTATTCTCAAGTGACTGATTCTCTTGTTCAGACAATGTCTCAGTACGCAGTATGGAAACCGCAAACAGTTGCGCTTGTTGATGGACTGTGGGCCTGAGAACCATGACTCGAACAGCTCACCGATCACGCGGTTGTCGCCTCTTACGAGGATTTCGGCCTTGTTAAACTTGAAAATATGGCCGGACCCCGTCGAGTTAGTTGCAACCTGGAAGTTGGTGGTCTTTCTTCCTCACCGCCGCTGCGTGCTCGGCCATTCGCGTCTGGAGCTATCTATCGGTTTTCCCGATATAGTTACTTTGTCCACAACTGCATCGGATCCGGCAAACGACCCCAACACTTTTTTGTGGTGGTTGATTCTGGCCTGTGCGCAACTCCAACTCAAAATGGGATGAGCAGGCAGCTGACTGCTCCGATACACTTTTCACATACGGAGGAGCCCTCCAAACTTTTGGGCCACTTCTTCCCTCGTCTGCGTATCCACCGGTTGACAAAATTGCGTGGGTAACCATTCGCTCTCAGTACCTGTCGAAGATATTGTTATTCAACTACATTGTCTTCCACTTCGTTGCAATGCGTCTCAACGCGCTGGTATAGCGCTCTTACGCAGCTGTGTTTGTGACCAATCGGGTGGTTGCTGCTGATGTTCGGGAATTGTATAGTGTTGGTTCTGCACGCTCTTTTTGTCAGCCTTTGTGACACACGGTCACTGCTCACCTATTTTTTCTGCCACTTACATGAACTGGTCGGGTCCACTTTCCAACACAAAGATGGAACACACGCCGTTTTTTTCGGATCAGCGCCTCTGACTGAATATGGTCAATAGCATTTGGTAAGGGTTCCTTATAAACATCACGGCAATAGCAAAAAAAGTAGGGCTGAGAAGGAAATTGGATCGCTGGGCCAACACTAATTGCCCTCTTGCGCGTGGATTGCTTGATGACCGACATGCGGGGCGTGACCTACTGAACTTGCATCACGCCTGGCAGACTTGGACGTGATGATTGCTCGGCTACCTGGTTCCCCAGTGTTGGCGTAAGGCGACGCGGTGGCCCGTGCTTTCCCCAAGTGCCACTTGCTTTGGCCAAATTGAGCCTCAGCACCGAATATGGATTGGGCCAGTCCAGTTTATGGACTGGGGGCCGGTGAGCCATGACTCAAGTAATTCTCGGCTCACACGAGAATTTGAGCCTCAGTAAATTTGAATGTGTGGCCGGGTCTGGTCGAATTGACTGCAAATTGAGAGTGGGCATCATTTTGCTGCACTGCTGTCGAATGTTTGGCAATTCGCGTCTTGCAAAGTCTGCCAGGTTCTCCGACGTAGTTGCTTTGTCCGCAACTACACCCGATTCTATATGGATGATTCCTATAGAGGACAAGAGGGCAGTCATCTTTGTTTTTCATACTTAAGCAATAATAACTGTGTCCTATAAGTACTGGAATTCCCTGTGTATCGCCCATTTCTGCTTCTATTTTCTGCTCATGTCTCTGATGAAATATCTGCGACAGCTGTCGAAACGTCAGGTGATCGAATCCTCTTCCCAATTACTTGGCAAACTCAAGATTCTGTACTACGGGTCCAGTGGTAATAACGGCTGTAAACGAATAACCCACAATAACTTTAAGTCATAAAACTAAATACTACATTAATATGTATACGTAGACATAAATAAACATAGCACAGACAGCAGGATTTATTGAATTTAATAAATTTCGTGACGGCTTTTCAATGGCATCTCGTCTTTACATGAGTTAGATGATGAACAGAAGCATACAGCGGTTTGAATTTTCACGGAATGGCAATGCATGACAACAACTGTAATAGTTCACGGTAAATGATTCTTCGACCATCGATTCCGATGAGGTCCACCATATGCACCAGCAAGTTGGTACAGTGATGGTGACCGGTTGCTGGGAGTAGTTTAAAGTGATAGCAGACGTTGTTAACGCCACCGGCACTCTTCATTTTCAGCATAGTCGAGAAGAACAGATTGGATCCGGCGTTGACTACTTTCTCCAATGCAAGCCAGGGACCCCGCCTAATTTAGTCTTAAGTGACAGCAGACTTTGCTTTAGTATTACTGTACTTTCTACCCTCACTCACTTTCAGTAGGTGTCAAGACAGGGTCAATGAGGCCGACACAGATACGGCTAATCCTATTTCTACTAATACTAGCTATCAATGTAGCCGCGCGTTAGTATTACTGCTACTAACACTGACACTACCATGTGTCAGAGGTGACGCTGATTAAAGCCAACGTTGGGGCTCATAACGCCTTGATCTCAACAGGAGTGTGATTGTGGGTTTAAACTACTATGGGTAATATCATGTTTAGGACCTTGAGCACAGCAGAGGTTGCCTTGACCTCCACCCTCTCATACTCTATCCATCAGACTGTGCCCGTTTGTACTAGGTTGGGACTGCGAGGACTATGATGCCGCTGCTAGTAAGCATACTTACAAAGGCCAGTAGTAGTATGTTATAGTATGACCTGTGTGTGTGTGTGTGCTTTGAGGTTTAAGGGGATGTTTTCTGTCTAATAGGAGATCAACCTGCTCTATAATCAACAAACACCCCATAACTGTCTCAGTAGCTGAGTAATAAGCAAAAAGCATAACAGATGGGAATATGAGCTTGCGTAATTCCTCATCTTCACGTGGTGATTACTTTATACACTTGGGATTTCCTGCAAGCATGCGGTCTCTATACAGGGTTGCAGGTCAGCAGATACAGGCAGATTTCCTCCGACTAAACGACAGAATCCAGGTTCTCACGAGCGCTGTCACTCTATATAATGCTTAGATGAACAACACTACAGTAAATAAGCGTATAGGAAGGAAAGAGGGGGAAGAGGAAGTTAGCGTAAATTACAATGGTGATTAAAACTAGGTGTTATATTACCAGGGTAACTGGAGATTGACTACATGGTCAAGCTGCTTGCACAGATGGGGTTTTACTCACAAAGGCCACTGGCAGCCATGGCTGAGCACTGGCTTTTCAAACAAAATGATAGAGTACCACAGAAGCGACGGAATGCAGTTGAGAAGCGGTTGCAGAATTTATTGAATTCAATAAATCCTGCTCTCCATGCTACGTGTGTATTTATAGTATCTCGTTCAGTTGGGCCATCTTTTGTCTAATCCACTTCAAGAGCAGAACAGCTGAGTAGCTCCTCACGGACATACATTGATTGCAGCTCTGCCGTCACAGTTAATGTGGAAGGCTATCGAGGGCCTTCCGTCCGTGGCATGCAGTACGTGGGTGCTTCTGTGTGGAATCGTGGGAAGGGAGGCATTGGCTCCTCCTCCTTCTCCTCCTCCTCCTCCTACCACCACCACCACCACCACCGACAGTTCCTCCGTCGATTTCGACGATGGGCACCACGTGCTCCAACAGCCGCAGCAGACGCTGAAGCAAGCCGCAACAGACACTGAGGCGAGCTAGGCAAGCGACACGAAAGCGACAGCAAGCGGGAGCAACGCAGAGAACTGGCACGAGAGAAAACAGGAGTTTAGGCAGACTTGCGCAGTATCTACCCACTCGCTCGCCATTCCCGCCTCCGTATCCGATGTAAAGACCGGGGATGAGGAAGGGTGTAGATGGCTGGCGCGATAACCACTCAGCACGCGCACACTTGACACAGCCATCTCGCTAGGTATGCTCCCGACTGCGCGGGAGTCCCATAAAGGCCACATTAAGAGGGAGCCATTGCAGCCTGACTTTCAGTCCTCCCTCTCCTCCCATACGCACACACAAACACACGCGTATAAAAGAAGCAGCAACGTAAGGGGCCCGAGTTTTCCCGTTAGTTGGCAAACCCTTCAAGCCACGACTTTTAGCGCACCATGATAGATTTAAGCGCATTCAGATTTATTATAGTGAGGAAAGAAACGCGATGAGGTCGACCTCACTCTCTCCCCCACCGTACCACCACCACCACCACCATTGCTAATACCATTAATATTATTATTATTAGTACTAGCTAAAAGCCCATGACCGCAAAACTATCGCGTCGATATGATGACCCCCATGGAGCGGGCCTGGAATGTCAGTGATACATGAGACGTACCAACATTATTTGCCAGGCTCGGGTTAAAGCCCCCGACTCTTTGTGCCCGCCTCATTACCGATAAATCTGCCGAGGTCGTCGGGTGCTTCAGCAAGCACGCTTTGTATATTCTCCACTTCGCTGACTACCTCATTGTGCTCCTCCGTTGCAGCAGAGTTTTACTCCTCTCCAGCCTGTGCCAATTGTGGTGACACGCATAGGAGGGGCAACTCTGAGCCTGACCTGACCTCGGTCTTCTTGACTCTGTCTTGATGAGGAAGAGAGAGAGAGAGAGTGCGATAGATGCGGCGCAAGTCTACTATCACTAAAAAATTCAATCATGCGGTTTTTAGCAGCACCCATTGGAGGGACAGCCTTGAGCCCGATCACGCCTCGGCCTTCTTGACTCTGTCTCGACTTGAGGTGGGTGGGGATGTGAGAGTGTGCAGATGCCGCCCGCGTTTTCTACCATTCAACTGTAAATCACGCGCATGTCACTGTCCCTGCACCTACATTCATTCATCATCTTTCCAATCGCAATCGACAAAGCAGGGAACCCATGCACAAAAGGCAGCGTCTCCAACGCAATGACTGAAGGTCCTGGGTTCAAATCTCGGGGGTGCCAACCCTCGAGATTGGGTATGACTGGCTGATAACGGCTAATAAGCCAGAAATAGCCATTCCAGTCTCCCTTTGATTTGTCGGATCCACTTCATCACATCAACTTTGTCACTATATGACGGTCTTGGGGGTTTGCGTTGCGAGCTCCTTGGCAAAGCGGAACTTATATATGTATATATTTGTTTAATGAGCGACAAAGTCCTTTAGAAAAGAGAAATGTTTATAAGGTTTATTAGGGTCAATAATTCTCTTACTTATCAAGTGCTTGTCTTGGAAGTGGGTTGCTGGAACATGACTTTTTAGGGTCAGAACCGAGATTTCTTTGAAAATTTTAGCTGAAGACAACCAACATCTGTGCAAAAAGCCACGCAAATGTCCATTCTACAAACGAGTAGTACTATGAGCAGTATGAATTCTATATGTTATGGCAGACTACGAGCGAAACACGCATCTGGGCTTTTAGCTAGTACCTGTGCGGTGGTACGGTGTCACATATACGAACGAGAACATGGTCAGACTCATGGGCATTACCAAACTCAGCAGCGTGCAGCGACCTGCTATAATGGAATCAGCTGCGGAATCTTGAGCTTACAAGAATGTAGACAATCTGACTGGCCGTATGACTGTCGTTCGAGTTCTAGGTTAGTAGGTATTTGTTGCGGTGTTGGAAGCACGTGTTCGTAAAAGTACAGTCGGTCCCGATCAGCAGAGTTCAGCAATTTTTCATACTTCCCTTTTATTTTTGCTCTTCGTTGCTGCCTTATCAAAGGAAGTTTCCTCATGTTTTTATTTCACCCCTACACAGTGAACTTTATTCCTACCGTTTTCTGACTGGTCTACCCTACATCAATGGAAACCAACTCTCAAAGTCGACGAAGGTTTTAGCTGAGCTCGTGCGGCGATATGGAGGACCAGACAAAGTGTTTGCTTCTCTTGACAAACTTAATGAACACACAGCGATTCTCGAAGGGATGCTTAAGAAGGTGAGTTCTTCATGGATAATCACCATCATAATTTAAGCCATACGGATACAGAAGAAAGAAAAAACGGACTTATTTTTCATCCCACTTTGGTCACAGTGTGGCCAGGAAGTCACGTCCAGCTTTGTCCTCAAGCCATTGTCATGGGCTAACATTTATATCATTTTTAAGTTCTACGCCAACGGATGATCGATATATCTCGGTCACAGACCGGCTTCAGCGGCTCTTAAGATAATTTACCTTTCCCTTGTTGCCGTTTGGATGCTGGTCGCATCTGGTTGTTTTGGCTCCTCAGGAAATTTTGCTTCGCTCTTCCTTCTGTTTCAGTTGAAGGGAGTTTATTCAAGGTTAATAGTAGTAATATGTCTCGTATTAAACAACTGGATCTCACCTGCGTCGCCAGTTGTTATAACCCAGTTAGCTCTGACCCGACTAGTAGGCAGAAGAAACCGACAGAGCGGTTCTGATAAGAAGCCTTTATTCTGGACAATACACAGACAGCGGTTCCTTTGCTTCTCCAATGCAGCCTATTTATGAGGCTCTGGCCTTCTAGAATACTCCTGGCCCAATAGCATGCGACCGCTGTTCTGGTCTGCAGCGGATCGATATTTTGCCTCGTTATGTGAGCGGTCATTACGTATGCCTTCAAATCGATAATTCCCCACGCTCTGTGAACGGTCGTCGAGTGTACATGCGTGTACATGCGAGTGTACATCGTTAGCGTTCGCCGTTTGCCAGCGCGTATGACTCCAAGCCGTAGACTCTGAGTGCATGGTCGCTGGCGTCCCTATAACTAGTAGGCATTGCATTTGAATAAAAAACTATGGACAAAAATATCAAAATTAAAAAAGATGCAGTCAAATATCGGTTAAGTAGCTTAATCCGTTCCCCAGCACCAGCTGGTCATGTGGAAGGTTCATCTTGCGAAGCGTAGCCAATCAAACTGCATCACTTCGCTGATTGGCTGCAAATGACCGAGGATCCACGTCTTGGGAGCAGCATCCAACGGTAGACACAGGCACACGTATACACGCACTGACAAGTCGTTGACTGAGCGGAAGTTCGTCAGTCGAAACATATTTTATGCTATTGGCTCAGTCATTACCTGGAATATGCATAGATGGAGCTGTTTGTCCAAGGAGGGCCCACTATACTCCCATGCATGAAAGCATAAAGTCTATCATGCGGACGCCACCTGTTTTTCATAAGATAACTGTATGGATTTGATGTATCTTAACTTGAAAGACGTTGTTTAATTTGAGAGGAAAGTTTATTTGTTTTCCTGAAAATAATGCGCTATCTTATTTTTGAACCTACCTCAATTTCGTGAACGAAAAACAAACTTCCCTCCTCGATTAGAACATATAATTAAAACTTTTATGGTCTTTATTACTTTTTAAAATAGTAAATACGAACAAATAAGAAGCTTTAGTCCGCAGCTTTTAATAGGATAGGAAATTTCTTGGATATTAAGAGGCGTTGGATTTGGCCAGCGTTGACAAACTTTTTCACTCAACATATTGATTTTAGTTCAGCGATGATACCCATGTAAGCATTAAGGAAGTCAAGTTAAGCGAACGAACGTTTTCGATTTATTCATCATCAGGCAATACAGTAATATAAGGGAGGGTAGGGTTAACGAAAGTTTTAGGCAAGCCAATCAGTAGTAACAAGGGGAGATAGGTGTAAAAGGATCAAGGGGGGATCAAGGGGATCAGATTCTAGTCTTAATTGGGGACAGGGAAATGGGGGTGGGGGGAGAGGGGAAGGGGAAAGAGTCAGACCATTAGTTAATGTCATCCAGTGGTCCTCGTCTCGGGTTTTGTTGGGTTATGTGACGACGCAAGGTGTCAACGTCTTGAGACTGTGTCGGTGACCTTTGGATGCTTGATGCCGCTGTCTCATCATTGTTTCGCGACGTAGTAAGAGGCGTGAGGGCGGATGTTGAAAGGGCTTTTGGCCACGGGAGCCTTAGGGCCGCTAAAAATGCTTTCTGCGCACATAAAATTGATTTTAACTGAACTCTTTTAGTAAACATAATTTTTTGCCTCTAGTCTACTCAATGAATAAAATGAACAACCTCAAATATATATGTTTACCCTCTCCATCAATTGTTGATACTTATATTTGTTGAGTTAGGCTAGCTACTGTATGCTTCTGCAAAATAGAGAGTAACATAATCGCATCGATATTTGGTAGGCCGCAGTAAGAACCACTGCGCTGACTCGCGCGTGATAAACTCCCGAGCCCACCTCCTCAAATTTTGACCCTCAACTTTAATGGGTATGACCAGCTACTAAATGCTTTGTAACATAGAGAGTAACACTGGACATCAAAACCAGGGCGGGTTTGGCCTGTATCTGATCGCTGTTCACCAACGTGTGATCCCGATCAACAACCGTCAAGACGTCGAACCTGATTGCTTGATTGATAGGGCGTCGAAATTGGACGGTTGTGGTTATTTCCGCTGCGGTACTTGAGTAGAGTATTTCCAACCGACGACGCCTAATGAGGCAGAAATGACCATCCCAGATTCTCTTGCCTTACGCTAAAATGTCGTAAAAGAATAACAAAACTGTTACTGCAACTTAGTAAGTAACATAAAAATTACACATGTGGCAAAGGTTTGGGAGTGCCTGAACCCACTGGACATAAAAACCAGCGCGGGTATTTCCTGTATTTGATCGGTGTACGCCTATCTATAAAGAGAGCAAAATATTCGCATGGGTATTTGGTAGGCCGCAATTAGGACCGCTGCGCTGACTCATTCTGTATTTGCTGGCTGGCTCGCTCGCTTGCACGTGATAGACCCTCCCAAACCCACCCACTCAAATGTTGACTCTCAACTTTAATGGGTTAGGCCAGCTACTGTATGCTTCTGCAAAATAGAGGATAACATATTCGCATGAGTATTTGGTAGGCTGCAGTTAGGACCGCTGCGCTGACTCATTCTGTCTTTGCTGGCTGGCTCGCTCGCTTGCACGTGATAAACTCCCCCGCATCATTTTCTCAATCGATGCAAGAGGTCCCCACTGTGCTACCGTTACCGGTCGACTGGTCGCTAGTGGTGCGCCCAAGTTGGAAGCCAATCGGTGTTTGCCATTTCACCTAACTTAGCTGCGCATAGATGACTAAGAACACATTCCGCAGTCAAGGTTTCCCAGCAGTGGACACCTGCGGACCCGACTTGTCTGAGGAGACAGCCGATTTTCTGGTAGCAGAAGCTGCTCCAACTTACTCTGTCTTCCCTTACTTTTGATTTGGGAAATTTTCACTTTGTAGACATAATCACCTACGACATGCAAATATTTTTTGTCATCGAGATTGAAGCACAGTCGCCTGAGGGCGCAGAGATCGCTTCTTACCTGTAAAATACTCGACAGCAGTCTCACCTGTAGATAGGAACAAAGCGTTGGTATTTTGTAGTAGAAAAGCTTTACTGTAGCATCTTTTAAGTAAGCATACATCAGGTCAATAGAGTTATCTTAGGAGAAAAACAGGCGGCTTCCCTATTACAGCCGAGTGCACGTCCTTGCTTATGTGTGTGGGCGTATAGTGGAGCCTTGGTGGACAAACAACTCCATCTACGAGCATTTCAGGTTAAGACCGAGCCAATCACACAAAATGTGTTTCGATTGACAAGCTTCCACCCAGTTATCGACTCGGCGGTGCGGTTGCCTGGGTCCACCGTTAGGTCTTGTTCCCAGGAAGTGCCTCCTCGGTCACCCACAGCCAATGAGTGAACTGATGCATTTTGTTTGGTTACGTTCCGCAAGACGAGCCTTTCAGTTTACGAGTGCCTGTTGGAACAGATAAAGCTCGCTAACTGAACTGTCTCCGTAGTTGCAGTAGTCTTTTGTTGACTCGGTAGATTCGGCACAGGATCCCAATGGGATATTTGATGCTCCATATATATATATATATGAGAAGAAGAGGCGATCACGGGAACCATAGTTTTACTTTCCTGACGTTTCAAAAGCGTACAGACTTCCGTCATCAGAGGTGGGGGTTGTACCGCGCCTCACAGTATTTATAGTAGGTGACAGTCATAGTCAATAGGGTTTAAGCCAATGCAAAGGAAGGGGGCCGGGGCATGAGAGGGATGCTCAATCATCGAGGCGGATTAGTTTCAGTCAAGGGGTCTCCCATCGGATTCTCCTCTTCGCACCTGTGCAGCTGTCATTGATCTAAGCTGCCGTCCTTGGGCGGTGTTCCTCTGATGACGGAAGCCTGTACGCTTTTGAAACGTCAGGAAAGTAAAACTATGGTTCCCGTGATCGCCTCTTCTTCTCATTTATGCCCGGGGACTCGGATTTTCGCTTCTATTGGCAATATTTTTGGGCGCGAAGCGCTTCAGTCCGCACGATGTTGGGAAGTATCTTCCCTTCGTTTGTCTTCAACGTACGCGCAGATACAATTTCTCCACAGATGCCTTGACAACCATGTACTCCCGAAAAGCTTGTCTTACAGGCCACCGGTGAACACAAGTCTGGCAAAACGGTGGGTGACAGATCATGGCAGGCGAATGATTCGGGCACTCCTGCAGGACTGCCATTTTCGACTGCGCAAATACAACGGGGTTTTGAGCCAGGCAATCATACAGTGCACCGAACTTATCGGAGACGATGGAGTCATGCTGTTGCGACAGGTGATCACCAAACGGGCCAGAGATCTACGGATGAAAAGAGATGTAGAACTGGGTGAGAAGCTGAGAAAGCTATCCAACTCATCGAAAGCGGAGAGCGAAGTTCTTGTGCACAACATGTCCTCCCAACAGCTGACACCAACACAAGTAAAAGTACTGAGCCGCGAAGCTTGCTTTAACACCACGGATGCTGATCCAATCAATCTGGTCGCAACGGTCGAATCAATTCTTAAACAAACCGGGGAATCTGACGAGACGAAGCACCTCATTCGGCAACAGGTAACAGCCTTGGTGATGGCGCACAAACCACGCGCAATCATTACCCGAGCAGAGGAGAGTGCACTCAAAGCACTGAGGGCTGACACCAGTATCGTGATTCTCCCAGCAGACAAAGGACGTTCCACTGTAGTGCTGGATAAGAGCGACTACCTTCAGAAGGCCAACGCTCTGCTGGAGGACCGGCAAGCGTACCTTCCATGTGACGAGGCACCGATGAAGAAGCTGATGGCGCAACTGGACAAATTGCTCATCGAAATGCAAAGTAGCAGCGTTATCACCAGGTGGGTACGACTGGCCATCAAGCCAACAGATGCGCCCGTAGCGAGGTTCTACGGTTTACCAAAGGTACACAAAGCTGGGATTCCCCTCCGGCCGATCGTGTCATTGCGTGGAGCACCAACAGTCAATCTGGCTAAATGGTTATCTCGACATCTGAAGCCACTGACGTCGAACGCAGCCACGACGGTCTGCTCAGCCACTCAATTTCTGGAACGTCTTAAGGGAGTGCAACCCACCGAAGACGAGGTCATGGTGTCATTCGACGTCACCTCTCTCTTTACCTCGATCCCGCAAGACCTGGCCGTCGACACGATCAGCGAGCTACTGGAGAGCCAGTACGATGAGACGGGCGAGACGGTGAAACGAAGACATCTCGTCCAACTCTTAACATTCTGCTTGAAGACGTACTTCACCTTCGAGGGGACAACGTACGAACAGATCAAGGGGACGCCGATGGGGTCGCCACTGTCGGGTTTCATCGCAGAAGCAGTTCTCCAAAAACTAGAGGCGATCGTGTTCGCAAAATATCAGCCCAAGTTCTGGAGCCGATATGTTGACGATACCTTTGTCATCATTGAGCGAGAAAAGGTCCAGGAATTTCACGATCTCCTGAATTCTGTCTTCCCTGATATCCAATTTACGATGGAGGCTGAAAACAACAACCAACTGCCGTTCCTAGACGTCCTCGTCCATCGAAAACCCAATGGAAGCCTCAAAACGACGGTGTATAGGAAGGCCAACAATACGCGCCAAATCCTAAGCTACCATAGCAAACACCCGGCATGCCACAAACGCAGTTGTGTGCGAACGCTGTACAAACGGGCAGAAACACACTGCAGCGAGCCGCAGGACCGGAGGTTTGAAGTACGATACCTCCAGCGTCTCTTCCTGGCCAACGGATATCCTCGAAATTTCATCGAACGCGGCAGACAGGTCCGATCGAATGGAGAGCCGGCAGCCGAACAACCGAAATTATGGCGTGCGCTACCATACATTGACGGCGTTTCTGAGGCAGTTTCCCGTCTACTAAAACCCCTGGGGATTGGCATTGCCCACCGACCAGAGGCAACAATACGACATCTCGTCATGCGGCCGAAGGAACCCCTGCCCCGAGGTGAAACCACAAACGTCGTTTACCGAATAAAATGTGATTCCTGCGCGGTCGACTATGTCGGAGAGACTGGGAAGCGGTTGCAGACCCGGATGGCAGAACACAGCAGGGCTGTAGATACGATGCAGCGACTTTCGTTGGTGGCGGAACACTGCGCAAATGTCGCACACACATTCTCCTTCCAGAATGCAGAAATTCTGGGTCGAGGAAATGACCGCGTGGTGAGGGAAACAATCGAGGCCTGGCACACGGGAACAACCTCCATTAACCGTTGTGTCTCACTTCCTACAGCCTACCAAGCCCTCCGAAAGAAACTCAATGAAGGAAAAAGTGAACACCAAATCAGACGGAACGTGAATCCGGGCCCTCGTGAGCCCATGGTGGACACAAATGCAGCCGCACCACAATCGGAAGGGGCAATCACCAGCGTAGCCGCTTCATCCGCTCATTCTGCAGGTGTGACACCGGATGTACGCATTAACACAAACAGGAACACCGGAAGAGGACGGCTGCTGAGATAAATGACAGTGGCACAGGCGCGAACAGCAGATTCTTACGCTAATTCGAGCCCTTGTGAGCCCATGATGGACACACACGTAGATGGACCACAACCGGAAAGAGCAATTATCAACTTAGCCGCTGCATCCGCTCATTCTGCAGGTGGGAAACCAGATGAACGAGTGAACACAAACAGGAACTCCACCCAAGGACGGCAGCTTAGATCAATGACAGCTGCACAGGTGCGAAGAGGAGAATCCGATGGGAGACCCCTTGACTGAAACTAATCCGCCTCGATGATTGAGCATCCCTCTCATGCCCCGGCCCCCCTTCCTTTGCATTGGCTTAAACCCTATTGACTATGACTGTCACCTACTATAAAGACTGTGAGGCGCGGTACAACCCCCACCTCTGATGACGGAAGCCTGTACGCTTTTGAAACGTCAGGAAAGTAA
>JAYGXS010000007.1:13248433-13287613 GCA_036362985.1 Ligula intestinalis | reverse complement strand
ATTGTCAGTGACAGATCTCATTAAATGTTAACCACACTTTTCGAACGCTTTTTTTTTGATTGAGAGGGCTACTAAGTCGGATTTGTAACATTCATTACTATGGTACGGATTTATCCTAGGGCCACGTGTGGGGGGTGAGGTATGAACAGTACAAAACTACTTGCGCATTTTCAGTGGGTTGAACTTACGCCTTTTCAAATACATTTTGGGTTATGTCAATCAATAGCTGTTATAATAGTTAACTTGGTCTATTAAAGCTGCCTAGTCCGTCTTTTTGTCGCGTTAACACCCTTTTCGTGTACCTGTATATTTCAGGCAAACAGTTACAGGCGGTTTAAATGTCTTTCTTTTTGCGCTGTTCCAATGCACCTATACGGTTCGTGCTGTGGCAACCACTGTATTTATCTTTAACAATGAATCCAATTAGAAGCGTGGACTGAGGGCCTTTTGCCATTGGGCGGTCCTATGATAAATCCTTACCTTTTTATTATCTTGCATCGAATGAAGAATCAGTAGCCCCGCCACACGTAGGCAGTATGTCGTCATAAATAAATAAACATAAGTAAGCCTACTTAATTACACACAGTAGGCATATAACCATACATATATAAATACCTGGGCATGTCACGCTGTATGCTTTCCGTGCATTGAATAACCCACATTTCTCTATGCCTTTTTGAAGATATTATATGGTTCTGACAACATTTTACAATGGACTTTTCTAAAGTAGTATGCTTTATATGGGACATTAATAAATCAATATGTAGATAGATTATAAGATGTACCATTTTAAAGAAGAAATTTGTTACAACCCGAAATATTGCAACTCTTGGGGTTTAAATTGTGAAGAAGGCTATCAAGCGAGTACAGGAAGGGATATTTTGTACACGTTTCCTACAAATTATCTAAAAAATTTTGATTCTGTCAAAGATCAGTGAGCAATACATGCTACTCATGTGGCCTTTGTTTCTATAGACCACCAAAACGAGTTTTGTCTTGCTTTATCTGTCTCTCTCTACCGTTCTTCACTTGTTCCTCTATATTTTTTGTAGATGACTGCCGATTTAAACACCATGCAAGATCGTGAATCAGATGCCTATAAAGAATTGTTTTTCGACCTGAAGAAGAATGAAATATTTTTGAAACAGGTCAGTTTTATTTGTTATCAATGCATAAAGTTGGCGTCCTTAATGCGGCCTTTTATGGTCTGTTTGTTTTCTATCTGCCCTTAAACTATTGCATATTTTCTTAAAGACTAGATTAACAACTGATTAAGTATGGTCTCATTACCGCAGTGCCTGTCATCTACGTTTCGAGGATATAACGATTGTTCGCGTTGTATAACTTCCCTGTGCCTTTTAAAATCGCGTTTAGAAGATTTTTGGACATGCAAAGTAGGGCATACATGACAGTTCGATAATCGACATCCACCACGAGCCTCAACAGGCTGAAACAACGTCATGCCACCCTTTGGATTATGGGGACAATGGACTCGTGGAGAATCTGCCCCACTCTCTGGCCACTCCCAAACCCGAACCCGATGTCAAGACAAAAGTCAAGATATCCTGAGATGAGGAAGGGCGCAGATGGCTGGCGCGACCAATACACAATGCGCGTACCAACAGCACATCTCGCTAGGTAGGCTGCCGCCTGGGAGCACCATTAAGGTCATACGAAGAAGGAGCCGTTGAGCCTGACTCTCAGCCCGCAGTTAGCCACTGCATACAAGAAGACACACTGGACTGGCAGTGTCCAATTTGAGAAGAAGAAGAAGATGACTGGATCGCTGGGACAATACGTTTATTTGCTTGACGTTTCGATATCCGTCGTGGATTCTGCTTCTGAGAAATTAGCAGGAAACAATAACAGGACCGGGTCCGCTAGCGTCCAAGTTGTCCCGTCAGTTGTTAACCCTCCAACCCATGGGTTTTAGCTCATTGCGATATTTTTAAGCGCAGCAGATTGTCTATAGGGAGGAAGGAAATGCGCTGAGAGTGGCCATCATTCTCTCCGCCTCCGCGAGCAACAGGTCACCGCCTAACTAGTCGGTCACCCGAGGTGGAATCAGCGCGATTCTAAAATGGAAAACAAGTCGGAGATGAGCACACACACACACACACACCCGCACACACACACCCGCCCACACACACCCGCACACACCCGCACACACACACACCAGGTTCATCGACAATGTCCACCGGAAACTTCGGCAAGTACGGTGTCGGACACTGGATTATAGTGAAAGAAGACTTGCGCAGAATCTACCCCACTCTCGCATCTGTACCCGATGTCAAAACAAAGTCAAAAAGAGGGCGCAGCTACCTGGTACGGCCGCCACTCCATGGGTCGCCACATCAACACGCACCTGGCTAGGTAGAGTCACGCGTACGCGGAAGGGCCATAATGCCCACTTTAAGAGGGAGCCGTGATATTTCGCCCGTCGTGTTCAGCGATGGCCAACTGTGCGAGCTGAAGCAGGTGGAGTGACTGCCGCAGGAGAAAAGAAGGGAAGTGGACAGTGAGAGCAGGCCTGCGGAGCACCTACTCCAACTCTCTGACCTTTACTCCACCCCGGCCTGGTGTCAAGACAAAGGCAAGAAGACCGGAGGTGGGATGGGGCGCAGGTGGCTGGTGCGGCTGAAGTCGCCCCTGTGCTTGCCACCACGCTCCCCTCGTGTTTGGCATTTGTTATGAGTTTGCGACCCGAATAACGCCTGCCGTACGCTGTTCTGCTCCCCGTGTTGGTCCGGCGCGCGGCCCGCTTAGAGGCGCAACACTCACTGCGTGGACCGAGTTATCCTACCGGTTGGGAACAAACCGCAGCCTTTAGTGTACCGTGATAGCTCCAAGTGTGTCAGTCTGTCTGTGGTGCGAGAAAATGTCCTAAACTCTCGACCTCGCTCTACCGACACACCTTGTCTGTTGGCATCACGTACACGACCTAGTCTCTCAAACACAACCGCCAGCATTTCATATGAAAGAGGTGCAGTGTGACCCCAAATCACAAGTCAAGCAAAGCAGTGTTGGTGGACAGAGAGAAATTAGACGGTACAGAGGCCGTGTTATGGGGTATCTGCCAGCTGCGTGTACACGCCAGTTGTTTCCGCGAAGTCCTGCGAAGCCCTGAGTGGCACTAGGTGGCACTGCGCGTATCCATTGGTGCGAAGTAACGTACGCCTCGATTAGCGAGTCGACCGAGAACTTGGGAATGGCAGGACATCGCGAGCACCTCGCAGTGAGTGACAAAGAATGTACGGGGTAGTTTGTGAGTAGACAGCAAGCGTGTGAGGCTAGGCGAAGGAAGGCAGCGTGAGTCAGCACAACAGACACACTCCTTTCAGATGTGAGTGACTCTCAGAGATCACGTTAAGAAGGAGCCATCTAAGTCTGACGCACAGACCACCGCAGCAATATATAGACTCACACATACATGTACTTGTTACGGCTGCGATCAGGACTGATCTAGCCGGTCTCAAGTATGTCCCGTGTGGTGCTTATCCAAGCGCAACGGTCCGTGACCGCAGACCTGGACAATTCGACCCATTCTCTTCGCCAGCGCCAGAGGCCGAATACTGAAGGTCCGAAAACCACTCCATGATTTGAGCCATGTTTTGAGTTGACCCCCTCTTTGACGTTTCCAATTAGGCAACGGTTTCAAGTCGAAGGCAGTAGCATTGAGCTCTTGAGGTTGGCGACGAAGAACGTGTCCAAACTACCCCAGCCGTCTTTCTTGAATGGCCTGGGATATCCTTGTGATTTTGCCACAACGAGTGCGGACTGTCTCATTTGATACGAAGTCGGTGTACTTCACTCGAAGGATGTTCCTCAGACAGAAGTGGTCGAAGACTTCCAGTTTCTGTTCATTCTCCACGCGCGTAGCCCAGTAACCGCATCCGTATAGGAGAACGCACCGCATAGATACACGGTACACGCGGATCTTTGTTGAGAGGCAAAAATATCGCGTCGGGTCCATCAGCACTTCCTAAGGCCGGAGAACATTCGTCTTACTGCGTCAATTCGGGAGAGAATGTCACCCTTACTTTGTCCATTCGGCAGCAACCTCGCTCCCAAGTATTTGAAACACTCGACTTCTTCAAGTTGACAGCCTCTCACACTTAGCATATTTCTTTCAGTGTGCCTGGGTGTGTTGGTCCAAATGTCTGCCTTTCATATTCTTCCTTTACGTGAGCCCTGCAGTACTAAACGAATCCTGCCTATTTGTCTGTTTTACTGCTAAGTGTGCCTTCCATTCCGCCTGTAGCTTATCACAAGGTATGATCTTATCAAGTCTCCCCTTATGGAGTACTATGAGATCATCTTCGATTTCTGCCTTCCTGAGGACCAACTGATCGCTGCCATTCAGCAAAAAATGCACACTCAACCCCTAGTGGATTATGACCAGGAGGCCTGCCAGTTGGCCGATAACGCCTGCGCCAGAATCTTCGAAATACTGTTTGAACGCCATCAAATAGAGGATTCGTTGTTGGATCTAGGTACGCTGGTTGGTTTACTTTTTGCCCTTGTTTCTCTTCCTTTAAAACAGCCAAAATATGGCATGCCTGAACTGAAAGCATGGAGTGTTTATCCCAGTGGATTGAGTTATCACACGAATCCCCCCGCAGCGATTTTTAAATGCCAGGTGGAGGGAAGAATTTTCTCTGCACAGAAATAGTGGTGAATAGGTAGGCGGAAGCTGATTGGCGGACTAGTGCAAGTCCGGCCGCGAAAGGGCCGTTTCCGAAGTGTTTGGGCGTGGCAGTCATCGCAGTCACATCCTCTGTGAGTAAGTCACAGGGAGATGATTGGCGAGTCTATTGCGTGCCGCAATCGATTGGCCCAGTTTGTAGCGCCTGTGATTGGCTGTCCCAGCAGCGGATCGAGACTTGCAGTCACAGTGCTATCCAACCAACTACCGATCGGTCGCTTTGATATGCGTTTTTTAAGCTAATGGAAAGGATGGTTAAATGAAAATCGATTTGACTACTCGATACGTTTTGCTATCAAATCGGGAAGAGGTCTTGTCTTGCAAACCTTACCACAACGCTGGAACACTAAACGAAAGCTATTGATGAAGGACATCCAGCAGATGTTATGTACTTTGGCTTCACACAGGCGTTCGATCGAGTTCCATATCAGCGCCTCGCCCGAAAGCTGTCCGACTTTGGAATATCATACAATCTTCTGGATTGGATTGAAGATTTTCTGAATGACCGTAGTCAAAAGGTTGCTGCAGCTGTCTACTGTCCGCAGCGGGCACCTGTCAAAAGTCGATTTGCGCTGGTGCCAGTTCTAAGCCGCTCCTTTTCATCATCTGTGTAAATGAAATCGTGCGAGGCAATTAATCTGATATAGTAGTCTTTGCAGCTGATCTCAAACTGTGTAGGATGATAAAGGACGAAAAGAACTGCCAGATACTGCAAGAGGACATAGATTAGCTGCACTCTTTGAGCAAGATTTGGTGCATGAATTTCAATCCCAAAGCATGTTTAGTGATGCACATGTTATCAACAAGATACCGCAAAAATTTACTTTCACGACCTGGGGATGGACATTTTACTTGCTCATATACCGTATGGCGAGTGCTGCAAGCAACATTCCGCAATTTGAAAAAAAGGTAAGCAATCACAAAACAACACTGAGTAGGGTGCAATAATTTTTATCATGCAGTCCAATTCCAATTATTTTCAGTCAGGCTAGGATGCCGACTCTGTGATGTTCTTCTTTCCGACCGCTGCGAAAATGTTGATTCTGTAAAAAATAACTACCTTAAGAGTATGTCTTTTTATCATTGATTTTGACTGCCTTTATAAATTCTAAAATATTTTATAGAAAGCATGCACAAAATAATCCCCTCCTGTACATAGTTGATAGGAAATTACGGGTTGTTTAAATTTTATTCTTAAAAGAAGGGTTTCCTCCGGTTTTAAAATTTTTCCTTTTTTTGAGTTTTTTTACGTTTGTGCGGTGTTCATTCATAACGCCTAGTATGCATCAATTTGTTACTGCTGCCCCTGATATATGCAGCATGAATTATGTCTATTGCAAAATTCTATGAGAGCTACGCAACCACTTCCTAAAACCGTAGGCAAGAACATATTTTTCCTTAAACAGGATGAACACAGCATTCAGTTATTAAAACTTGAATTCATTTCTAGCAGTCGGCAGGTTTCAAAATCGTTCGACAATTTAGAAACTTTTTTTAAACCGAAGAAAACCCATCCTTTAAGAAAAAAATTTAAACAAGGCGTAATTTTCTATCAAATACGTACAAGAGCAGATTTTTTTGCGCATGCTTTCCATACAATATATTTGAGTTCATAAAGACGGTCAAAATCAATGATAAAAGTGCATAGTATATAAGTTGTCATTTCTTAGAGAATCAACATTTTCGCTGCGGTCAGAAAGAAGCTCATCACAGAGTCGGCATCCAAGCGTGACTGAAAATAATTGAAGTTGAACTGCATAATAAACAGCATTGCAGCCCTACTCAATGTTGGTTTGCGATTGCTTACCGGGCTTTTTATAATTGCAGAATGTTGCTTGCAGCACTCGTCATACTGTATATATGTGCGGCAAAATTAAGTTACTGAGTGCACGCAAGATATCCAAGTATACACCAGGATTCTCTTTTACGGGGTCCCCGTCATAATAATTTTATGCGTGGGACATCAAGGATGCGCAGGAAAAAAAATACAAACAACATATGGCAAGCAAAAACCGAAAATAGTTCATAAAAGCGTTATAATGAACGAATAAATACAAGGAGCAGGTGCGCGATAGTTGAAAATGAACTGTTAGGAGCCGCGCCTGGTACTTTTCAATTAACACAAACGCCGAACCAAAGAGCTTGTAAGGGCGAGACAGAGAGAAGACTAGTCGGCAACGAGGCAGAGAGTTTACACGGACAGTCGTCTGTGCAAATCAGCGCAAGTCCAGTCAGACACAGGGTGCATGTACCTTAAAGGGAACGCGAGAGACATCGTCCGACAGTGGGCCAATCAGGATCGGAGAAAAAATTGAAAGTCACGACGTACTCTCCTGTCAACTGCGTAAGATGAGCTATCGGGCCTTTCTGTGAGGTGAATAATCATTTGAATGGGCACATTTCCAACATAAACAAAAAGCAAGTTGCGAAAACTTAGACTCGAACACACTCCAAAGGTTCGAAAACTCAAGCGTGAAACAAATCCGCGGTTGCGTAGTGTGTGTGTGTGCGTGTGTGCGTGTGTGTGTGTGTGTGTGTGTGCGTGTGTGTGTGTGTGTGTGTGTGTGTGTGTGTGTGTGTGTGTGTGTGTGTGTGTGTGTCGTAGCCCATAGTTGGATCAGGAATCCCCGCCGGAATCCAAACTGGGAGTAGTTGGGAGACGGAGAAAAGCCGCAACCTCGACCGGCTTGAGCCACAGGTCCGCGCGAGTGATGTGGGTGCCTGGCCCAGAACTGCTGGCGAACAGATGATGGCAGTCATGCGGCGAGACGCCACAGTCGGGAGAGCAGTCGCGTATGGATGGGTCGAGCCTGTGTTGGTACTTGCGAAGGAGCATAAAGTAGCCACTGCGTAGCTGCGCCAGGATACAGCGAGTGATCCTGGGGAGATGTCGTTCTGAGGCCGCAATCGGAGGTGGATAGCCACCCAAAAGGACCGGGGGAGGGTAACCTCGTTTCACCTCGACAACGACTCTCTGGTGGAGAGGCTGGAAGCCTGTCTTGGTGGCAGAGCTATCAACAGGTAGATCTGCGATAGATGAGGCAACAGCTTTCTTGTGGAGTGCTCCAATAGACGGCTGGACGTTGCGGCAGGGCTCGGGACCGCAGCAACGGTGATGGTTGGGATGGCCGGGTTGCGAACCACTCCACCACAACTGCTGGCTAAGGAGAGTGTTTTGATGGGCGACCGGTAGAACAGAAGCCTCCGCATGAAGATGATCTTTAGGCGACGTTTTATAGCAACCCGTGATCGTGCGGAGGGCAGCGTTCTGTGCTGACTGGAGGCGGCGGAAGCTCATCGTAGGTGACCAGATTGGTGCCGCATGAGTGAGGTGCGGCTTGGCCAGCGCCTTGAAAGCAGTCGACAAAGTCTCTTTCGCGCAGTCCCAGGATTTGCCTGCTAGAGCCTTGAGGACCTTCGTGCAGCGGCTTTCTTTGCTTGCGGTCTCCCCGACATGGTCTGCGAACGTGAAAAGCGGATCAAAACGCACGCCCGGGAGTTTGGGCTTGCGGACGAGCGGTAAGGACGCCCCGTTGACGGTGATGACCGGGCGACGATTAAACTCCTTCGGATCAAGCGTGAAAATAGTTTCGGACGACTTGGCTGCTGAAATCGTCATTCCGCGCTGGGTGAGAAAGTTTTCGACAACAGGCATAAACTCCGTGAGGAGCTGTGCAGCCTGATCGATGTGATGGTGCCGGCAAAAGAACGTAACATCGTCCGCGTAGGATACCACTTGCACAGGTTGGAGTGGGAGCTCTCACATGAAGATGTTAAAGAGCGTCGGGCTGAGCACAGAACCTTGAGGGACGCTACAGGTCTGCTTATGGGGCTTAGAGAGAGCGCCCCGGAAAAGCACACGATCGTGACGGCCACGGATGTAAGCCGCCAATCATCGGACCAGGCCAGTCGGTTGCGTAGTAGTCAACATTGGCAAATGTATGTGCCAAATAGTAAAGTTTTATACGTGTGGGGGAGTGTGCTGCGACCGATTTACCGGACATGATAGGGCTGTAAAAATAGTCAACCTGCCACATAATAACCAATGGAGTCAAGACGAGAAACTCTAACGATGCCGTTGTGTGCTACAGAAGATATATAACAGTCTTTTCCGATTACTGTAAGCTTACGTGTGGAGAGTACTATGTGCGTAGGGTAAATAACCCAGGAAAGCGGTGAGGCAAAGTGCACCAACCGTCAGCGCAGGGGAATCAATGTGGTGAGTCCAAATATGGGGAAATGAGATCGAAACAAAATTAATAGACATGGCTACGGCTACTAAAACACATATAGTAGTTACTTAAGTATATTGACCGTACGTGTGCAACATAACCTACTCTTACCACCTGAGCTCGTCTAACTGACCTCAGCACGATGAGGTCCCCGGTTTTGAGGAAAGGTTTAGGCCTTTGGGGTCAGTGCTAAGGTTAGGTTCAAGGGTACGGCCTTAAGTTTATGCTTTCAGGTTAATCGTTGTAGTGATATTTATAAAGTTACGCTTTATTTGATGGCTCAGGGCTCGGACTTTATGCGTAGGGTTATGGGATGTCGTTTGGGTTAAGGTTAGGCATCAACGTTAGGTTCATGGTTTAAGTGTGGTTTTTAGACCGGGATAGGGTTTTACGTTTAGAAGTTGGAGTTAAAATTTTATGTAGTTTTAGGATTGGGGTTGTTAGGGGCAGGCGTAACGAACCGTCAGTACGCTGTCCCGATTTCTCGTCCCACGGTACACTATCGATCGCTACAAGCCGCTTGAGTAATGAGATCGATCGAACTGCCGGCCGTGATTAGTGTTCTGTTCTATCACTCTGTTCAACCCGAAGGCCACTCGAAATATTATCCCCTCTTGAAGCCATGATCTGATTGGCCCAATCTGTGCGCTCTGCCTGCCGTAAGTACGCTGTATAGTTATGTCCAATGATTTCTTCTGTTGCGCTCTTCATGCTGAGCTCTTCCTTGGGGCCTTACACCAGGCGTAATTAGACGGCAATATGTCAACTTTGGCAACACTTACAACAGGGGTTAATTTTATCAACCAGGGAAGGTAGAAAACGAGTCCATGACAAATTCTGAATTTCGTGCAAGATGACCGGTATATATGTGTCACCGAGGCACTGTACTGTGCCCGAGTTGCGAACCGGGGACTTTGGTCGTCAGGTTCAGCTCCCTACCATTGCTCCACGGGCTCGCTGTGTGTCGTTTGCGATTGGGTATGCTGGGGTATTAGGGTGCTCATCGATCTGGTAAATGATCATTTATGTTCCGCTTTTGAACGAAAGCTCACTTCAAAGCACTTGCAGTAGTCACATAGCAACTTGTAGACTATTATAAAGTGCTTCCGACAGAGACAAGGAAGACCGGAAAGGCCATTTCTGGCTAGTAAGTCGTCATCAGCCAGTCATGTCCAATCCCAGGCGTGGATCACCTGTGATTCGAACCCAAGACTTTATTCATGTAGCACAACGCTCTATCATTGGAACACGGGCTCCTGGCTTTGTCGGTTCAGGGCGGAAAACGTAGCTGATTTGAAAAACTGGACCTTTTAAACCGAAACCGCCCTTTTTTCAAAAAATGCGATTTCTCATGCTTGCATTGACCTAATTACCATGAAGTAAAAACAATATTTTCTGTTTCCTGAAAAGGCATATTTTAACCGTGTCTGGCTCATATAAAGTTCCTCGAAGAACGACACGTATAAACTTGAGGTTTTGGTTCACAGCGTTTGTTGCCGTAGGGAATTCCGTGGATGTCACGAAACTTTGAAATTGACCCAAGCTGGCTCACGTTGTCCGTCAATACACTGTTCTGAACTGAATTATTTTCTAATTAAAATCCTTATGAGCCTCAAATAATTTCAATGAACAAAACCAACAACATAAAATCTGTGTTTAGCTGCTCCCTCAAAGTTTGGTTTTGGCATTTCGTGAGTTAGGCAATCTGCAGTATCATCTCTATCAGTATGATGAAGCAATTAACGGAGCCTGCTAAAGGTATTGTAAATATTAGTATTTATGGCATATATTTGCTTTATTATCTCAATAAGTTGTCGGAAAGGATCAGTAGCATGAAACATTGCCATAAAGGGCGTGCAGATGATAAAAGCAGTAAAATCGTGATTATTACCTAGTAATTGTTTAATTGGGTGACATGGTATATGGCAGACAAACTTGACCCTAACCATTAACCTAGATCTAACCTTAAACCAGAACGTTAGCCCATTATAACATGACAACTTAAGTCGAATGAGTAAACAGGCGCTTTTATTAGAAAACGGTTGACTTGCACATTCGTCAGCGTTGTTGTGTCTCTACAAACCAACTGATAAGGGGCAAGTGTACCGTAGGCATCGCGACAATTGCAATTGAAAAGTGTTTATTCGTGCCCTTTACGGTCCCGTAGGCGTACGCCTGGGACAGGGAAGTAGATCACACACTCTCTAGCAGTACCCTGTAACCACGAGAATGCCCTCCATAAGTTCTTAAACTCACAAATGTTCTCTACATTGTGAATAATTCGAACTCTAGAAACTAAAATGAGGCTGATGTGTCTAGGTGTTCACTACATGGCTAGGCGAAAGCCGCTGGCTTGTAGGCCTCTCTAACTAAATCTTGGCACTATTGACACAGATTGACAGCATCCTACTTGGTTATGAAATAACCTTCTTTTGTCCCTGAGTCACGTTCGGTTGGCTGGGTAGCGCGCATCAGACGAGTACGCAAATGCTTGCATTGCGTAAACTCTGGACTGATTCACTCATCTTCGCTATAAACTGCTTGTTGTATACTGCCTCTTGATGGTTCCGCTGTGCAGAGTCCTCCCAAAACTAACCGCAGTTTTGTTTAAAATTTACTTAGGATCTGATGGTAGCAACAGCTTTGCCTCTCATACGGATGGGCAATCTGATCAGAAGCAAACGTTTTCTGATTTGTTGCGCAAGGCGGACGACTCCATCAAAGACCAGGAGGTGGAGATGTCGCAACTAAAGACAGCGAATGGTGGAAATCCTACCCTTCAGCCTCCTGAATCTACAGAGGCTTCACTAGCCGACCTTGTGCATCTCTATAATGTCATACATGACCTGGCCCGTGATTTATGTGATTTCAGGACGCATTTTCCTTATTTTGTGGAACAGATGCGTTCGCTTTCAAACAGAGTAAGTCCTTTGTGGCGGATTATCCAACAGCTTTAAGTCGGAAACATAAGCCTAATATAACATGCCTACTTAAAGTAAATAAGTACGTAGGTGCTTGTGTTTAAACAACCATGAACTTGCAATTAACCATTTCTGTCATGTGCGCTCGCAGTTCCAGTAACGCCTTCTCTGTTCTGATCTAGTCCCCCGAGTTGGTCCAGCTTCTCTGTCATGCGGTCCATGCTAGGAGTCACACTTGTAACTGGGGGACAAATGGTGTGAAACACGAGTTTGTGTTTTTCACACACCTACACATTTTTACACGGCCTTTAAGTGGACGGACTTGCCTGCAGGATGGTAGGCAAATGTCCTTTCTGTTATAACGGAGGCCCAGGCCGAGATATTCGCCGTCTTACTACGCCTCATGTGAGCCCCCAAAGATAGAACACGACAGGAAGTGTGCAGAAGCGGAAGTCCTTGAGTATTCTGTGTACAACAAATTTAGGGGAACAAACGTATGTCAACGATGTCCCTTGAGCTAATAAGATTCCCTTCTGAGGTAGTGGCCAGTCCCATTGGCTATTGGCTCAGTGAGTGAATGTAGCTAGAAATTCAAATTATCGATTGATTGTCTGGCTCGAAGTGTTAGCTCGCGCATAGGCCGATTGATAGCCTATTGTGGACGCGGCTATGGTTTGCGAACTACTGCTTGCGAAGGCTGTTGTTAGGCTGCCCTAATACTTTCCTGTCTCGCTGGTGGTCAAATATCAGTCGGTAATCGAGTGTCAAGATAGCCGTTCTCACCCCAGTCGATAGAGCGGAGGTCGTGTCTCGACTGGTAAAGTTCCAAACTCACTGATCGACCGACTCTAATAGGGGAAGCCGTTGAGGTGGTGCGTCTGAGTGGTGGTGGTGGTGGTTAGAGCCCTACACCCATCAGTTCCAATTTCGGAATGTTGGAAAAGGGCAGAATGAACCAGAAGGGGGGGGGGGCTTTTGTGTGCACATAGCCCCGAGTCGCTATCTCAGGTATGACGAAGGATCCTAACTCCATTTTTGCCACGCTCTCTACTTCCTTGACTTCTCTTTTCGTATAGTTACTTGGCCAACCGTTGGTTTGTAGTGATGGTTGTGCTGAGAGCACTACAGTCATCAGGCCAAATCCCCAGTTGTAGGTAAAAGGCCAAGCACACCAATGGGAACGTTGCTGTCTCAGGCGGCGGCAGTGGCCACTGGCGAAGCTGGAGCTAGTGATGACTGCGTCCAGTCAGGTCTCAGAGAGTGTGAGAGAGTGGTGGCAGCTGCTTTTATCTGATTGTGAAGTTCGCGATTGGTGCGTGCTAAATTGTTCCAGGCGATATCCCGTACAGAGGCCAATGCTGCCTTGGCCCAGGAGTGGCGCGTGCCAGTGACCACGAGGCGACCACGATTACGTGTACGCGCGCGCGTGTGTGTATACGTGTGCATAGAACTCACTGAAGGGGGCTCAGATCAGCGAGACAAATAGCGCTCGCTCTAAAAGATACGAGATGTTGAAGCAACGTACATTAAAAAACGAAATGGGACAGCACTAATAGCCGTCCGCCACAGACGTACGTGTAGCTGTAGGAATTAAGGCTAAGACGACTAACCCTAACAGCTACAATCTTCGAGGCCCGGTTCCTTAGGATAGGGGAGAAGTTTTAGGAAGGCCAGATTGTTAGGAATAGTTTATTCTGCAGAAGGACAGAAGAAAAGGTTGAGAGAGCTGACTACCGGGGCCCACGTCCGACCGCAAGACGGGAGCAGACATTCTAACCGCCAGCTTTGGCTGCAACCGTGAAGGTCGTTGATTGGACCACGCGTGGGCGAACCGGCATGATAGCCTTAGTAAGTGCGTCAGTGCGTCTGGCGGTAGCATCGGTCTAGAGCTTTGTCCAGACCGATTGAGATCAAGCCACTGTGGGTTGAGGCCAGAATGGGGGAGACATTGTGCGTACGTTTAGCTGTGCCTCAGTTGCGCGTCAATTTCGTCTGGCAGCAGTAAGGCTGCTGTTGGCGGCTAGTTAGGCAAAGGTGGCCACTTCTCCTTCTCCATGAAGTCTGCAATTTGATATCGACCCTTCCCCTTTTTAAAAGACACTTATTGGTTCATTGTTTGTACTTGTGTTCAGGTTGAGGAGTACGTCACTGCACAAGGAAGAGAATTGGCGCCTTCTCCAGAAGAACCAGGTAAGATGTGCTCTGCGTTTTTCCTGCTAGCAAACCATACTTTGCGGGAGCCTTCAGGTCAACATGTGCAAGTTTAACCGTGACGAGCTGAGTGACCTTTATTTTTGTTCTATTTCCTCAGTGCTTCCTTGGAAAAGAGAGATAGAGACTTCATGCGGAGGAAAAGGGGGGGGGGAAGATTGGGTGGCAAGCAGCTGAATAGGTTTGTCTTGCGTAGCGTGCACACATTTCCTGTCTTGTATTCAATTATAAGTTGGGGTTCAGAAGACCCTCTCAGGAGGGTGTTGGCCCAGGCTTCATGCAGGGCTGCTCTCACCCTTCTGAGATCCAATGGTCTGTATGCACATGCAATGCCAGTCTTCAGCCAACCACGGTCCCTGCGGCCTGGAAGGCGCTGGCGCTTTCTCTCACTTCTGATTCCCTGTTGGTGACTGCGCTCGCGCTCCCACTGGTTTTCAGACCCCACCACAGGTTTCCGGAAAGCTAGGCGGTCAATATGCGGGGGGGGGAGAGAGTGAGGTCGACCTCGGCGCGTTTCTTCCTTCACTATAATAAATCTGAATGCGCCTGAATCTATCACGGTGCGCTAAAAGCCGTGGCTTGGAGGGTCTGCCAACTGACGGGAAAACTCGGGCCCCCACGTAGCTGCTTCTCCTGTACGCGTGTATCCTGTGTGTGCGTGTGAGAGGAGAGGGAGGACTGAGAGTCAGGCTGCAATGGCTCCCTCTTAATGTGGCCTTTATGGCGTTCCCACGCACGCGGGAGCATACCTAGCGAGATGGCTGTGTCAAGTCTGTGCATGCTGAGTGTTTATCGCGCCAGTCATCTACACCCTCCCTCATCCCCGGTCTTATTGACTTTGTATTTACGCCGGAAACGGAGGTGGGAGTGGCGAGCGAGTGGGTAGATTCTGTGTGAGTCTGCCTAACCTCCTGTTTTCTCTTGTGCCAGTCCTCTGCGTTGCTCCTGCTTGCTGTCGCTCTCGTGTCGCTTGCCCAACTTGCCTCTGTGTCATCTGCGGCTTGTTGGAGCGCGTGATGCCCATCGTCGAAATCGACGGGGGAACTGTCGTGTCTGTCGGGGTTCTGAAGAAGTTGATGCGATCACTAAAACAAGAGTTTTATTTTCCTTACGTTTCGTATTCCATCGGGAATTCTTAATCATAGGTGATGATAGCATAGTCATAGTCATGTGCAGATAGGGTTGAAACATGCACAGGTTGCACGGTATTTATATTCCATAGTGGTCATCCGCGTGCCTGCGGTAATTGTTCACTTCTATAGCAAGCGCTGGGATCTAAATTGAATTGGTACGGACTTGGCACTTCGCGTCTGGCCCACTAATCGCCACAATTGCCTTGCCAGCGCCAGATGCGGGCCTAATAACTGCGTGACAATTGTGTCCGCTGTCGTCAGAGTTGTTGCTGCGCCCAGCCCTTCCCACTTGACTGATTCCCTTGCTCAGGAAACTTCTCAGTGCACCGTTTCGGAAAGCTGAATCGTTGCGCTTGTTGATAGACTGGGAGCCTGAGAACTATGACTCAAACAGCTTGCGGCTCACGCGGTTGTTACCTCTTGCGAGAATTTCAGCCTGGTAAAACTTGAAAAGGTTCTGCGCATGACTAAGACTATGCTATCATCACCTATTATTAAGGATTGCCGACGAAATCCGAAACGTCAGGCAAATGAAACCCTTGTTTCAGTGATCGCATCGTCTTCTTCTGAACTGCTTCCCGGAAGTCGCATATTCTCCACTGTTGGCAATAGTTAGGGTTTTTGATGTCCAGCATTATTAGTGTTATATGTTATCGTGTTCATCATCTCCAAAAGGTAAGAAGGAAGAAGAGGGGGCGGGTTCATGGACCAAATTGTATTTGAACTGACGTTTCGAAAACTGTCTCGGTTCCATCATCAGAGTCTCGTGGTAGTTGAGTCAGGTGGTCTTGAGTTTGTCCACCTTGCCGTTTGCCTCAAATTATATCGGTGTTGGACGTGTGAAGTTTGACCTGCCCGTTCGTTGCCGACCGCAGTTGGTCTCCCACAGGTTGGCTGCTGGTGGGCTGGCGTGACCTTCATTCCTTCTGCGGTCAGCGTAGTTGTAGGCGAGTCAGTATGCTTGCTGGCCTCCCCCACTTCACCTGGTGGACTGATCACTCGTTGCTGTTCACTTGAGTTGTTCTTTGCCTTGCGGCTGCAACATTAAGGCAGTGTTAAATGTTGGTCACGTGATCTCCGACCTCCACTCCTATTTTTCGTGGGCGTTAGCTCTCGGTCCTGCGTACTCGTTTGCCCTACTGGCTCTGGCCGACTTAATTCGAGCCTTGAGCGAAGCGCTTGGTAGGCGAAGAAGAAAAACCAAAATTCTGGCTCGCCATCCCCTACGTGAAAACCGTTTCAGAGGCGACTGCACGAGTCCTACAACTCTTAGGTATTGGATTGGCGCATAGACGAGCTTTCACGGTCAGACAACAAATCATGCAGCCTAAAAACCCGCTGCCAGCAACCGAGCAAGCAGCCGTAGTCTACAGCCTACCATGCAAAAACTGCGAGGCAAGGTATGTTGGAGAGACGGGCAAACGCCTGGGCACAAGATTGCATGAACATCAACTTGCAATCAACCGCGAGGACAAGTTATCTTTAGTCCATGGCCATGTGCGCCAGCTCAAACACGAATTCGCCTTTGAGAAAGCAAGGGTGATCAGCAGGGCTAATGAGAATATGGCCAGGCTAGTGCTGGAAAGTTGGTCCTTCACTAGCACAGTCAACAGAGCTATCGACCTGCACCTTGCCTACCAAGCGCTTCGCACAAGGCTCGGATCAAGGCGGCCTGAGCCAATAGGGCAAACGAGTACGCAGGACCGAGAGCCAACGCCCACAGAAAGTAGAGGTGGAGGTCGGAGGTCACGCGATCAACATCAACCACTGCCTCAACGTCGCAGCTGTAAGGCAAAGAACATCCAAAGTGAACAGCAACGAGTGATCAGTCCGCCAGGTGACGTGGGGGAGACCAGCAAGCATACTGACTCGCCTACAACTACGCTGACCGCAGAAGGAATGAAGGTCACGCCAGCCCACCAGCAGCCAACCTGTGGGAGACCAACTGCGGTCGGCAACGAACGGGCAGGTCAAACTTCACACGTCCAACACCGATATAATTTGAGGCAAACGGCAAGGTGGACAAACTCAAGACCACCTGACTCAACTACCACGAGACTCTGACGATGGAAGCGAGAAGGTTTTCGAAACGTCAGTTCAAATAAAATTTGGTCCCTGAACCCGCCCCCTCTTCTTCCTTCTTACCTTTGGGAGATGATGAACGCGATAACATATCTGGACCCCGAATTTTTCGGCATTTATTGTTATATGTATATATTTCTTCTAGGTGTCAATTATGGTAGTCAGCTTTCTCTATGTAGCGTTTATCAGCAATAATTCCTTTAGGTTCCTGTGGAAAAGCTTACGAGAGTTGGAGGTGGTTCGCTGTCAGTCGACTGAAAGTCTCGAAGAAGCTTTGAAGTGTTAAGCAGAGCGACAAAATGTAAATTTAACTCACTGAATGCACTCTCCCGTGAGACAGTTATCGCTTGCACTAAAGGTTCTTTAACTCCCGTGTTTCCACATCCTGTACACCGTTGACTTCTCTTCTCTTATAGCTACTTGTTCAACTGGCTGAATATCATGTTGTAGGTGAAAGGCTGAAGGCACCAGTAGGAGGATTTTACTGTGCACAGAAACCTGAGATGCTGCCTAAAACGGCAGTGGCTACTAGCGAAGCCAGAGCTAGTGCTGACTGTGTTCAGTCATCACTGAGGGAGTGTATGTGAGAGGGAGAAAAACGGTGACGGCGGCTGTTTTTATACGATAGTGGTGTATGATTGGTGTGTTGCATTGCCCTAAGGGGTGTCGTTGCATCAGCCTGTTGCATCGACCGAGTTATGGTGGCGGTGTGTTCAAGTGACCGTTTGTCGGTCATGACCATCTGCACGCGCAGGGGAAAGTCGGCCACGAGTGTTCAGGTCAACGAGTCAGTAAACTCTCGCTGCGAAGTTGTCTGACATTGCGACGAGGGGCGTTGAACAAGGAAGTCGGCCAGCAGTGTTAACTGTCCGGCATTGGGTCGTCCATTAGTTTATTCATGTATGCATTAATATTTGCATCGCATTACACCATTCTACTCGATATTTATGAGTAGCATGTTTTATTACTATTTGGATCACCGGGCCAATGTTCTTTCCCCAGACTCAGCCTAGTACACGGACACTGCTTTACATTACACTATGCTACTCGTGATTAACAAGTAGCCATTTTTCATTGCTATTTGGAGTACCTGTCAGATATTGTCATGCGATTGGCGTACTTTTTACATTTTACTTTGCATCCATATATTTCCTATCATCTTGGTACTTATAGGGAGTTCAAGGTGTTCGCCTATTTTTCCCTCAATAAATGATACTTATGCTGATCTGCATTTTCCGCATCCCCCTTCATTTGGGCTTTTCTCCTTTGAAGTCTTTCATTGCATTAAGGTAGCTGTTTCCGCCGTTGGAGCCCCGTTTGTTCAAGTTTGTCAAGATTAATTTTGATACCATTCGTGTCCACGCACTCCAAACACTTACGTCTACGTTAGCGCCTTCAACTTCATTTTCAACAGTTTTTCCACTTGTGTGTTTATAAAGAGACAGTACTAAGGCAATAGAGTCATCTGCGAATTCGTTTGTGTATGTGGTCTATGCAATAAACTCTACCGTTTAAATTTTTTTCCTGTAGCGGGGTCTGGGGAAAACGCGCCCGAACACATTTACCATATTATCAAGGATAGCGATGATGAGGAATATGCTGAAGTTTGATCTGTAGGGAGGGGACAGCATCAGTGCAATCTGTCTTGCCTATTCTCTCTACCTGGCTTTCCTGCTATTTATTAACCCTTCGATCAGTCATTTGTAACTTTGAGGACCAATTTTCAGACCCTCCGCCTTCTTATTACTTTTTCATATGGTCAATTATTTAAGGCTGTTGGCGAGCACTTTTTTACGGAAAAATGAAATAAATACATCTTCAGAGCCTCTTTTTTGTTATTGTTGCGGTTGCTGCTGCTTTTTTGTTATCCCTCGGGTTCAGTTCCGTAGCAGGCTGGTGAAAATTATTGCGATCATTCTTTTTAAATGAGCATCTCTTGCCCTGTACAGCGAGAGCTCTTTTTTATTAAAGATTTCGGGTCCGGCGAGCATAGATTTTCGATTACTCATCCCCAGACAGATACAGTAATCTAAGCGTAAGCGTAGACCATTGAAAGTTAAAACAGCCAATCAAAAATAGCTATCACGGAGGAGATGGTACAGACAAGTCGGGTGTACTCTCGTTCTGTAGGAGCTTGGAGGAGGCGGAGATAAGTTGCCCATCTTTAGGTAATAGGGGACAGCAGTGAATGTTTAAAGAGCGAATCAGCAGTAAATATGATGGTGGAAATGGTCCAGACAGGTCGGGTGTATTTTCGGTCCGTAAGGGGTTTATCGCAGGGTGTTAAGTTAAACCCAAGCAACTGCGATCTTCAGACAATGGTTACTTAGCAGAGAAGAAGTCGATAGAGGCCAGATTGGTAAGACCGGTATATTGTGTACACAGAGGAAACGGAGCATAGTTGAAAGAAGCCTGACTTAGGAGAACACGACCAGCCAGGATGCCAGCCGTGGTCCAAGTGGGGTTCCAGCAGCAGAAATGCCAGTGGCAGCGAGAATTGGCATTTTCTGGCTGCCTTGAGGGTTATTGGCCGGACAGACTGCATCGACCAAGGCGTGCGTGCGTCCTATTCGCCGCCGGGAGAGACCAGCCCTTGCGGTAATGATTGGCTGTTGCGGAGGCCGCCTTCAGTGCAGACGCACGCGTTAGCAGCAGTGGGCCTTTGGACATGCTTGCCTATGTGGAGTGAGTCACCACAGGCCCAGATAAGGCGGGAGAGGAGGACCCTGGTAGTGAGCAAAAGCACACGCAATCGCCGGGGCCAGGATCTTTGTTCGCTTGAGGTTTCGAGTTCCGTCGCGGAACCATGCTCGGCAAAGGTAACACGCCCGTGGCACAGGTTGAACGTCTAACTAACAGGGTCGCGGGTTCAGAGCTCGTTGGTGAAAATCCCTGGCTGATGACGGCTAATAAGCCAGAAATGGTCATTCCTTACTCACTTGTCTTTGTCGGGTAATGTTATTCTGTCTATATCATTAGCCGCTGTGCGCCTACTAGCGGAGCTTTTGAGTGAGCCCGAAGGCATAATGGAACAAGTGAGATGCGGTCACAATTGGCTCACCGACCACTCATCCACCATTACATATACATGTGTAGACGGAATATTATCAAGATAGAGGAGGAAGATGTCCGCGTTTAAGTTTCTAGCCGAGAGAAAATAATGTCGTTAGTCATGTTATTGCAAAATCTCAGACTCCTTTGACTTTGAAGCTATGGTTAACATGGTCAAATGTAATAATGCGGTAAATGCCTTGATCGTGTTTGCTGGTCCTAGATTATTGTCCACACAATATAGATAATGCTAATAAAGTTTCACTTAAAAAGAAACAGACAAAAAGGTTAATTTTAAAGACCATAAAATCTTAACAAGAGCGAGTTCATCGAACCAGACTAACGCCGTACATGATAAACCGCCAAACATTTCGCCACATTAGTTTTAAGTGGTGCGTAGCGAAATCACATTACAAATGACGCAACTAATTATGTACCAGTGCACAGCAAAGACCGGAAATGAGAAGAGCTAAATTGAAGGAGACTGTTTCATGCTCGTCAGTCCCGTTCATTGACCGAGCTGTCATCCGGCGTTTGACAGTGCAAAAATGTCAACAAGTTTGAGAGTATCTCCACCATTAAAGCCGCCGCCGACCAAGATTCTTCGTCTAGAGGGCGCCGCTGACAGACCTAAACGCACAGTTCTCATGGGGGGCAACTGGCAACCGGGATCCCGTGCTGCGGACTGAAGTCTCTTCCCCCTGCCAAGCTGTTCACAGTTCGCAAGATTGTATTGAAGCAAGCCGATTGGCAACATCGCTACTGCCGAAAATTTGGCCTCGATCATCGTCGAGCAAGGAGGCAGCAGTTCGGCCAGCTCCCATCTGCCGTAGATTTGGCAGTTTATGCCATTGCCAATAGAGGAGAATATACAAGTTTCGGGCAACAGTTCAGAAGAAGAAGATGCAATCAGTGGAACAAGGATTTTATTTTCCTGACGTTTCGGATTCCCTCGGGATTCCTTAATCATAGATAATCGAAGAACAGTCTGAAACTTGCGCAGACAGGTTGATACATGCACAGATAAAACAGTATTTATAGTTCGTAGCGGTCAACCACATGCGTACTATAATTGTCAGTTCCTTTAGCCACCGCTTGAGGTCTTAATTGTTGCGGTGATGGCTCATTTCTTATCACGGCGTTCTTGTCCACTTCAGATGCGGGGTCGATAGCCAATAGTAGCGAATATTCGAGTCCCAGGAAGCAGTTCAGAAGACGAAGATGCGATCACTGGAACAAGAGTTTTATTTGCCTGACGTTTCGAATTCCGTCGGGAATCCTTAGTCATAGGTAATCGTAAACAGGTGTGAGACATGCGCAGATAATGGGTGATACATGCACAGATTGCACGGTAGTTATAGTTCACAGCGGTCACCCGCATGCGTACTATAATTGTCAGTTCTTGTAGTCACTGCTTGAGGTCTTAATTGGTGCGGTGATTGGTTATTAATTGCCACAGCGTTCTTGTCCGCGTCGGATGCGGGTTTGGTAATTGCGCGACAATTATGTCCGCTGTCGTCGGAGTTGTTGTTGCACCCAGTCCTTCCCACGTGACTGATTCTCTTGCTCAGGAAATGTCTCAGTACACCGTAGGGGAACGCCAAATCGTTGCGCTTGTTGATGGACTGGGGGCCTGAAAACCATGACTCGAGCAGTTCACGGCTCACGCGGTTGTCCCCTCTTGCAATAAACTCATCCTTCTACTCTGGTCTTTACCGACTTCTCCTCAACTAAGTAACCATGGTCTGAAGATCGCAGTTGCTGGGTTGGACTCACTTAACCCCCTGCGAAGCTTCAGCCTGTGTCACATATCCCAAATGAGGCAATTTACGTGAGGTTGAGAAGGCTGTGCGTAATATCTGCCTAATATATGTCATTCCCACCGGCAAGATGACGCAAAGACGACTGAAGTACGACCGATGGAAATATATTTTTTGTTCATTATTAATTCTGCTTATGCGTAATTAAGAAATGGAACAGACAAATTAATAACTATTTCAAAAACGGCCATGTATATTTGCAAACTTATAACAGAGCCTGGAAAAAATACACTATGGCGGAAAATAATTCGATACAAAAGAGGAAAGTAAGTTTTTTTCATTTTCAGTCAAATTGAAACATTTATCTTCAGGTTACTTAATCGATTGTCAAAAGTGTCTATTTTTATTTGCTCATTACCGTGGCTGACTATCTAAGTAAAGTAATTTTTAAGGAGGTAACGTATTGTAGAATTGCAGGTATAATAATAATAATATCAAGCCTTCCTTGCGGATATTGTTTTTGCTTGGAGGAATTTCTAAGTGTGGCCCACATGGCCACCTTTATAGGAACAATTTTCTCAAAAAAACTCATTTCTTGGGTAAATTATTTTCATTGATAGTAATTTTAAAGGTTTTGATATAAACGTGGAACAAATCTTGATATTTGCACTTAAGATAGAAGGCACTAAATACGATAGGAAATGTTACGGCATTTAAAGATCTATTGATAATTAATTGTAATTAAATTTTAAAAATTATTTAATCATCTTTGAATTTAGAAAAGTTTTTTTGATATAAAAAGCAAGGTATCGTTATTCGTTGAGGTGACTATCAGATTAACATTCATTGTTCTTATTTATAACCATTTTATTACGTCAGTATAACATTTGGTTTTTCTAAACAAACCATTCGTACTTCTTATACTTCTTTTAAGAAACACATTTGTCTAAGGTTTTTTTCTTATTCCTAATATGTTTACTTAATGTATGCTTGCGAAGATTCAGAAACCAGCAATATTAACTGTTATGAAATTGTAGCGACCCACTTTCTTAATCATGCCTTCCTCGGACGCCGCGCGGACTAGGTCATGTCTGACGCGACCACCACGCGTCCGCAAGACACCATAGTCAAGGCCTTCGTTCAAGGTCACTTCTGTCTGGCTTTCTTAAGGCGGTCTAGTCTCACTAGCCAACCACTTCTCAAGGTTAGACCAGTGCCCGAGATGTGGACGGTTTGTTAAAGCGCATTCCCTTCCAGAGCCGACGACTCACTGTTCGGTTGCAGACTCTCTGGACTCCGTCTCATTCATGGCTGGCCTGCACTCGTCTGGAAGTCACTTCTCTTATTGCTTACATACTACGCTTGTTCCTACTTTAGTAAATTCTCCCTGACACTATGGCCTTTCACCCTTTATCCTATTCCAATAGCTTATACATGTTGGGATACGTTAGATCGCCTATTATCTGGCCGGACCACATCGTATCCCACATTGTTGACCCTGAGGCTACTATATCCCACAAATACGTACAAAGGGCAGGCTTGTAATTACATGATACTGCTAGAGTTTACATTGTGTTTGTGCTCGATACTCCTGCTCCAGGCGTAGTGCCAGGGGAATGTGAGAAACATGCGTAGGGATTTTTCAACCAATACTAGGACAGGGCATGTCATGGTGATTACGGTATGCGTCCTCGTTTTCATTTGGTTTGTAGAGACAGCAACGATGAGGCGTATCTATTTTGATATATTTTAAATACAAGTAACTGACTACGCATTTAATTTAGGTAGACCTGTTATAAAAGGCTTCAATTTCCGATTTAAGGATAGAATTAGCTTAATAATGAGCGTTATGTATGCTTGCCACATACCATCCGCCCGATCCATTATTAATGAAGGAATAACCTTGAAAGTAACATTTGCACGCCCCCCTCTCATACGGATTTAACATATTTCGCATCCCCTTCGGTAACTTCTTGCGATAATGAAGCAATCGTCAACGGTGGCCAACAACACTTATCCAATTCACGCTCGAACCACGGTACCTGCACCACCCTGCTGTATGCAGCATGACGTGGACATAGTTTAAATGGTCGAACAGTCTGGTCGCACCTCACTGTTACTTGTGTCGCTGAAGCCACCGATCACGCTGATCGACCATGGTGCCGTGTCGGCCCGCATTGGTTGTTTTGCCCCCGTACTTGTATTGGGCGTTATTTTATGATTTCATATAACAGTGAATCGCCTAGCTCTTCATACATTATCCTTCCACAGCTTTTTATGAGTTCGTGTTCAGTAGGTTACACTGTATTGTACTTCCTACACGGAAATACTTGGCGTCAAGCAGTTACTTTCTATCGTATTTATTTTCACGTTGCTTTTATTTTTGTCCGTTTGGTAAGGTTTACTTGTTTTAAGGTTTATTAGTTTTGGTTAGTTTCCGTCACCTAAGTTGTTTTTCATTTACATAAGCTTGTAAAAGTCTTGTTTTATTACCGACAGGCGGTTGCTTTTCGCCTTCAAATCCTTCCTTTAATGATTTTATTCAAATTTCGAAAATTCGTATTTAGTTGTTTCGTTCAACAATTTGTGCAGTTCGGAAATTGTGCATTCCCAAAATTCGCGGATTTCATGCTTCCTTTTGGTTGGATTTATAATTTTATTCATCGCGCGCCATTTTTGTGGCCGAACACTATGTTATTTAAGTAATTGCTCCAATTATTTTCTAAATTTATCCGCTCTACTTTGCAATTGCTTTTTCTTCCTCTTGCTATGCGTCACCCATGAGACCCATATCACCACCGTTCTCGTAAGACAGAAACCTGGGTCTTTTTTACTGTGGAAGAACGTGAATTCCAGCAGATGGGTGTGTAACCACAGCAAGGTGAAAAATGAGATGTTTCTCCTGCATTTCTATGCCATAAATAATGACAGCGATACCAATTAGAAAACTCACCTTTACGAGCAACTCTTCTAGCTCTGTTTTCTGATTATTAACCGTCTCAAGAGAGGCAAACGCTTTATCTGGTCCGCCATATCGCTGCACGAGCTCGGATTATACCCTCGGTGACTGGGAGAGTTGTCTTCCATCGATGTATTGTAGACCAGTCAGAAAACGGTTGGAGCAGAGGTCGCTGTGTTCAAAAAATGGAAAAAAATTCCTTCATAGAGCAACAGCAACGAATATCAAGAATAATTTAAACGCATGCTTTATACCCTCATCTAAGAGATAATGGCTACGAGTGAAAACATACTATTCGCTTGATTTCAATCGACAGTTTTTTACAATGAAGTTGGCTCTAATGAACGTTTCATAGATGGGATGCAGTGAACCTGTATTACAAGACAAAATTTATCTGATAGCGAGGAAGGAGGACAAAAAACTCCCGGCTCAATAGTTAAGGCGTCTGGACTTGTATTCCACCGGTCGCGGGTTCGACCATTGGGCGATGGTGCACCTAACTAACTAAATAACGAGGACTGCTGACTCAGAAAGGGCCATTACATCGTCATTGTGGGTTGTTGTCTAGAGAAATATGTAGTTGCTGTACGACTGCCAGTAACGGCCCTTCTTGTCTTCCATCTCCTTATCGCTGATGTCATTTTACTGTCAAAAAAGCTTTGTGTGGATACTGGTCGGATCGGGTCGTATAAAAGTGGCAGAATAATAAATAGTGATGAGTGGTCATGGCTTGGAAACTGGGCACGCAGAACAGAAATATTATTGATACTGATACCTCAGAAATCGTTCGAAGCTTCCTCACTTCGTCCTTGACATCGGCCTCCTTTACCAGGCAGACGAATAGTATTTTGCAGATAATAATAATGACGGTTGTACTGGAGAAGGAGTAGGAGGATGACGGGAAGCTGAATGAGAAAGCGTAGTGGAGGGTGGGAGTAGAGGTAGGAGTGAGAGGTGCGGAGCGACGGAATTGTGGGGGAAGAGTAGGCGAATAGAAAATGAGGAGAAGTAGGAGGATGTTGAGGAAGGAAAGGGTACAGTGGATTGGGCGGAGTGGGGGGGGATGGGGAAAAGAAGGAGTAGTAAGAAAAACGGAGAGGGAGAAATAATGGGAAGGGGGAGGAGAAGAAGGAGATGAAGTGGAGAGGAATAGGAGGAGGGGGTGGGGGGAGATATAACATGTTTTACATGACTACCGAGTAAAATAAAAACAAACCATTCCTACTTAATTAGACTTAAGAGATGCACGTATGAGTATATGCTTTTAGCAGAGGAATAGCTTTCCATATGGCAAAGGGACAGCAGGGTGGAGAAAGTAGCAATTGTAAACGACCTGAAGGTTGAGATTTTAGCCTGAATTATTATTCCTGTCACTGGCTATTACAGATGCCTGCCCCTCCGCTTTTTCCTCCATCAATTCCGCCAAAATTGTAAGTCACGAGACTGAGTTCTGAAAGTAGAGAGACCGTAACTGGTAATGAATTAATATCTAATGAATAGGTTCTAGGGCATAAGCGATAAATGTCTTCGAAATCGACCATTATGCAGAAGAAAACCACACCTACACAGTGCCCAATTTATTGAATTTGACTAACATTTAGTTACGATTTCTGTGCCAACCTTGTGACCTAATGAATCGAAGCGCATTACGCCAAATTTACACTCATAATTTCCTTGCGAAATGACCCACAGTACAAGCGATTTGCACACTTGGTAGCATACTTCAAAAGGGCATTCATAGAATACAACTGCCTACCGAAGTTTGCTTGCTTGCTTCGGTTAGACAGCGGACATGTGCCCCTTTCCTGTGTGAATAAATGTCCAGCGACAGAAAGTGAGAGGTTTTGAGACACTGATCACACTTAGTTTGACGACGTGCCTGTTGCCGCCATCCGATGGTTAACATTCAACTAGGAATATCTTTGTCATAAGTCTTTTGCGGAAGGTCTGTAGTGGTCCTAGCAGCCACTTAAAACTCAAGATCTGACGCAGGACGCCTTTTGTCTGCGTGCCTGATGCCGTCTGCGGTCAGGTGCTAAGTTCCGGCACCCCTGTCTGTTCTCGTTCAATGGTCTGAGCCACTCACGGACAAACCCAGTCTCCACTGTGTCCACCTTGTGGTGTGCAACCAATCACCACCAGTCTGCCGAGACAAAGCGAGTATTCGGCGGCCACCCGGGATGACTGCCGTCACTTCTACACTTCTATCAGTAATATGACAGGCTCTCAGTAACAAGCTGTCCTGACCCACGCCTGGTACTTGCAATTAACACGAGCTGTGAGCTTACCCGAGCGTTGTTCTCAAAAGCAGCAGGAGGAAGGAAGAGTCCGTAATCGACCACACGAAGAACGGTACTAACGATTTGCCAGTCATTCTCAGAGAAAGACTGTGCATATTTATTGATCCGCTGAATGAGGAAGTGTCAGCGCCAATGCACCAATCAGATCTGACGAAAGCTAGGTTGCCACTGTCTGGGTTACACGATATAGCCAACGTGCAGTACAGCATGACGGTTCTAGAGCCTGGTGCATGTGACATGGATCGCGATCCGGCACAATTCTGAAACTCGTGTGGATCTGTGTGGGCGGAGGTGGTGACCTTTACGCTTAAATGCAGGAATAGATTTATTGACGATCATTAAAAGTTACCAATTCTATTTTTTGGAAAAGGCGCTTGCAAATGTAACCTTCTATATGTCCTTATTTGACAGAAAAGCGTGTTCTTTATGTTTTAAAAGAGGGTTTCCTATTGGGAGATTTTTAAAAAAAGCACATTTAACTGCATAGCATATATCGCCGTTCACTTATGCCTCTCACAAAGCATGCAACACAGTCCACAGTCATTGCAGAATTTAAAGAACACTATCTGCTTAATTCGTAGAGCAACGCATAAAGTTTGAAAACTGTAACATCCAAACGCGAATCTAAGGGCGGTTCGGGCTCAGAATTATTCGAAAATAATAAGAATGTTTTACACCCTAAATATACCCTTTATTTTCGTGCAAAATTTTAAAAGGTGTGATTAGCTTTCCAATGCTTGCTTACATTTTTCTATAAAAGATGCTTGAATTAACATGAGGTTCAGAAACCGACAGAAACAAACGCATCATACACAAGTAGTCAGTTAATAGCAATTGCGGTTCCTTGAACGAATTAGAAGAGATCCATTTGAAAGGCGTCATCCTTTCGCGTGTATGAAGTGCTTTGGGACTATGCTCCAGAAGAATACAATTAACGAATACAGTTAAGTCATCCATCCTGATCTAAAACGTAATTCACTTCGTCGATTAACATTCGGTCAATGAATATGTGTACGAAAAACAGGAGATACCAGAGTATCCACATGGCCATCTCCATAACTAATATCCAAATATCGATAAATGCTTTTAATACTTACCTTATTTTAAAGGTTTTTATATGACTTTTGAATTGAATTTACGTTTATGAAATAAAGATTGAAGGCAAAGAAAACCGTCAACCATTTGTCGCATTTTAAAGGACAAATTGTAAGATATTTTAATTAATAACGTCAATATGTATAAAATATTTGGACTCAGGCAAATTTCTGTTGCTGTAAGGAGAGGGTAAGTTTACCTATTCAACATTGGATAAGATTTGATTGACTGACGTTGTAATTTACCAAACTAACAGCCTAGGTACTTGCTAAAAGGCCCAGACACGTGTTTCGTCGGTATTCTGCCGCTGCTTGACACAACTGCGAGGGCTCCGGCTCATCAGTGGGTCGCCCAGCTTTCCTTTCGGCTTCCTGGTTGATATACCCAGGAAGGAAAAGGTGGGCGACTCACTGATGAGCCGTAGCCCTCGCAGCGGCAGAATACCGACGAAACCCGTGTCTGGGCCTTTTAGCCAGTACCTAGGCTGTTAGTATGGTAAGTTACAACGTCAATTTATACTACTAAGGACTGTCTGATGGCTGCATGTATATATTTCACAGGGGTTGACTGGTTTCAACACGAATATACACTAACAATTTCGGTCTACGCCTATACACCTTCAATATACTGATATATACCGCGATCAGAAATTAATTTCTGTGGAGATTAAAAAGCTGAAGATTTGATTTAATTTTTCTACTATATAACTTATAACGCCTGAGGAACCTGCGTGTTACCGAGAAAATTATATCTTTCTTAACACGCAATCAGGACTACTTACAGTACTTTGTATTAATCTCTTTCCGAAGGCTGTTCGTTAGTTTTTATACGTTTTCGTACATGCGTTAATGCTGGTTTGCGATTGCTTATTAATATTTTGCAAACATCGCCATGTTGCAGAGATTCCCGATCGTAGTGTATGCGCTCGAAGATTCGGAAGCTTGCAGTATTAACTATTATGAAATGAAGGTTATTTTGCGATCTTCTTCTGTAAATGATAGCCGAATTGATCAAAGTTTCGAAAAGCAATAGAGAACTGCATTTATTGCTCAAGTAGGCTGGTAATCGCAAGTTTGAATCTTAGATGGTATCTTGCAGAACAATATATTTAACAAAACAGTTAAATCTGCCTTCCTCGTTTAAAAAGTATATCTGCATGGCGATTAACATTCAGTCGATGAGTGTGTATAGGGAAAGTAGGAGATTCTGGAGGGCGTGCAGGCCAGCGGCGAAGAAGGAACTGTTGTCGTTGGACGAGAACTGCTTTCCGAAAATCGCGTCCCTTTGCTGTTAACGGCCTTCTAGAGTTTGTCTTTCCATTTCTATCGATAATATCAAAGGTCCTCAATAAAAAACTCCTGTGTCACACGCCGGCTACTGGTAAAAAGAATAAACTCCGAGCTTGCCAAACTGTTGTTCTCAAAACTAGCAGGGCAGGTGAAGAGAAGCAATCGATCACGCCGTGAGCTGTATTCACCGTTGATCATGTTCGTTTCGATCTTGCTCCATAATTCACTTCGTTCTTCGCTTTCGCTTCACTTCCACTTTGGCTTCCCCGTTTCCTCTCTCGTTAAATGTTCGTTCCTTTTCCCTTTTTTCTTCATCTCTCTTCCTTTTTCCTCCTTATTTCCTTTCACTCTTCTTTGTCTCTTTGTCTCTCACAGGCATTTCATTCCGCAGTCGACTTGAATCTTAAGTATTGCTTGATTGCAGGCGACTTTAATCTTCCTGACGTGCAATGGTTTCCACCCTCCGGTGCTTCAAAGTTTGAGAACTTACTTCAGGCTGTAAATATCGGCATGTGGGATCAAGTAGTCAATTTTTCCACTCGAGAAATGAACATACTGCGAACCACTTTCAGTGTCATCCTTAGACGCACTTGGGAGTTCAGACCATCTCACAGTTGTTACCACACTAGAACTGGAGGCCGACGAAACATTTTCCCAGAAATATTGTTTTATCATGACTGCCGATAAGCAAATACGGCGGCATTACTGACACATCTAAACGCTCTCGACTGGTCTGAATTTTTTCCAGTGTTTGGATGTAAATGTTTGTACCGATGCACTGTACAAAGTGCTGATTCACTCATCCTCCAATTTGTCCCGCATAAGAAGGTAATACATGCCAAGGATAAATTGTACCTTCCTCTGTCTTTCCAGCGTAGGCTGCGTAGGCTCTCTCATCGTTTGCATCAACAAAGAGACACTTCCGTTTTGCCCTTGATCAAACTGATCTTTGAGCAGGCTAAGAAGCTCTCCAAGGAATAGCAGATAGCCGATGATGTCAACTTTGCTGAAAACCCTTCTCTAAATGTTGCGAAACTCTTTCACGCACAGTCAAAGCGCAGAGGAAAGCGCAACACCCCATACTTCAAGATGCCTTAGGAAACCCCATAGTCGACGCTAAGTTGACCGCCGATAGTTCTAATGCATTCCTGTCCAAAACGTTCTGTGAAAACTTGTTCGCCGCCCTTCCGGCTATCCGGGCTTGGACGGGTGCCGTCCTCGAAACCATAATTTTACCGTTTGGAACCTGACCATAGCCATCCGTCGTTATCGTCAATCGTATAGTCCACGACGAGATAGCGTTCCAGTTAGCCTTCTAAATGCTGAAGCGAATGATATTTTTCCGCGTATTCTGCGTAAGATATGTAATCTTGCTCTTGAGAGCGGAACGTTTTCTTCGTTGTGGAAGGAACCGCACATAATGCCTATTCGCAAGCATGGCCGATCGACGTCATTTGACAAGTTTAGGCCACTAAATACACTTCCCGCTGCCTCGAAGATCTTGGAGAACTTGATCAAAGAAAATATGATGTCTCACTTGACAGAAAACAGCCTGCTTAGCGCAGCTGAACATGAATTTTGTCAGAAAAGATCTAGTGACACCTGTCAGTTCTCTTTCTTTGATTATATGCTACAATCTAGAGACAGCGGTTTTGCCCTTTATACCGTCGATTTCGATTTTAGTAACGCCTTTGATCGGGTCGATCATAACCTCCTCCTTCTGAAACTGACCTCTTTTGGCATAGGTAGCAAGCTTTTGAACTTAATATCTTCCAATTTGGTTACTCGCACACAACGAATTAAAATTTCCAATGTTATCTCCAACCCCACGCATGTGAGGAGTGGAGTTATACAGGGTAGTGTACTAGGGCCGCTCCTATTTTGCCTTTTTTCAACGACGTTTCAGATTGTTTGCATTATGGTAGACCCTTCATGTACGCTGATGGTTTAAAAGTCACTTTTCAGTATAAACTGGCAGATCGCAACATAATGCTCGAGCTGATAAAAAAGGATCTTCAGGCCTTCGCCCAGTGGTGTTGCATATGACGCCTCACCCTTTCATGGCACAAATTTTCCGTTATTATTGTTGGCGACAATCACCAAGCGGAATTAAGCATTGACGGCCACGATCTAAATTCCCGGGAGTTATCAAGGATTTGGGCATATCCTACTCTAATAGTCTCAATTTGTCAGAGGACTGTGCCCTGATAGTCTCGAAAGCACGCCGAACCACAGGATTTCTCCTTAGAAATGTTAAGACCATAAAGGTTAGAACTAGCCTTTATAATATGTACGTGAGACCTAGTCTTGAATACTGCTCGCCCCTATTCAGTTTTCTGCGCACTAGTGAACGGAAGAAAATAGAATCGGTGCAGCACTTTTTCACTAGAAGAGTTTTCACTACAGAACACCGTAACTTAACCTACCAACAAAGGTGCGAACTTATAAAGCTGGATCCCCTGTGGCTTCGTAAATTACAGAGGGGTCTATTTTTACTGTTTAAACTTTTAAATGGCCAAACCTCTAATCCTCTCAATACAATAAGGCAGCTCGAGCACTCTCAGTGCGCCAGTCATCGAGATGTGTTTTTATTTCTTCCTATGGCACGCACAGTTAAGTACCGGCAATCATTTTCAGTAAACGCCATATCAATCTGTTGTTGGCGCGATCTTCGAAATCTGTTTGACTTTTTCGGACTCCAAGGGATTCAGTCGGTTCGGGAAATCACGCTTCTGAACACTCTTGTGGACTCCAGATATTAAGCATTGGATACTATTCAACAATCTCGTCATCGTTGAATTTTTATTATGTCGAAATTCATCAGAAGACGGAATCAAAGTGGAATTTGTTTCTCAAGTCGTTGAACTGAAGTCGCAGCCTACAAGCAAACAAGCGAAAACAGCCTGAAAAGACCAAGTTATAAGGATCTCAAGCCTTCTTGAAGATTAGCAGTTATTCAGGACCTCGAAGATCTACAAACGACTGTGTCGTTCCTGAAAAGCCTGCATATTGTTAGTGCATATTTGAAAGTGCTTCTCATTAATTAGGCGTATTGTTTACTCAGTCTGCTTCAAATATTTGCAATACTCTACACACCGTCGGAAGATTTTCGTTATTTTTAATATCAGTCAACACACTACGTCACAGTCGCATAGGCAAATTTAACATTTTGAATTTAATCGTTTCGTTTGCAACTAAAATGGCAGAAGAAACTATTGTTCTCGAATATTACAAAGCTGCCAGTGGGGCCGGGAATCGAACCGCTGATGCCTCGGATGGAAGTCGAATGGCTAACCGATGGAGCTATAGAAGCGTACAGCCGTAAGGATCAAATTCAGTCATCAAATACAAAAGATCGGTCACGAAGCTTATTGAAAAGTCCTCCTGCCAAGCGAACTAAAAGTCTTAACAGCTTAATGGATGAAACGCATAAAGATGAAGCCTGCATATCGTATTTTACCCTTCTTAACAAATTTACGAAACTTGAGGAGGTGGTTACTAATCTGAGAATGGAGATGGAGGAGCTGAAGAAATTTTCTCGATTTCTCCCTCAAGAGGGGAAACTAGCGATGCGTGAACTTGACGGAGGGGAACTAATTTACGCAGCTGCAGCATCCCTCGCCGAACCGTCTACGCACAAAAATGATCAGGCAAGTAAAATAAATGGTCAAGTTGTCCTCCACGAGGAGCACCGTGATCAAGATCCTACAGAAACATCGCTTAAGGTCTGCGGGACTGATACTCTATGCCCAATTTCAGCCCATAAGAAACTACCTGACCTTGCAAATCCTCATGGCCAGAGCACTGATGCCTGTGCTGGAATCAGCGAGACTATCCAACAAATACCTCGATACAAAGTTGAGGTGGATAGTACATAGTGCATTATTCTACATGGGCTCCCTGAATCAACTAATGGTAGTCCAAAGAGCAGAATAGATCAGGACACCAAGGCCTTAAGGAAGTGTTGAAAGGTTGTTTTTCTTGAGGATGATAACTTTTTGCTACTCAAGCATTTCCGAATAAACTGTAAGGAAAACTCCAATTCTCAAGGGAGGAAACCCAGCCCATTAAAACTTATTTTTGAGAGTTAACTACACAGAGATCTCCTGCTCGAGCGTACGGCAGGAGGAATCTCCGGCCATAAGACGGTTTTTTTCGACAAGAGTATACAATAAAGGAGAGGATGAAATGGAGGGCCTTAAAGGCAGACTTAGCAATCTTGAAAGAAAAAGGAGGGAAGGGCCTGTAAATACGCAATGGGGTAATTGTCCGACGTCAAAGGCCCTTTCTGTGGAGGACGCCTGTCATCCTAACAAAAGTCACACGGCCGGGCAGTCAACCCAACGTGAAAATCTTTTCAAAATAAATGAAGGCTGGATCTCGCCATCACGACCAGCAATAAAGGTGACCAAGGCGAGATCTAGTGAAGCCAAGAACATGAAAATGATGTACACAAAGGTACTGAGTCTATTTAACAAACTAGATGAAGTCAAGCTCGCCGCGGACCATGTGCAACCGGACCTGATACCGCTAACTGAAACATCGTATACTGAGCAAATAGCAGATGAGGAAGTCGGGCTGGAAGGATTTTCAGCCCAAGGATTTTCCCAATCCAACATAGATGTCCCCTTATGAGTGTCAGCACCTAGATCTCCTTCTCAATCTCCACGCTTCCTTCTACTGCCAACGATTCTTCTGGTTCAACTTATACTGATATGGCATACTGATTTGCCGTTGACCGCCTCACCGGTCTTTCTATTCACGGCCTGTCTCCATTTACGAACTCTTGAAATTTATCTGTCCTCGATACAGATATTGCCTGTCCTTTTCGGGACTTACTTCGCAAGTACCCTGATATTATTAACTCCCCGTTTCGCTCTGGTGATGTTCAGCATGATGTTGTTCACCACATCCGCACATCAGACCCTCCCGTATTCGCTCGGCCTCGACGACTTGCTCCAGCCCGTTTGCAGGCCGCGAAGGCGGAATTCGAACAAATGCTGCAACTCGGTATTATCCGACCGTCTGAGAGACCTTGGGCTTCCCCTCTTCACATGGTGCCCAAGGCCACATCCGGTGACTGGAGACCCTGTGGCTACTATCGTGCGCTTAACAATGCCATGGTTCCCGATCGGTATCCCGTGCCCCATCTTCAGGATTTTGCTGGAGCTCTCTTCGGCAAAACGGTTTTCTCGAAGATAGACCTGGTACGCGCCTTTCATCAGATTCCGGTCGCCCCTGAGGACATACCAATAACTGCCGTTACCACTCCATTCGGCCTTTTCGACTTCATCCGCATGCCCGTTGGCTTATGCAATGCTGCCCAAACGTCTCAGAGGTTCATTGACCATGTTTTACATGGCTTGCCATTTGTCTTTGCCTACATCGATGACCTCTTAGTGGCTAGTCAAACTGCTGAAGAACATGTGAACCATTTAACCCAAATCTTCGACAGATTCGAGAAGTATGGTTTGATACTTAATCCCTCAAAGTGTGTGTTTGGTGTGCCATCTCTTGAATTCCTTGGCTGCCTTGTCAGCTCTGAAGGTTTACGTCCCCTCCCATCTAAGGTTGAGGCCATTCGCGATTTTCCTTCACCAATTTCAAAGCGTCAGTTGCAACGTTTTATTGGCATGGTCAACTTTTACCGCCGGTTCCTCCCGAACTGTGCCGAACTCATGCTACCCCTCACTAATCTGCTGTCTGCTCCCAAAGGTCCTCTTGCACTTAGGGAAGAAGCATTGGCTGCTTTCGAAAGAATCCAGACTACGCTTGCCGACGCCACCCTGCTAACACATCCCGCTCCCGACGCTTAGCTGTCATTGATGGTAGACGCTTCGACCGTAGCCGTGGGTGCAGTCCTGCAACAACACCTGCCTCGTTCGACTCAACCCTTGGCCTTCTTCTCAAAAAAACTCTTGCACGCTAAGACACGCTATAGCACCTTTGGCCGTGAACTTCTTGCCATCTACCTGGCAGTGAAACATTTCCGACATTACCTCGAGGGTCGGGACTTCACCATCTTCACGGACCACAAGCCGCTTACCTTCGCTTTTCGGTCCCACTCCGATAAGTACAACCCCAGAGAGATGGGTCACCTAGACTACGTTTCTCAATTCACCACCGACATCCGCCACACTGATGGCACGAAGAATGAGGTGGCTGACCTTCTTTCTCGACCTTCCCTATCTGCCCTTCAATTCTCACAGGGAATCGACCTTAGTGCTATGGCGGTGGAGCAAAAACGAGTTGGCTGTTCCGGCGACGAAGCTGTCACTGGTCTCCACCGGAACTGGAACCATTCTTTGTGATGTGTCGACTCCTTTTCATCGCCCCTTTGTGCCGCCCTTGATGCGTCGAGCTGTGTTCCAAACTCTTCGTGGACTCTCCCACCCTGGAATTCGAGCCTCACAAAAGCTCTTCGCAGAAAGGTTTGTCTGGCTTGGCATGAATAAGGACGTTAAAGCTTGGGCCCGTTCCTGCCCGAGTTGCCAGCGGAGCAAGGTTCATCGCCACAATAAATCTCCACCCGGCACTTTTCCCAGCCCCGACGCTCGATTCAGCCATGTTCATCTTGATGTCGTAGGCCCGTTGCCTCCATCCAATGGCTATACCCATCTTCTTACCTGCGTCGACAGCTACACCCGTTGGGCTGATGCCATCTCTTTGCCGAACGTGCAGGCAGAAACCATCGTCAAGGCCTTTGTCAGTCGCTGGGTCGCTACTTTTGGTGCGCAATCTACCATTACCACTGAACATGGTGCTCACGTCGAGTCCGACCTTTTCGACCTTTGTTAAATGCCTTGGTTGCCCTCGTATCCGGACGACAGCCTACCATCCCGCTGCCAATGGTATGGTGGAAATATTTCATCGACAACTTAAGGCTGCCTTGCGAGCTGCAGAAGATCCTGGGAACTGGTCAGACAACTTGCCGCTTGTCCTTCTCGGAATCCGCTCGGCGCTAAAGTCGGATCCGGATTGCAGCACAGCCGAACTGGTGTTTGGAACAACTCTACGTTTGCCCGGCGCTATGGTAAACCCGACTCCACGTGGTCCTGAAGAGACACCTGCCAATTTTGTGCATCGTCTCCGACAATTTATGCGCTCCTTTTCCCCGGTCCAGCCTCGTACTCCAGCGACCGAGCCTTATGTCGAGAAAGGCCTGGCCCACTGGCCTGGCCTGCGAAATAATAAGTTGTAAACTGGGAGTACCTAACCAACCTGACCTCCATATTGCTCTGGTATACAGGCCACCAAGACAAAGAACGGAAGCGGACAATGTACTTATCTCTGAGGTAAAAGAGATCTGCCGTAGCAAAGATGTCCTTATACTTGGAGATTTTTACGCTCCGAACATAGATTGGGATTTAATGCACAGCTCGCGATCAGAGAACTCATTCAAACGGAAACTACTTCACTTGGTAAATGACGAATTTCTCACCCAGCATGTCACAATGGCCACGCGATTTCGAGGTGGCCAACAATCTAGCTGCCTGGATCTCGTCATTAGTAGAGACGAAAACTGTATCGCTGGATTGAATACTCAGACTCCTTTTGGCCGAAGTGATCACTGTGTTCTTGTCTGGGAGTACAGCGATTTCTCGTTACCCGTCGCTCGCGCAATAAGCGAGAGTAATGTATGGAAAGATTATAAGAAAATGAAAGGACAACTTTATGTTACGGACTGGAGCCCTGCATACGTACCTGACCCGAACGACGCCTGGTGCTTCTTTAGGAAATCATCTCAGCAACTAGTAGAGGACTGTTGTCCGCTTAAGAAAAGCTTGCGCATCTCCTGGCCGGAAAGGGTGACACCGAACACAAAAAGGAACTTCAAGAAGAAAAGAAGACTGCAGAAAAAATACACCCGATATCAACAGCCCCGACACTTCTTAGAATTTAAAAAACAGCGAAATTTATGTCGAATACTAATTTGAAAAGAAAGAATGGCCTTTGAGGCAGAACAAGTCAAGGGAAAAGCTCATAACCCAAAAATATTATTTTCTTATGTGAATAAGGCCAAACGAAATCGAGATATCATCCCTTATCTGAAGGATAACGAAGAAAACAAGTGTACGGATAACTCAGATAAGGCAAACCTCTTGTCCAACATCTTTATGTCTGTGTATACTTCACCTTATAGCTTAAAATCAGTTAGCCTCACAAGCATTTGTTGCAAACTAATGGAGAAACGAATCAAAACGGAACTAATGATACCTATCGAGGAGAACAACTTGCTAAGGGCAGCGCAACACGAATTCCGAAGTGGCCACTCTTGTCTCACAAACCTGCTTACATCCATGGAAAGCTGGACGAAATCGCTGGAAAAGGGTTCGTTGGTCGACGTGGTCTACATTGACAACAGTAAGGCATTCAACAAGGTTCCACACAGACGACTAATATCAAAGCTGCATAAAATGGGTGTGACTGGAACCATACTCAAATTGTTAGCCAACTTTCTAACAGGCAGGCGTCAGGGTGTTTGCATTCAAGACACCAAAACAGAGTGGAAAACCGAATCCAGTGGGGTTTCGCAGGGAAGCGTTCTGGGTCCCATTCTAGAAAAAATTATTTATAACCAAATGTTAGACCATCTGACGAATGTAAATCTCATACCCCCCTCTCAACATGCCTTTTTACCTAAAAAGTCATGTCAGTCCTGCCATCTCACTTTCTTGGAATCCGCCTCCAGAAATCGAGATGATGGGAACACGGTAGCTACAATTTACTTTGATCTAAAAAGAGCCTTTGACAAAGTTCCACATAAAAGACTGATCGTGAAGCTAGTGAGTCACGGGATTCGGCCCCCCCTCCTTGATTTCCTCAAATCCTATCTTCACAACCGATTTCAAGTAGTACAACTCCGAAATATAGTATCAGAACCAACTCATATAAGCAGTGGTGTTTTTCAAGGCACTATCCTAGGTCCACTCTTATTTCTCATTTACATTCATGAGTTATCCACGATATCGACATCTGGTAAAACATTTTTATATGCAGATGACTTAAAACTCGCATATGCCTATAACAAAAATTCGATAAGTAGTGTGCATAGAACAATTGAATTAGACCTTCAAAAACTAAACGACTGGAGTGTTCAGTGGCAAATGCCGTTTTCACCAACAAAATGTCATCTCATGATTTTTGGACCACTAAAACTTCCCCCCATAATGTTTAGTGGTCAAGAAATAAAAGAGCTTACATCTTTAAAAGATTTAGGTCTTAGCTATTCTAATACTCTTGACTTATCCCCACATGTTAAACAAATCGCACCAAAAGCCAATCGACTATGTGGCTTCATAAGTAAAAATTTCACATTAATTACACTTAAAACTAAACTTTACAAAATGTACGTTTTACCTATTCTAGATTACTGCTCAATATTTTTCGGTACCATGTCATCAGATGACAGACAGAAACTAGAAAAAATCCAGCGAAGGTT
>JAYGXS010000007.1:13210878-13228858 GCA_036362985.1 Ligula intestinalis | reverse complement strand
ACGCATCAAGTTCATACCATGCGCTAAAATGTAAGCAGTCTGAATAAGAAGAAGTTTTCGTAATAATGGAATAATAAAGAGGTATCAAATATAAATGCAATCTGAAAGAGGGGATACAAGGAAGGCATTCAAAAGGAGAAGCAGCTGGCTGCGAAGAAAATGGAAAACTTAATAAATGAGTTGGTTTCAGGCTTGTGATTGCTGCCCGATGTTTTTGATCCAACGCCCCTATGGGTTAGTTGAATCAGAGATGGATGTTTTAGTCTTCCAAGTTTCAGCTGAATTAAAAGTAGGTGGTACGATTTTAGAAAGGTTATTGACGACATTCGACGAGCGGAACAACATTTGAGACAGAATAGTTACACGTTTTCAGCCACGATGGAGCGAAAATATATTCCTCATTAAATTCTTGGATTGATACAGTCCACTTTTTCCAAAACTTGCATTGTGATCTTTATTCTTCCCAGTCTTCACATTCGTATTAATAGGTATAGTTGGCTGCCTCTGGGATATTAAGTCAAGTTGGCTGACCTTGGCTTTGGGTCTGTACTAGGCAAATCTAGTGTCTCTGATACTCCAGATATTTGCTTTCTCTCAAGTCGCCATTGTCTTTCTATAAGCATCCGTACGATATTCCCATCGATGGAATTCCTGAGAACTGAAGCACTGTCTATCCCGCCAAAGCGATTTGCCCCGACTGAACTTTACTTACTCCTATTTCGCCACACTAAAGAAACATTCGGTCCAGAAGTGGCTGAAGCGTGCAAAGAGGGTTTTTTAACACTTCACAACGCACGGACAACTATTTCAGACAACATAGCAGAAGATGTAAAAACATCAATTGGGCACATAAAAGTGTAAGTCGTGTCAACAGTATGTTTTAGATATACTAGCTGAAGAAATTGTCTTCGCAGTTGTGTCAAGTATTTAAAATAAAAGCTACTATTCCTTTGGAGTTTCTTACAGTGTGTCACCTTAAAATATCGCTTTATATATGGGTAAATGAAAAATATGATTGCAATCTTGCTAAGTGTTCTCTATGTTGTATTCTCCTCTGCTACCAGATTCCTTCATGTTAATCTTATGATGCGTTGGTGTAAACGGAGGCTTAGAATATTTGCGAACCACAATTGCCAGACAAGAGTTGCTAAAACGTGCTTCATGATTTGTGATTTTTGCCTCAATTTCGCAATTAGGGTGAAACTATACTTTTATTATAATACACATTTTAATGATCGTGGGACCAGCTCTATTGATTTTCTAAATGCTATACGACGTAGTGCGCGCGTGCCAGTAACACGCGCGCTTGCGAATTCGCGTGCAGAGAGAAGCAGTGATGATAAGCCAATCACCTGACGCAGTACTATAATGAAGAGCATCGCTCCAGAGAAAGGCTACTAGGGGTCTTCTGTCATCCATAAATTAACTACAAAGGCTTCCTTGCCTGATATATATACCCATACGAACGCAGTGCTCGTATATATCGAAAACGACCACCTTTAAACACCAACTTATTCTTATATAACACCAACTAAGAAAACTTGAGCTACATACAGCTTAGTCTCAACACATGAAGCCTTGTTTCCTGCTAAAAATAGTCGTGGTAATATTATGCACAGGTCTTGCATCCCATTTTTGTCCGATACGAGGTGTTATCCATGCATAAGGAAAATCAAATTTTAACATGTGTTGTCCTTATGGAAATATTCTCCCATCTTTAGGTTCGGACATTCCGTTCTGTCAATTACATTTTTCTCTGTTATAGACCACTCCTACACTTATATCTGTGGCGTCTTCCTGGTTAACAAAACTATGTTCAATGGAGTCAGTTGCCATAAGGTTAGCAGTCATTATAAGAGCTAAACACGAATTGTAGAAAAACCACGAGTTGTCTGGCTTTACGCGTATAACAAGCCTAAAATGCCATTGTTCAACTTATAGTCATCACTACAAAGGGTCCAAATGATTTTCACCAGAATTTTATAAAATGCCTTCAGCTAGAAAACATAACTAATTATAGACTAAGATCTGATTGTTGAAACGTAATAAAGTATTAATTTCTGTGTGATAGCGTGTGATCTTGACGGTAAAGCAGTACTCCATTTTCTACACCGATCCGTAACCGCCATTTGTGTCTGTTATTGTAAGGGACTTTTATTTCCTACAAAAGATGCAAATGCTTGTCTAAATAACGCTACGTTTAAATTTGGTGTTTGTATGCGTAGGCGTTTCATTTTGAAAAATATTTGCCCGTCAGGACATTTTAGACGTATCTTCCCATTTTCGTTTGTTATAATATCAGGCTTCTTCAAAGGGACTGAAAGAGAAGTGTTCTTTTTGAGAATGCCGTAGTACAAAGTAATTTGAAAACGTTATGCAAAAAATGCAAGTTTCCAAAATCTACCTTACAATTTGAACTTTAGAATGCATATATCATTTTTAAAAAACGACCCACATTTTCAGAAGTTCTATGTTCCCTCTTTTCAAACACTTCCTTGATTCTCTTAGCTCCTTTGCTGACAAACAGGACATCATACTAGTCGATTTTATTCTTTTTTGCAAGCTTTTCACATATATTTTAGTTGAGTAAAACAATTAAAAGCGGCTTTAATTTACTTCTTACTGTGCACTTATCATGCATTACCCATGTCTTAATCAAGCATTGAAACTTTAATCAAGAAGTCCGTAATACATTTAGGCGAGGGAATTTTGCAATTAGGCGGCCTCACAAGAAAGTCCCACCAAACCTTGCATTCCAGCTTTACCGGGGCAATGTGTTTTGCCTCGTGAAACCTCTAAATGCTCGGTTTATCATAGTTTGCTATCGAATCTTTATTTTATTTTAAGTCAGTGGCAAATGTTCATTTTAATTCTTCCTGCAGATACCTAGATCTGCTAACCGAACTGGATAAGCACTTAGTTATCGACGAGAGTGGGATTCCAATAAACTTCGAGTGGTACAATTGCTTTGAGAAGGACAGTCTGTCCGGTAAACTGCATTTCAAATGCGATCTTTACCTTCGCAGTGTTCCTCTCGTCGGAATTTGAACGTTGTTGCATGGTATTTTGTCTTGCTGCGCTCTATTCCATGTACGCTCCTCAAGAACCAACAATACCCGCAATAAATACTTACAAGGTTGGTTGTTGGAAGATTTTGCAATCACTGAACACTTTTTCAGGGGTCACTGATATCTGTTGATTCCCTTTCTCATTTTACTATTCCAATTACTTGATGCTAGCGTCTATGCCCTGTTAGCAGTAACAGGAGGCATATGTTAGACATGTAACGAGAGGTTGACTTACCTGTCTAAAGGTTTGCCCCGCATTGCCAATAAGTCGTTATTTTGTACTGCACACTTATGCACACCTGATAACTTTATGTATATTTCGGCCGTCTATTTCTACGATGTCCACCATATGCTACACAAGAGGGTGGTGCAAGGAGGATAAATTGCGCGTGGATTACTTTAAGTGAAAGTAGACTTGTGAAGTATCTACCGCACCCTCTCTTTCCTCACCCATTTGTGTCCAATGTCAAGACAGAGCCAAGAAGACCGAGGTGGGATCGGGCACGAAGCCGCCCCTCTTATGTGTGCCACCGTACCTGGTTAGGTTCCCAGCTATGGGAATGCCACAAAAGCCACGACATTAAGAAGGAGCCATTGCAGCCGGACTCTCAGTTCACCAGCCAGTCCCTCGGCAATAAAAAAACCTAACTGGACTGACCGCGCGCTCCGAGTTGTCAGTTGGCAACTCTCCAAGTCACGGCTCTTACAGCACTCTGGTAGCTTTAAACGCGTGAACTTGAGGAAAGAGGTACGCTGAGTTGTCGACCTCACTCTTAACGCCACCACCAGCATCAAACCACCGTCCCAACCGGTCGATCGTTTGCTATGGAATGACGCGGTGTCTGACAGCACGACCCGGTCCCCTTGAAACACACAACCGAATTTGCATAACATAGGGCTTAGAGGGCGCTGTCGCCGCCTGACTCCCAATGCACTCACCAGCCACTTAACACAGCGCACACTGGGCTGATGGTGTGTCTGGTAAATGCGTCAGCTGGTTTCCTTCTGAATGGGACGGGCCTACAACAACTCCGACGACAGTGAGCGTAGTTTATGCGCAATTATCAAGTGCGCATCCGACCCAGACAACAAAACCGCAGTAATTTAAGACTGGAGAGCGAACTGCCAAGCCATTACCCCACCAATTACAACCCAAAGCGGGGATTACAGGAGCTGATAAGTGTAGTACGCATGCGGATGGCCGCTACAAATACCGCTCAATCCGTGCACGAATCACCCCGATCTGCATATGTCTTACACCATTCTACGTTTACCTATGATTAAGGATTCTCGACGGAATCCGAAACGTCAGGAACAGAAAATTCTTGTTACGGTGATCGCATCTTCTTTTTATTAGTGTATATTGAGTGTACACTTCGTGTCTTTATTGTTCAAAGCGCTGGGCATCCTTTTGTGCTCCGTCGTCTGCAAACCCCATTCCACACAAAGGTAATCCTATCTAACTTCGCGAATTTTTTTAAATTGCAGGATGCAGCCGACCATTTCCTGTATGTGCGGGACAATCTCCCGCCTATCTACCGTCTCCAGGGTGCGACAGACCTCAGCGTAGAAGTCCTCACGGCCTTTTCCCTGATCATGCAAGCGCAAGGCGAGGAACTCTCTGTCGTCAAGGATGTGACCGGTATCAATTTCCCGTTTTGTCCGAGTTCTGATTTCCCTGCCGTGGTTTATATTTTTTGGTAGACCGTTCTCTCTGCAGACTTAGGCCTGTCAGTAGCCATACCATCTCCTGTCGTTAGTGGTCTGGAGGATGCTTCAGGGGGGGGGACGTTTTGTTCTGCTATTCGTGAATAAGTGTTGGTTAATTAGGCGGATAGTATTGCTGGCAAAGACAAGAGAGACTGAAATGACCATTTGCCGACTGGATATGACCGGCTGACGACGGCCAATACTAAATTCCAGTGTTCCGGGTTTTCGTCGGCAATAGCATCTGTCTAAGATTATTAGCTGCTACGGCTGCTGTCAGTCCGGAAAAATGAGGCCCGAAACAGAGCGGGATAAGTGAGTTCCGTTAGCGTTCGGTAAACGCCCATCGACGAGTGTCAGTATCTCCGACCTAAACCGACAAAACAACGAGCTCGTGGCACACTAGTGAGAGCGTTAGATTCTGATCAAAAGGTCGCGATCTCTAGCCTCGAGTGGTGCTTATACATCGTATTCAAGTAATTCTCCTGTTCACGAAGCAATGTGCATTTTCGCGTTTCGGGTGTTTGCATTAGTGAAGAAGCAGGCTTACAGATCATGGGAACAGTCTATTTATTGCCCTGAGTTTTCAAACCCGTACAGCAGCAACAGAAAGGAGAACAGGGTTATAAACCAATCAATTTTCAGTGATGCTAACCTGGAGGTGATTCGGCAGGTCTTTGTACGCCGGTGGAAAATTGATACACCGATTTATTGCATTCCCATCCGTAGACTAGGCTCCAATGAATCCTCTGTTCGTCTTATTTCCGGCATGGGTGAGTATCCTGACGATGGCGAATTTGAACTCATGGCCTGTTTCATAGGCGTGAGCAGCAACTTGCGAGAATTCTTCGTCCCATCCTACAGCCAGTTTATATTAATTTATACGCTTTCGGAGCATGCGTTCAGTTTTAACTGTGTAATTACGAGGACGGGTACCTGCGGCAACAGAAAAGGGGAACAGCTATAGGGGGTCATCAGGTATGTGTCGACTATTGAAGCTTGAGTTAGTGTAATACCTCCAGGTTTTGCGCGCTCATTTGAATGAGCAATGTAGGGCATGAAAAAGACTCCGAAAATTCCAAGTTCCTGAGGTAAAGGAAATGAAATTGCAATGATGTGCACTTTAAAGTGTCGTTTGTTAATTGCATTTTCCTGCTTCTACAGGCAGGCGAATTAGCACCCCTCTCCCCACCCCCACGCATCCCGTTGCTGGCAGTCCCTGTCGTCTAGTCTGTTCACGGCAACTCCCTGGCTGAGCCATGTGCAGTTCACTAGCCCGAAGCCTTGGGCGGATGTGTGCGCACGTGTGTGTGAGTGGATGTCGGTCAAGGGTTTCCGGGCCATTCCCACGGCGAGTCATCGCACATAAAGGCGCCTGAGCGCAGCTACCATAAGAGCGCGCATTGTGGCTATCGATTTCTCTTCATATCTGACTAGCCTATTGTCGCCGACGTTTTCTCAACAGGCGGAGCGAATAAATATAGGCAGCCTCTTTGTGAGAATGACTTGATAATCGTTAATACAGCTCTCCATTTGGTTGATTGTCCTCAGTTTCTTGTGTGCTGGCGTTTGGGACGTCAGTCGGGCAAGCTCGCAGTTGCTATTCAGTAACAGTAGCCGGCGCGGGCTATAACAAGTAAAACTGGTAGATTGTGAATCTTCGCGCGCATACACTGCCGCTTTTAGTGGTTTCGTCATCAGCTAAGGAGCCCCACTCCTGTACCTTCGACGCAGTTCAGTTGGCTCTGTCACGTAGGCCATCTTTGAAACTGCACCTGTGAGCGGATCCATTCCAGACAGGCGTCTATGTCCACTTACCTACGCTATCGATCGTTTTTGGCGTGCTTCTTTACCACTATACGGTTTTTCAGAGTCGAATCCTCCTATCGCGGTGAGTTTAGATAATTGGTACCAGCCCTGCCGCTGCAATCTACAGGGCCTGGCTCCGTGTGGGATGTGGAATGACAGGTGGGAGGAATAGTGTATTCTCTACAGAGGCAGTAGAGAAAGTGGCAGCCAGACTTCGCGGCAGTCTTCACAACGAGGTCCTGTCAGCCTCAGAGAGGTGATTGGCCAGACCGAATTGGCGGAGGCAGGCGTTGTTGTGCGCGCACTTACTAGCCCCATCGGGAAAGTTTGAGCGTTAGCACAGTTTATGACGCCTGTGATCAGCTGTGGCAGAGGTAGACCGAGTAATGCAATCACGTGACCTTCGGCGTTGCTTGGGTTGCCGTCGGAGATAGAAAGCGCTGCAGGGTCACTACAATCCCCTACAAATGTAGCCGTCCGAGAGAGAGGTGTATTAGCTGTCTGACGTTATGCGAAGAACTGAATCTCCTCTCCCCTTGTTAAAACACAATCTGCCCTCGGTAAAAATGACTTAAGAAGTAGTATGAGTTTTTTATCCCTCTGGATTTTCAACCTTAAGCATATTTTATTAAAAATAGGCACAAGCACATCTTTCCTTTCAACTAAATCACTTCTCCAAACTTTCTATTCAAAGAAAGGGTGGTATTTGTCTTTTTTTAAAAAAGTTTGTAAGTCTAAGTTTGTCTGTGTGTGTGACTTTGCGGTGTCCTCTACAATCCTCCGATGAAAGCCCCGCCCACGGACGCCAACGTGCAACGGAGCATGGGAAGTGCCCTTCAGTGGATGACTGATTGGCGACCCCTCTCAGGAGGGTGCTGGCCCAGGCTTCGTGCAGGGCTGCTTTCACCCTTCTGAAATCGAATGTCTGTATGCGTATGCAATGCCAGTCCTCAGTCAACCACGGTACCTGTGGCCTGGTAGGCGCTGGCACCTTCTCTCAGTTCTGATTCCTTGCCGGGACTGCGTTCGCGCTCCCACTGGGCTTCAGGCTCTACCTCAGGTGTCCGAAAAGCTAGGCGGTCACTATGCTGTGGGGGAGAGAGTGAGGTCAACCCTCGGCGCGTTTCTCTCCTCACTATAATAAATCTGAATGCGCTTGACTTTATCACGGTGCGCTAAAAGCCGTGGCTTGGAGGGTTCGCCAACTGACGGGAAAACTCGGGTCCCTACGTTGCTGCTCCTTTTGCACGTGTGTGATGTGTATTCGTATGGGAGGAGGAGTACTGAGAGTCAGGCTGCAATGGCTCCTTCTTAATGTGGCCTTTATGGCGCTTCCGCGAATGTGGTAGCGTACCTAGGGAGTTGGCTGATTAAAGTGTGCGCGTGTTGAGTGATTACCGCGCCAGCCACCTGCACCCTCCCTCATCCCTGGTCTTATTGACTTTGTCTTTACACCGGAAACGGAGGTGGGAGTGGCAAGCGAGTGGGTAGATTCTCCGCGATATTGCTTTAACTCATTTTCCTTCGTGGTAGTTCGCTGCGTTGCTTTTGCCTGCTGTAGCTTTCGTGTTGCTTGCCCAACTCGTCTCAGTGTCTGTTGCGGCTTGCTTCAGCGTTTGCTGTGGCATGTTGGAGTGCGTGACGCCCATCGTCAGAATCGATGGGAAAACTGTCGGTGTCCTCTACAATACCTTATGCCTTATAAAGTTTTACACGTAGTCCCCATTCATGGCAGAATCATAGGAGCCTTATATGGTATATTCAGGGCAGGGCTCCCTGCGCTTGTTTGTGTGCCTGTGCTCGCCGTCGAATCTTGCTCCCAGGGTGTGCATCCTTGGTCGCCTGCAGTCGGGACCCCTCTCCTGTTTGTTTAATCAAGAAGGAAGGTTATTTAGAGTTTCGTTAAGACAGTCAGGGCAGCTCACGCGTTGATTCAGCTTTTTTAAACGTCCGAAATCTTATAAGTCTTATATCTCTCTCTTTCTCTTACCTCTCCCTCAGATTCTTACACTCGTAGCGGGTGAGGGGTAACTCGAACACCAAGACCGTAGTGGTGTACAACTAATATAAGTTGAGTTTTTGAATGCACCCCTTTTCTGTCATCATTCCACAGTCAAAGAGACAATACTTATGTAATATGCGTTTATTTCTATTGGTATTAGTTACTCTTATAATTGTGAACTGTTATGATCCGCGCATCCCCTGGGATGTCTGACATAATTGGGGATTATGCTCCAGAACAGTCATTTTGACGAACCTTTCTGCTCTAAACGGTATTTGCCGAATATTGGTTAACTTTCGGTCGATGAGTGGATGTACGAAAAGCAGGAGGTTTCAGAGAGCCGGTCGGCATGTTGAAAGGAGGGAAATTCTGTCGTTGGATGTCCTTTCCACCAACCGCATATCCTTGCTCTCAACGGTTTTCTGGAGTTCGCCTTTTCACTTCCGTCAGTAATATCACAGGCTCTCTGAAACAAGCTGTCCTGACTCACGCCTGGTACTTGCAATTAACACCAGCTGTCAGGTAACCCGACCGTTGTTCTCGAAGTCAGCACGTGGAAGGAAGAGACGGCAATCGACCACGCGGAGAACGGTACTATCACTTAGCCAGTTCTTCTCGTAGAAAGACTGCGCATATTTATTGATCCGCCCAATGGGAAAGGGTTGGCGCCGATGCACCATTTAGATCTGACGAGAGTTCGGTAGTCAGTGTCGAAATTCGCGCTAATGACAGCAGCGTGGCAGCTCGTGCAGCCGCCTTTCTGTGCGAAGACTCATCGTAGGAATGGGAGAGGCATTACCAGCATACAAAGAAAAACATTCTACTGTTTTTCAAATCCGTGAATCATTTTGAGTTCGATCTGCCGTGACTAGTGTTTAGGGCTAGCTGTCTGCAACGTGTACATTTTCGGTGTCAGAGATATTGTGCACTTTAGCCATGCCCTGAATAAGACGCCATCTAGGGCCCCTGTGACTTTGCGTTTGATCGACGCAGAAAAAGACGCTTGTTGCAATGCACACGGAAAGGCCACACGAGAGCGTGAAATTAAAATTAAGAAACGAAATACTACCCTTCTCTTGAATAGAAAGTTTGAACAAATGATTTGCTTGAAAAGAAAGGTTCTTTTTGAGTTTCTTTTAAATAAAATATGCTTGATGTTGACAATCGAAAAGGACAAAAAGTGCATACTACTTAAAAAGGAATTTATGCCGAGCGCGGTTTATGCTTTAAGAGGGGGAGAGGAGACCCAGCACTTCACACTTTCAGACAGCTAATACATCTCCTCTTCTCCCTTTAGACTGCTACGCATGTCTCAGTGACCCTGTAGCGCCTTCCACAGACGGCGCCACGGTGCGGCACGCCGCGCATGAGGTCACGGGATTGCAATTCTCGGCCCGCCTATGGGACAGCTAATTACAGGCGCCGCAAACTGCGCTGACGCTCAACCTCTCATGCTGCAACCAGCAAGTGCGCACACACCAACGCACGCCTCCAACAATCCGGTCTGACTAATTGCTCCTCGGAGGCTGACAGGACCTCGTTGTGAAGACTGTCATGCTCGTCCAGCTCCAAACGTCTTCCTCCAACCTTTTCTTCAGTACCTCTGTACAGGATGCACTATTCCTGTCACCTGTTGTCCCACTTCCCACACAGACCCAATGGCCTGAAAATCGCAGCGGTGTGGGGTTTGCATAGTAACAAAACCCCTGCGATACACTGATCCGGTCCCGGCAACCGCATTTTGGTGAACAGTCAGTCAGATGTGACGAGAAATCGATGGCGGCGTGGCAGCTGCCACAGACTCATTTCTCTGTGGTGAATCATCGTGGAACTGGAGGCATTCCCAAAATAATCCTCGTGTCGGCACTCAGAAATAGTACATTAGTGACTGGAGTGTTTAGGGAAATACGAAGAAGGTAATACTACAGACACACGCACTTATAGAAAGTTATGGATGGAGCAGCCTTTGGCGATCTCCAGCGCAGCCTGCCGATAGAGCGTGGAGGGATGTCTGGCTTTTGCCTCTATCTCCTCCTCTGGACACAACCGTCTGACACATTAAGATGGAATGTGTGATATCAGGATGATATTTCAGACACAGTGAAAATTTTTTCCACCCATGAAAATCTCCTGCATGTACCTGGGAGAACAGAACAAGATGGCGTGGAGGGACATTCTCAACCCTAAAAAGCAAACTTTACGACTCTAAAAGCCAACCACTTTGAAGTCCAGACAAATAAATTGCTGTCAGAATGCGCTAGCAATGCCAATGAACGAATAGACAGTGGCAGCTGACCAAGAAAGTTGTCGCTCGCTGGCCGCTTCCGACTTGTTGACTTGAAAACCCTTGATCGACATCCACTCGCAAACACGCGTGCCAAACTAGTCGAAACCCTCTTGAACATGCCAACCCAGCAGGAGCGTCTACATGCGTCGCCCCGACGGGGAATGCAACACACCAATACCACAGCACTTGAACACGCTCCGCAAGTATGTAGAAGCAACTGTCATCTTTCTCTCTCTCTCTCTCTCACGGTCAGATAATCTCCGGCATGACTGGACGCAGTCGACATCATATCTGGCTTCACCAGTGGTCACTGCTGGTTAAGATAGCAATACAGGGTTCTGTGACAATAAATCTCTCCCTCTAGTGCTCTCTGTCTTTTATTAATAACCTGGGATTAGATCTGATGATCACAGCGTTCGCAGTACAACCACTGCTTAGACGCTACATTCGTTATACAGTAGTCGTCGGTTATTAAGCCCACCTCGAGCCCAGGCCAAATTGGGCTTAATAAGCGGCGATCGCGCTAACCGGAGAGTCCTATTTATTGATTAGCAAACACAGTTAGGCACTTCACATTACATACGTACTGTATTATGTGTAGAGCTTGGTTATGTACAAGACAAAATGCTGTTTGTCTGTATTTTACGTAATGACAAAAATAAAAAAATGATTTTCGACAAGTAACCAGTTGCGCACTCAGAGAGATGAGAATTTCACTCTATCCTGTTGGCAAACTGGGCTTTGTAGCCAGCGACTAGGCTTATTAGCCGGCGGATTTTGCTATGTAACATTCCGTTCCAAGCTGACTTGGACTGAATACGCGGCTGGGCCTATTAACCGTAGGCTTAATAACCGGCGACTACTGTATATTTTATAGTAAATTACAGCATCCTTACGTGATTTGAGCATCTTGAAAGTATGCTGCAAAATGATATCAATGATATTGAAAGCGCGCTTCATAACTTATCCTAATATTTAATGGGAGGGCAAATCCGCAAACAATGTCCGCAATAAGATTGAGAGAAAAGTAACAGGGATGGTGACGCGCCAGCATAACGCTTGAGTTAAAGGTATGAGTGAGACTAACAGACAAGGACATGCTATTGTAGATGTTCTGCTCAGAAGCACGGGTCAATGTAGGGTACGAACATAATTTCCGTTCGCATCGTCCACGGACTATGGTCTCAGCCACTCTCCTAGCAAACAAACTCCGGCAATTACTACTTATTGCATTGGGTTGTCCCGTGGGTTTTGTTACCCTGAGCACATACAGGCACATCTATGTGCAGGCCTTTGACGCAACCATCCATCTTATGCTTCACACTTGAACGCGTAAGAACATGTGAGTGATTCTGCCTGGGTGTTTTCGTGAGCTGAATAGACTGTAGTGACCGCCAGCAACGGGTTAGGAATGCTGTTGTGCCTGGCATCTCAGGTGTACAAGTCTGACAAATGCAATTATCAAACGATCGCTTAAAGTGCACGTCATTCCAATTTCATTTTCTTAACCTCAAGAAAGTGGAATTTTCTGAAGTCATCTTCATAACCTACGTTGTGAGCGCGAAAACGTGGGGAACTTGCAAGATACGAAGTAGTCTGACCGGGTAATAGAAGATGAACGTATAGCAAGGGTTTTAAACCAGAAGATAAGAAGCGGAAGGTCAAAGTGTTGTGAATAATTTAATTATGTACTTGTACTTGATCCGATTATCTCCTGTTGTTGGATGAATCGGCTTCCCGGATTTCACGAATAGCGGCGGCCTATTGACGGCGGTCACAGATGTTACTCCATTGTTTGTTCCAATGTCGCAAGCCGCAAACGGTTACGAGGCCCATCCGTTTAACGTCCGACTTAACGGTGCTGGGCCATGTCTTCAGTTGACTGCCTTGTCCGTATCTCCAGTTTGCCCTACGAGAGGGTTTCACGACCAATCTGCAGAGGTCTGTCGATGGTTTGCGCAGAACATGGCCAAACCATTGCAATCGGCAATGGTGGATGTACGATGCTAGACGTGGTAGTTTGAAACATCTGCGGTATAGCTCAACATTGGAGATTCGATCCTGCCAGAAGACTCTTAAGAGGCGTCGAAGACACCAACGGTCAAGGACTTCGAGCGATAGGATGTCTGCCTTTCTCACTGGCCATGTTTCGCAGGCGTATACTAACACCGGTCTGATTGATGCTTTGTATATTAGCAGCTTAGTACGTAAACTGATGTCTGAGCGAGACCAGAGTGGTCTGGCTAGCAGCCTAAATGCATTTCTAGCCTGCGCGATTCGGTTCTTGATTTTGTCTTTGTCCTGTCCATTGGCTAGCATATTCGAGCCCAAATAGCGGAAGCAGCTGACTTCTTCAATGGGTTGACCGCTGATAAACAGTGGTTGTGTTACGCCCAGATACGTAGTCAGAAGCTTCGTCTTGCGCACATTAATTGTCAGACCAACAGTTGCAGCAAAGCTGGTGATTCGGTCTAGCGTTGACTGTAGTGACTGAGGAGTTTTACCGAGTACGACAATGTTATCGGCATATTCTAGGTCAGGTTGTCTGAATTCAGGGCTGATTTTACATCCACTGTCAGGCAGAATTGACTGCTGCATTACCCAGTCGATCAAAAAGTTGAAGAGAACTGGAGAAAGATGGCACCCTTGTCGAACTCCACAAGTCAGAGGGAAAGAATTTGACTCTTCACCAAGGGTTCTTACTCGGGCTGATGTTGTGCTATAGTAAGCTTTGATCAGATTGAGCAACTTTGGCGGGAGACCGTCAGCAAGCAAGATTTGCCAGAAAGATTATCTGTCGATAGAATCAATGGCGGTGTTGAAGTCAATGAAACAGGCGGTGGTGGTCTGTTGGTTTTGATGTCTGTGCTCTAGTATGCGGCGTAGAACGAAGATCTGTTCAATACATCTTCTACCTGGACGAAATCCTCCCTGGTTAAGACGAGTGCACAGGTTGCGCTCAGTCTAAAATCTACGGAGAAGGATGGTCGCAAACACTTTGGCGGCTATATCTATGAGGCTGATGCCGCGGTAATTTGAGCATAGTGTCATGTCACCGCGCTTCGGTATCGGTAAAATAATGGAAAGTGACCAGTCAGTCGGGATGACTTCGGTAGTCTATATAGTCAAGTACAGTCGGTGTAGTGATTCCGTCAAAGCAGAACAATTAGTTTTGTAGGCTTCTGCTGGGATACCATCTTCACCCGCTGCCTTCCGAACTTTTAGTCGTTGTAATACCGATTGCAGTTCAGTTCTTGTAGGTGGCTCGCAGTCACTACCGTATGAAATTCCAGTTGATAGCTGTAGGTTCGCAGGTAAACTTATAGGCGGATCCAATAGCTCACCAAAGTGCTCTCGCCATAGATCGATTTTGCCAGCCATATCAGTCATCACTTGACCCGAATTATCCCGAACGGTAGTGCAAGGCGGTTTATATTTGTCAGCTGCTTTACGTAAAAGGTAATAGAGCTGGTGGAAGTTACCAGAGTTTGAAGCTGATTCCATAGAGCCGGCTAACTCGGTCCAATGATTCTGACGGTCGCATCTTGCTGATGGCGTAGTTTGACGTCTCAATGATTAGAATTATGTGCAGACGGAGTTAAGTATGAGTGATGAGTAATTGACTCCTGAACAAGTGCAGCCCAGCCATGAGCGGGCCGGGGTCGGATGACTTTGTGAACTGGCCTTGGAAAGGGATTGACCAGTTAGGAAAGAGGGGGGTGTTAATGCACGTCCGTGACCTTGACCTGCCCTTGACACGCCCTGGTGCGCGCGTACTTAGTGCACACGAGAGATAGAAATGGGGCATGGCCTAGAGGTGTGCAAAGAAATCATGGCTTAGAATACGAGATCACTACAAGCTCTGGTTGCGGTAGCTTCCTCATATTTCATGGGGCTTTGAGAGAACTGCATAATCTGTATAATAGCGCACTTGTGTGTTCCAGATAGAGGTTAAAAAACACAATTGTCACTTTACTGAGAAACCAGATTACCAAGGCATTTGGGGATTGATCACACAATCTAGATGTTTGCAGAGATCGCTGTGAAAAATAGCTTTCTAAGAGTTAGGCGCATTTTTTTATCGATGTCCTCATTATAAGTCACGGAAAGCGTGCTTAAGAGAATTTTCTATTTATTTGTAGCCAATTACACAATGGCCTAATGCTAGAAATAGGGGCTGTATACGAGCATATATGAAATGTCGCAAAATGCCATCAGTTTTCTCTCTTACGGTGTATGCAAAAGATTTTCTTGCTTAGGGCGGAAACAACGAACGTAAAAATTGAAGCGGAACGGGTAGAAGATAATTAGTTTTATCAAAATCGTCATTGATATTCTTCCCGTCTTCTCTACTATTGCTATCTTAGAACGGAACCTAGAAGTAAACACATATACTGAAAACTGCTCCGGTATACGTAGAAAAGTGAGTTCGTTCATTTTCAATGAAAGATGTGTTCCTAATTTTTAGGGAATCTAAAAACTGATCAAAGACTCCCATTTTGCTCTTGACTTAGCCTTCAAAGAAACAGTAAAGTACACAGCTATTTGACGCCAAAATATCTGCTTAAAAGGCTTTTGCAAAAGGCAACTTGTCATAGAAAGATTTTGAAAATTAAATTATTCGTAGGCTTATTCATCCGCGACTTCTGTTGTGGACGTTTGTTTTTCTCGGCAAGGAGTTGACGTATTTGGATAATTCTAAAAACATGATCCAAGCAGACAGCCGCCTAAGAAGGCACGCATAAATATTCGGAATTTAACGCATCATCTTTAGTGTAATGGATTGGTGGAAAGCCCAGTTTAGCCAGCACTTATCTGATACTACAATTTCTAAATTCAATGGAAGCACATGGCATTGAACCCCTGGTAAACATTCATTGCACATCATCTGTCGGGGACTAAGACCTTAGCCACCCGCTCCAGGCAAACACACTGCCAATTACTACTTATCGCATACGGTTGCCCCCTGCACGTTCTAGCCTAAGCATAAACAGGCACAGATATGTGCAGGTCTTTGACTCAATCATCCATATCATGCTTCACGCTTGAACGCGTAGGATCATGCGAGTGACTCAACCAGGGTGTTGCCGTGAGCTGAATAGACTATAGCGACCGCCAGCAACGGGATGAGGGTGCTATTGTGCCTGGCATCTTGGGTGTAGAAGTCTGACAAATGCAGTTGTCAAACGGAACCTTAAAGTGCACGTTATTCCAATCACCTACATTGCTAATGCAAGTGAGCGCTCAAAATGTGGTAAGCACAAGGTTAAGTTGCGATAGTCTACTCATAGTTCGTGGGGCCTTTAGAGAGCTACATAATGTGTATATTACCTTACTTTTGTTTTTCAGATAATTTAAAAAAAGCAGTAGGGGGAACCTATATCTTCGTCTTTCTTATGTATCGATATATCGACAGGTGTTAAGGCTGCAAAGATTAACCCTAACAGCTACGATCTTCCAGGCCCATGGTTCCTTTAGATGAGGAGAGAAGTCTGGAAACGCCAGAGTAGTAGGAACAGTTTATTGTGTACACAAGGGTTAGGAGGAAGTTACCACTCGGCCTGGCCTGGCGTTTAACCGTGAGAGAGCGTGGCGCCATCGCGTCCGTCCCTCGGGGGATGAAGGCCCAAGTGTTGCAGGCCACAGCCACCGACTTAAGGTCTTGCGTGAGTCCGCCTGGGATTGGTTACATCACGCGAGATTAAGCCGTGTATGTCAGTAGATCGCTCTGGTCATTGAGCGAGAGACGGACTGATGACTGCAGCATTGGCGTGATGACTGGGCGCTGGCGGGTTTCAGCGCTCACTATAGATATACAGTCAGTCGAAAAATCGTGGCCTAGGGCATCATAGCCTACACATACCTAATGAGGCTTTCGATGAACGACATAGTAATTTATTGAAGACGCACCTGTATAGTAACTGGCATGTGTGTAAAGTGATTTTTCACATCTGTGTTGTTTCGGAAAGTAAGCGTGGAAAATCAATCGGGATGTATTACACCACTGAAAGCGATGGAATCGTACTCAGGTATAATAGGAGCTTTTGCTGGATGGCCTATTGCATTTTAAAGACAGTGGGTGTGTTCGACCGTCGATTTCGATGAAGTCCACCAAGTGCACCAACAGGTTGGTAAAGAAGGTAACAAGCCTCAGGGGGGTAGATAACGCCAACCGGGCTATTCACCTTCGCCCGGGGTCAAGAAGACCAAACGAGATCCGGACTTGGCCGCGTTCTTCATTGCAAGCCAGAAACACTGCCTAACTTTGGCTTAGGTGAAAGTAGAAGTTTTGAATAAATGCATGTTTGAGGCCCTGAGCACGTCAGTGCTTGCCTTGGTTGCCGCTTTGAGAACTACTACGAGAACTAGGATACTTCTGCTATAAGTACGTATATATCTACGCTGACGTGCTAATTTGAGTAATCATAATTAATAAGACCAGTAGCCAATATGTTATGATGCAGCCTGTGTATGCTTGTTGGAATTCGGCATCCGGTACGCACTCAGAATCTGTATAAGGTAAAATAAGTAGCCTATGGGTTAAGACAAAGCGTTATTAAATAATAGTACACGCTCTGCCATATCTTTATGTTATAACGTTGTGCCATCTATAGGCTAGCTGCAGGCCTACAACAACGTCTTGTTTGCGAGTGACAGAGCATAATCGTACGGTGCCGTCTTCCTATACTTATATTACCTAGAAATGTACGGAATGTTAATAGTAGTGTTAATATGTCCTTTGGTATTATAAGACAGACTTGAATAAGAATTTATGTTATTCCAAGTACTTTATTCTAAGAGTACTGGTAATGGCAGTGTTATATATATTGAACTGATGGTGGGAGAGTGCAAGTATAATTAAATATGAATAATGAAGATGACGAGATGACCGAGCAAGGATGAGGCGTAAGCCGCTTTCTCCAATGCAGGCCAGAGACACCGCTTTAATTAGTCTTAAGTGACGGTAGCCTTTTGCGTTGGTACAACTGCACTAACTTCCCTCAAGCACCTTCAGCAGGTGTCCAGAAATGCTCGAGAAGACCGAGTCTGATATTGCTATTACTACTACTACTACTACTACTACTACTACTACTACTACTACTACTA
>JAYGXS010000007.1:13154250-13201467 GCA_036362985.1 Ligula intestinalis | reverse complement strand
ACATTAAGAGGGAGCCATTGCAGCCTGACTCTCAGTCCTCCCTCTCCTCCCGTACGCACACACAGACACACGCGTACGGAAGGAGCAGCTACGTAGAGGGCCGAGCTTTCCCGTCAGTTGGCAGACCCTCCAAGCCACGGCTTTTAGCGCACCGTGATAGATTCAGACGCATGCAGATTTATTATAGTGAGGGAAGAATCGCGCCGAGGTCGACCTCACTCTCTCCCCCACCGCATAGTGACCGCCTAGCTTTTCGGGCACCCGCAGTGGGGCCTGAAACCTAGTGGGAGCGCGAGCGCAGTCACCAACAGGGAATCAGAAGTGAGAGAAAGCGCCAGCGCCTTCCAGGCCGCAGGGACCGTGGTTGGCTGAAGACTGGCATTGCATGTGCATACAGACCATTGGATCTCAGAAGGGTGAGAGCAGCCCTGCATGAAGCCTGGGCCAGCACCCTCCTGAGAGGGGTAACCAGTCAGTCAACGACTGAAAGGCACTACCCATGCTCCGTAGTCGGTTGGCATCCGTGGGCGAGGCTGAAAGGAGAGCAAGAGGCAACTGGTGAACTTTGCAATTGTGGACGTGCAGAGGAGAGGAAGAAGAAGAGGAGGAGGAAGAAGAAGAAGATGAAGTAGAAGAAGAAGAGGAAGAAGGAGGGCAAAAGACGCAATAGAAGCGTAGAAAAGGGATAGGAAGAAGAAGAGAGTGAAAGAGGGAGATAGGGAGAGGAGGCGAGGGGGGGAAAGCAAACAGGCCGAGAGAGGGGAGGAAATCAGGTAAAGGAAAGAACAATGACAGCAAAATCTCAGCTTACCTTGCAGCAGAGAGTCTTCATTAACTACTGAGGTTTTCGTTTGTGCAAACGACAGAACTTTAGGCGCAGCTATTATGAGTGTGGGTGTGGTAATGAAGCGAGTAATATAAATACAATATGGTAGAAGTGCGGCAAAGAGAAGCAAAAAATAAAAGAAAAAAATAAAATAGAGTCAGTAAGCCCTGTGCTAATTTGACTGATTCGGCCGACGTAGAGAGGTGTGAAGTTGCTTATCTTTTCAGTGCGCATGCACTCTAAGGGCGCTTCAGTACGATTCGGTCCATTTGGCGTTACCCCCTGAACGAGGAAACCATGAGTCACTATGTTTGGCCGCTCTCCCCCCCTCTCTCATAAACCCATGGCGCGAGCTATCGATGTAACTTCATTAAAATAGATTATCTGATTTCCCATGCCGTCATATGAGAGGCGAGCTGTCTGGGACGTCCGACAGCGTGCTTATTCGCCTGGGATTCGATAGCAAACGGCTGCACTTAACGCGAGTATGCCAGTGCTAAGTTGGCGGCTCAGTTGAGTACGGAAAACAGGAGAGTACCTCAGGAAAGTACACGGTACCCAGTACGGCTATTGCCAGGAGTCCGACACTAAGTTGGGTGACAACATACATGTCCTGTGAGGAGCTATAGTGCCACTAAACCAAGCTTATAAATTCTAGACCGCAGCTATTATAGGGTAGTAAAAGGCAAGACAGTGTTCGACAAATTCAGCAAGAACGGCCTCCACTTACCTGAGGGAGGAGGCACTCACCTGTGTTCCCGACAAACGTGACTACGCAATCGTGACGCGAGGCGACTAGTGAGTGGGGCTGAGGCTGGTGGTGGGGATGTGTGAGGTGCTGGGTGTGCGGACATCACGGTCAGTGCCGCTGTCATGAATGCGCATGTGACCTAGTAGGCCCATGCGATGAGCGAATGATCGTGGGCAGTGTGGGCAATGAAGACGGCGGTCCCGTCTGTGTGTTGGTGCTCCAGGCAAAAGTTCACCAGTCTCTGTGCGATGGATTCGCAAGTGACCGACTAGACCAATGCGTGAGGTGAATGTGCGATTGCATTGAGGGCATATCAGGCCCTCAGAGCTGGTGGGGGGTTCAGGTGTGGAAGTTGTTGCGGCCGGTAATGTGTCGGAGGGAGTGGAAGAAGTTGTGGGTGAGTTGGAGTCGGTGGACGAGGGCAACGAGGCATCTCTCGCGTCGGTGATTGCCGTCGAGGTGGAGGCTGGAGTAGGGTCTGGCGGAGTGTTTGGTGCAGTCGATGTGGATGCTGTCGAAGGAGGGTTGCACGGCTTCCGGAGGTGACCGACCAGGCCAATGCGCGCACGGAAGGTGCATTGACAACGCGGACACGTTGTAAGGGCTTGGGTGGTGGTAGCGTGCGTCCCTGGATTGTGAGACTTTCGTGCCGTCCGTTTTGCCTTGGCGGCGGCGATCCGACTAGCTTCGTAGATTGCGGCGCCCGTTTTGACCGCTCTTCGCCACGCGGTTCGGTCCAGGGCAAGCTCCTCCCAGTTCAGCGCGTTGATTTGGAGACGCTTCAGGGAGTTCTTCAGGGTGTCCTTGAAACGCCTCTTTTGTCCTCCTTTGCGACGAGTACCTACGGCGACATCGCCATAGAACAGTCGCTTGGGTAGCCGTTCATCATTCATACGTACCACGTGTCCGCTCCAGCGCAGTTGTATCTGCCTGAGCATGGCCTGGATGCTGAGAACTTCCGTTCTCTCCAGGATTTCCATGTCCGGAATCCTCTCCTGCCACTTCACATTCAATATGCGGCGTAGGCAGCTGATGTGAAAATTGTCCAGTTTGCGCGCTTGGCTAGCATAGACAGTCCAAGTCTCCGCTCCGTACAAGAGTGTTGACAGCACAACAGCCTTGTACATCTTCAATTTCGTTGACAGTTGAAGACCACGACGATTCCATACGGAGGCTTGGAGCCGACCGAAGGCTTGACTGGCTTTGGAGATTCTGCAGGCAATCTTGGCGTCTATTTTAGTGTTGCGGGAAAGCGTACTGCCGAGGAAAGTGAAGTTGTCCACGTTCTGCAATTCGGCTCCGTTGACGTTGATGCGTGCGGGGTTGAAGTCAACACCTGCTGGCGGTTGATGCATAACCACCGTCTTGTCCGTGTTGATGGTGAGGCCAAAGTTGGCGCATCCATCCAAGCGTCCTGCATTTCCCGCAGCCGCTGCTGTACACGACGGTGACTTTGGTAGTAGGCTGCTTTCGTGGCGTTGGTAGGGCGAATGACATATTTGTTGCGGAGGTAATTCTTCTAAGAGATGAGTGTACTGATGGTGTCATCGTTTTTGTCGAACCAGTCTTGATGTGGGCGGGGCGCGTGCCCAAGGATACTTTTGGCAGTGGATTGAACAGCGTCCCGTAGTTGACACCATCGAGTCTCTACGGAGGTGTTCTCTTCTGCGACTGGGAGGTTATCCAGCTGTTGGGGCAACTCGTTGCTGAAACGCAAATGGTTGGCAGGCAAGTTGAAAAAATCAGTATTCAACTTAACTGGGTATTGCTTACCTTGAGGTCTCCTGCGTGGTTGGAGATGATGAGACGATGATCAGTATCACCGTCGGCACCCGACATTGCCTTTGTCACCAGCGTGTCCTGTTGATCGCGCCGCCGCACGACGAAATAACCTAGGTGCCACTGACAAGATCTGGGGTGCATCCAGGTCGCCTTGTGCTGCAGTGGTTGGCAGAAGTAGGTGTTGGTCAGCGCGAGACGGTGCACCGCGCAGGTTTGAAGCAGGAGTAGGCCGTTGTTATTGAGTCCTCGTACGCCGTGGGGTCCGAGCACCCCTCTCCAGGCGGCGTGGTCTGTGCCGACACGGGAATTGAAGTCATCAAGGACTATCAACTTGTCCTTCTTCGGCACAGAGGCCAGAAGGGCGTGCAGATCCTCGTAGAACTTGTTATTTGTCTCGTCGGAGCTGGTCATCTGAGGAGCTTAGACACTGACGATGGTGACGAATTTGCGACCCAGAGAGGCAGGCGGAGGCTAATCAGACGTTCGTTGATGCCCTGCGGCTTACAGGGTAGTCGTCCCACGATGTCCTTCCGGATGGCAAAGGCGACGCCGGCGTCGCGTTGCTCTGCCGTCGGACGGCCCACATAGAAGAAGGTGTAGCCGGCACCCACCTCTTCTATGGAACCTTCACCGGAGAAGCGGGTTTCACTGAATGCGGCGATGTCCACCTTGAAGCGCACCAGTTCCCGGGCGATGAGCGCTGTTCTCTGGGTTATCTAAAAGGGAACGAACATTCCAAGTGCCGAAGATGATAGGACTTACCTGGGCTCCCTCAGCTGTCCTGCGAGCTCTGGGAGCTAGCCTGCGGGAAGGAAACGGGTTAGTAGGAGGGTGGAGAAGAGAGAGGTTTTGATTGGCGTTTGTAATGTTTTGACCGCGTGTATGCAGTCTGACAGCCACGGTCAGCTGGCAGATGTTGTGACCCAGCGTGTTTGGAACCATCTTTTATAGGACCATCAATCTTCTCGCGAGGGGTGGCAGTGCTACTCCTAAATAAGACTGCCTGACACCCGTAACTGTTGCCGAACAGCACCATGTGCCACGATTAGATTTGGTGTCGAACGACCACTTGGCTACGAGCCGCCTACAACTTTGCTGTTGCGCTGCCATATGACTTTTAGACCGTGGGGGGAAGGTATTTGGGGAGTAGGGGGAGGGAGCAGCAGTACTTATCCTAGAAGCAGTAGCGGTCAAGGCGACAGTCTCTCCATTTATGCTTCTACGCATTCTAGTGCTGTGACATCTGATTGCTATTAGAGCTATTGCTACGAGTGATATCGTCACTGATGTTACTAAGGAGGCAAGCTCTGCTAGGACTAAGAATGCTAATCACGACGGTGGAACGACTATATGGGTAGACATCGTTACAATGGAGATGACTGAAAGTAATGTAAAAGAATAGTATAGGTATTACAGTGAAGACAACACGGGAGAAATAGCTGGCAGAGTAACAGATAACAAATATCAATTAGACAAAAAAAAATAGTAAGATAAAATAGAGGTGGAATCAGGCATACATAAGCATAAAGAATAATGAGTGCCATGTTAAGACTACCGGATATCGATTAGATTACGCAGATTAGGCAAGGTTACGAGGGTACTGAAATGCGTGAGCTAGTGAGGTAAGCAGTGATCGCGAAACGTTGTAATAATGGTAGTAACGATAAAGCAACTAGCGATAGCAAGTGTAGCAAATAGGTGGTAAAGAGAAGGGAAAATAAACAATAAAATACAAAAAGACAATGGTATGGTATAAAGTAAGAAGCTTTATTCCACCAGCTACTTCTACTAGGGTACTTACCGCTGCAACCCGGGGACATACCGGGCGTGGGGACACACACACCGGAGACCCTCACTTGGTTTAGCCCGCTGATCGAGGCGGGGAGCCGGGGGGTGCCCGCCAGGCAAAGCCTAGCTTCGGGGAGCCACAAGTGAGAGTTGGATGCCAGCCAAGGACGCTAGGCGCAGCCACCACCTACGCGAGGAAGATGATGCGATCTGCCACGGCCTTCACGTTCAACCCCCAGCTGGACACCCCATACCCCCCGCAGCCTGACACACACACACGCCCGCACACATACACACACGACAGTTGGACCGTCGGTTCCGACGGTGTCGACTACAAGATTCAATGAGTTGAAGCAACGCGTTGACTTTTGCGAGATATACAGCAGAAGAAGACTAGCGGGGAATCTAACCCACTCCCTCACCACTCCCACACCGGGACATCTTCGTGTCGACCTTCATCTCACGATAAGCCACCGGAAGATGTATTATAATACCAGCAAGTCATTCGCTCTGCAAAAATCTGCGAGCATACTTATAGCCTCCGGTTCGGATTGACTGGCGGTTGTCAACTCCACATTTCAAGAGAAAGTTCCCCTAGAGCTGGCTTGCTTGTCTCACGAACATCGGCTCTGGTGCAAGCCCTGCGGCTACAGTTAGTGCGGAAAACGGCTCTGAATGTCATACAGCGTTGGAAACACATGCTACTTCTGCGGCTACAACTTTTAATACTGCTATTACTAGTCGAACGCTCTTCCCGAAAGGGTTGTCCTATCCACCTGTGTTAATTCATTTAAGATGAAACTGGAAATGCACAAAACACCTTATTCCCTAACCACATGATAACGAGGGATTTACGGTTATAGTAATTGTATTATCTGTTGCTACTCGTCGTTAGTGAGTAGTCAGTTTTATTATTATTTAGACAGACCAATAACAGCGATGTTTCATCCGCAAGCATGTAATGACATACTTATTGAAATTTTTCTGAGTATCCACATATTTCCTATCATATTGTTACCAATAAGGAGGTCAAAGCCGTTCGCTTATCTTTCCTTCAATAAACTACTACAACTGCTACTACTACTACTAATAGCCAAAAGCCCATGAACAGAAAGCTATTGGGTCGATATGATGAAACACACGGGTCAGGCCTGAAATGTCGGTGATTCAGTATCATACCAGACTATTTGGTTCTTGTTCTGTGTTTCATAGCTGACCAAGAGTCAGACGGCTAGGAGTGCCCGAGGTTTTAGAGTGATGCCGACTCCTGCTCACGGTAAATCCCGTGTCGTATGCCATACGTCTTAACCGCATCAGTTTTCTCATTTGGAGTAAGGAAGCCGTGCGTATGTCAACGTAGCTGCCTTTGTAGCGTCCGCAAGCAAATTGAACAACAAGCCAGTCACAGGGTCATCGCCTAGCGTTTACTTTGACGTGATGCTGGAGGGGGAGGGTCACCGTCACAAGAATGGCTGCGGCGAGTGCTGACTTTAAACCAGCCTTGTGAATGAATATGTCTTCATGGATCCCAAAAATGTTTCCAATAGCGCCTAAAATGTGCATGTGTGCTAGTTATTAAATATGTAAGCTGTAAAACTGTCAATCTGATCCTCGGTTCCTTTCACATGCAATGCCTCTGCTACATGTGTGGTCCTTTCTCTTCGTCGCTGTTTCTGGCAAGGGATTCCTGGACACCCTCCTCATAACCCTGTGTGATGCTGTCAAGTAGTTTTTGCTTCACAAAATTGGATGTAAAGAGTTTTTTTATCTGAAGTAGATAACTCTCACCGATTGTCTTTCGTAAACGTCTTTTTATATTCTTGATCCGTCTGGTCACTCCCGTTGGCAGTCGTATAGCACATACTAATATCTGTAGAAGACAACCGACAAAGATAAAGGACGCTGGTGTGACATTTTCTGGCTCATTAACCCTCATTAGTCAGCCATACAGGTATGACTGGATCCTAGGCTCGAACCCGCAATTGATTAACTAGAAATCAGGATGCCCTATCTCTTGAGTCACGGGCTCTCTTTCTTCTAAATTAACTATGTTCGTAGGTGAGTGCTCAGTGGTCGAATTATTTCTTTAAGTGTTTTTCTTTTCACAAACTTTCGCGCACTGAATGAGCTATTTGTCTTCAAAGTCCAAGTTATTCTGGCTCTTCGTTCATGTTGGTACGGAGCGGAATGTTTTATCTTGTACAAAATTTTCACTGCATTTTCAAAATATAATGTTCACTTGAACCAACTTTAGTGTAAAAGAACAGTCTTTTGAAATCAAGCGAATGGTATGTTTGTAGGCATAGCAATTACCTGTTAGATAAAGGTTTAAAGGGTTTGTTTAAGTTATCCTTAATCTTCGTTGTTAAGAAAGAAAATGTTCTTCTGTTTTTTTTTAACACAGTGACCTTTATGCCTACGGTTTCCTGACTGGTCTACCATACATCGAAGGAAGCAAACTCATGAAGTCGCCGAAGGCATTATCCGAGGTCTTGAAGCGATATGGGGGACCGAACGAGATCTATGACTCTCTTGAAAGAGTTAACGAGCAGAAACCTGAGCTAGAAAAGTGGCTTGTAAAGGCGAGTTTTTCTAATCGGTATCGCTGTCATTAGTTAAGCCGAAGGGATGCAGGAGATATATAATACCGGGCTTATTTTTCTTCCTATTTTGGCTAGAGTGCTGCTTTTGGAAGTCACGTTCTTCCACAGTGTCATAGACCCCAAGTTTCTTTGGTAATAAGATCTTCATGAGTGGAACATATCATAGAATATAAAGGTGAGTAAAGCGGTAAAGCTTATAAAAACTGAAACGAATTGGAACAATTATTTAACCCAATACGAACCACGAAATCTGCAAATTTTGGGAGTGCACAAATTGAGGAAGTATGCAAAGAAATGCGAATTTTCCGAATTAGAATTAAACCATGAAGCAAAGTCCTTTCTTGAAACCAAACGAAATAACCATATTTGGTTAATAGATCGAAGCTAATATAAAGGACAATGAATTAAACTTAAATCGAATCTGAAATAAAATTAGCGTAATAAAAGGAAACGGTAAATTAAAAAACTGAAAGTAAACTGAAACAAAACTAAACGATTATAAACCATAGCTAACTAACTAACTTTAAGAATGAGGCAAAACTAATAAAACTTAATGAAAAGTAAACAAAAGGTAAAGAAAAATAAACTGTCAAAACTTAAAACTAAACTTTTGTGCGGGGTGTGCAATGGAGTGACTACGTTCACGTGAAAAGCTGCGGAAACGTAATGTATGAAAAGCACTGCAGTCCATGGTTATATGAAATACTAAGTAGGAAGTATGCATTTGTGTATATAGGTAGAAGATATTTATGTATACTTAACAACGTACGGTTACATATACGGAACGTTTATTGAATTTTGCCTGGTTATATGAAGGTTTGTGTCAACTGATGATACATAGAAACAGGTCGCAGGCCGACATCAGCTATCAGCGCTGTTCCTTCGCACATGTGCTGGCCCGTGAGCGTCATTGGTGCTGTATCTGGTTGTTTAAGGCTCGCTTACGAAATGTTTTCTGCTAATTTATGTTCACCAATGTTGTGGGGGCCTACTCTCTACTAGGCTCGAAAGTTGCTTTGGACGGGCGAATTTAGATTTGTTTTTTCACTCTATTGCTCTCCACCTACTTGTCTTTACTTTTTGTAGATGACTGAATCCTTTAACACTGTGCCAAAGTCTGATTCAGATGAGTGTAAAGAGTTAGTTTTCGACCTGAAGAAGAATGAATTATTTTTAAAGCAGGTTAGTTTTAGTCGTTCTCAATGCATACATTTGGTGTCCTCAACGCGTCCTTTTATGGACCGTTTGTTGTCTATACCTCTTAATCTGCACTTGAATTAAAAAAACGATTTCCCGGCGCATAGTTAAAGTCTCATCACAAAATACCCATGGCTGCCTATTCTCTACGTTTTGATGAACTAATGAGAGTTCGCATAATCAAATTTATTTGTACATACCGTTTAAAATCGCACTTAGAACCTTTTGTAATCTGCTTTTAGCATGTATCCCCAAAATAATCTCCGTCGTTTAAGTAAGAATTTTGTTGCTCCGCACCGCTAGATAACTACAGTATGGCAAGTCCTGCATGAACTTTCATGATGAAATTTAACTTGGTTGTAAAGCATATATTTGTACAGGTCATCATGATCAATTGAGCGAATTGAATAATTTGAAAGGCCTTAGTGTGGAAAACTGCCCTCTTCTTTAAAGTTTTTGAGCGAAATAGGTAATACCATTGGCAAAATCATGAGCAAGTTTATATTGATGAAATTTCCTGTGCTATAAGGAACGTCAGAACCAAACTTTATATTAATGTAGATTATATTATGGAGGAACTCCAAAATAAGAAAAGAAGTGGAAAAATTATTCCTTCGAGAGATAGAAACTTTTGTCCGAAGTTGCTTACATTAAAGTGAAGCCAACTTTAAGGAATCAAATTTTTTGGCAGAAACAAGGTAGACTTATGAGAAAAAATAATGTTAACTTGACGTGCGAAGTTTAGTAGCACAAAATGCAGTAACAAAAAGTTCTTTGCATTTGTTTTAAAGCGCACCGCTCACCTTGGCGGTTTTGCAAAGTGTCCGTCTATGTTACCGCGATTGTAATATAAAGAAAGATTCACTTAGTGTAAATCCTGTCGAAATGCACTTTTTTGTAATCTACACATTCCGCTTATGCGTTGTTTAGACACCTGAATGTCAGGAGAATAATAAGTATTTAAAAATGGCCATGTATGTGGCCTGTTTTTGCATTTGTAAGCTTATAACGGATCGTTGAATTAATTCATTTATGCGGAAAGTAAACCATTATTAAGAGAAAAATGGGTTCGTTCATCTCCAGTGAAACTGCATCGCTTATTTTTGGGTAAATTAAAGAAATTGTCAAAAATTTCCAATGTTCTTGTGACATTACCTTCAAAAAGTTAATATACACAGAAATTCATCCGATAAATATCCAATTAAAGCACTTTTTAAAGATTTAACATATTATAAAAGGCTTTTTATTAATCTTAGGACGTTTTGTATTGTCGACCATGTGGTTTGTTGCTTTGAAGCATTTCTCAATATGATCTACACGGCCATTTTCGTACGAAGTAATATCAAAGAGCTTATTTTTGTGGTAAATGCTCTTTCTTCATATCCATTTCAAAGGTTTTGACGTAAAGGTCGAACAGAAACACAATTCATCAATTTATTAACGAAGAAACTGAAAAAGATCGAAATGATTCCAGTTTTTATTAGACGATGTTCAATAACTTGTCATCCACTAATGGTAATATGTACAAACTATTTTGACTAAAATAGTTCTTTTTATTTAAAGAAACTGGTTACATTCCGTTTTCAGATTACGAAAATATTTAACTTCATCGTTCTAATTTATATCGATTTTTCGTCTCCGGAACTTGGGCATTATCGTGAAAGTGTTTATTTTCTTAACAAACGCTTATTACTTCTTATAGTTATTTTAAGTACTGAATATGCCTAATACTGTTTATTATAATTTCTAAGTTTTCATAAGTGCGTTCTCGCCGGTATGTGAGTAATAATCAAACTTTTTCAAACTTAGGCATGTTGCATGCAGCACTCACCATACTGTATACTTAAATAACTACTGTATGCATTTAGTAGGTGTGGTTAAAGTTTTTAAAGCGGCATGCTGTTCTTTTTCGCCTTATCACATACTGCAACATCAGCCCAAATGCATTAGAAGTTATTGCGAGTTATAAGGAAATATGGGAAAAGCCCATAATTCACGGTTTTATTTTAATTTCTCAATTTCGTTATAAATTCGACAAAGACGCGTATCCACTTCGCGAGTACCATTGGGCAGATCTTGGTACCTATTGGTTTTATGTTTCATTTTAATAATTGCTCACGAAAAATTGGGTCATTTAAATACCGATTTTGTTTTTATTTTCTGCTTTTATACGCTCTACTTTTTACTTTATTTTTCCTCTGATAGAACCCACCCATAAAAACCCTATCTACACCTGCCCCGTAAGACAGATTCATTGGGCCGGGGTTGCTGAAAAATATTATTGTGGTTGCTTTATGCTTTCACCCCGTCCCACTGATGCAGGCGGGATTTAGCTAAATTTGTGTTAGGGTAAATATTTTTATGTCATGTCTTTACGTTTTTCGCTGATCTTTCCTCTAAATCTAAACTCAATTTCTTTGCAGTTAAGCGCAAAGCCGCCTGGATGATTGACGTTCCCATGGCGGACCATATAAGCAAATTCCTTAGCGCAAACTGCTCCATCTTTTTGACTACCTAAGTTCACCTGGGTAAAGACATTAAGGACGTTACTGTGCATATTGATTGGCCTCCATGGTCTATTATAACAAGCAGTTGTTGAGCGGTGCATATGCTTAATAGCAGATAGGCACTCATGGATCGGTGATGGGCATCATTCCTCCTTTTCAGTCTTGGGGCTCACCCCAGCAGTAACCGTTCAGCGGCTACTGTGCCTCAATACCACTTAAGTGTTTGAAGATCAGCGGTGTTTCATTGCAGGTCAGAATAACCCTGACGAGTATGTATTATCGTCTGAAATAATGAAATTTAGGTTACTAAATCCATGGTTTAAATCTTGGAAAACTGCAACAGGACATTCGTAGAACCAAATGTAAATAGAGTCATCTTCCGGGTGACAATTTTTTATTAATTCGTTACTGTTTAGCCTTATCTTAGACACTGAAATCCAAATGCTATCCCAGTACCCTTTCTCTTATTGTTTGACGAGAGAGTGTTTTGTTATGACCCCCGCCTGGTACTTGTAAGTAATACGAACCGTGAGCAAGTCCGACCGTTCTTCCTAAAGCCGACTAGGGAGAAGAAGAAAAGGCAATGGACTACGCGGAAAACAGCATTAACAGTTAACAAGTCCTTCTCAGAGAACAACTGTGTATATTTATTAATCCGCTGGATAAGTAAGTGTGGGCGACATTGACCTATCAGATCTGACGACCGATAGATCATTACTTTTCTGACTCTGTATCCAGCAATCACGCATACGTTGAACCCAATGATAACAACTAACAATTCAGTACAGTTGTTGGAACCTAGTGTGTTCCTGTGTCAACACTGGTTGTGTTCCCCCACTGCGTGTTAGGAAGAGAAGACAGGATAGGAAAACTGATGCGACTTTACTGTCACTTGTACAAGTACAGCAACACTGTTCCGGGTGTCCTGTAGTCTCGTCTAGTTGGCAGCGTGTCCGACAGTAGATTCGTCTAGGCAGCGTGTCCACAACAGAGTCCCCGTTCTGTTAGCGCCTCGCTATTTAAGTGGCAGTTGTCATTGCTCCCCATTGGCTCTCCAAGTGCGCACGCTGGCTTACGCACGTCTGTGCGTCTGTTTTCGCGTGACCTCACTGACAACAGCCGTCCGGCTCCTGGGGCAGTCTGACTGCACATGCCTTCTTTGTTTTGGCATAATGTCTACCCTTTGACGGTCGCACGACATAGCCCGTTGTGTATGCGTCAGACTGGCTATACGTGACCTCGTCTGTCTGACATCTATGAGACGTGCTCGGACACCTTAACAAGGGTACTAATAAGCAAAATAGTTCAATAATAAACAACTTACAAACCTCAACAATGGATACACCAATTCAAGTACGAATGGAGTCGGCCAGGTGCCTGATTCTGTACAAGGGACGCCGGATCCCTAGCCTCTGAATGTAGCTCAAAGGGCTCAACCTCTGTAATATCATGACTAGTTCTTCGTAATCCCTTTTCCCTCTCTCTGATATCTCCCTGTCAACGCCTGTCTGGCTGAATTAATTGGGTGGGCCTTTTACATACAAACCAGAGAAATTGTCTGCCCCACATCGCATGATGGTTGCAGGGACGGTGACTTGCGTGTGGAGTAGATTAAAATGAGAGTACACTTACGCTGCATCTGCCACCCTCTCGCTCTCTCCCTTCCCTGTCTGATCGCGGTGTCATGTGAAAAAGACTGGAGAACGCAGGTTAAAGGCGCGGTTGGAGCCGCCCCCAGGTGAGCCGCCCCCAGGTGTGCCGCCATCCCCGGCTTGAGGCCCAACCAAGTGGAAGTGTCAATAAAGTCACATTAAGGCGGAACTCGACTCTCATTCCACAAAAACACACTGTCCAGACGGCGCGGTCAGAGTTATCCCATCAGCTGAGCACATTGCAAGCCACGGCTTTCAGCGTTCACGAAGTGTGTGTGCGCGTACTGTGTACGCAAAAATTGTCTGGGAGGGGTGGGTCGCGGCTCAGGTTTCATATGTGTCAGTGCCAGAAATCACGCTAATAAGGCTCCGTCAAAGTCTGATTCCCAGACCATCACATCGCTTACCAAAACATAGACTTGGCGTGGGTATTGCTCATCGCCTGATAGCTACCATGCGTGCACGAGTCATGCAAATCAAAGAGCCACTGGATGTAGGTGGGCAGTCTGGCGTCATTTATCAGGTGCCATGTCGCGACTGTTCTTGCCATTATGCAGGGCAGACCGGGTGACAACTTAGCTCGCGAATAACGGAGCACAAACGGGGAGTGCGGAAAAGCGACCTACAGTCCGAGATCGCTACTGACACTCTGGAAGAGGGCCACGAATTCGACTTCTCGAACACACGGATAATGGCACGAGCCAATAATAAGACGGACGCGAACTGCTAGAGGCCTGGTTGTCAGATCCCAACTCCATAAACAGGCATGTGGATGTATCGCCCTGTTATTTTGCCATCCGTGCCCGCGACCAGAAACCACGGCCCAGTTCCTCTACAAGCATGCAGACCACCACCTCAAGGTCACACGCCGTTACTCCAGGGGCGCGCGTCAGAGACACGATAAGATAGCGTGAGAATGGACGTAGCATGGACAGCGACCAATCAATAATTGCCACCACCCCCTCCCTTACCAACCCCATTTATGCGTAGCTGAGGTTTGCTGTTCTCATTTACTCTGACGATGGCTCCTCGTGTGGAGCCGAAAGCTCAGAATAAAACGATGGTTCCAGGGATCATGGCTTCCTCTTCCTTACAATAGACTTTTGCATTCCAGACACTGTTCGATTTTTGTCAGTGTGTTGGGGTCCCTGCCCAATTTTCCACCCCTTTTACTCTTAATTGATGTGAGCACTATAATTGCTTGTCTGTAATGCCTTGTCTGTTCTACCGCTTACTATGAATTATCTCCCCCCCCCGTCACGTTTAGCTTATTCAAAGGGTTGACAGTATCAATACTCGCCTCATTGAGTACGGTGAGGACGTCTTCGATTTCTCTCAACCTGAAACAGAACTTGTCACTACCATTGAGCAAAAAGTTCGCACTCAACAGCCAGTTAATTATGATCGCAAGACCTTTCAGTTGGCCGATGATGTCTGCGCCAAACTCTTCCAATTAATTTTTGAACGCCATCAATTAGAGCAATCATTTTTGAAGTTGGGTAGGCTGTCTGGGATACTTTGTGCCTTGTTTACTTGCCTTTAAATCAGCCAGAAATGTGGCAGGCCTGAATTTAGTGGATTGAATTATTACCTAAAACCCTCACCGATGCCATTTTTCAGGGCCTGTTTCCTTGTGGAATGTGCAGAACTGAAATGCCACGTGGGAGAAATAGCTTATTCTGTACAGTAGTAGTAGAGAATAGGTAGGAAGAAGTTTACTACCGGACGAGTGCACGTTCGGACACCAAGGCGGCGTGTCCAAAGTGTTTGAGCGTGACATTTTCGTAGTAAACTCTTGTGTGAGTCAGCCACGGAAATATGATTGACTAGGCTGGTCCATGCGCACCCGAAGAAGGTTGAGCGTTGGCTTAGAATGCGACGCCTGTGTTTATCTGTCCCAGAGGAGGGTCGAGGCTTGCAATCGCGTGACCTCATGCAGGACATGGCGCCAATGGGGAAAGCGTCAAAACAGTTTTGCCAGGGAGGTTCATTGGGTATCGGTTACGTCTGGGATGTTTGTTTCCTTACCTTCCAGGACTGAATAGCCAGCTGATATATCCGTGTGCTAGTTTTCCAATACCGCTTAACAACACCTCTGCGGCTTAGGATTGCGGGTGCAACACAAACGATGCGGGCCGACACGACACCACAGCAGATCAACGTGATAGGGGGCTTCGGCGACGCAAGTGACAGTGAGGTGAGAGTAGACAGTTTGACCTTCAACTTTGACGACTTTCACCTCATGGTGCACACAGCGGAGTGGTGCAGTGTCTGCGGGTTGCGATTGAGTTGTTTAAGCGATCGTAGACCTGCACAGCATCTACTTCACAATCTGTTGTCCCTGACACACCTGAGTCCGGTGTGAAGGAATATTCAAGAAGCCTGGAGGCCGGATCGGGCGTGTCCGTCGCGCCCCTATGCGTGCAACCACACCTGTCTAGGATCGTAGCTAGGTCGGAGTGCCATAAAGGCAAACACATTGGAAAGAAGACATTGCAAATTGACTCCCCGTCCGCCAGTCAGGATATCCACACAACGATAACACACAGCGGACTGACCACACGGTCCGAGACATCAGTTGGCACAACCCTCGAAGCCATGGCGTTTAGTGTTGCGTGATAGCTTCAATCCCGTCATTATTGTAGGGAAGAAGGGCACTGAGTCGTTGACCTCGATGCCTTCCCCACCGCCAGGATCAAGCCACGCTCCAAGCCGGTTGATGTGAAACGGACGCAGTCGCTGACAGGGCCTGCGAACCCCTACCTGCGCCTAACAACACGACCTGACTCCCTTGACAAGCACACACAATCAGGGGATCAGGAGGAGCCATCACCTTCTCACCCCCTCCAAGCCGGTCGATCGTATGATGGGCGTGGGTGCTGACAGGGCCGGCGAACCCGTCTGTGCGCGTCACAGCATGACCTGACTGCCTTGACACACACACACACACAGAGACTATGATGTGCACAACTTGTGGATCGGAAGATACCCTCGCCTCCTGACTCCCGGTGCACTCATCAGCCATTAAACACCCAACACACACACTGACCAGTTGGCGTGTTAGTTAATTGCCTCAACTGGCTGCCTTCTCAGTCGTATCACATAGGAGCCGCGTGCAACGGGAGCAGAGGAACAGCCTTACCTACATGAGGTCACGTATAAACGTTCATTCGCACCTAAAGTCAATGTTGTCAGTTACAATGGAGCGTACTTTATCTCAGATATTTGCAGCGCTGGCTTTTTCCAACAGTAAAGTTGATTTCGGATATTCCGGGAGTATTCACGTCACCTCTATCTCCCCTTGCAGTGCGAACCTGAATTAAAGCAGCTCTAACTAAATAAAATAAAAAGATTTCATATTTGAGGCCCCAAAGGCCCCCTTACAACAGCTCTGCCCAATTAACCGGATACATCCGGACTTGTCTTTTGCCTCTACGTCTGTCCTTTACCTAAAAGTGGACGAATTAGACTACTACCGGGAACGTCAGACACAAGATAAAACTCTCCTATTTAACTTTCTTTCTTCTTGACACCTGGGAATCGCATTCTTACTTCCAGTGGTCAATCTGCGCGGCAAAAGTAGGTCATGTAGTACGTAGAATTGTTATTGTCATGAGTGTAGCCTGACCAAAGGCTAGCAAACTTGCAGGCTCTCCTGAAGCGTCGTGCCTGTCACCGGCTACCACAATGATTCCTTTGTCAACAGAGGACTCTGTTCAGGGTCATATGCCTTCGCGGTGGTTATGCCCACGTAATGACTGTCCACAGGCAATGACATTAAACCAGACGCCTGCACGCGCGTCAAAGCACCAAGGTCCTCAAGCCTCTCGCGGGCACATCCTGGACTGCTCGAAAGAGACGCTGGTGACCACATTAAAAGTGCTGGCCAAACCGCATCTCACCTATGCGGCACCAGTCTGGTCTCCCACAATCAGCTCCTCCAGCCTCCACCGCCTTCAGTCAGCACAGAACGTTGCCCTCCGCACGATCACGGGCTGCTATAAAATGTCACCCATCGATCACCTTCATGGAGAGGCTGCTATCCTGCCGGTCGCCCCGCACAACAAAATCTTGGGCCAGCAGTTCTGGTGGACCTGTTCACAACCTGGCAACCGAACCACCATCGTTGCATTGCTCCTGAGCCTAGCCGTAACGTTCGGTCGTCTAATCGAGCTCTTCAAAAGGCAGCTGTCGTCTCGTCTCTCTCGGATCTACCCGCTGATTGCTTTGCCATCAAGATAGGCTCCCAGCGCCGTCACCAGATAGCCGTTGTGGACGCAAAATCCAGCTACCACCCCTGGTGTGCGTGTGTGTGTCGTAGCCCATAGTTGGATCAGGAATCCCCGCCGGAATCCAAACTGGGAGTATTTGGGAGACGGAGAAAAGCCGCGACCTCGACCGGCTTGAGCCACAGGTTCGCGGGAGTGAGGTGGGTGCCTGGCCGGGAACTGCAGGCGAACAGATGACGGCAGTCATGTGGCGAGACGCCGCATTCGGGACAGCAGTCGGGTATGGATGGATCGAGCCGGTGCTGGTACTGGCGAAGGAGCATGCAGTAGCCAATGCGTAGCTGCGCCAGGGTACAGCGAGTGACCCTCGGGAGATGTCGTTCCGAGGCCGCAATCGGAGGTGGATAGCCACCCAAAAGGACCAGGGGACGGTAACCTCGTTTCTCCTGGACAACGACTCTGGTGGGGGACGCTGGAAGCCTGTCTTGGTGGCAGAGCTATCAACAGGTAGATCCGCGAGAACGAGGCAACAGATTCCTTATGGAGTGCTCGAATAGACGGCCGGACGTTGCGGCAGGGCTCGGGAGCGGTGCAACGGTGATGATTGGGATGGCCGGGTTGCGAACAACTCCACCAGAACTGCTGGTTAAGGAGAGTGTTGTGATGGGCGACCGGTAGAACAGAAGCCTCCGCATGAAGATGATCTATAGGCGACATTTTATAGCAACCCGTGATCGTGCGGAGGGCAGCGTTTTGGGCTGACTGGAGGCGGCGGAGGCTGGAAGAGCTCATCGTAGGAGACCAGATTGATGCCGCATAAGTGAGGTGCGGCTTGGACAGCGCCTTGAAAGCAGTCGACAGAGTCACTTTCGCGCAGCCCCAGGATGTGCCTGCTAGAGCCTTGAGGACCTTGGTGCAGCGGCTTTCTTTGCTTGCGGTCTCCCTGGCATGGTCTGCGAACGTGAAAAGCGGATCAAAACGCACGCCAGGGAGTTTGGGCTTGCGGACGAGCGGTAAGGACGCCCCGTTGACGGTGATGACCGGGTGACGATTAAACTCCTTCCGATCAAGCGTGAAAACAGTTGCGGACAACTTGGCTGCCGAAATCGTCATTCCGTGCTGGGTGAGGAAGTTTTCGACAACACGCATGAACTCCGTGAGGAGCTGTGCAGCCTGATCGATGTCATGGTGCCGGCAAAAGAACGTAAATCTTCCGCATAGGATACCACTTGCACAGGTGCCCGGGGGAGTGGGAGCTCTTGCAAGTAGATGTTAAAGAGCGTCGGGCTGAGCACTGAGCCTTGAGGGACGCTACAGGTCTGCCTACGGGGCTTAGAGAGAGCGCCCCGGAAGACGGACACGATCGTGACGGCCACGGATGTAAGCCGCTAACCATCGGACCAGGCCAGTCGGGACTTTCAACGAGACCAAGTCCTGCAGGAGCTGATCGTGGCGGACGCAGTCAAAGGCTCGTGACAGGTCAATTGAGACTGCCACGGTCCGCGAAGCGGGCTTCTGTTGATTGAAGCCCTCGAGGATAGCGTCGCTGAGCTCGAAAAGCGCCGTTGTAGTTCCACGACCCGATCGGAAACCATGTTGGTGGCAAGATAGTTCCGCCACAGACGTCAGAATTGGGTGGATGAGCCGTTCCAGGATCTTCGCCAATGGACTGAGGAGGGCAATTGGACGATAAGAGGTCGCTAGGCAGGGGTCCTTACCCGTTTTGACCAGGGGGATAATGATCGACTAGCGCCAGCAATCAGGGATGATTGAAGTTCCCAGTGAAAGGTTGAAGAGGGCGGCAAGGTAGGCAGCCACCTTCGGGCCGATGTGTCGCACATGGATAGGCGCCAGACCATCTGGTCCTAAGGCTTTCGAAGCTCTCATTTTCTTGACGGCGGTGAGGATGGCATCAGCCGAAAAGGGAATGTCTAGGGGCGGGGCTTTATGGAGGAGGCGAAGAAGCGGGTGCTGGCTTTTGGGATTGGGCGCCGAGCGGGGCGAGAACAGCTTGTTCATCTTCGCGGCGATCTTACCGTTGTTGGAAATGAACTTGCCGTCCCCAAAGCTAATAGACTGGTTTGATGTATCAGCCTGGGGTTTGGTCAGGTTGTGTAGAAGCTTCCAAGTGGCAGCTGAGTTGCCGCTGAAATTGCAATCTGAAACCAGTTCATGCCAGCGTTGGCGTTTGCCATCGTTGATAGTCTTAGTGATTAAGCCATTTAGTTCGCCAACGCGCGGATCACTGGCATCACGCGCTCGTATTTCGTCTCTCTCTCGTTCCAGGCGGGAGGCTTCGGGCGGATAGTTAGGACGGAGAAAGGGAATGCGGCCGTTAGGGATGTGGTGATTTGCTGCTGCCAGGAGTAGTCGACGAAGGGCTCGCTCCGCCATGTGGACACAGGTGGGAGGCGGTAGACCATCGATCTCGGCTTCGCATTCGGTCGTGAACGCTGCCCAATTGGCTTTCTTGAAATAAATGAAGTGCCGGTTGGGGGCCTTGATACGCTCGGCGGCGGTGGCCAATTCGAGCACAATGGGGAGGTGGTCGCTACCCAGGCTGATTTTCGTGTTCCACATGGTGGAGGCTGCCAGATTGAGACTGGCGAGGGAAACATTAGGTGAGCTGGAGGCGCCGTTGGTCGGGAGCCGCGTTTGGCTGTTCTCGTTGAGAACGGCAAAGGGGGCGTGTTCTATTTCATCAGCCAGAGCTTCTCCTCGGGGGTCGGCTGCCAAGTTAGAGTACCACAGGTCAGGGTGAGCGTTGAAGTCACCTAGCACCAGACTGTCTCCAGAAGGTAACTAGGGAGCGACAGAGGCGGTGAAACCGGGAGAAAACCTGGAAGTTGGAGGGATGTACACATTCACGACGGTTAGCAGCACCGGGCCAATGTCAAGGGAAATCGCCAGTACTTCCGTGGGATCGGCTCCAAGCAGGGGAAGCTGGTGATGGGCAATGGATTTGTCCACCAGGAAAGCCAAACTTCCGCCTTTGTTGCGGCCGCGGTCGCGACGGACAATCGTGTATTCGGCACAGGAAGGGACCTTTGTGGCGTTAGACCACTTTGTCTCTTGGATAGCCGCCACAGCTATGCTGTGCGAGCGCATGAAGGCCAGGAGCTGGTCAAGTTTCCCAAGGAGGCCGTTGGCGTTGAATTGTAAGATTTTAAGACCAGGTGGTGAGCCAAGGTCGGAGACCAGAGGATTTGGGTTCAGAACTGGACGGGCTGGAGGGATGGAGATCGGTGGGGGCACGGGACAGCTGGGACACGCGAAGGCGGGCGACCAATCGGCAGCCGTGGCGAGGCCACTGCAGCGGAGATGGCACCAGCCATTGCAGGATCCGCAACGTACAGACCAGTCGCGGCGGCCCAGACGGACTCGGCAGAACGAGCAGTACCAGAGAGGTCCAGGGTTGGCCTCGATTCCGGCGGCGAGGAGGAGGAGGAGTCGGAGCAGCGTGGCTGGGAGGGGCTGTTCCGTCATCAAAAACACGGATTTGGCGGAGGGGAGGGTTGATCCAACGTAGGCAGATGGGTGTAGCAGACCTTGGCCGCCGGGAGGGCGGGTGGGAACGCGATTCGTAGACGCGTCTGCTGTGGACCACCCCTGGTCCTTCTGGGTGGCTATTCACCTCCGATTGTCTCCTCGGAACGACATCCCCCGAGGGTCACTCACTGTACCCTGGCGCAGCTACGCAGCGGCTACTGCATGCTCCTTCGCCAGTACCAACACCGGCTCGACCCGTTCATATCCGACTGCTGTCCCGAGTGCGGCGTCTCACCGCATGACTGCCGTCATCTCTTCGCCTACAGTTCCCGGCCAGGCACCTAACTCATCCCCATGGATCTTTGGCTCAAACCGGCTGAGGTCGCGGCTTTTCTCCGTCTCCGAACTGCACCTAGTTTGGACTCCGGCGGGGGCCCCTGATCCAACAAGGGCTACCAACCAACCAACTCCTAGTCCTAACTTCGAAAGTGATAAGAACTATGACCTTAATCCACACTCGAAAACTGTCGATCAAAACCCGTGCTCTAACCCTAAAATCCTGTGTCCAAAATCAGTTATTTCTAGCCTCTCCCTTTATTGACGCAATTGTGATAACGTTAACAAGACATGTCTACTTACAAAAAGTAAGTAAGTATATTTTACAACATCTAGCAACAACAACATCTACTCTAAGTAAGGAACATGAGCTTAGAATAACAAAGCTACCTAAATCAAATGAGTACAAATATTCTTGTATTGAATAAAAGGTCATAATCCCTATTCTCTGTAGCTATAATGTGCTTGTTGTACACTATCCATTGATGATTCAGAAGCTAATCGCAGCGTGTTTTAAATTTTATCAGGATCTGATGGCGACAGCGGTACATGTTCTAAGGATGGCAGGCGACTGTTTTCTGAATTGTTGCGCCAGGCGGACGAGTCCATCAAAAGGCAGGAGGACCAAATGTCGCGCCTCAGAGCAGCGAACGGTGGAAATCCTACCCTTCAGCCTCCTGAATCCACAGGGGCTTCATTGGCCGACCTTGTACATCTCTTTACTGTCATAAATGACCTGTTCCGTGATTTGTTTGATTGCCGGACGCATTTACGTACATTCGTGGACCTGATTTGTTCGCTTTCAAACAGAGTAAGTCCTTCAATTTTTAGCGGTTATCTCAAAGCTTGTACCAGCTCCCTCCCTCCCACCCTCATTTAACCTAACTGGCAGCTAATTAGGCTTATAGCAGGCGTTAGACGAGAAGCTGACGTCACGTTGGCCACCGGTCGTACGCTAATACCAAGTCGTTTTTGCCTCATTTTCCCCCGTGGGATGCACATGTGAGGCAGATATCCAGTGTAACGCCTTCCCGTCCTAACGTGCTTAGCCTGTAGTCACCGACTCTCCTCTCTGGCGGCCTCCCCTTTCGCGGAAGAAAGTTTCATTTATCTGCTCTTTTGACTAGATTCTTGGGAAGGTCCTACACGAAGACGGTGTTGCTGAATTTGCCCGTGGACGCTGGGTGACTCATCTCGACTATGCCGATGATACTGTTTTTCTAGCTTCGAGTTTTAGTGATCTACAGTCAGTGCTGTCGGAGGTGTATCCTTAAAAGATGAAAAGACAAAAGTGTTTTCGTGCTGCATCCCTGCTCAAGAGAAGGCGTTTCTCTCTCGCGTGCGATTAGTGCTTGTCAACTTGAAGGAGTAGACCATTTTAACGCCTTGGGGTGAGGGTGACATTGTGTCGCGAATTGGACAGCTAGACGAGTTTTCCCAAGCTTTAAGAAGCGCCTATGGGCCCGATGTGAAAGTCCTATTGTCATGCGTGTACCGTGTATCCCTGCGGTCTTTTTATTTATACGGCTGTAAATGCTGGCTTAGTCGTGTCGAAGTTGAAAGAAAACGGGAGGTATTTAACCACTTCTGTTTGAGGAAAATCCTTCGATTTTTTATCAAATGAAGCAGTCCGAACTCGCTGCGAGGACATCATAGTATCATTCAAGAAGGACGCCTGATATGGTTTGAACATGCTGTTCGTCATCAACCTCGGGAGTGCAGTGTTACCCGGAACCGTTACTCGATTGGCGGCTTCGAAGGGGCCGTCGTGTCAAAAGCTGGGTCGACTCAGTCCGTCAGGGCATGAAAGTGGTTCTCGGACCCTTGGTATTCGGTCGCCGGCGCTGGCAAAGAGAATGGATTGAACTGGGGGTGTTGGGTTGAGATATAGCGTCTCTGTGCCGATGGTATGAGTACTAAAATCATAAGTTTTCAATTCCGAGTTGTTGGAAAAAGGCCGAAGGCACTCAAATGAGGACTTTAGTGTGCAGAGAGCCCTCGAGTTGCTGTCTGAGGGGGTGGCAGTGGCCACTGACGAAACCGGAGCCAGTGTTGACTGCGAGAGTGTGAGAAAGCGGGGGCAGTTGTGTGTGTGTGCGATTGGTGCGTGCTACATTTGCCGAAGCGGTGTCCCGTAAAGAGGCCGATGCTGCGTTGTCCCAGGAGTGAGGTGTGCCAGTGTCCACGAGGCAGCTGCGACTATGTGTACGTGTGTGTGTGCCTATCCGACCTCAGGCGGCCGACAGCTAGAGGGTGAACTGTAGCTTGCGGTGGGGTCGACCCTCGACGAGTTTCTTTCCTCACTATAATCAATCCGATGCGCTTGAAACTATCGCGGTGCCAACTGACGGGATTATTCGGACACCGCAGTCGTCCCGGTGTGTCTTGTTGTGTGAAGTGGCTGTCTGTGGGTTGAGGGTAGGGCTCAATGACTCCTTCTTAATTTTGCATTGACGGCGCTCCCTATTGGGAGCCTACCTATTGGTATGTGCTTTTGGCACGTCTGTTTAGTGTTGGTCGCGCCAGCCGCCTGCGCCCTCCTCCATCTCTGGCCTTTGTCTCGGTGTGGGAATGGGGTGGATTCTCCGCGAGTCTTCTTTCGCTGTATATCTCGTGGGAGTCACCGCGTTTCTTCAACTCGTGGTGGGTACGTCGACAGCGACGATCGAAATTCGTCGTCGTCGCGTGGAACTCAGTGAAGAGTGTTCAGCGAGACAGACAGCGATCGCTGCGAAGGTACGTGATGCTGAGTCAGGGTACATTGAATAACGAAATGGGGCAGCACTGTTGGCTGTCCGCCACAGAGGTTCGAATGACTGCTTTTGGTGGCTAGTAAGCCAGTAAGGTGGCCATTTCGCGATGTCTCCTCTGCTATTTGATATCGCCCCTGCCCACACTAAAAAAATACTACTTGACTTAGGAGATCTGCTTCTTTGCCTTAAGATCGAAAAGTATGTCAATGCACCAGGAAGAGAATCGACACCTCCGGTTCCTCCTCCTCCCCCAGCGGAAGCAGAAACAGGTAAGATGTGCTCTGCGTCTTTCCTGCTAACAAGCCATCCTTTGTGGAAGCCTTAATGTCAACTTCATTATCAGTTTATTGAGGGAAATATAGGCGAAGGCCTATTCAACTCCCTGTTGGCTAAAGGATGATAGGAACTATAGGGATACAAAGAAAAATTTGAAAAATACGTCAATTACATGTTGCGGGTGAAGACACAGCAGTTATTGGGTAGTCGAAACCCATGACTACTCGCTCATTGCAAGTAGTATAATGTAATGTAGTGTCTTTTGGTTACCTGGGGTGTGTGGAATGATATGTTTGGTGCATGCTCAGCACGTATGTATGCATTTTCTGAAATGAATTAATATGGGTGAAGAGGACAACCTCTTCGGGCAGAGCTTTCCATGCTGCAACAGCTGTGTTGCTGAAGACGAATTTTTTTTCCATCGATACTAGCGTTGTCGGGGCGTAGTTTAAGGGGATGATCGCGCAAATTTCGCGAATTAGCTTTGGTAAAGAAATTACCAGGGACAAAGCAACAATTCAGGCTATTTATAACAGGAAAGGTAAGTATCTGTCTAACTGAAAGCCTTGAGGGGTAAAAACTCGTTTAAAACCTCGCCAAAGTAAGAATGAACCCGGCTTGCGTAATAATGAACTAAACTAAACTAAAGCCAGTAGAGGTAAATATTTACTAAAAAAATAAACTGAGCCAGTTTGGAACTTAAAACTAAATATCACCGAATCGTAAACTATAACAAAATAAGTAGTCAGGTGTGTGCAGTTATATTTAAGAGATGACTGGCCTCCTATATCCTCAATAATTCCGTGTTAAATAGAGATAGAGACATGATTATGATGGCTATTGTGGTGTTGATGATGACAAAGAAGAAAAAGAAGAATAAAAGAAGAAGAAGAAGACGAAAAAGAATAAGGGGCAAACAGCTGAGTTGCTTTGTCTGGCCTCGCATGCGCGTAGTCCCTGTCTTGTATTCAATTATTAGTTAGGATATTGGTGTGCAGCAATGTACTTTATAACACTCTTTCTCTTGTATAATGAAGAAGGCAAAGGGAACCTCGTATCCTTTAAATAGATGGAGGGCACTGTGCCACCATTGAGCGAAATTAGTAAACTGTTTGTGCATAGCAGACTCTGAAGACTGGTTCTCGGGCATACGCGCTCTTTCGATGAAACTATCATCGGAGGCCTGTATCTTATAAGTAGTGCATTGCTCTCGCACATTTTTACTTTGAGATAACACAATGTGTGTACTGTAAAAGGTGGCTGCTGATGACGTTTGCATTTTTATCATTGGTTTTTTTCTGCTTTTATAAATCCAAGTATATATTTTGCAAAACATCAATGACAAAAACATTTCTCGTGGTCGTTTGGTAGCAGGCAACGCCTTATTTAAATTTTATACTTGAAGAAAGGGTACCTTTCAGTTAAAAAAAACTTCTAATTATGAGGTTTTTTACGATGGTGAAGTGTTCATTTATCATATTTTATAATATTATATCACATCCGTCAATTTATTAATGCTGCCTATAATTTGAACAGCATGTTTCATATTCGATACAGTATCTTATGAGAAGTATGTCACTTCTTCTTCAAATTGTAGGCAAAAACGTACCTTTCATCAAACAGGATCTACACAGAGCGCAGTTTTTAAACCTTGAATTCATGTGTAGCATTCAGTTGGTTTAAAAATTATTCGGCAATTTAGAAATTTTTCGAAAACCGAAAGATACCCTTTCCTTAGGTATAAAATTTGAAGAAGGCGAAAATTTCCCATCAAACGAGTGCAAGAACAATTTTTCGTTCAGATTTTCCATAAAGTATATATGAATTTATAAAGGCAGTCGAATTGGATGATAAAACGACCTACTACTTAAGAAGCCACTTTTTACAGCAGATTCGTTTTTTGCTAGTGATCATGAAGGAGCGCTTTAGAAAGCCGGCATCTTATCGTGACTGAAATGACTTTAAAATAGACTACGCGATCATCAGTATTACAAGCTTACTCAATGGTGATTAGCGAAAGAGTATGAATATTTCGCATATATTAGCGTGTTACACGAATTATAGACCGCACTGAATAATCTGGTCAGTACCTCATGAACAGTACTATTCTCCCGCGCATTTTTGATTTGAGATATCGTGTGGACCCCAATCAAGCAGTTCAGGGTTCCCTATGAACATCACCACAGTAGCAGATTGTGCAATGCGGGACCGCTGTTAAGAGGAGTTATATTGGAGGGTCATATCAGGGGGAAGGAAAATAAATATAAAATTGAGCGGATAAGCGTAGTAAATGATGGCCACAACTATTTAAAAACCTTTCGAAAAAGCGCGGTGATTAAATGTATAAGCATGAGCAAATCGAAGGAATTGAATAAACTTCCGCTAATGGGAATTACAGCCAATAGGAAACAAGAAGTGTGCAAACTTTGTAAATAAACGGTAAACCAAGACGGCTACGCTCTTCGCTCTTATTTTTAAAACCTCGCAATAGCTTCTACTGGATTCGGGCCGATTTTTTCCGTACGGTCAGCCGAAACGCAACCCTGTCTCGGTAAATATTTCCGAGTGAAAATGAAATGAAGTATATCGAAGTAGAAAGCTAACCGAAGGCTTAACCGAATTTAGACGGATATTGTTGTACTTTAAGCGGCGAAGCAACCGTTCTTCCGCTGTCCACTGGAACGGCTCCATACAACTCGCACCGACCCCTAAACAACAGTCTCTTTTTAACTCCGCCACTCTCCCCTCTCTGCCGATTTCCCGACTCACTTGGACAAAAACACAAACTCTGGGCCCTGAGTGCGTCACCGTTCGCGTCTCCATAACACCAATCAACTACAAACTTAGATGGCATTCCCTGGGCAACGGAATAATTCCGAAGCCAAACGACATCACCTACTTCGTAAGGACTTCCGTGGGCCAAACGGTCGTAGTGATCATTTTGACGCCTCTGGGACCCCTGAAGATGTATTCGCGCTTCCTCTGCGGCGATACGCATCTTATTGTCTAGACTCGTAAGGTAAACGCCGATGGAAACTTCGTTACTTTCGCGCGGTACTTGATGGTCCTCGATAATTCGCATTTCTCGGCCGCATGTATAGGCAAAGGGGGTTTGATGGGTCGATGCATGTACCGTGGAGTGATAGGCTAGCATACAGGCTGGTAAAGCATCGTCCCACGTTCGGGGAGCCTGTCTATCAACGAACGCTTTGAGCAAACCGATTAGGGTTCTATTAGTCCGCTCTACCTGTCCATTACCTTGCGGATGGTACGCAGTCGTGCGAGTTTTATTGATTCGCAGGTACTTACATTAGTCGCATATGGTTGTGTTTTCGAACGAACTTCCCCTGTCAGAGTGAAGCTGATCGGGGGCGCCCCATCTACAAATCCAACCATTAAAAATGGCCCGGGAGACTGTTTCGGCAAAGACATCGGGCAAGGCTACTACTTCAGCCATCTTTGTGAAGAAATCAACCATCACTAAAATGTACCGATTATGCCTATACGACTCGGCAATGGGTCCGATGATGTCGACATTAACGCGCTCGTTGGGATACCCGGTCAATATTGGCTAAAGAGGGGCCCTGTTTAGCTGTCGTGATGGCTTAAGTTGATTGCATAGGGTGCAGTACCGAATGTGATTCCACACGGAACGCTTTAAGTTGGGCCAGTAATATCTACGCCTGAGTGCCCATTCGGTCTTATATATTCCTACATGTCCTAACTCGGTATGTATCCTCTATTACTTCGTCTACCATGGATCGAAGTAGCAAGACACGTCGTGGATGGTGATCACTATCTCTATAATACAGGACACCGTTATCCAAAAATAACTTATCCGGGTTTTACTAATTTTTCAATGGTATATCGGCCCAATGTGCGGGTCTTCACGTTGTGCCTGCGCCCACATATAACTTTGGTCATCGTGAAGCGATATCGCACTTATGTTAATGTCCGTACACGATGGACAATTTCCGTGCGGTCTATAGGGTTTCCTAGATAGGGCGTCAGCATTATTTTGCAGACGACCTGGTCGGTATAAACATTCGTTCTCGTAGCCTGCTAGTTGCTCTTGCCATCGTGCGACTTGCCCTTCAGGGTTCTTGAAATTACGAAGCCATGTTAGCGAGCTATGATCCGTTCTGATTATGAACTTCCGGTACTGTAGGAATGGTAGACATTCTTGAACGAAGAAGACGAGGGCAAGCATCTCTTTCCTAGTCACACAGTACCGCCTCTCAGCTTTGCTCAGGGATCGACTTAGGTACTGGATAACACACTCTGTTTTATCGGCTTGTCTTTGTGATAAAACAGCGCCAATCGTGAATTCACTTGCATTTGTGTCAAGTATGAATTCTCCCGCCTGTTGACTAACATTGGGGAACGCGAGGATTGGACTGGAACACAAGTTGTCTTTTAAAGTGTTGAAGCTCGCTGCACATTCGGGTGTCCACTTAAAGCGAACTCCCTTTTGCGTGAGCTTATTTAACGGTGCAGCTATATGTGCATAGTCCTTAACAAACTTCCTACAGTAGGAAGCGAGACCCGTGAAACTTCTGACCTCAGTCACATTGGTGGGTGTCGGCCACTCGCGGACTTCCACAACCTTATCTATGTCGGTTTCGACCCCCGAGGCTAACACGACATGTCCTAAGTACTTCACCTTATCTCGTAGGAGTGCACTATGCCGGCTTAAGGGTGAGACCTGCCTGTTTCAACCCGTCGAATATCCTATGAAAATTATGCAAATGATCGTCGAAATCCTTTCCAAGAATAATGATATCGTCGAGATACACTAAACAGGTATTCGGGATAAATTGTGCTAGAACCTGGTTCATAAGCCTTTGGAAAGTACTAGGCGCATTAGCTAGACCAAAAGGCATAGTCTCGAATTCGTATAATCCAGAAGGGACTGAGAAAGCAGTTTTCTCACGGTCGGACGGCCGGACTTCTACTTGCCAATATCCAGCAGCTACATCTAACGTCGAGAACACCCGATTACCCGAAAGGGCATCTAACGTTTCATCAATGCGAGGTAACGGAAAGGAATCTTTAGTCGTGACCTCGTTAACTTACGATAATCTACGCATAGTCTTAATGTCCCGTCCTTCTTCATGACTAGAACGACCGGAGACGACCAGGGAGAGCTAGATGGCTTAATTATCTTTCGATCAAGCATATCGTCTATCATCGCCTTTAACTGTGTCTGGTAGAACACAGGTAGTCGTCGAGACGGAATCTTAATTGGTCGGGCTGTTCCCGTATGTATTTCGTGATGAGCTGCATTGGTTCGGCCGTATGAACGACCGTCCCAATCAAAAATGTCCCTTAACTCATGAATTAGATTACCTAGCTTCGTAGAGCTAACCGAATCGAGCGAGGATGGAACTAACCCTTTAACACATTCGTCTAACTGGGACGTGTTAACCTCGACCAGTATACGTGGCGCCTCGATATTAAAGGGAATTTCAATTCCACAAAAGCGTATACAATTATGATTAAAATCTTCTAAACATTCAAAAGCATGTAAAAAGTCTGCTCCTAATATACATTTCCAAATGATATCTGGGCAAATAGTGCAGGTATGTGTAAATTTAATGCTATCAAACAAAAGCTCTAGTTCTACTATGCCGTTGTGTCGCAGAGTGTTGCCATTAGACGTTTTCAGACTAATTTTGGACTTACTGCAATATCTAACCTTCGCTTGAAGTTTAAGAAATGTTTCTAGCCTAATAAGGGAGCACCCAGCCCCTCATTCAACCAAGCATGGCAACTTAGAGTTTCTTATAGTAGTATTAATAACTGGGAAAGACTTAGTGGAACCTATGCTCGTAATACACATATCAGTTATCAAAAGGCACTTACCGGATTGTTCATCCTCACCTGGGGTGATCACATGAACACCGGGACTATATGGGGGGCGGTTCTGTCTCGCCCGTTGTTGTCTCCAATTCCCTCGTGGAGTGGGCGGTGTTGGGCCTCGCCAAGAAGAGGTCGGTTGTGGAGGTTCAGGCCAGCCAGCAACATTCTGTAGCTGTCCATGCCAAGGTTGTGAAGGACCCTGCCACGGTTGAGGGAAGCCGTAGGACGAATAGGTTGTTGGTGGAGAATTCATCTGCAGAGGATTCATCTGCGTGGGAGGACTCATCTGCCACCGAGCCGTCTGCGTGCCAATTTCGCGAGATTGGCACTGTCTCGTGGCGTAGACGCCAACCGTCGTTGGAGGCCGGGGACCGAATATGTTGCGAGTCATCGGCAGGACAGCGTCACGCTGTGGCACGTCAATGAAGGCTACTTCCTCTTGCTGGGCGTACTCTAGAGCCTTCTTAATGGTGGTGGGTGTGTTCCGAGCAAACTCACGACTAACCTCATCACTAGCTACGCCTTCTAGAAAGATGTCCAGGATCTTTGTTGACAGATCAGCCAAGCTAGAGTCTGGAAAACTTTGTGGGCTAAGACGCGGAGATGGCGTTGGTATTCGCCAACTGACTCTCCTGCATTTTTCTCCTGGTTCTTAGAGTTTGACGACTGTTCCATGGCGTGACTGGTACACCAAACTCTCGTCTGAGTCGTAGTCGTCTGAGGGCGAGAACCTATTTGGCCGCGTTGTCCTTGACGCAGGAGAAGTCACCTTCTCCATTGCCGTTACTAGACGAGCGAGTAGGTCGTCGATGTCCATATCCCGCCGCTGTCACCAATTTGTAACGAACCGAGACTACCGATGGGCGATTTCGTGCGACTATAACCCGAAACAGAACAACGAATGCGATTACTAGATGAAAACGACCGAACCGAACCCAAATAAGAACAAGACCGTTTAAACAAAGACTGCTACTCTTAAACTTTACTACTATTTGAAGGACTAATTTATTAGTCTTGGCTACAACAATCGGAACAATCAGTTAAGTCGTCCTTTGGCGGTGATGATTGACTGTCCTGGTCCTGACCAGCGATGACTTCTGGGAGACGTTTGGAGGCGGCTGCCGAGAGCGATGATCAACCTTCCATAGGGCCGTCTATATATACAGGGTGCCCCACGAAAAACCTCTAAATTTATGATAATGTTTATACTGTTATAAAAATAAAAATTTTTGATTGCAATTATAACTAACAACTTTATTGTGTAAACAACTAACTGTTAACTTACAGATACCGCTCAAAATTCTGTCCATTAACTGCAGAACAGCGACGTAAGCGATCCATCCAGCTCTGAGCTGCTCGATGAATGACATCAAGAGGGATGTTGTTCCATGTGTCCATCAACACATGTTTTATTGACTCAATATCAGTGATTCCTTTTCTTCGTCTCTGAACCTCCTGTAAGAGTACACTCCAAATGCAAAAGTCCATTACATTCAGGTCAGGGCTCTTGGATGGCCATTGCTGGGGTGTGATGAAATCTGGAGTGTTAACTCGGAGCCAGGCGACAGTGTCATTGGCAGTGTGTGGCTTTGCACCATCTTGCTGCCACGTCCAGGGTTCTCCCTGTATTACTTGATCAATATATGTAAACATCTGCGGGCACATCTCCTCTCTGTAAACAACTTGATTTACAGTTTTTTTCGTTCTCCGACTCGGTGCAACACCTTCCTGCAGCAGCATCTCCTTCAATAAAATAGACGTCTGTTTTGCCTTGCCAGGAAACAGCACCATAGCACATGATAGATTTTTGCTGCTTGTCTATCTCCACCAGCAAATCTTCATCAGGAATATCAGTTTTGACTTCCACTGCACGATATATGCGTTCATTTTGCCTATTCAGTGGTGCAGACAAGCAGAATGATGATTCATCTGAGAACCACACTTGTTTCCATTTTTCTCCTTCACCGAAGCGCTGAAGCATGGCATCACACTTTGTCTTTCGAGCTTGCTGGTGTGCTTCAGTTAAAACATGGCATTGAATACGTCGAAAACATTTTAAATTGGATTTTGCAATTGTTCTGTGCACATACCCTTTTGACAATCCCAGTTCTTTACAAATTTCACGTTGACTTGAATGTCTTCTGTGATGATCTGGTGGAGTTATGGCAAGTTTCAAGACTGCTCGCCTTGTTGGGGAATCGTGCCTGCAAGAAGTGCCACTACCAGGCTTACGCACCTTTGCTACAGGTGATCCACCTTGTTTGAATGCAGCCGCGACACCTCTAAACTGGTCAGTTGTAATGGCACCAAAAAAGTTAGGCAAAATGTTCCGACATTTCTGCAACCCCCATGTTGGATGTTCTTTCCGGAATAGGACGATGACCTCGCGCTGGAAATTGCTTAGCTGTGGCATGGGTCTACACGTCTTTCCAGAATATTCCTGGCATATGGTGCGCAGGTGGGCATTTTAGAACCTTCGCCTCTGCGACCACCACCCACGATGTGTGGGTGCTCCTCACCACTGAGCGGAACATGGCGTGGGCGACATGAATGCGGGTGCGAACCAACGGGGGCGGCTTCAATTCGGATGTGGTCCAGGTATTCTGTTTTCTCCGCCATCGATCGTGACGGCCGCCGTAACAATCACAAACTTAGGGGTTTTTTGTGGGGCGCCCTGTAGTAAGCGACAGCATGATTAAGTCTATATTATAGAAGATAATCCAATGGGAATGCTGAATTTATACAATAGCCAATAGCATAAACTCGCCGACATAAAATAGCCGATCAGTTAGCCAATAGGATTATGTCCGCTTGAAATAACCAAGTCGTGACACGGTACGCCGCCATCTTTAATATAGTGCAAAAGGAACAAAAAGTGAGGCCATCTTAAGGGTATTTGCTACAATATCGAGTGTGTCGAATTTGCAGAAATTAACAGTAAACCAGGATGGATAGGTTTTTCGTTCGTATTTCTTAAACCACGCAATCGCGTCTCATGCATGTGGGCCGGCTTTTGCAACACCATCCTGTCTCGCTGAAGATTTCCGTGTGGAAAATGCAATGAAGTATGTTAAACTAGAAAGCTAAAAGGGCAAGCGGAATTTGGGCGGACGTTGCAGTACCTGAAGCATAAAAACAACCGTTCTTCTGCTGCCCACTGGAACGGCTCCATAACACTGTCACTGACCCCTAACCAGTTGTCTCTTTTTAACTTCGCCCCTCAGTGTATGTCCACGACTCACTTGGATGAAAACATGAACATTATTATGAAGTCGATTTGGCAGATTTTAGTTAATTTAGTTGACCGCCTGTTTTAGGTTTTATACCATTCCTATATGCATGTACTGGCACGATGATAGTCTAGCGAAAGCGCGCGTATGCTCACAAACTGGCCTTCTGGCGTGGAATTTTCGCAAATATCAGAAAGCATCAGGAGGACAAAGTTACCAGGAATGTGTTTTTCAAGGAAGCACACTGCTTCCGAAACCCCAAATATTTGCATGAACTCAAATGAATTTTAATAAATGTAAGCAGCTAACATATACTCTGTCTAAAGGTAGCATTAAATAGTAAGAAGAAGAGGCCTCCAAGCACTTGGTTTGAAAACGAAAGTTCTGAACATTCCCTCTGCACAGTATAATTGTCCTATAAAAACGGTAACTTACTGCATCACTGGTACTTGTGTAGTTGGAAGAGTTGGCTGAAAGAATTCTCCGCCGCAAACTAATACGCGTGCTAGTGCTGCACATTAGTTAGTGCTGCAAACGGACTTGCTTACTTCTTTCTCGCTCGACATATCCTTGAAGAGCGCTGCCAGTTTAAGAAGTTTGGTCGCCGATCAGCCTACAGTCTGACTAGTAACCCTGTTCGATCATTTGGTCTAAAATATTCCAAAATTCTGCGTAGTTATGGCCTTGTTTATAGTACCGATCCTCAGTATGCACTGGTCATGCGAATGGAGGGGCTTTATCAGATCACATATTATATATATATATATATATATATATATATATATATATATAATCAACCCAAGGAAGAATGTCTTTTATTATAAAGGAAACAGGGTAAAAGGATTCGTTTTTGCCCGTGTGTCTATGTTACTAACTTCTTCGTTTAAATTCTTGCCTGTAGCGATATCTGAGGAGCGCGTACCAGAACACAAGTTCTACCTCATCAAGGGTGACGATAGCGATGACGATGACGATGTTGGCGAACTTTGATTTTTATGGAGTGGAAGCAGCATCGGTGTGATTTGTTTCGCCAATTTTTTTCTAAATGAAACCCCTACTGCCTATTTTTAACTGATGGACCCTTCGCACTCGGTCATTTTTAATTTTATGACCTTATTTTATAGTCCTATAATAAGTCCTATGATATGATATCTTACTATTTTTCCTATGATTTATTACTTATTGCTCCTGGCGAGCACTTCATCACTTCTATTCTCATTGTTACGAAGGATTAAAATAAACGCAATTTCAGAGCTTGGCTGCTGTAGTTGTTGTCTCAGGTATGGCAGAGTTCGCGAGTTCATTGTTTTTGGAAGCCTGGGTGTTATTGTCGCTAGTAGTCATGTTGATACCCAGTAGGTCCCCCAAAATTAAAAGTCAGGGAAGACGGTTTGGGTGGGCAGGTTACTGCCGGAAAGTAGACTGTACGGGGGCTGTCAGCTGCGCTTGCGCGCCAGATGTGTCCGTGAAGTTGTGTGTATGAGTGATGTTTTGGCTACGGAATGAGCCCTTTCTCGGCTGCTACCAATCAAATGAGACGAAAGTATCGATTAGCACAGAGCGTACGGGTGTATTAAGTTGCGAGTTGCCGAGAGCGCGGGAACGGTAGGGAATCGTCGGCCTCTCGCAGCGAGTGACGACGAAAGTGTGGGGGCGTCTACTGCGCGCCAGTAGACAGTAAGCGTGCGGGGTTCGGCGAAATATGTACGTCAGTGCAGCAGTCTCTCACAGCATTATCATTTGTAATGCCCTTTTTGGTATGGATTCCTGTAGTTTTCTGCACGCACGCACGAACTTTGTTTGCGAGCAATTTTCGGAGAATAGTTGGAAAAGTCAGCTTGATAACTTTATTCATCGGAGCAGGGTGTTTTGGCTTGAGTTAGGAGACTGTAGAGAGAACTTATTTTGTGAGACACTGAGTTGTTTTTCTTAAAATTTAGGGTGAACTCCGAATCTGTTTCTCCACGATAAGCTGATGTTGGGAATAATTAATAAGTATTTCTATGTACAAGCATATCCAAAAATGGGTGTTGTTCATCAAGCTACTTTTCGAATATGAATTTGTTTCCTGGAAATGCAGAATCCAGCAGCTTGTGGATTGTGATGACGACAAACCTGTTATCTACATAAGGCAGCCAGAATTTTGTGGGAAGAGTTATTCATTCCCATTTGCGCAGTTCGGCTTTGGCCAGAAAGCCTGGTGTAGGCTTATTAATGGGAGCTCCTTTCAGTTGTTGTTAGCATCTATCGGAGAAGGAACAATTGGTTTGGAAACAAAGATCTAGCAGTTCCAGTAAGGTGTTAGCAGGCACATTGGTAATGTAGGTTAAGTGAGATAAAGGGTAAGTGTGTAATGCAGGAAAACGCCTTTGAACTCCCCACTGATACACAGTAGGGAAGAAATGCATCGGTGCAGCCTAACATTTTAAAATAAGTCGTTTGCATAATTGTTGGTGACATCTCACTTGTTCCTTGTAATACAATCACACGGGGTGATGTCAGTTAACATCAACTAGCAGGTGTAACTGAGCGTAAAGCGTAGACGGGGAAAAAAATCCTAGGGCACTCCTACGGCCCATAGAATGCTTTGGACTATCCAACAGTAGATAATGCGAACTACAAACTCGCTGCCGACAGCGGAACAATCAGCAGTGGTCTACAGCCTTCCCTGCCAAAATTGCAGTGCAAGGTATGTTGGTGAAACGGGAAAACGACTCTGTATATAGCTACACGAGCACCAGCTGGCCGTCAACTGCAAGGAGACCTTTTTCACTGGCGTGTGGCCACATAGAACAGGAGAAACACAGTTTCGCCTTCGGGGAAGCGAAAGTCATCGGCCGATCCAACGGCAAAATGGGTAGACTAATGCTCGAAAGTTGGTCCTCCGTAGGCACAATTATAGAAATGTTGACTTCAATATTACTTATTGGGCCCTCTGTACCAGGCCCCAATCGATCCGGCCGATGCCCACGACGCCAACGAGCAATTTACAGCTTCATCAATGGCGGGCAACACTGTGGCGGAGGACAAGAGTTAGCCGCAGTTGGCACGACCGGCGTGAACCATCAACCCACTGGCGAGCCCAAACAAGCTAACGGGTTTATCACGGCCGGCGACAACGGACCCGCCCACCAGACTTTGAGGGGAGCTCTCGCAGCAGCCACTCTGGCGCACACGAGTGGCACACAGACCCAGCAGTGATTACAACAGGCGTGCAGGTAACGGGGGACGCATGCGGCTGTCGGCAGTCCGGTGGCGGACACCTGCTGTGCGAGCGCGATGGGTAGACAGATCTACCAGTGACTACAACAGCCGTGCAGCCGATGGGAGACACGCTAGGTCGTCAGCGGTCCGGTGGCAGTCACCGCCTGAGCGCGCGCGATGTGCAGACAGGTCCACCGGTGACTACAACAGCCGAGCAGGTGACAGGGGTCACGCGCGATCGCCTGTAGTTTCTCACAGAGGGCCAACAGCCAACCCGCAACCAACAGAATGGGCAGGGTCTGCGCGTTAGGCCAAATCCAATCCGCGTCCTGCAGGATGACCAGGGTGCGCATGTAACGCACGCCTATACTACGGGAAAATCAGCAAGGCAAGACAAATCAAGGCAAGCGGAACCGATTACCTCACCATTCTGATGATGGAAACAGGCATGTTTTCGAAACTTCAGCACAATACAGTGTGGTCAATGAAGACGCCTTTTTTTCGTTATCTTCTTTGGGGGATGGGGAACGGGATATATACAAACATATATGCAGAAGGACATTACCAGCAAAGACAGGGGACACTATGAAGGCCTTTTCTGCCTTGTTAGGCGTCATCGGCTAGTAATACCAAGCCCCAGTATGGTAACGGACATTGCTGCCACACCGAGATTTGAACTCGTAATCTCTCCCATCACGGTGAACGTCCTTAACTGGTATTAGATTGGGAATATACAGTGGCATGGACCCGTACACCGAACTGTCAGAGGACGCACTCGTCCCCTCATATTGCCTTTAGAGCTCAAAGCTCAAACGTTAGGACGTTCGCCCTGACAAGAGAGATCGCGAGTTCAAATCTCGGTGTGGCAGCAATTTCCGCGGCCATACTGGGGTTGGGTATCACTAGCCAATGACGCCTAACAAGGCAGAAAGGGCCTTCCTGTCTTTGCTGGTAATGTGCTTCCGCCTATATCCTAGCCGCCTCGCGGTGGAGGCTCGAGAGGGCTCTAAAGGCAATATGGGGGGACGAGTGAGTCCTCCGACAGATCGGTGTACGTGTCTATGCCACCACATATATATGGATAAAGGCGAAAATGCTGACCCCAGGTATTGGAATGGAAGGAGAAGGTAAGGCGATCTCAGGGGGAGAATGTTTATTAGTCTGAGCTTTCACACTCATGCTCGAGCACATCATCGGAGATAGACATTTGGGTCAAGAACATGAGTTAAAATAGGGGCTTACTGCTAGCTGCTGGTTGGTCCACCGTCCCCTCCTCTTATTGAACCTCTTCTCGTGCGCATATATGACAATGATGTTATACCGTACTTCCGCATAGATACTAGCTCAAAGCCCAGACACGTGTTTCGCCGACGTTTCTGCGTATGCATGATACAGCAACGAGGTGTTCGGCTCGTCAGTAGGCCCCCGACGTTCTCTATGCGGATTCTAGTATATCACTTCCCGATAGTATCTATGCGGAAGTACGGCATAACATCGTTGTCATATAGAATTCACACTACTTGTAGTGCTACTCGCCTGTAGAATTGACATTGCCGTGGTCATTCCGTGGTAGTTGATTGTCTTCGGCGAAAACTTTCATCGAAATCTAGGGTCTGACCCTTAAAAGTCATGTCCTGTCCACCTACATCCATGTCATGCACCTAATAATTTCCGCGATTATTTCCTTGAGTCAGCTAGACGCTGGGAAGTATTTGCCCTTCATTCGCCTTCAACGTTCGCGCAAATTCAAAACCTTTACAAATGCCTTGACAACCATGTGCTGCGTTCAGGAGACGAGGGAAAACTCAGCTGCTTAATTACCCTCACCCTTTTTCTCCCCCTCCCCCTTTCCCTAACCTGACGATTATATAATCGCTGTAATTAATTGACCAATTTTATTCCCTATGTCATGTACTGGCCTGACGATGAATGACCGAAAACGATCGTTTGCCAACACGACTTTTCAATCGTAGAAATGGGAGATTTTCTCTGAACTAAGACGGACTAAAGATCCCTGGGTGTTAAGGGAACTCAATAACTTCCTGAAGTTTGACACCCGACTGGCGGAGGCAAATGTTAGTTCCAAATTCATATCAGGACGCATGGATCGCGGCGAATACCCGAAACAATACTGGAGAAACCTGCGCAGAAACCATATCAATCCCACCTCAGCTACGCTACGAAGATATGCGAAAAATCATCTAGACACAGTTCGAGACGGAATTCGGGAGCTCCAGCGGAACCTGTGCCAGAAGACTGCCGTCCTCGACCATCTTGAAAATTCTGAGAGACAAGCCTTCGACAACTACGTACAGACAATCAGAAATAGGCGAACCGAGGTCAAGTGGACCAAGCTCCTACGAAGTCTCCAACCAGTGAAAGCACAGACAGTGCTTCCGAACAATCCGGAGCAATATGTGCATAACCTTTCGTCACTACGTCTTAACAAGACGCTCCTAGAAGTATTATCTCTTGGTCCTAAGTTTTGCGTGCCACAACGGAAGCAAAATCAGCTAGACCTGGAAATACAATTTGAGAGTCTCTTCAGTCAGACCTCGGACCTAAAACCCTCAGAGGCCAGGGAAGTTGATTACCTGAAATCGACTCTTGTCCATTGCTGTCATCAATACTTAAGAAAGGCCCCAAAATCCATAGGCCCCCTGACCAAGGCTCATCTCGATAGTCTCAAGGAGCTGCGCCGAAATTAAAAAATATTAATTACAAGACCGGACAAGGGTTCGGAGATTGTGTTGATGGACAAGAAAGGTTATGTGACAAAACTTGAAGAAATATTATCGAATCGCACAAAATTTTCACAATCCGATAAAGACAAGGACAGGACTGAAACTGTTGAAGATGAACTGACAAAGTTACTAAAAGAGCTGCACAAAGAAGGGCGTTTATCAGACAAGGAGCTGGAGGAACTAAGGTCGGTTGGTACTACAATACCAAGAATGTATGGCCTCCCGAAAATCCATAAACAAGGTGTGCCACTCCGTCCGATCTTGGACATGAGAAACTCACCGTACCACGCCGTAGCAAAATGGCTTGCCGAAAAGTTAAAACCACTTCAGAGCCGCTTGTACCCAAGAAGCCTGAAAGACACGTTTGAATTCGTGGAGGCTGTCAAGGAGACTAACATTGGCGAAACGATGATGCTGTCATTAGATGTATCCTCACTGTTCACCAACGTCCCGGTAGTTGAAACCATAGAATATCTATGCGAATTCATACGGGAAACACACTACCATATAGGGATGACAGTGGAGCGGCTGAAATATCTACTGACATGCTGTACACAAAATGTACAGTTTATCTGTAATGGCCGGCTATACAGGCAAATTGACGGAGTAGCCATGGGCTCACCACTTGGACCATTCCTGGCAAATGTCTTCATGGGCAAGATCGAGGAAACGAAGCTCAAAGACACTATCAATGACCTTAAGTTCTATGGTCGATATGTGGACGACATCTTCTGCCTGACAAAGAAGACCGCTGATATCGGTGGTCTAGTCCAAACATTTAATACCGCCCACAAAGCACTCACATTTACAGTAGAAACAGAGGCGAACGAGGAACTCGCTTTCCTAGACGTCCTCTTACACAGACAAGAAGATGGCTCCATACAACGCCGACTATTTAGAAAGAAAACCTGGACTGGGCAATGCGTTCATTTTCACAGTTTCGTCCCTCTTAACGTCAAACGGAACTTAGTCCAGGGAATGGCAGCCAGAATACGCCGTATCTGCTCTCCTGAAATAGTGGAAGTAGAATTGCAGCAACTAAAGGACACACTCCAAGAAAACGGTTATCCGGAACGGTTCATCCTTCAGAACATCAAGGAACGTGCCCCAAAGGTCGCAATTGCAACGGCGAAAAAGCAAGATCTATTTATAAGACTGCCGTTTATTGGAGACGCAACGAGTGAACTAGTAAGAAGGCGCCTGAGGACAGCGGTTATGAATGCCTTCCCGGCTGCAAACTTGCGGGTTCTCTTCACTAACTCTCCCCTTCTACGAATGGGAGGTAAGGACAGACTACCGTTTCAGGCCACATCTATGTGCATCTATTCGTTCACCTGTTCCTGTGGAGCGGGCTATATTGGCCGAACAACGCGACGTCTGGAGAAGAGAATGCGCGAGCACATACCAGCTTGGCTCAGCAGAGGGGAGAATAGACCGACCTCAAGCTCAATCCTCGCCCACCTAATTGATACAAACCACCAAGTGGACGCGAGTGAAGCCTTTCGGATCATATACCGCACGCCAACGCACTTCTCCAAAGGACTGCGCAAACGGGTGTTAGCCACAGCAGAAGCAGTGGCAATCCGGCTAGCAAAACCCATGCTATGCTGTCAAAAGGCGCTGGTTCAAGCCATCGGCCTCCCTTGGCCGACTGCACGCGGAAATCCAACACCTACTGAAGCCAAAGAAGACGAAGCTACGGAGAATAGTCAAGCGCAAGCTGCGCGGCTGACATACAGAACTCAATCCGCGGACCGCGAGAATATCCCCCTTGTCTCATCTGGGCATGGCAACCAGCGTCCTACCTGCGCAGGCGCCCGCGTTCAGGAGACGAGGGAAAACTCAGCTGCTTAATTACCCTCACCCTTTTTCTCCCCCTCCCCCTTTCCCTAACCTGACGATTATATAATCGCTGTAATTAATTGACCAATTTTATTCCCCATGTCATGTACTGGCCTGACGATGAATGACCGAAAACGATCGTTTGCCAACACGACTTTTTAAAGCATATATCTCACGCATCGCAAAAGACGAATTAAGTCCTAGTACACAACATGTCCTCCAAACAGCTGACGCCGACACAATTGAAAGTACTTAGCCATGAAGCCTGTTTTAGCACCACAGATGCGGATCCGGTCAATCTCTTTGTCACGGTTGAATCGATCCTGAAACAAACCGGACAACCTGAGGAGACCAAACAGCTCATTTAGCAACAGGTCACCATCATGGTGATGGCGCACAAACCACGCGCAATGTTTAGCAGAGCAGAGGAGAAGGTGCTCAAGACACTGAAGTCTGACACCACTATCGTTTTTCTCCCAGCAGACAAAAGGCGTTCGACAGTCGTGTTGGATAAGGCTGACTACATTCAGAAAGTAAAAGCCTTACTGGAGGACCGGCAAGCTTACCTCCCGTGTTACGACACACCGATGAGGAAGCTGGTGACTCGACTGGATAAGATGCTCACCAAAATGCAGACCAGCAATGCGATCAGTAGGTCAGTGCGACTGGCCATTAAACCAACAGACGCACCCGCAGCAAGGTTTTACGGACTGCCAAAGGTACACAAAGCCGGTGTTCCCCTACGGCCAATCGTGTCATTATGCGGGGCACCAACATTTAATCTGGCTAAATGGCTTTTTTGAAATCTGAAGTTATTGACGTCAGACGTGGCCACGACGGCATGTTCGGCCACCCAATTCCTGGAGCGTCTCAAGGGAGTTCAAATTGCCGAAGACGAGGTCATGGTGTCATTCGACATCACCTCCCTCTTTACTTCGATCCCACAAGACCTGGCAGTCGACGCGGTCCACGAATTGCTCGAGAGCAAATACGATGAGTCGAGCGAGGCGGTGAAACGAAGGCATCTCCTTTAACTCCTCGAAATCTGCCTGAAGACGTTCTTCACCTTCGAGGGGGTGACATACGAACAGATCAAGGGGACACCAATGGGATCGCCACTCTAAGGTTTAATCGCAGAGGCAGTGCTTCAAAAATTAGAAACTCTCGTGTTTGAAAAATGTAGGCCCAAATTTGGGACTCGGTATGTTGACGATACCTTCGTAATCATGAGCGGAACATGGTCCAGGAATTCCACGATCTCCTGAGCTCTGTGTTTCCTGACATCCAGTTCACGATAAAAACCGAAAAGGACAATCAACTGCCGTTTCTAGACGTACTCGTGCATTGAAAACCAAAAAGGAATCTCAGAACGATGGTGTATAGGAAGGCCACCAATACGTGCCGAATCCTGAGTTACCACAGCAAGCACCCAGCATGCCACAAACGCAGTTGTGTGCGAACGCTGTACAAACGAGCAGAAACACATTTCATTGAGCCACATGACCGGAAATCTGAAATGCAATACCTCAGCGCCTTTTCATGGCCAGTGGTTACCCCCGAAACTTTATCAAACGTGGAGGGCAGTCTTTACCTAACCGAAGTCCAGCAGCCGATCAACCAACGGTATGGCGTGCGCTGCCTCACATTGATGGAGTGTCAGAGGCAGTCTCCCGCCTACTGAAATCCCTGGGTGTTGGCATCGCCCACCGACCAGAGGCGACAATACGGCAACTGGTTATGCACCCGAAGGACCCCCTGCCCCGAGGTGAAACTGCCAACGTCGTTTACCGGTTCCAATGTGATTTGTAGGCGGTTGACTATGTCGGAGAGGCGGGAAAGCGACTTCAGACGAAATAGCAGAACACAACAGGGCAGTTAACAGGATGGACGATCGATCGTTAGTGTCGGAACACTGCGCGAATTCCGACCACCAATTCTCCTTCCAGAATGCCGAAATTCTGGGTCGAGGAAATGACCGGGTGGTCAGGAAAACAATCGAGGCCTTGCACACTGGGACAACCTCAAGAAACCGTTGTGTTATACTTCCCACGGCCTACCAAGCTTTACGAACGCATCTTAATGAAGAAAAGAGCAAACAAGACCATAGATGGAACGTGAATCAGCATACTCGCGAGCCAATGATGGACACACACATAGCTGAGCCACAACCGGAAGTGGCAATCATCAGCTCAGCTAGTTCATGCGGTCAGTCTGCGAGTGCGAAACTGGATTGACGCATGAGCGCAAATAGGATTACCGGCCTAGGACGAATTCTTTGATCGATGATAGCTCGCGAGCTGATGATGGACACACATAGCTGAGCCACAACCGGAAGTGGCAATCATCAGCTCAGCCAGCACATCCGGTCAGTCTGCAAGTGTGAAACCCGATGGACGTAGGGGCATAAGCAGGATTGCTGGCCTGGAAAGACAGCTTCGGTCAATGACAGCTGCACAAGTGCGAACACCGGAAGTTGACGGGAGACCCCTTGACTGAGGTCATTACGCTTCACAGGGCATGATGATTGAGCATCCCATCTAACCCCCTCCTCCCTCCCCCCCCCTCCTCTGTATTGGTTAAACCCTATTGATTATGACTGCTAACACCTTTAAATACTGTGAGGCGCGGTACATTTACCACCTCTGATGATGGAAGCCTGTGCGCTTTAAAAACGTCAGGACGATAAAACAATGGTTCCCGAGATCACCTTATCTTCTCACTTATGTCTGTGGACGCGCATATTTGCTTCTATTAGCAATATATGTGCCCGGGGACTTGGATTTTCGCTTCTATTAGCAATATTTTTGGGCGCGAAGCGCTTTAGTCAGCACGACGTTGGGAAGTATTTTCCCTTCGCTTGTCTTCAACGTATGCGCGCATACAATTCCTCCACAGATGCCTTGGCAACCATGTACGCCTGAAAAGCTTGTTTAACAGGCCACCGGTGAACAAAATTCTGGCAAAACGGTGGGTGACAGATCATGGCAGGCGAATGATTCGGGCACTCATCCAGGACTGCTATTTTCGACTGCACAAATACAACGGGGTTTTGAGCCAGGCAATCAAACAGTGCACCGAACTTATTGGAGTGGATGGAGTCATGCTGTTGCGACAGGTGATCACCAAACGGTCCAGAGATCTACGGATGAAAAGAGATGTTGAACTGGGTGAGAAGCTGAGAAATCTATCCAACTCATAAAACGAGGAAAGCGAAGTTCTTGTGCACAACATGTCCTCCCAGCAGCTGACACCAACACAAGTAAAAGTACTGAGCCACGAAGCGTGCTTCAACATTACGGATGCCGATCCAATCAACCTCGTCGCAACGGTCGAATCTATTCTGTAACAAATCGGGTAATCTGACGAGACGAAACACCTCATACGGCAACAGGTAACAACCTTGGTGATGGCGCACAAAACGCGCGCAATCATTACCCGAGCAGAGGAGAGTGCACTCAAATCACTGAGGGCTGACACCAGTATCGTGATTCTCCCAGCAGACAAAGGACGTTCTACTGTGGTATTGGATAAGAGCGACTACATTCAGAAGGCCAACACCCTGCTGGAGGACCGGCAAGCGTACCTTCCATGTGACGATGCACCGATGAAGAAGCTGATGGCGCAAATGGAGAAATTGCTCATCGAAATGCAAAGTAGCAGCGTGATCACCAGGTGGGTACGACTGGCCATCAAGCCAACAGATGCGCCCGTAGCGAGGTTCTACGGTTTACCAAAGGAACACAAAGCTGGGATTCGCCTCCGGCCAATCGTGTCATTGCGGGGAGCACCAACATTCAATCTGGCTAAATGGTTATCTCGAAATCTAAAGCCACTGACGTCGAACACGGCCACGACGGTCTGCTCAGCTACTCAATTTCTGGAGCGCCTTAAGGGAGTGCAACCCACCGAAGACGAGGTCATGGTGTCATTCAACGTCACCTCTCTCTTTACCTCCATCCCACAAGACCTGGCCGTCTACACGATAAGCGAGATACTGGAGAGCCAGTACGAGACGCGCGAGCCGGTGAAACGGAGACATCTCGTCCAACTCTTAAAATTCTGCTTGAAGACGTACTTCAAATTCAAGGGGACAATGTACGAACAGATCAAGGGGACGCCGATGGGGTCGCCACTGTCGGGTTTCATCGCAGAAGCAGTTCTCCAAAAACTAGAGGCTATCGTGTTCACTAACTATCAGCCCAAGGTTTAAAGTCGACATTTTGACGATACCTTTGTCATCCTTGAGCGAGAAAAGGTCCAAAAATTTCACGATCTTCTGAATTCTGTCTTCCCTGATATGCAGTTTACGATAGAGGCTGAAAATAACGACCAACTGCCGTTCCTAGACGTGCTTGTCCATAGACAACCCAATGGGAGTCTCAGAACGACGGTGTACAGGAAGGCTACCAATACGCGCCAAATCCTAAGCTACCATAGCCAACACTCGACATGCCACAAACGCAGTTGTTTGCGATCACTATACAAACAGGCAGAAAGACACTTCAGCGAGCCGCAGGAGCGGAAGTTTGAAATACGATACCTCCAGCGTTTCTTCTTGGCCAACGGATATACTCGAAATTTCATCGAACTCAGCAGACAGTTCCGATCGAATGAGAGCCGGCAGCCAAACAACCGAAATTATGGCACGCGCTATCACACATTGACGGCGTTTCGGAGGCAGTCTCCTGTCTTTTAAAACCCCTGGGGATCGGCATCGCCCACCGACCAGAGGCAACAATACGACATCTCGTAATGCGGCCGAAGGAACCCCTGCCCCGAGGTGAAAACACAAACGTCGTTTACCGGGTCAAATGTGATCCTGCGTGGTCGACTATGTCGGAGAGACTGGGAAGCGGCTGCAGACCCATATGGCAGAAAACAGCAGGGCTATAGATACAATGCAGCGACTTTCGTTGGTGGCGGAAAACTGCACAAATTCCGGACACAAATTCGCTTTTCAGAATGCCAAAAATCTGGATCGAGGAAATGACCGCGTGGTGAGGGAAACAATCGAGGCCTGGCACGCGGGTATAACCTCCATTTACCGTTGTGTGTCGCTTCTCACAGCCCAAAAAACCCTCCAAAAGAAACTCAATGAAGAGAAAATTGAACACCAAATTAGACGGAAAGTGAATGCGGGCCCTCACGGGCCCATGGTGGACACACAAGTAACCAGACCACAAACAGACGGAGCAGTCATCCGCTTAACCGCTTCATCCGCTCATTCTATAGGTGCGAAACCAGATGGACGTATGAAGACAAACAGGGTCATCGGACTAGGACGGCAATTGAGATCAATGACAGCGGCGCAGGCGCGAAACGCAGAACCAGACGATAATTCGGACCCCTGCGGGCCCATCGTGGACACACAAGTCGCCGCACCACAATTGAACAGAGAAATTATAAGCCTAACCGATTCATCCTCTCATCCTCTAGGTGCGAAACCAGCTAGAAGTGTGAACACAAAGAGAATCACCGTCCAAGGACAGCCACTTAGATCAATGACAGCGGCACAGGCGCGAACAGCGAAATCAAAAGAGAGACCCTTTGACCGAAACAAATCCGCCTCAAGGCATCGATTGATGAGCATCCCTCCGATTCCCGACTCCCTTTTCTTACATTGGCTTCTATAAATACTGTGAAGCGAGGTACAACCACCACATCTGATGCCGGAAGCCTGTTAGCTTTTGAAAGGTCAGGAAAAAAAAACTATGGTTTCCGTGACCGCCTCTTATTCTCATATATATATATATGAATATATATATATATATTCACTCAGGAATGTGCGAACACCGATCGAATAGGCTTCCGAACTAAACAAAGTTCATGTGGCGGTCAGAGGTCCCCAACGGGTTATGCTTGGCTGATGAAGGCTAATAAGCCCGAAACCGTTCTGTATAAAGTTACCCCCAGACGCTGTCATACCCCCTTACTGCTATAATGACTTGGCCGGAATCGGCCTGGCAGGCGGTCACCCGTTGGGGACCTCTGACCACCACATGAACTTTGTTTAGTTCGGAAGCCTATTCGATCGGTGTTCGCACATTCCTGAGTGAATATATACCCGATCAGCAGTGACAGCAAATGACAGGTGGCGAGGCTCTGATGAACTGCGGTTCGATGAAGTGCTTATGACCCATCTGATA